>CM056057.1:142397844-142997844 GCA_029574335.1 Rana kukunoris | reverse complement strand
CACAGTACAAACATTATAGCAGAACACAGCTTATAACGGGTACAAACACCTGGATAAGGATCTCCTGAGGTAGTTCCGTACGTCTATGCCCCGGGTGTGTCCTATAGGCAGATCGTGGCCCCTCAGGACCGGTCCCCCCTTTTTCCGTTTACAACTAAAGGTGTTAGCGTAGAGAAGAGAGAGAGCCAAAGATGAGCGGCTAGATAGCCCAGAGTTAGCAGGGAGATAGGGGGGAGGAGAGGGGGGGAAGTGGTGCTATGTGAGGGGAGAGGAGGCAGGGGGGGGATGTGAAGAAAGCAACCCACGGACAAGGGTCAGTTCGTAGTGGTTATAGGAGACCAGTGTCTTCCAGAGAATGCGGCTGGGGCCAGATTGATTTCAATGGGCAGGAGTGGTGGAGGAGCAGTATACACACCGCTCCAAAGATGCTGCTAGGACTATTTTTTACCATCCTGCTAGTGCACTGCTCCAGTGTGAAAGCCCTCAAGCCCTCAGGGCTTTCACACTGGAGAGACAGCAATGGCTCTTTCAGGTAGGTTTGCAGGCGCTATTTTTAGCGTTGCAAACCTACCCAGTGTGAAAGGGGTCTTCGGGGGAACGTGTCTTCAAAGTCCGAGATAGCAATCTTCCCAGCTGGAGGTGTAAATAGCATTCTATCACAAGAAATACAGCTGTTACACAATATGACTTCTAACAGTATATATATATAATATATCTACTTACTGGTAATCAGAAATAAATGTTGGATAAATAAAATGGCTCTTCCACTTTCCCTCTCAGTGGCCATGCCAACAAGACCCAGCTCCACAAATTTCAAATGAGAAATTAATGGGTCCAGGTGGATAAAAGGCAACTAACTAGAGATTTCCGGTAATCAGCTGCAGTCACTGTTTGGGTATTCTGGCAGCTGTGTTGGCTGTCAGAAAGCAATAGCCAGCAGCGGTAGATTGGCACAGTTTAGCATGGATGGGAGAATCTATGGATTTTTCTCAGTCTGCTGGCTGGGAAGAATTCTTTACTTGTATGGCCAGCTTTACATAACTGGCGTATCAGTTGTATTGCAGCTGAATACCCCCCAACTTTCTGAGATGGGAATGAGAGACACCTATTAACAGAAGTATGTAAGCATAGGACTGACCCCCCTCCCCCCGTCACACCCCTCTTAAAGCAGAATTGTACAAAATGATTTTTTTCCCACCACTACTATTCCTTTATATTGACTTTTGGAATTGACAAATGCAGCAATTTAGAAACTGAATGAAAGGTTTAGCTCTGGGAATGATAGATAAGCATACCTCCTAACCGTCCCTGATTCGCCGGGACCCTCCCAGAAATTGGTCCCTGTCCTGGAGTCCTGGCGAATCAGGGCTGAGTCCCAGGCTTGCCACAATGTGTGCGGGTGTCTTGGTTCCTGCAAGCCGCAGGCAACACTGTGTATGGCAAACGCAAGGCAGAATCTTCTGCTGCCTCTGACACACATGGGCATCAGTGCAGAGTGGAGCGCACTGAACCCGCCCCCTCCTCCTCCTGCTCTGATGTTTTACTTTCCTGTGCAGAGGAGGAAGCGGGGAGCATGCACTTAAAGCGGAGGTTCACCCAAAAATCAACTATCTGCCAATCGATCCAGCATACTGCTGACATCTGCAGTATGCTGTTTTTTTTTTTTGTACTTATCGTTTTATCAGGCTTTCTTATCTGGCTCCGAGCGGGGATTCCTGTGGGGAGTAGGCGTTCCTAAGGCAAGCCTAGTTGATTGACAGGCTATTAAAGCGCGCCACGCCTTCCGAAAATAACCAAAGTGACACTATGTGAGCAATACCCACTCAGGTTTGAGTGGCGAATATTGAAACTTTGAATACTGTTGTGCATTCTTTACCGCGTGCCTGAACCTTCCCCTTCTCTCTATACTCTCTATTTCCGTCATAAGTTTTATGCAGTGAAAATAAAGCCTACAGTTGAAGGTTTTACATATTGTGTGGACATTCCAATTTCTACAGACTTTCTCCCATTGACAACGAACTTAAAGGCAACATGCAAAACCCAAAATCTAAACCAGCAGCTCCTTCGGGGGTAGTGCTACATATGGGTCAAAATTCAAAAATAAGTGATTAAGCAAAAAATGTATAAAAAGGGATATAAACACATGAGTAAAAACAAGCGTTGTACAAAACATAAGCGACTCGGGTGCTGTGTCACTTCACTCCTGGTGTACGTCTCTCCCTTGCCCTACGAGTTACGACACTGGTCACGTGTCTCCAGATGAAGAAAAAAAAGTTAATTTTATATAAAACTATATACCGTAGATCAGACCAAAATGAGGAGGAAAAAGGGACATAGGGACATTGCTCCAAATCAGGGACAGTCCCTCAAAAACAGGGACAGTTGGGAACTAAGGGCATGGCACCAATGTGTTTAGTTGCTGTGACCACATGGTCCACAGAATTCTATTTTATGACTTTTATGATTAATACTAGTGTCATTACTGGCCCTCATCTTAGATATGATGTGCTAAGATGGATGAAATGTAATGGTTGTTACAGGAAATGCTGCCTGCCACTCAAATTTATTTAGCTTTATAGGTTGCAGCATGTCCCCCAACAACACTCCCATACCTCCCAACTTTTTGAGAGGAGAATGAGGGACACCTGTCTGCAAAAGTATGCAGGCATAGGACACACCCCTTGGCACGCCCCCTAAAGGAGAATTGTACAAAAAAACAAGATTGGTTAAACCCACAAGTGCTTTTTTTAATCACTACTATTCCTTTATATTGGCTTTTGGAATTTACAAATGCAGCAATTTAGAAATCTGATGAAAGGTTTAGCGCTGAAAAACACTTTTTGATAGATAAAAAGTGCATTTTATATACATCTATTTAGATCAGACCAAAATGAGGGACAAATGAGGAGAATGAGGGACAGAGTGACATTGCTCCAAATCAGGGACACTCCATCGAAATCAGGGACAGTTTGGAGTTATGCACTATGCACTATGCAAGGGCGGATCCAGAGTCTAGTCTCGGGGGGGGCACTGCCAGAAAATAAGGTGTCGCTTACAGAACTCAATTAGGTGTCCGATGTGTCCGCTGCAATGTTGCAGTACTGCTAAAAAAATCAATGATCCCCGCCATTACTAGTAAAACATATTTAAATATGAATGCCATAAATCTATCCCATGGTTTGTAGACGATTGTCAGGGACTGCAGACGTGGTACAAGAGATGGTCAGAGACTGCAGACGTGGTACAAGAGATGGTCAGAGACTGCAGACATGGTACAAGGGATGGTCAGAGACTGCAGACGTGGTACAAGAGATGGTCAGAGACTGCAGACGTGGTACAAGGGATGGTCAGAGACTGCAGACATGGTACAAGGGATGGTCAGAGACTGCAGACGTGGTACAAGAGATGGTCAGAGAGTGCAGACGTGGTACAAGGGATGGTCAGAGACTGCAGACGTGGTACAAGAGATGGCCAGAGACTGCAGACGTGGTACAAGGGATGGTCAGAGACTGAAGACATGGTACAAGAGATCATTGCAGCCTCACTGTGCATATGAACGCAGCCCCACCTTTGTATATCAATGCAGTCCCACTTTTGTATATCAATGCAATCCCACTTTTGTCTATCAATGCACCCCCGCTTTTGTCTATGAATGCAGCCACACTGTGCATGGCACTCACCATGGCATTGCCTCGATCACACACAGCAGGCATCTCCTCTCCCGACGTGTGTACAAGAGATGGTCAGAGACTGCAGACGTGGTACAAGAGATGGTCAGAGACTGCAGACGTGGTACAAGAGATGGTCAGAGACTGCAGACGTGGTACAAGAGATGGTCAGAGACTGCAGACGTGGTACAAGAGATGGTGAGAGACTGCAGACATGGTACAGGAGATGGTGAGAGACTGCAGACGTGGTACAAGGGATTGTCAGAGACTGCAGGCATGGTACAAGGGATGGTCAGAGACTTCAGACGTGGTAGAGGAGATGGTCAGAGACTTCAGACGTGGTAGAGGAGATGGTCAGAGACTGCAGACGTGGTACAAGGAGATGGTCAGAGACTGCAGACGTGGTACAGGAGATGGTCAGAGACTGCAGACGTGGTACAAGGAAATGGTCAGAGACTGCAGACATGGTACAAGAGATGGTCAGAGACTGCAGACATGGTACAAGAGATGGTCAGAGACTGCAGACATGGTACAAGAGATGGTCAGAAACTGCAGACATGGTACAAAAGCTGGTCATAGACTGCAGGCGTGGTACAAGACATGGTCAGAAACTGCAGACGTGGTACAAGGAGATGGTCAGAGACTGCAGACTTGGTACAAGGAGATGGTCAGAGACTGCAGACGTGGTACAAGAGATGGTCAGGAAAACTGCAGACGTGGTACAAGAGATGGTCAGGAAAACTGCAGACGTGGTACAAGGGATGGTCAGAGACTGCAGACGTGGTACAGGAGATGGTCAGAGACTGCAGACGTGGTACAAGGAGATGGTCAGAGACTGCAGACGTGGTACAAGAGATGGTCAGAGACTGCAGACGTGGTACAGGAGATGGTCAGAGACTGCAGACGTGGTACAAGGGATGGTCAGAGACTGCAGACGTGGTACAAGAGATGGTCAGAGACTGCAGACGTGGTACAAGGGATGGTCAGAGACTGCAGACGTGGTACAAGAGATGGTCAGAGACTGCAGACGTGGTACAAGGGATGGTCAGAGACTGCAGACATGGTACAAGGGATGGTCAGAGACTGCAGACGTGGTACAAGAGATGGTCAGAGAGTGCAGACGTGGTACAAGGGATGGTCAGAGACTGCAGACGTGGTACAAGAGATGGCCAGAGACTGCAGACGTGGTACAAGGGATGGTCAGAGACTGAAGACATGGTACAAGAGATCATTGCAGCCTCACTGTGCATATGAACGCAGCCCCACCTTTGTATATCAATGCAGTCCCACTTTTGTATATCAATGCAATCCCACTTTTGTCTATCAATGCACCCCCGCTTTTGTCTATGAATGCAGCCACACTGTGCACGGCACTCACCATGGCATTGCCTCGATCACACACAGCAGGCATCTCCTCTCCCGACGTGTGTCATGGAACAAACAGGAGCTGAAGGTCTGTGTTCGGTAGGCCAGTGTGCTCTAGCAAGGTCCCCCCCTAGACAGGCTTGTGTGATAGACAAAACACTGATTGTCAGGAAAGGTCCCCCCGCTGGTGATTCTGCCTGTTATTTGGGCTGCAGTACTGGCCTCCACCAGTGGGGAGTTCTTGGCAGTATGGAGCACACAGCCCTTCCTGCGTTCAGGTGTGACCTGAATGCAATCAGCACGCCTCTATAATACCCGGCGTGTGTAATCACTCCTCGCCCTGGTATCTGTCTACTAACCTGAGCCTGATATCTGACCCTGAGCCTGCTGTCCCCTTTCTTGACTTCTGATCTGATCCGACCTGACCTGATCCCTCTCCTGGACATTCCCTTCCTGCCCATTCCCTGTCTGCAGCTTCTTCTGTGATCTCCTGGTATATGACCTCGGCTTGGCTTTTGGTTTATGATTACGGCATTTCCCCTTCACTTATATATGCTTTGTTGTCATTTGTGCAGTGTTTGTCTTCACCTGTTTTGTTCACCTTGTAAATAAACACCTTTTATTTCACTGCATACAGTGTTGGTCTCCTCTGTGTAGGCACACAGTACTGGTCTATTTAGAATCCCTGACACTGATTCAATCAGTGTTCCATCTCTATCTACTATCACACGAGCAGGTCTAGCACAGGCAGCACAGCCGAACACAGATCCAGCTCTCACACACAGCCAGAGATGCCCTATGTCAGCAGGAGAGAGGGGAGTGCTGCAGTCAGCAACAGCTCAAAGCAGCCTCAGGACAGGCAGCCTACCAGCCCTGGTGATGAGAGAGAGAGAGAGTGACAGACTCGGCAGCAGCAGCTGCAGGCACCGCAAAGCAGTTTAAAAAAATGATTAAAAAAAAGTTATAAAAAATAAATAAAACAATATATAAAAAAAAATATAAAAAAAGGGGGTTTGACACATGGGGCCCTGGGGACCTCTGAGCCCTTTAATAAAAATATATCTATATATAAAAAAAGAGAAAAAAATAAATAAAATATAATTTTTTTTAAAAAAAATATAAAAAAAAGGAGGGTTGTCCTCCGGGGGCCCTGGGGACCTCTGTGCCCTTTAATAATAATACTAACAATAATAATAATAATAATTTATATATATATATATATATATATATATATACACACATTTAATAAAAAAGGGGGGTGGTCATCTGGGGCCCTGGGAATCTATGGGCCCCTGGGGACCTCCAGACCCCTAAAAAAAGGGGGGGTTGCCATACGGGGCCCTGGCGGCCTCCGGGACCCTGGGGACCTCCGGACTTCTAAAAAAAAAAAAAAAAAAAAATATGTTAAAAAAATATTTTTTTTTTATAAAAAAAATAAATAAAAAAAGAGGGGTTTGCCATCTGGGGCCCTGGTGGCCTCCGGGCCCCTGGGGACCTCCGGACCCCTAAAAAAAAAAAAAAAAAAAAAAAAAAAAATTATTTTTTTAAAGCCAATGTGACATGATTGCCTCGGGGGGGGCAATTGCCCCGTTGCCCCCCCCCTGGATCCGCCGTTGGCACTATGCAAGAGATAAGGGCTCAGATAGCATACTGCTCTGGGCTGAGGACTGCAATCACAGAGAACCCCCTGAATATACTTAGAATGATCTTATCTTCTTTACAAAGAGTTTCTTAGCACACAATAGCCCCAGAAGGGCACTCCTAATTTTTTGTTCACATGCCTATTATTCTGTTTTCTCTACAGGTACCTGGTGACAGGGCCCCGACTATGGAGAATTGGAGCACAGGAAACTGTAGTCATTCAGGCTTTTGGGCAAATGGAAAATTTCCCGATAAAAATTTCATTGCTCAGTTTCCCAGATAAAGGGACCACGTATGCTGTGCAGAGCATTGATCTGACTCCAGCCAACAAATTCCAAGGACTGGTCAACCTCCAGGTATGTGTGGGCTCTGTTCTTTATAACACATTCAATTGATTTCAATAGATTTGTTGTTGCCAGTATCCCCATCTTCCCAAAAGCTCTAAAGTGGTGAATATACAGTGTGGTTCCTGATTCCAGTGCCACCCTGCCTCTGAGCTCACTGCAATTTAAACAGGGGTTTAAACAGGCTCTAGAGCAGGGGTGTCAATCTCAATTTCATAGTGGGCCTTTTGTCCTCAAAAGGGCTGGTTGTATCTGTAAGATTAGATGTCCAGCGCATCCCCTCCCCTTACATTAGATGTCAAGAGCCACCCCACCTTTAGAAGTTGAGTCCCCCACTCTCCCTTACATCACAGTGCACCCCCCTTTCCTTATGCTGCTGCTGGGAAGAAGCTGGATGCATTGCTTGAAAGCAGAAAGTAAGGATCTGGAGTAGGACCAGAGGAGGGCTGGAGCTCTCCTGCAGCTGCAGAAGAGGTGCGAGGGCCACATGAAATGGCCTGAAGGGCCGGATTTGGCCCCCAGGCCTTGTGTTTGACACCTGTGCTCTAGAGGCTTACAGGCAGGCTTAAAGCATAACTCCATGAAAATAAAAATTCTCCAATGCAGTGGGGCTGTGCCCGCACTGCATGGATTAACTTCTTATGTTGAAAGACTATACTTACCTGATCCGTAGATCCTCCAGAAAATTAACGCCACCCCCCACCCCACTTCCAGCAGTGGATTGTTCCTGCTGTCCTCAAATCTAGAGCCGGTCTATGGGCATGATGACATCAGGATTTGTCTATTCACAAGAATAGCTAGTGTGCAGGGGGGACAGGAATCCCTGGAACCGGTCCTGCACTTGGAGGATCAGCCACTTGGAGGATCAGCGATTAGGTAAGTATATCTCCACTCTGGAATCCCTTAGACAAGAACAAGCCGTTAACCCATGCAGTGTGGGCACTGTCCCACTGCATGGGAGAATTTTTTTTTTGCATGAAGCTCTTCTTTAAGGCCGCGTACACACGTTCAGAGCGGTCCGATGAAACTGGCCTTAAGGCAGTGTTTCTCAATTCCAGTCCTCACGCCCCCCCAACAGGTCATGTTTTCAGGATTTCCCTCAGATGAAAAGGCTGTGGGAATTACTAAGGCAGTGAAAATGATCAAATCACCTGTGCAAAATAATGGAAATCCTGAAAACCTGACCTGTTGGGGGGCGTGAGGACTGGAATTGAGAAACACTGCTTTAAGGCCAGTTTCATCGGACCAAATTTATCGCGTGTACGGCCCATCGGACCGTTGTCCATCGGACCAAAGTTTTAAAAGGTTACACTGTATTGAATCATGCAACAGGAGAATGAAGCTCTACCCCAAAAGTATTTTGAAAAGCCTGCTTAACTTGCTGCAATGTATTTTATAATACTCAAATCAAAGTATATATAAACACTCACCTTTTAAAACAAATCATTCAGTTTAAAATAGAAATTAAAGGCAAAACATTTGTGAATACATAATTAAAAAAAAAAAACATTATAAATAACTTGTTTTACCTTTTTCATAAGTGATCACATGCCCTCGGTTTTCAGCTACATAAGAAGCTCAGAGAGCTAGGGGATGAGAAACAGCATTACACTGGCCTTTACAGTGAATGACTGTGCAGGGGGGCATGTCAGGGCAAGTCTGATCATTGGAGGAGAGCAGGCTGAGTTCTCAGCACACCTAAAGAACTGACCACACTGTGCTATCATGCCTGGTGTGGTCAGTTTTTTTATAGGAAAGCAGAGGGACTGGTAGGAACACCAAGTATTTTACACAAATGAAGCAATTCAAAGAGACCATTATACTTTTTTACATGGTACAGCAGGAACATACCAGGGATATAAAATGTTGAGCTTACATATTCTTTAAAGTGTAAGTTCACCTTTATAGAAAATCTGTAAGGTGACTTTACACTGGTCCCCCCTCCCCATCCCCCACCCCCCTCCAGTCCCAATGTACAGTACTGTAGTCCTGAGATCCTGCTCTCGTAGGGACCGAAATGCTGCTTCACCTGGTCCAGGTATTCAAAATCCTGTGGCCTATTCTCCTTTCTGCACCTCTCAGCGTGTTAGGACAAGAGATATTCTAATTGGTCAACACTGTCACACGAACAGCGCTGACCTATCACAATCCGTCTAGCCCGTGCTGTCAGCCCTGCGAGGAGTGGAGAGAAAGCCAGGAGGATTTCAAATCCCCGGACCGACGAAGCAGCGTTCCTGTCTCTGACAGAGCAGGTTAGTGGGACTACAGTACAGCGGGACAGAGGAGGATGGGATCCAGTGTAAGGTCACCTTACAGATTTTCTGTAAAGGTGAACTTGCCCTTTATGGGGACCTGAGGGGATTGTATGACTTTAGGCAAGCTGTCAGGTGAATGTGTGAACAATTCAGTGGTTGGTTGCACTTGGATATTGCAGATATTCATTGAACTATGACTATATATCATTTGCTGAACTCCATTTCTTGTTTTCTGCAGATTCAGCCAAAAAGTTTACCGCGGAAAGGTGGCGAAATGCAGTATATCTACCTTCAAGCACAATCAAAATCTTTCACCAAAGAGGAAAAAGTGGCAGTTATTTACGAGAATGGCCACCTTTTCATCCAGACTGACAAAGCTGTCTACACGCCTGACCAATCTGGTAACATCATGAAATGCTCCCCTCACCTAGAGGGAACCTCCTAAATAATCTGCACTCTGTTATATTTTTATTGCATACAGTATGTACACAGGGCAGCCATTTTTGCTAATTGCATATGCAGGCTATACTTTTTGCTTAGTGATTATACCGAACTTTACTGATCAACTGACTGATACTGACTGTACTCGGTAGTATACAAATACGCATTACAGATTTGTGTTTAAGGCTAGGTTCACACTGGGCCGCAATAAGCGCAAAAGTTATAGCGCTTACAAAATAGGGGACAGAATTATTATACATTTTTATTATTTATTTTTTTACTAGTAATGGCGACGATCTGCGATTTTTATTGGGACTGCGACGTTATGCGGACACATCGGACACTTTTGACACATTTTTGGCGCCATTCACATTTATACTGCGAACAGTGCTATAAATATGCACTAATTACTGTATAAATGTGACTGGCATTGAAGGGGTTAACACTAGAGGGTGAGGAAGGGGTTAAATGTGTACCCTGAATTGTGTTCTAATTGTGGGGGGAGGGGGGTGACTGGGGGAGGTGACCGATCAATGTCCCTATGTACAAAGGGACACAGATCGGTCTCCTCTCTCCCCTGACAGGACGTGGATCTCTGTGTTTACACACAGAGATCCACATCCTTGTCCTGTAACCGCCGATCGCAAGTGCCAGGCGGACATCGCGGCCACCAGGCACGCGCATCGGCATCTCAAGGATGCGGCGGGCACGCCTCAGAGTACTTCCTATTCATTAATCTGTGCTGCTGAGGCGGCAAAAAAAGGAACTTATAAATCTATGTCTTCAGTCACTGTCGGCCATGAAGGGGGGCCCTGTCAGGTAGGCTGTATGGGGCCCCGCGATTTCTAACAGCAGCCCTGCAGCCACCACATCTCAGGACTGGTAAGCTGTCATTACACTTTTTTCTTATATTTAAATATGCTTTTAGATGAACACTACATAGATAATGCCTCAAACGTTAGAGATTTACCAAAGTGTGAGGTGAGCTGAGGGAACACCTTCCCATGTTTGCTTCAAGCTTTTAACCAAAAAAAGGAAACGCTCTACTATTTTTCTACAGCATACAGTGCAGAAAATAAGTATTTGAACACCCTGCTATTTTGCAAGTTCTTCCACTTCGAAATCATGGAGGGGTCTGAATTTGTCATCGTAGGTGCATGTCCACTGTGAGAGACATAATCCAAAAAAAAATTCCAGAAATCACAATGTATGATTTTTTTAACTATTTATTTGTATGATACAGCTGCAAATAAGTATTTGAACACCTGAGAAAATCAATGTTAATATTTGGTACAGTAGCCTTTGTTTGCAATTACAGAGGTCAAACGTTTCTTGTAGTTTTTCACCAGGTTGGCACACACTGGAGGAGGGATTTTGGCCCACTCCTCTACACAGATCTTCTCTAGATCAGTCAGATTTCTGGGCTGTCGCTGAGAAACACAGAGTTTGAGCTCCCTCCAAAGATTCTCTATTGGGTTTAGGTCTGGAGACTGGCTAGGTCACGCCAGAACCTTGATATGCTTCTTACAGAGCCACTCCTTGGTTATCCTGGCTGTGTGCTTCGGGTCATTGTCATGTTGGAAGACCCAGCCTCGACCCATCTTCAAAGCTCTAACTGAGGGAAGGAGGTTGTTGCCCAAAATCTCACAATACATGGCCCCTGTCATCCTCTCCTTAATACAGTGCAGTCGCCCTGTCCCATGTGCAGAAAAACACCCCAAAGCATGATGCTACCACCCCCATGCTTCACAGTAGGGATGGTGTTCTTGGGATGGTACTCATCATTCTTCTTCCTCCAAATACGGTTAGTGGAATTATGACCAAAAAGTTCTATTTTGGTCTCATCTGACCACATGACTTTCTCCCATGACTCCTCTGGATCATCCAAATGGTCATTGGCAAACTTAAGACGGGCTTTGACATGTGCTGGTTTAAGCAGGGGAACCTTCCGTGCCATGCATGATTTCAAACCATGACGTCTTAGTGTATTACCAACAGTAACCTTGGAAACGGTGGTCCCAGCTCTTTTCAGGTCATTGACCAGCTCCTCCCGTGTAGTCCTGGGCTGATTTCTCACCTTTCTTAGGATCATTGAGACCCCACGAGGTGAGCTTTTGCATGGAGCCCCAGTCCGAGGGAGATTGACAGTCATGTTTAGCTTCTTCCATTTTCTAATGATTGCTCCAACAGTGGACCTTTTTTCACCAAGCTGCTTGGCAATTTCCCCGTAGCCCTTTCCAGCCTTGTGGAGGTGTACAATTTTGTCTCTATTGTCTTTGGACAGCTCTTTGGTCTTGGCCATGTTAGTAGTTGGATTCTTACTGATTGTATGGGGTGGACAGGTGTCTTTATGCAGCTAATGACCTCAAACAGGTGCATCTAATTTAGGATAATAAATGGAGTGGAGGTGGACATTTTAAAGGCAGACTAACAGGTCTTTGAGGGTCAGAATTCTAGCTGATAGACAGGTGTTCAAATACTTCTTTGCAGCTGTATCATACAAATAAATAGTTAAAAATTCATAAATTGTGATTTCTGGATTTTTTTTTTTGATTATGTCTCTCACAGTGGACATGCACCTACGATGACAATTTCAGACCCCTCCATGATTTCCAAGTGGGAGAACTTGAAAAATAGCAGGGTGTTCAAATACTTATTTTCCCCACTGTATACCAGTAACTGTTTTTCTAAAATACATGCAGGTTCCTGATGGTTTTGTGTTCCCTCACTTCTCACTTTAGTAAATAATTTCCATAGTGCAAGTCAGAGATACCCTTTAATGTCAATTTTTTTTTATATATTCACAGTAAAGATCCGGGTCTATTCCATTGATGAGGAGCTGAGACCAGCCCGCCGCCGGGTCACCCTCACTTTCTTGGTAAATTATGTTGTGTTTATTCAGCTTATTGGAACATAAGCAGCATTATTACAGCTTTGAGCCCTGCTAAAGTCATAGTCGGGCTCAGGAAGGTAGTGTCATAGTGGGGCTCAGGAAGACCTGCAAGAGCACATGAGTGCAACATGCAAGGGAAGATGGTGGTGACATGTGTTTGCATCACTGTGCAATTCACATTGCTGGTGTGCAGCAGGTGATATTTAAAATTAAGGTTAAAGCCTGATAAAGCCTACTAAAGCATTAAAGCTACAGCCAACCCTTCCAATAAAGTGAACGTTAGGATAGATAAAGAGATAGATAGACAGACAAATAGATACAGTGGGGATCGAAAGTTTGGGCACCCCAGGTAAAAATTTGTATTAATGTGCATAACGAAGCCAAGAAAAGATGGAAAGATCTCCAAAAGGCATCAAATTACAGATTAGACGTTCTTATAATATGTCAAAAAAGTTAGATTTTATTTCCATCATTTACACTTTCAGAATTACAGAAAACAAAAAAATGGCATCTGCAAAAGTTTGGGCACCCTGCAGAATTTATAGCATGCACTGCCCCCTTTGCAAAGCTGAGACCTGCCAGTGTCATGGATTGTTTTCAATCATCATCTGGGAAGACCAGGTGATGTCAATCTCAAAGGTTTTAAATGCCCAGACTCATCTAACCTTGCCCCAACAATCAGCACCATGGGTTCTTCTAAGCAGTTGTCTAGAAAACTGAAACTGAAAATAGTTGACGCTCACAAAGCTAGAGAAGGCTATAAGAAGATAGCAAGGCGTTTTCAGATGTCAATATCCTCTGTTTGGAATGTAATTAAGAAATGGCAGTCATCAGGAACAGTGGAAGTTAAAGCAAGATCTGGAAGACCAAGAAAAATATCAGACAGAACAGCTTGCAGGATTGTGAGAAAAGCAATTCAAAACCCACGTTCGACTGCACGATCCCGCCAGAAAGATCTGGCAGACACTGGAGTTGTGGTACACTATTCCACTATAAAGAGATACTTGTACAAATATGGTCTTCATGAAAGAGTCATAAGAAGAAAACCTCTTCTACGTCCTCACCACAAAAATCAGCATTGGCAAATGAACATATAGACAAGCTTGATGCATTTTGGAAACAAGTTCTGTGGACCGATGAGGTTAAAATAGAACTTTTTGTCCGGAATGACCAAAGGTACGTTCGGACAGGAAAAGGGCTTAGAATTTAATGAAGAGAACCTCTGTCCAACTGTTAAGCATGGGGGTGGATCAATTATGCTTTGGGGTTGTATTGCAGCCAGTGGCACAGGGAACATTTCACGAGTAGAAGGAAAAATGGATTCAATAAAAATTTCAGCAAGTTTTGGATGGTAACTTGATGCCATATGTGAAAAAGCTGAAGTTAAAGAGAGGATGGCTTCTACAAATGGATAATGATCATAAACACACCTCAAAATCCACGGGGGATTACATCAAGAGGCGTAAACTGAAGGTTTTGCCATGGCCTTCACAATCTCCTGACCTCAACATAATTGAAAATCTATGGATAGACCTTAAAAGAGCAGTGCGTGACAGACAGCCCAGAAATCTCAAAGAACTTGAAGACTTTTGTAAGGAAGAATGGGCAAAGATACCCCAAACAAGAATTGAAAGACTCTTGGCTGGCTACAAAAAGCGTTTACAAGCTGTGATACTTGCAGTACAAGATATCAACTCTGCAGGGTGCCCAAACTTTTGCAGATGCCATTTTTTTGTTTTCTGTAATCTTGAAAGTGTAAATGATGGAAATAAAATCTACCTTTTTTTTTGACATATTATAAGAATATCTAATCTGTAATTTGATGCATTTTGGATATTTTTCCATCTTTCCTTGGCTTTGTTATGCACATTAATACAAATTTTTACCTGGGGTGCCCAAACTTTCTATCCCCACTGTACATACTTCCTGGCTTTGGCTGACGGAAACCTCAGGAAAGGCCTTCCAGTACTCACTCCTCTAACTTATTCATGTGTATGTATGTGTGAATTTTTTCTTGAGCTAGTGAACTCTGTAAGCAACAAGCACTTTACTACAATAGGGAGCAATAGGGAGATTCTGCAAAATAGACCTAAAGCTCACTTACTGGCTGAAAAGGAGAATGCAAAATAATAATATCCAATCTTTCATATATATACAGTATATGAAATTGTAATAAAAATGCAAACCATGTACAAAGCCACTATGGGCCAGATTCAGGAACACTTGCGCTGGAGTATTTCGATATGCGCCGCGTAACTGTGATGATGCGCCGTCGTTTCTATGTGCCCGTACCCACCAAACTAGATGCGCCCAATAACGGGTCATTTGCGACTGGCGGAACGTTCCGACGCCAGAGTATCGTCAGCGCTTAATTTCGTTGGGCGCATCAGTCGCGCCTATTGATTTCCCCTGCAAATATGCAAATGAGGGATTTTTCACAATTCACGAACGGATTAGCACCATACGCTGGCTACATGCGCCGCGCGTATCTCGTCCGTCCGGCGCAAAGTTATTTCTACAAAAGGCTGCTTTATCTTTACTCCAGATGGCCACAGGTCAGCAGGAGAGCAGCTACAGCAGCGTTACCGACGATAAGAGCTAGCTGAGCACCCCCACTTGCAGGACAACACCTCTGTCCATGCTTGTCTGTCAAATTTTACAGCCATGGAGGAAGACATCATAGGTCTCCATAGCCGAGATGACGGCTGACAGCTCCTGGCCATTAAAGTTCAGCTTTCTCCTGTGTGTTTGCGGGGAACGGGAGCAGCCATCTCAAAACAAAAGTAACATCACTGCGGGGAGGGGGAGCAGGATATACTTTAGTGCCGAAATGGCGCTTCTACGGGCGCATTTAAACGCCCAACGGAAGGCATTGCGCTGACGTTTCCCGTGAAGTGGTGCCGACGGAAGTTGTGAGCATGCGCACAAAGGGGGCGAGTGGAGCCGCACTCACTGCGCATGCTCCGTGGTTGATGCGCTGAACGTAAGCCTCTGCGCTGGGCTCCGCCCATCATTTACATATGATCACACCCACTTCCACTTGCGTCGGGTTACGCCAGCGCATTATCGTTACTCTGGCGCAAGTTTACGCGCAACTGCTATGTGAATTACAGGACTTGCGCTGAAAGGGTCTTCAGAGTAACGTAAATGAGAAGCGTTACTCTGGAGCAAAGATGCTCTCATCTACCTGAATCTGGCCCTATATGGTCCCTTTGCAATCTTAAAATATCCCCTACTCTTCCCCAGAATGGGCTGAAAGGATCTTAAAATGCTTCAGAAAAGCTGCTGGAAGCTTGTGAAATGCCCTGTAAAGCCCTTCTGGATCTGATGTTGTTTTGCATCCATTAACCTCTTATGGACCGCCGCATGTACATTTACGTCGGCAGAATAGCACCGACAGGCACATCAACGTATATATACGTTGGTGCCTTGGGGGGTCCGATCGGACCCCCCCCCCATTACATGCGGCAGTCCGGTTACCTGGCCGAGCGATCCGTGCAGAGGGGGCGGCTGTTCGTTTTTGTCCGCCCCCTCCGGATCGCTCTCAGCCAATCCGCGCGCTCCCCTGCAGTGTCACTTCCTCCTCCTGTGTAAACACAGGAAGGAGGAAGTGATGTGATCTCTCCCTCGGCGGTTTTTTCAACCACCGCTGAGGAGAGATCACATTGCACAGTAAGTCTGCACACCACTACACTGACACACAGACACATAGGCAAATTTAACCCCGCGATCGCCCATCCCCCCCACCCCCGCCCCCCTGTTACAGTGTCACTGAATGCAGTGATTATATGTATGATCACTGCAGTTAGTGTCAGTGTGACAGGCAGTTAGTGTCAGTTTTTTTTTTACTAAAGACATGTGGCTAAATAAATTTTGGCCTAAATGTTTGACTAAAATTTAGTTTATTTGATTTTTCTTATAACAAAAAGTAAAAAATATTGATTTTTTTCAAAAATTTCGCTCTATTTTTGTTTATAGCGCAAAAAATAAAAATCGCAGAGGCGATCAAATACCACCAAAAGAAAGCTCTATTTGTGGTAAGAAAAGGACGCACATTTTGTTTGGGAGCCACATCGCACGACCGCGCAATTGTCAGTTAAAGCGACGCAGTGCCAAATCGCAAAAAGGGGCCTGGTCATTTTCCTGCATTTTGGTCCGGGTCTTAAGTGGTTAAAATCAATTAAGCGATATCCATATGTTTATCCCTTACAGAATGAGTGGAATAATGGAATGTTGACCTGTTAAACTCCCTTTAAAATAGATTGTGTTTGTAATTTAATTGACAGGATCCCGAGAAAGTGAAAATGGACATAATAACGCAAGATGATGTCACAGGTGTCATTTCATTCCCAGACTTCAAGATTCCAGCCAATCCCAGGTGATTATTTTGGCATTATCTGTTTAGGAAGATTCAAAAATGTAATTTTATAGAAATATTTTTATCAGACCTGTAAATCTACCTAACAGGTTACCTTCATGTAAAAGGTTACCAGCTAGTGTGCATAAATTCCTGTATCTGTGCACAAAATGGCATATGAATATTTACTTTTACTTGTGCTATGATGTTAAAGCAGTCTACTGCTCTCCCGCATTGGCCATTTTATGTTAACGATTCTAATACACATAGGATGTTCATCTTTTAGCTCAACAAACAGTTGTGAGTTTGAACAAGTTATTAGAGGTAGGCCAAAAAAAAACCACCTCTATTAAACCCTAAAATTATTTTTAAATGTCCCTCTTTTGCATCCCATTGGCTCAGTGGGCAGCTTTGTGTTTCCTTTTTGCCCACTTCACCATAACCGGTTGTGTTATACCTTTGCATAGCTACTTTAATCAGGCAAGTTTTCAAACGCAAGCTCCTATTTGCTGTTACTATCCCCTGGAGTCCTTTGCCTATTTTACCAATTTTCTATGCTCTGCCTACATACCTCCCAACTTTTTGAGATGGGAATGAGGGACACCTATCAGGAAAAGTATGCAGGCATAGGTCACACCCCTTGTCACGCCCCCTTAACCACTTAAGCCCCAGACCAAAATGCAGCTAAAGGACCAGGCCCCTTTTTGCGATTCGGCACTGCGTCGCTTTAACTGACAATTGCGCGGTCCTGCGACGTGGCTCCCAAACAAAATTGGCGTCCTTTTTTTCCCACAAATAGAGCTTTCTTTTGGTGGTATTTGATCACCTCTGCGGTTTTTATTTTTTGCGCTATAAACAAAAATAGAGGGACAATTTTGAAAAAAATGCAATATTTTTTAATTTTTGCTATGATAAATATCCCTCAAAAAAAAATATATATATATATATATATATATAAAAAATGTCCTCACTTTAGGCCGATACGTATTCTTCTACCTATTTTTGGTAAAAAAAAAATCGCAATAATCGTTTATCGGTTGATTTGCGCAAAATTTATAGCGTTTACAAAATAGGGGATAGTTTTATTGCATTTTTATTTTTATTTTTTACTACTAATGACGGCGATCAGCGATTTTTTTCGTGACTGGGACATTATGGTGGACACTTCGGACAATTTTTGGGACAATTGTCATTTTCACAGCAAAAAATGCATTTAAATTGCATTGTTTATTGCGGAAATGACAGTTGCAGTTTGGGAGTTAACCACAGGGGGCGCTGTAGAGGTTATGTGTTCCCTAACGTGTGTTTAAAACTGTAGGGGGGTGTGGCTGTAGGTGTGACGTCATCGATCGTGTCCCCCCTATAAAAGGGATGACGCGATCGATGCAGCCGCCACAGTGAAGCACGGGGAAGCCGTGTTTACACACGGCTCTCCCTGTTCTTCAGCTCCAGGGACCGGCTCACGGAGCTTAGGACCGGGTTGCGGGAGCGCGCCCGCGACCAACGCATGGGCTTAAAGGGCAACGTACATATACGTTGGTTTGCCCAGCCGTGCCATTCTGCCAATGTATATCGGTGGTAGGCGGTCCTTAAGTGGTTAAAGGAGAATTGTGCAAAAAAAACAAGATTGGTCAAACCCACAATTGCTTTTTTTTACCACTACTATTCCTTTATATTGGCTTTTGGAATTTACCAATCAGATGAAAGGTTTGGCACTGGGAAACACTTTTTGATAGATAAAAAGTGCATTTTATATACATCTATATAGATCAGACCAAAATGATGAACAAATGAGGAGGAAAGAGGGACAGAGGGACATTGATCCAAATCAGAGACAGTCCTTCAAAATCAGGGACAGTTGGGAGGTGTGTGCCTATGCTTGAAAAAAACTTTTTTTTTTATCAGAATATTACTGGCATCTCTTTCTTTAAATGTGCACACTGCTCACTCAGTCACAATCTTCTCCTATCATATTATACTAAAGGAATGTTGAAGTGGCTATTTAAAAGGCCAACTGCCTTGGGTGGCAGTGTGGCACCCCCCTCCCCCAAAACTATGTATGGTGTTAATTGAACCCTACAAACGGTAGTCCTTCACCATGCACGCAAGTTTGCAATTTTGCCAACACATATAAATAGGGCAATTGGAATTGGAGGCAGTACTACAGTACTACAGGAGGCCGTCCAACGTGTTAAAAATCTTCATCTTGTAAATGAGAAATATTTGTGTGAGCCCTGTGTCGCTAAGTGTCAAGGAGAAAAAAGCAAGCTTAAGCAAGGGAAACCTCTTTACCAACCCAGTGCAGTGACCCCAAACTCAACCGCCAAAAACATCAAAACAAATTATTAAAAAACATCAAATTGGCAAAAAATAAAAATAAATAAATAAATAAATAGGGCAATGTCCTATGGATATAAGTTGCACATGGGGGGTCATGCTGTGATAGGGTTCAATGGCCCTCAATAAGTAGCTGGTGAAGGGGGCACTCAGTTGTGGATCTGGTAAGCACTGCTTTTTTTAGTTCTTTGAGACATTCAGCATTAAGTTCCCACCACCAGTTATGGCTCTGTTCCTTACGCTTTGTAATTTTTGTTGTTTTTTAATGTATGTAAAGGTGATGCTTAATTAGTTTTGGATGGAGGAGGTAAGGGTTAGACACTTTGCTGAGTTTTTATTGATGTCTGATTTGTCACTTGGGAGATTTACTTTTCTACCTGCGCTGGTGAAAATGGTCACAAGACAGTAAGTGAGGGGATATCCAAACATTTTTAGTTGTCATCAGAGCAAGGGGTCAGGTAAAACACTCTAAAGGGGAGAATGATTACCAGGACAACTCTCTAAGATGGGAATTCATTTTGTAGAAATTTCCTCTAATTTCCTGTTGCATCACATGGCAGGAATTTAGGGGAAATCTCCCCAATGGGCCACAGACTGAAGAGAGGAATTTGACAGGGGGTTTCAATTTTTACTTTACATACCCTTTAATAATGAAAATGTACAGAACACAAGTATACATGTTGAAAATGTTTGTTTTCCTGCACTGAAAATGTTTGTTTTCCTGCATAGATATGGTTTGTGGAGTATAGAAGCTGCCTATGAATCCGATTATGTAACCTCCAGTTTGGTGAAGTTCGAAGTAAAGGAATACGGTATTTTATTTCTGAAGATCCTGTTAAATTAGAACTCAACCAGTACATCCCAAAGGGATCACACAATTTCCTGTGTGCTGAAACATCATATCTTTCATTCTGGGGTTATAAGGGTGGGGGCTAAACAGTCTAGTTTTCCTTGCATATACAACTTTCGTTCTGAAGCTAATGTGGGCTGCACTGCATGACTATATGGTACAACCAAGCAAAGGTGATTCCAATGGGCATTATCTACAGATGCAATAGTGGGGTAGGCAGGACATACAAAGGGGAAAAGGAAAGTAATAAATATAATAAGCACATTTCGCATTTCGCACATTCAGACCGTTTGTCATGACTGGTGTACTACTAGTGTTTGCTAAATAACCAACCACCCACCTCTTAACCACCTACATTAAACACTCGACACCTTCTGGATTAAATGGCCAACAAAGGCCCCTTTATTAAATCCAAAAGGGAAATATAAAATTAACTTTTAAACAACCATTTTAAAATATATATAACCGTATAAACTTTTTAACATTTACCAACATTCTTTTTGAATAAATTAACCCAAACACCAACCACTGTAGACACAACACTGTAGACACAACACTGTAGACACAAAGGTTCCTGAGAGAAAGGGAAATAAAAAGTGCAAGGCAATGGGCTGTCCTCCAACAGAAAGTGTCCGGGCCTCTAGCCGTACGTCATAAGCTCAAGAGACCATAGCTTCCTCCTTCATTTACTCTTCAGCCCGATTGCCAGTAGCCCCCACCTAACCGGATAGGGAAGGTGCCCATCCCATGACAGGCCCCAACTCCTACCAACCATCTAAGGTATATCGATCTTATATCTCTATACCACCCCCACCCAATTCTCAGGAGCCGCAAAACCAATGCCAAGACCACCTGAAAAACAAAAAGATGATGAAAAACACACACCCATACCAGACACTTCCCCAGGGAGGGAGGGAGGGAAAAACAGCCTGTTTGTTACCACAACTGCAGATGACTCCCGAATGACTGGCCCCGCCCCCTCCTCCTTTTATGTGACCCTCCTTGTGTGCCTAAGCCCCGCCCCCCGACCGGACTTTTTTCCAGACATTTCCTCTTCCTGTGTGCGCTCCACACAGTGTTCCCCCAGTCATGTGGCCCCTGCGCCTGGGTTCCCCCTACTTCGGGGCTGTCTGTTTTTCATTCATCCATTGAGGTATGAAAAACGGACATCAATGCATCCTTATGGAAAAACAGATGTGAACGGATGATCATCCATTTACATCCACTTCTGTTAACATCTGTTTTTTTTGCAACGGATCAAAGCCCTATTTTTCTGTAAGTCAGACAAAAAAGGTATATAAATGACGAAAAAGTTCATTTTTGCATGAAAAACTGTCTCTGGGACTTAAGTGGTTAAGCACTCTAGCTGGCAGATGTAAAAAATGGATGTAAAAATGGATGAAAAACTAATGTAAGCATCCATTTTTTTGTTTTGTTATTTTTTAAACTTGACTGAACTGATCCGCACATGTAAAAGCTGCCTAAGGGGAACATCAGCTTTAATCACAACCAATAAAAAAATATATTCCATCTCGAAATAATTCTCTTGTGAATGCTGTATCCTAACACATCTTTTTATGTTTTGCAGTTCTGCCAAGGTTCTTTGTCACCATTGAACCAGAACGCAATTTTATCAGCCATGACACTTTCAAGGATTTCTCTGTCACTGTAAAAGCAAAGTAGGTTGTGACATTGTACCATTGTTTTTTCATTATATTGAGACAAAGAACAGCTACACTGCTGCCCATAGCAGTCGGATTCCATGTGTTATTCTCTTAGTTCAAGTTGAAGAATAAAAGCAAATCTGTTGCTACGAAAAAAAAAATGAAAAAGAAAATGAACACGTGTATTTGTGTGCTGCGGTGTTCATAAATCAGCTGGAAATACTTATCGCTGCATTTAGGCCCAATTCACATCTAATGCGATCATTTTTCGTCATGAAAAAAACAACGTTTTAAAAAAAATGTCATTTAAAATGATTGTGTGTGGGCTTCACATCATTTTTTGGGTTCTGAAAAACGAAAAAAAAATTTTCTCGAGCATGCTGCATTTTTTAACGACGTTTTAAAACGATGTCGGTTTTTGGGTTGTAAAAAATGATTGTGTGTGGGCTAAAACGATGTTAAAAAACCATGCATGCTCAGAAGCAAGTTATGAGACGGGAGCGGTCGTTCTGGTAAAACTACCATTCGTAATGGAGTAAGCACATTCATCACGCTGTAACAGACAGAAAAGCGCAAATCGTCTTTTACTAACAAGAAATTTGCTAAAGCAGCCCCAAGGGTGGCGTCATCCGCATGGAATGTCCCCTTTATAGTGCCGTCGTACGTGTTGTACGTCACCGCGCTTTGCTAGAGCATTTTTTAAAAATGGCAAAGTCGTTTTAATGATGAAGTTGGAAAAACGTTGTTTTTTCTACATGCTGAAAAACATCTTTTTTTTTTACTTCCCGAAAAATGATCGTGTGTACGCGGCATATAGCTCGAAGCAAAAAATCACATTTTAAATGATCCCTGTTCACATCTGAGAATTCAGGAGCCTGTTGTTTGAAAAAGTACAGGAGTTTCTTTTCGTGTGTTTTTGGAGTCACAGACCCCAAGGGGAGCACACGAAAAACTTGGATAAATGCGTGTTATACATATTTTTTGGGTCCTATAATCAAAGTTTAGGTGGCAAAAACACATGATCTTGCCCCAAAGTAGCTCCTGTGGGACACAGCAAAAAGGCACAAAACATACTTTAAAATTTCCTGAATATGCTATGCTCAAGTGTGAATGTAGCCTTATTTCCAATTTATCCCGCCATACATATCTTATCTAACTCTGATATATACTGTATGTCAGCAGCTGCACTGCAGTCTGCAGCACGAGGCAGACTGCATGGTTATTTACTAACATTGTGAGGTCCTTGCTCTGCCTTGACCCTAGTGTGCTCACTAGACATGTGCAGAATGGAAAATGTGTTTAATTCTGGATACATTCGATATGTTACTAATTTTGGCTCAATGATTCGTTTCGTAATTTCATTTTGTCTCGTTAAATTTCCATTCCATTTATACATTTTCTAACGAATTCCAAATTTTCGGAACGATTCGAATTCAGATTGGTCAAAAATTATCCATCCATTATCAATCACTCCACCTGCCGCAACCGCTGGACCCGAAAAAAAGAGAAAAAACCCTCCGGTCTCGTTAAATGCTTCTGCCGACTGCCGTCCCCTTCATCCAACAATTCTTAACCACTTTACAACCAGAGGCCATCTTTTAACGTCCTCGGCTTTGTGCTGCTTTGTGCGGTAATATCTGAATGCAGCTACAGGCTTCTGTGCACTATAAGAACGATCAAGCGGCAGTTCCACCGCTTGATCTTTCTTATAGGTGGTGGGAGGGGACGCCCCCCCCCCCTGCCGCCGGTGGGAGGGGACGCCCCCCCCCCTCCCGCCGCCATCCGGTGCTTCCCTGGGCTCTCCCGTGCCATCGGGGGCCCGGAAAGCGAACTGGCCGGCGCTGTCTGGGAAGCAAAGAGATGACTGGTGACCATCGTAATGACGTCACACCCGGTACCCGCAAGTAAACAAAGCCGCAATTGGCCTGTGATCAGTGAATTTTTTTCACTGATTTCATGCTTGTAAGCCTGGAGGAGAGATGTGGGGTCTTATTGACCCCACATCTCTCCATAAAGAGGACCTGTCACAGTGATTACTATTACAAGGGATGTTTACATTACTTGTAATAGAAACAAAATTGATAAAAAAATAAATGTAAAAAAAAGTGTAAAAATAAAAAAATGAAGTAAAATAAAAATAAATTTTTTTTTTTTTTTTAAACGCCCCTGTCCCCGGTAGCTCTCGCACAGAAGCTAACACGCATGCAAAGCCCGCCCACATATGTAAACCCCATTCAAACCCCACATGTGAGGTATCGTAGCGTGCGTTAGAGCGTGTGCAACAGTTCTAGCACTAGACCTCCCCAGTAACTCAAAAATAGAGACCTGTAAAAAAAAAATTAAAGCATTGCCTATGGAGATTTTTAAGTACCGAAGTTTGGCGCCATTCCATGCACAATTCTAAAGTGTGACATGTTCGGTATCTATTTACTTGGCGTAACATCATCTTTCACATTATACAAAAAAATTGGGCTAACTTTACTGTTTTGTTATTTTTTAATTCATGTTTTTTTCCCTAAAAAAAGACATTTGAAAAATGATTGCGCAAATATCGTGCGAGGAAAAAAAGTTGCATTTTATTCCCTAGGATGTCTGCTAAAAAAAAATATATAATGTTTGGGGGTTCTGATTAATTTTCTAGCAAAAATGTTTTGATTTTTACATGAAGGAGAGTGCCAAAGGAAGTGCCAAAATAGGCCCGGTTGTCAAGTGGTTAAATAGCTAAGGGGCGGGACCACCCGGGGATGTCACCTGGTGGCCCCGCCTTATTGTAACATCATCGACCAAGGCATGCTGGGTCGTTGACATCACAAGGTGCGGAGTCACCAGATGACATCAGGTGACTATGCCCCTTAGTTATTTAAGAAATGTCAGGTGGAGGAGCAGGCAGTCGACGGCAGCCTTCGACGAGACCAGAGGGTTTTTTTCTTCTTTTTTGGGGTCCAGCGGTGCAGCAGGCGGCATGTTTGATGAAGGATCTATATCGGGGGACATTGCTTTTTATTTTTTATCAAAGGAATTGTGACTTTTAAACTTTTTTGGTGAATGGGTAGGTATCCCATACTCATTCACATGGGGGGAGCCGGGACCTGGGGGCCCCTTGTTAAAGGGAGCTTCCATATTCTGATCAGCCCCCCGCCCGTACACCCACAACCACCGCCCAGGGTTGAGGGGAGGAGGCCCTTGTCCCCATCAACATTGGGACAAGGTGCTTTGGGGTGAGGGGGGAAAAGCCCCCTGCCTGACCTGCCAGGCTGCATGCTCAGATAAGGGTCTGGTATGTTTTGGGGGGAGGGGGGCCCCACCCTGTTTTTCTTTTTACATTGTGTTATGGGGTTCCCCTTAAAATCCATTCCATCCCTGAAGAGCCTGGTATGGATTGGAGGGGGGCACGCTGTTTTTTCTATTCTTTCTTTTGTTTACATTCTTTTGTTTACATTCATCTATCTGTCAGTGGGTAAGCCCACTGACAGCTCATGATTCATCGATTGTTAACCCTTTCATGACTAAGCCTATATATGACATTTGGTGTTTACAAGTTAAAATCTGTATTTTTTGCTAGAAAATTACCTAGAACCCCCAAACATTATATATATTTTTTTAGCAGAGAATCTAGAGAATAAAATGACGATTGTTGTAATATTTTATGTCACAGGCGGTATTTGTGCGGCGGTGTTTTAAACGCAACTTTTTGGGAAGGAAATTTACTTTAATGAATTTAAAAAAAATGAAAAAGTAAAGTTAGCCCAATTTTTTTGCATAATGTGAAAGATGAAGTTGTGCCGAGTAAATAGATACCAAGCATGTCACGCTTTATAATTGCACGCACTCGTGGAATGGCGTCAAACTACGGTACCTAAAAATCTCCATAGGCGACGCTTTAATTTTTTTTTACAGTTACCAGGTTATCGGAACAGAGGAGGTCTAGTGCTAGAATTATTGCTCTTGCTCTCGCGATCGCGGCGATACCTCACATGTGTGATTTGAACACCGTTTTCATACGCGGGCGCGACTTCCGTATGCGTTTTCTTTGTTGCGCAAGCTCGCGGGGAGGGGGGCGCTTTAAAATTTTTTTTTTTTTCTTATTTATTTTATTTATTTTTATAATATTAAATTGTGTTTTTTTTTTTTTTTTACATTTTGATCACTTTTATTGCTGTCACAAGGAATGTAAACATCCCTTGTGACAGTAATGGGTGGTGACAGGTACTCTTTATGGGGTGAGGGATCGGGAGTCTAAAAGACTCCCGGTCCCTCCTGCCAGGCTTACACTTCAAAGTATTCAGATCGCCGAAAACGGCGATTCTGAATACTGTTTACTTTTTTAAATCCGGCGCCGTTGACATTCGAGAAACCCGGAAGTGACGTCATGACGTCGCTTCCGCGTTTACACATTGCAGACTGATGGGGTCAAAGCCGCGTACGGCTTTCATTCAGTCTGCGCCCGGACACAGGACATTCGTCGGATCGAGGATCGGGTCTGAAGAGCCCGGTGGGACGGGAGGCCCGGTCAGAGCGGCGAGAGGCGGCGGGAGGGGGGGGATGTCCCCTCCCGCTCCTCCGGCATAACAACCGAGCGGCTTTTAGCCGCATCGGTTGTTATGTTTGGAAAGCCAATCGCCGGCTCTAAACAACGGTACCGGGATGATGCCTGCAGCTGCGGGCATCATCCCGGTATAACCCCTGAAACCCGAGGACGCATATCTGCGTCCTGGCGGCGTGAAAGGGTTAAGGACACAGCGGCCCGGCTTCCTGGCCCACTCCTTAACAACCAGCTATTCTTCACACAGAATTCAAATCGGTTGATCATTTTTTGACTAATCCAAATTTCTAATTTAAATCGCAATCCAACATTTTTAATTAGTTAGACTATACGAAACAAGATTTAAGGAGTTTCAACAAAATTCGTTATGATTTAATTCGGAGATTCAGATGTATAGGACTTTTTTTCATTTATTTTATTCCCTTTTCTTATGGACGTAATATGGATTTATTGAATATATTATTTTTGATATCTTTATACATATAGATTGTATGACAATTGATATTATCACAGAGTAATTATGGGTTGAGCACTTACATAATTTTTGCATTGGAATATTCTTACTAATCAAAAAACATGCTTTTAATAAATCTGACCTCTGTAGCGGCAGACCCTGTACAATCTCATCCTCAAAGCTCACAGCAGAAGTGCTGAAGTTGTTCAAGTCATTCTCTCAGCATCTCCACTCACCCTGCTCCCTCTCCCAGAGCACCTGCTCTATATTTAAATCAGAGATTAGAAGAATGGAAGGCTTCTGTGTCACCTAAGGCTCCGTTCACATCTAGGAGTTGCTATTTTTACAGGTGTTTTTTTGGGGGCATTTTTGCTGCATTTTTGCAGCGTTTTTGTGCAGTAAAACGCCTGTAGTCTGACTGGGATTTGTCTTGTTGGGCGTTTTTAGAGCTGAGGCTTAGAGCAGAAAATCGCCCAAAAATGCCTAGATGTTAAAGAAGCCCAAGGGAATAGGAGTTGAGCAGTTGGGAAAACTTTAGTATTCCTGCTGGTAAATTTCAAAATCAATTACTCCACAATGCCCACTACTTCAGAGATCAGTGAGGACTTGCTTCATAGCTAGATTACTGCTTGTTAGGAGTATGCTTTGATGCCCATAACCTGGCCAGATATTTACTTTAAGGGCTGAACTAGGAGGGATTAGTGTGCTCTTGCCTTGTTATTTGTTATTTCCTTGTTATTTCCTTGTTATTTCCTCTCATTTTATAGATATTATTATGGCAGAATAGTGGAGAAGGGAAAAGCCTTCATTCGATATGGGCTACTTATAAATGGAGAGAAGAAGTTGATGGCAAAATCAATAGACGTGTTGCAGGTAAAAGACAAAATAATTGCTGACCCTATAGTCTAGCAATGCAGTAGTTAAAGCGGAATTACACTGCATCTGAGCACCACAAACCAAAAAATGCTATTTAAACTCACCCATCCATTCATGTCTCCATGCTTCTTTTTTGCTGATAAATCACTTTGAAATACACTTCCTAGCATTTCTGGCCATGGACATCTTGAGTAAGGGGCAGTTGACTCATGTAGCATTTACTTCCTGGAATCCATCTGTCCTTAGCTCAGGTATGCAGACAGGCAGGAGGATGGACTTAGCTGAGAAAACCCCTCCTCCCCTCCTGATGACTCCTGGGATGTATGACATCATTTGCCTAGGCATGGAAACCATGAAGTAACTCAAGTTTAAAACGGTCAAATATAATATACATTACTATCCATGTTTCAATGCTAGCAGCAAAAGGATTTCAAGTAGTCAATGTTGATTGAGAGAGTGAAGTTCAGCTTTAAAGGACTGGAAATATATAGAATAGTATAATATGTGATGGCACACTTTAGGCTTGATATAGTAAAATGTGGTAACTCTTACTACATATTTTGGTAAGAAAATCCCACTGTCTATTTTATTACACAGTGGGATATTCATATTTCTTATACTATAGAAATTGTAATAGAACAAATAAGAAATGTTGCTTTTGTTTAATCCAGTGATCCAGTGACAATTATACCACACATTAGACCACATAATAGTGCCTAATTCTTATTGTTTTAACACACAGATGACCAATGGGGAGGCTGTATTCCAATTTAACAGTGAGCGCTCGGTGGCGGAGCTGCAGTACTCTTCGCTGGAAGAGCTGGAAGGGGCTTTCCTGTATATAACAGCCACAGTGGAGGAAGAAGAAGGTAATCAAGCTTATAATAATGTAATGTGTACTGAGTAGAGTGGGGAACATCAATAACTGCTGTGACAAACAGCCCCTGTCAGTTGTGGATGGAGGCAGGGCCGCCATCAGGGGGGTCCAGGCATTACACCGATTTTTTAATATATATTTTTTTATTTTTTATTAAAGGGCCAATTTTTTTTCTTTTATTATTTTTTAGGGGTCCGGAGGCCCCCAGGGCCCCAGATGGCAACCCCCTCTTTTTTTATTTATTTTTTATAAAAATATATATTTTTTTATATATTTTTCTTTTCTTTTTTATTAAAGGGCCAATTTTTTTTCTTTTATTATTTTTTAGGGGTCCGGAGGTCCCCAGGGGCCCGGAGGCACCCAGGGCCCCAGATGGCAACCCATTCTTTTTTTATTTATTTTTTATAAAAAAATACATTTTTTAATATATTTTTCTTTTATTTTTTATTAACCACTTAAGACCCGGACCAAAATGCAGGTAAAGGACCTTGCCCCTTTTTGCGATTCGGCACTGCGTTGTTTTAACTGACAATTGCGCGGTCGTGCGACGTGGCTCCCAAACAAAATTGGCGTCCTTTTTTCCCCACAAATAGAGCTTTCTTTTGGTGGTATTTGATCACCTCTGCGGTTTTAATTTTTTGCGCTATAAACAAAAATAGAGCGACAATTTAAAAAAAAATGCAATATTTTTTACTTTTTGCTATAATAAATATCCCCCAAAAATATATAAAAAAACATTTTTTTCCTCAGTTTAGGCCGATACGTATTCTTCTACATATTTTTGGTAAAAAAATCGCAATAAGCGTTTATCGGTTGGTTTTCGCAAAATTTATAGCGTTTACAAAATAAGGGATAGTTTTATTGCATTTTTATTAATTATTATTTTTTTACTACTAATAGCGGCGATCATCGATTTTTTTCGTGACTGCGACATTATGGCGGACACTTTGGACAATTTTGACACATTTTTGTGACAATTGTCATTTTCACAGCAAAAAATGCATTTTAATTGCATTGTTTACTGTGGAAATGACAGTTGCAGTTTGGGAGTTAACCACAGGGGGCGCTGTGACTTTGAGTGTTCCCTGTGTGTGTGTTTACAACTGTAGGGGGGTGTGGCTGTAGGTGTGACGTCATCGATCGCGTCCCCCTATAACAGGGATGACGCGATCGATGCTGCGGCCACGGAGAAGCACGGGGAAGCCGTGTTTACACACGGCTCTCCCCGTTCTTCAGCTCCAGGGACGGATCGCCACACTGCAGCGGCGATCGGGTCCGCGAGTCCCGCGGATTCTGGAGCTTTTTTTCTCTCTTCTTTTTATTAAAGAGCCCTTTTTTTATATATATTTTTCTTAATTTCTTCTATTTTTGTAAAGGCCCCCCCCGCTTCTCAATTCGCAGCAGCCCCCCCCCCCCCGGTTCTCAATTTCAGGTGGCAGCACCCCCCCCCCCCGGTTCTCCAGGGGGGCCATGCCTGAAGCTGTGTAAGGGGCCCCATCATTCCTGATGGCGGCCCTGGATGGAGGGTATCTGCCACATAGGCTTTTGCACTTCATGAGGTAAATGGGTGGCAGTGAGAGGTTTGGAGCATCGATTCGGGGGGTTAAAGGGTTTGTAAAGAAAATGTTTGTTTTATCTTCCTTTACCTTAATGCAGTGCTGTTTTTATGTCCTCATTGTTCGTTTTTGCTCTCAAGTTGCTGTAATTCTCTGATCTCCACACTTCCTGGTTGTCTGTTTCCTGATAACCACAGTCCTGTGAGCTTTCTCTCTGTGGTCACTAACCTCAAGGAGGTGTGATTACTGTGTGTCTAAAACCCCACAGCACCTCCCCCCTTCGAATCAGTTTAGTTTTCCAAAACCATCACTGCCATGTATGGCTCTGTGGCTTTGTATGCTCTGTACAGCAGAGAGGCAGGAAAAAACATGCAAAAACGAAACTAGAAACTACAGGTACATTATATGATTCATTTTTATCTATTTTTAATCGTTTTTAAAAGGAATCAGTTAACTATTATGGGCCAGATCCACAGACACCAGCCGCCCGCGCGGCGTGTCCCATATACGCTACGCCGCTGTAAGTCACAGCGGCGTATTACTAATCCTCAATGAAATGCCGTTGTAACTTACGGCGGCGTAGCGTAAATGGGACGGCGTACTGGGTATAATTCAAATGTTCTAGTGGGGGGCGTGTTTTATTATAATTATGAATGACCCGACGCAAACAACGCTTTTTTTACACTGCGCATGCGCTGGCTGTGGACGTATCCTAGTGCGCATGCGTGAAATCACGCCACAAATAGTCAATGAAAAGGACGTGAACGTAATTTACGCCCAGGCCCATTCTGGATCGGCGTACGCAAACGACGTAAACAATGTCCAATACTTAACATTGGCTGCGCCTCCATATAGCAGGTGTAGCTTTACGCTGGAGATACGCTTATACAAACGACGTAAAAGGCTTGCGCCGGCCGCTCGTTCGTTTGTGGATTGGCGTTAACTTGCTCATTTGCATATTTTACGCTGGAAATAGACGGAAGCGCCCCTAGCGTCCAGCGTAAATATGCATCTAAGATACGACGGTGTAAGAAACTTACGCCAGTCGTATCTTAGCGTAAGGTCGGCGTATCTTTTTTTCTGGATAAAAAACAAAGACACGCCGGCGGGAAATTCGAATTACGCCGGTGTATCTGTAGATACACCGGCATAATTCTCTGTGGATCTGGCCCTATGTCTCTATTCCCTGTAAACAGTAATTTCAGCATAATTTTTTTATTTATTTACAACTCCTTTAAGAACCCTGCTCCCCACCTGGTGTATAATTTGTCCTTCCCTGGGTTAATCAGTTGTTGGTGCTGAGAAAAGGAGACAAGCAGGCTGTGAAATAACATGTCTGCAGGTCTGAAGGAGAGCCAGTGAGACCTATTTACTAGCCAGGAGACTAAAGCCTTGTACAAGAATATCAGGCGACTGATTGAAAATGAAGAGGTGACTAAAATTCCGTATGACAGAATACAAATTCGGAAGTGCTGTAATGTTTTGCATTGTATTGTTATATATTATTTTGTTTCCGAGCATGCGTAGTCTTGCTTTTCCGATTTATTTATTATTTTTTGGACAAAAACGGTACTAATTAAATCAGACATTGTGTTCGCGTACCATAAACGTTTTCTAGCCTGCACCTCTAGTTTTTGTTGTCCAAACAGTCGGAATCAGAGCCCGAAAGCACTATATTGAAGATCAGATAGTCGGCAAATAATTTGTCGTACAGACATTTTTGGACGTTTTCTTATCGTGTGTACGGGCCTTTAATAACTATTTTGCTTAACTTTTGTTTGCACTGTGTTTCTTAACCCTGTGAGGGCATCTCCTTGCTGTAACGCTGACCAATAAATACAGGTAGGGAGTCCTTAAAGTGGAAGTTCAGCCTAAAACTAAAATCTCTAAATCTTTTCACGGACACAATCTAAGACTAACCTATCTAGCCCTGTAAAGCAAAAATTGCTATACATACCTTTTCTGAATCTGATCCGGTCTGGTCTCCAGTGGCGGAAGCACTGTGCGGAAGACAACCAAAAAAGGCTGGGAAATGCCTGGGAAGTGACGTCACCCAAAGAGTTACTATGGGGCTTCCGTTGTTGGCTGCCTCTTCTGCACTCGCCTACACAGAGAAGCCGCCGCTGACAGCTCAGCATGGGACTGGACCTGAGCTGTAATAAGGTGCCAGTCTAAAGGATTGAAAGACAGACAGCAAAATTGTTTTGGTGTAGAAGAGCCAGTGGCGTATCTAGGGTATGGCAGCCATGGCAAGTGCCATGGGCACCATGGGGAGGGGAGGCGGCAAAAAAGCTACCCCCTGCACGAAAAAGAAAACACTCGTCCTCCTGTGAACGCCTCACGCACTAATTTAGCTCCCGGCATCGCGGCGGGCATGCTGAAGCGCGGCACCGGCACAGCAATTGCTTATATTGCTACTTGGCCTGGGAGGGGAGTGACAGGTGCCCCCATGACGGCCGATGACTGGCCAGTAGTGGCACAGTGGCTGTGTTTGATTGGCACAGTGGCTGCAATTATTATTTTTATTTTTTCAGTTTGTTTGCGCCCCCCACCAAATTTTCCCTCTCTGTCCCTGGTTATCTGAAAGGTTTAAAATGTTTTGACAGGGGCGCAGTTTCAGTGCTTTTGCCATAGGGGAAATTTTCACTAGATACGCCTCTGAGAAGAGCACAGAGTTCGTAGCTACCATACAGTCATTCAAATACTATGTGACAAAACACGTAGGGCGGAGCCATCGTTTGTGATGTCATCACACATACCGAAACCCGGAAGCAGCCCGTCTAAGTCCCAGGATCGGCTTATTATGTTACAAGTGCTTTGAATTTCACTTTTGTGAGTACACTGTTTATTTTCATAAAATTTTAAATTACACTTTTACACTATGTGGTCTATTTACTAAAACTGCAGAGTGCAAAATCAGGTGCAGCTCTGCATGGAAACCAATCAGCTTCCAGTTTGTTTTTTCAAAGTTAAATTGAACAAGCTGAAGTTAGAAGCTGATTGGCTACCATGTACAGCTGCACCAGATTTTGCATCCACCATATTTAGTTAATCAACCTCTATGTGACTTCCTAGGTTCTTTTTTATTTACATGGTGGAGCCCTGCAGTCAGGATGTTTAGAGATCCATACAGAAGGATGGTCATACTGCTCTATGTTGGATCCTATATACACAGATGTACTTTGACTTCTAAACGTGTTTATAGAGCACATGGTCGGGGATGGTGCAAGGATTTTTGACACCCTAGGAGAAATCTAATTTTTCCACCCTCCCCTGGCTCCACCCCTTTGCCCTGCCCATGTATACCCAACCTTTTTAATGAAGCGCCCATCAAATGCAGCCCACCAGCTCCCATCAATGCACCCTTATCAGCTCCCCTCAATGCAGCTTTACCAGCGCCCATCAAATGCAGCCTTACCAGCGCCTATCAAATGCAGCCTCACCAGCGCACATCAAATTCAGCCTACCAGTGCCCATCAATGCAGCCTGCCAGCACCCATCAATGCAGCCTACCAGTGCCCATCAATAAATGTTTGCTTGCTTCCATACGAGTCGGAAAACACAGTCCTCTGCCGTCACTGCGCCTCTGACATTATGTGCGAATAAAGCGGCGGCTGCCTGCTGATGCTGAGACTTGGTTGCTTGCTGCAGGAAGAAGAGAGTAGGAACAACAAGTTGCCGGGCGCCCTAGGCAGCAGTGCGCTCTAAGCAGCTTTTTAGTTTGCCTAGTGGTAGCACCGGCCCTGCACCTGGTGATGAAGCATTGAGGTGTGACTTTTTACAGTGGAAGATTGGCACTCTTTTAATGAAGATTGCTTTGGAGTCACTCACTATTTCTGGATTTTAGAACTTTTGTGCTGTGTATGGATATTGATGTTAATCTAGATTATTAAGCGCTGCACTTTTTGGTTTTTATTTTTAGGTATGCTGTGTAAATGGAACACATAACAAACAGAAAAGTACGGTTTTCAGAAATTTAAATGCAAGAGTGGAAATACACTTTAAAGTGCATTTCAACCCTAACAATGAGCTTCTCTTATTTGGTTGTGTTTGGTGTGTTGAATATGTTGTTAAAAGCAGTTGATATATCGGTTTGATAAGTGCAAAAAAAAATCCTAGTTGATCCTGAAATCCTGTGAACATGTAACTTCAGTTAGACCTCTTTCACACTGAGGCAGTTTTCAGGTGTTTTAGCGCTAGAAATGGCCTCTAAAAAGCGCCTGAAAACTGCCTCCTATTCTTTGCAACACGTGCTTTTGCACTCGGGAGGTCCGCTTGCAGGACATAAGGAAAAGTCTTGCAAGTAGCATCTTAGGGGCAGCTTGTTGGTGCTATATATAGCGTCTTTGCCCATTGAAATTAATAGGCAGCGCTTCCAAAGTGCCTTAAAGCGCCGAAAAACTGGACTTTCTTCCTTTTTTTTAAAGTAACCTTATCACATGACCTTAAAAAATATGCCCCGCTTGCGCCCGAAAAGCGCTGCTAAAGCACCACAAAAATGACCAGCGCTTTAGTTGCGCTGCAGTGTGACAGATTTCTTAACATTGTTATTAGTGCTGCTCCTTTATCTCTATGGATTACATAACACTTCTTTCCTATGATACGGAAATAAGAAAAGGGGAGGTGTTCTGTAGTCCTAACAGATTTGTTTGTGTTTGGGTGACATTGCTGCTTATAGATAGATAGCTAGAGTGAGTAAGCATTGTCAACCTAGGACAGGAAGCATTTTATTGGCAGGATCACCAGGTTAAAAAAACAAAACAAAAAAAAATGCAACCACCATATCTAAAGACTGGTAAGCTGCAATAATATTACATTGATCTTCAGTTTAGAAATATGTTAAGCTTCTTTTTTTTAAAAAGACCTATACATTTACTAATTACTGGTCTAGTAATGTAAATGACTACAGACTAGTCATTTATCAATGCTTATGACAGTTAAAGCTTTAGAATAATTTTGTGCTGTAAACCTAGCTAAGCATACATTATCCTAATTATTAATGTCTCTACCAGGTGCCCAGTCCGAAGAGAGCGAGAACTCCAATGTCAAATATGTTTTAACGCCCTACAGGCTGACACTTATAGCAACACCACTGTTTGTGAAACCAACACTGCCCTATCATATAAAGGTGAGTGTTACAAAACTGTTACTGATTAAAAATAAACATTTTCATAAATGTACCGGTATATGATTAATTTCAGAGCAATGTATATACAGTATATATATATATATATATTTATTTATTTATATGTGAAACACAGTGCCGCTCCACTTCTGTCCAATAATGCATATACGAGGTGGTATCAAAAAGTTTTGAGACTAGCTCAGTATCACCTTCAAAATAGTTGCTCGGCTGTTATCCTAAAGGAGCGGGAGGGGGCGTCCCCCCCCCCCTTCCACTGCTTTCCACCGCCCACTGGGAGACCTGAGCCACCATTCGGCATGTCTGCTGCCTAGGCTGAGACCCTAATGAACCTGGATTCTGCTCCGATTGGGTTTCGAATGTAAAATCCAGTAAGCGACGTAACAACGTCACTTCCGGTTTACTCGGCTGCCAATGGCACAGATTAAAAAAAAAAAATGACAGTATTTAGAAACGCCAATCTGAATACATTTAAGTGCAAAGAAGGCATTTGGGGTCTTTTAGGTTACATAAATAAATAAATAAAATAAGAGTTTTTTTTAAACCACCCCCGCGAGCTCGCACAGCAAAGAAAATGCATAAGTAAGTCACGCACGCAAATATAAGCAACAAGTGTCAGAAATAGGCTTAGGCATGAAAGGGATACAGTGAAGTGATTATTAAAGAAAAACAGACACTTTTTTTTTTTTATATGATGAATGCTTTTTATTATCATAGGCTCTATGTAGGTTTGTTCTTAAAGCGGTAGTAAACTGCAAAACAAAAAAATAATTTTAATCCAAATTATTTGGTGGAGGGGATATTGTGGTGTGGGGTTGTTTTTCAGGGCTTGTTTCCTTAGATCCAGTGAAGGGAACTCTTAAGGCATCAGAATACCAAGTCAGTTTGGACAATTTCATGCTTCCAACTTTGTGGGAACTGTTTGGTGATGTCCCCTTCCTTTTCTAACACGACTGCACACCAGCGCACAAAGTAAGGTCCATAAAGACATGGATGAATGAGTTTGGGGTGGAGGAACTTGACTGGCATGCACAGTCCTCATCTCAACCTGATAAAACACCTTTGGGATGAATTAGAGCGTAGGCTGTGAGCCAGGCCTTCTCATCTACCTCACAAATGCTCTTCTGGAAGAATGGTCAAACATTCCCATAGACACACTCCTAAACCTTGTGGACAGCCTTCCCAGAAGAGTTGAAGCTGTTATAGCTGCAAAGGGTGGGCCAAATCAATATTGAACCTTACTGACTAAGACTGGGATGCCATTTAAGTTTAATGTATGTGTAAAGTCCCAATACTTTTGGTAATATAGTGTATATTGAGCACACTTATTGAGAACAGGAGTAAAAAACTTTTTTTAATTTTAGAACAACAGATGACTGAAACCTTTTGAGGGAAAAGTTCTTGCCCTTGCCCGAAATTCATCATCTGTATGCAATTCCGACGTGCAAAAAAACATGCATGCTCGGAATCAAGTCGACGCATGCTCGGAAGCATTAAACGTTTTTTCTGCCCGTCATAGTTTTGTACATCACTGCGTTCTTGATGGTCGTAATTTTATGTAACCGTGTGTATGCAACACAAGTTTAAGCCAAAATTCTGTTGGAAAAATCCACCGTTTTCTTCTCGGAATTTCCGTGTGTACGCAGCATTAGAAAAGTATTTATTTTATTGAAAGAGTAGTTGGTGCTGAATGACCACTTGGTCTTTTTCTGCCATCCCTCTTCTTAATTTCTATTATGACACAGATATTCTAACGACTACAAATATGTATTTTTGTAGGATCTGGCACAATATGTACCATATGAGCACCCACTGCTGCCTCCCAGTGATGGTGCGCTACCTTTAGTTCTAGTTTCTATTATGACACAGACTAATGTTGCTCAATTCCAGTCAACATGGAACCCCACCAGTATATGTTTCTCATTTCTCTTCCCTATTTATAAATTCAAGGAGGAGCTTTCCTGTTTTCTGCAGTTCTCTTACACAGGTTATTATTAATGTAGCAGAGCCCATACCTGTTAGTCAGACAACCTTGTTCTGTTATTGGGCTTTGAAAAGCAGAGAACTATTGGTGTATACATCTGGTCAGTATAGTGTAGAGAGATGGAATAGAATGGCACAAACATTTGGCAGGGTATTGTGCAGACAAACAGGGATGTATTAGGTAGTCTGAACTAAGGGTGTATTTAGGTTTTGTGCTGCCCTAGGCCTGGTGAAACTTGCGCACCCCCTACTTTATATATGACACACCCCTTCCTTTTTAAGACCCGTCCTGTCATTTTTATGGGACGAGGACAGAGGGACACAGTGTGATGAGGACAGAGGGACAGGGTGGGATGAGGACAGGGTGGAATGAGCACAGGGGGACAGGGTGGGATGAGCACAGGGTGGGATAAGCAAAGGGGGACAGGGTGGGGTGAGGACAGGGGGACAGGATGAGATGGGCACAGGGGGACAGGGTGGGATGAGCACAGGGGGACAGGGTGGGATGAGGGCAGGGGGACAGGGTGGGTTGAGCGCAGGGGGACAGGGTGAGTTGAGCACAGGGGGACAGGGTGGGATGAGCACAGGGGGACAGGGTGGGATGAGCACAGGGGGACAGGGTGGGATGAGGGCAGGGGGACAGGGTGGGTTGAGCGCAGGGGGACAGGGTGAGTTGAGCACAGGGGGACAGGGTGGGATGAGCACAGGGGGACAGGGTGGGATGAGCACAGGGGGACAGGGTGGGTTGAGCACAGGGGGACAGGGTGGGTTGAGCACAGGGGGACAGTGTGGGATGAGGACAGGGTGGGAACGGGACAGGGGGACAGGGTGAGATGAGAACAGGGGGACAGGGTGGGATGAGGACAGGGGGGTACAGCATCTTTTAATTTGGGGGGCGAGGGTGGTATATGGGGATATGTGCTGGAGAGTGATTTGAGAGGGAAGAAGATATGTGCTAGTGGGGGGGGGGGGAATCAGACCCCCCACTAGCACATATCTTCTTCCCTCTCAAATCACTCCCCAGCACATATCCCCATACCACCCTCTCCTCTCCCATCACTTCATTAGTTCACCTCATATCTGCCTGCGCCCCCCTCCCTCCCTCCCGGTTACAGTGTCCTCTCTCTCTCACTGAAGTTGTCCCACATACCAGCAGCAAGGCTCTCTCAGTTGGGTCTCTCCTCAGCTCCTCCTCCTGGCTGTGTACACAGGAACATTGAGCCAAGAGTGGGGGAGGAGCCGAAGACTGTGTATTGCAATGTCAGTGGAGAGAGAGGGACGGCTACACTGTAAAGCCGAATGACGATGTGGGACCCCAGGCAGCAGATGTCCCGGGTGACCGTGCCAAGGTATTCTAGTCTGAACAATTACCGGAGTTCAGTGCCGAAAACGTGCAGTGGCACTGAACTCCAGTGTGCAGCTCTCCGTGCGGGAGGAGGGGGGTTTGCGGGGGGGTTCAGTTTTGTCGGCCAAGGCCATAATACATCTCCAGTCTAAACAGTCAGGGGCAGGGCACTGGTACAGTACAGTACATAAATTCTGTGTTTATTTGTGGTACTGTTCACACACTACTTTTTCATCAGGTTCAGGTAAAAGACACGTTGGAAAACCCTGCATCAAGGATTCCCCTTGTTCTAACTGGTGAATTCACCAAAGAAAATGGTGAATCTACTCCTGTTGATGATCGTGAAGCAATAACACAAAAGACTGACGTCAAAGGGACATCTATGTTTGTTATCAACATCCCAGAAGATGTCACAGCCCTGGATTTTAGGGTGAGTCCTACTAGATCCTAAATAATAGGGGAACTGCCTTCAAAGGCTGCTATAAAATGTCTTCTTTTCTTTTTCTCCAGATCAAAACAGATGATCCAAATCTTCAAGAGGAAAACCAAGCACTGGCTGAGTTTCAAGCCACGTCCTACAAATCACTGACTAAGAGCTACTTGTACATTGACTGGGCAAGAGAAAGTAAAGTCCTCCAAGTCGGCGGTTTTCTAAATGTCAACATATTTCCAAAAAGTCCTTATCTACACAAGCTAACGCATTACAGTTACTTGGTATGTCTTTATGGATTTAAAAGACTTGTAAAAACCCAGTTAATTTGGAGACTTGAAGGCGCACACTTGCTTCACGTATTTATGTAGTACATACACGCTCACCCTCTCCATCACAAAGACCTACCAATACATATTGTGGAGAAAACCGACACAAACATATAATAGTAAGGGCAACTAAACCAAGGACTGAGAGCGTTTTGCAAGACAAGCAACATTTTTAAATACATTTTGACTTGATCTAAAACCGATGTCTAGATATAAGAGTAGCGTCATGTCACAACTATATATATAGTATAAGAGAGAAGAGAGGCGCCTCCAAGTGTAGCAATATGGTTACATTTAATGACGGTACAACATTTAGCAACATATTGCTACACTTAGAGGTGCCTCTTTTCTCTTTTATGCCGCGTACACACGATCACTTTATGTGATGAAAAAAAATGACGTTTTTAAAAACGTCAATTTGATTGACCGTGTGTAGGGAAAAACGTTGTTTTCTGTCTTGTAAAAAACAACAAAAAAAAATTGAAGCATGTCGTTTTTCAAAACGTCGTTTTTTGTTTCACAAAAAGTCACCGTGTGTAGCAAAAAACGTTGTTTAAAACAACGTTTTTCAACCCGCGCATGCCCAGAAGCTAGTTATGAAGCGAGCTTCAATGGAAAAGAGTGGTGAACGTAACCTCGCTTTGCTAGAGCATTGTGAAAAAAGCAATGGTGTGTAGGCAACATCGTTTTTGAAAATTGAAGTTTCAAAAACGTTGTTTTTTACTTTACAGAAAACGTCGTTTTTTTTCATCACATAAAGTGATCGTGTGTACGCGGCATTATACTCTGGAGCTCCTGCTGGATTTTGCTTCTAATCTCCTTGTAGAAGCTTCCATCTGTGGATGGACATTTTATGGTTACACAACCTATCACATTGCTATAATCTTTTTATATGGAATATAAACTTAAGAACCTATGAGTAAATGGTTGTAGAATGAATCATCTGAGTTTCCATTTTTTCTTATGGGGAAATTCGCTTTGATATACAAGTGCTTTGGATTACAAGCATGTTTCTGTAACAAATTATGCTCGCAATCCAAGGTTTTACTGTATAAAAAACATGGAAGTTAGGTAGGGGATATATGGCCATATAATGTGGAGGCAACTGCACTGGTTTTGTAAGAGCTGTATACTGAGCCATATAGCCCTTAGCTGACTGCATCTGCCATCCTGCATATTTGACATTCACAGGAAATCTGTCGACCTCAAATTCAGTATTGATCTATACACCAAGCAGTTATTGGAGGATACAGTAAGTTTTGGATAGTATTTCTTGGCCAATGTGTGATCACCGTTACCTGTACCAAACAAGAAAAGCACACATTAGATGACATTTGTACTTTCCAGTGATAGGACCATATGGTTAAGACGAATTGAGATTTAATGTTATTTCTATTATAAGTGCCAAACATCAATAGCTAGTTGTCAGAGAATTCTATCTTTCAGCTTTCTATGTCAGATTATAAAGTACAACTACAAATTGTTGATTAATGCCTCCATACACCTTTCTATTCTGACATTGTTACATAGTAGGTAAAGTTGAAAAAAGACACAAGTCCAACATATGTGTGTGATTATATGTCAGTATTACCTTGTATATCCCTGTATGTTGTGGTTGTCCAGGTGCTTATCTAATAGTTTCTTGAAACTATCAATGCCCCGCTGAGACCACCGCCCGTGGAAGGGAATTCCGCATACTTGCCGCTCTTACAGTAAAGAACCCTCTACGTAGTTTAAGGTTAAACCTCTTTTCTTCTAATTTTTAGTGGCCACATGTCTTGTTAAACTCTCTTCTGTGAAAAAGTTTTATCCCTATTGTGGGGTCACCAGTGTGGTATTTGTAAATTGATATCATATCCCCTCTCAAGCGTCTCTTTTCCAGAGAGAATAAGTTCAGTGCTCGCAACCTTTCCTCATAACTAATATCCTCCAGGCCCTTTATTAGCTTTGTTGCCCTTCTTTGTACGCTCTCCATTTCCAGTACATTCTTCCTGAGGACTGGTGCCCAGAACTGGACAGCATACTTCAGGTGCGGCCGGACCAAAGTCTTGTAGAGCGGCATAATTATAGATTTATCCCTTGAGTTAATCCCCTTTTTAAATCATTCCAATATTCTGTTTGCTTTGTTAGCAGCACCTTGGCATTGCATGCCATTACTAAGCCTATCATCTACTAGGGCCCCCAGGTCCTTTACCATCCTAGATTCCCAGAGGTTCTCCCCCCAGTGAGTAGATTGCATTCATATTTTTGCTCCCCAAATGCATCAATGAACAAACAAACTAGTCTTATGAAGTGATCATCTCATTATCTGCCCTGATATGATATTTTTACACGCACAGATGGCCATGATAAAATGGTTAGAATTTTTTATATAAAATGCTCATTTGTGTTATGGGAGTCAATAAGAAATCAAATAATTCATTGAAATTGACAGCGAAAGAGTGACCACATCTTTTCCAAGTCAACCAGTTCCTCTGCTTAGTCATCACAAGCCAAAACCCACATTATCTTCATAAGAAATCTATAATTTGATGGCTGTTGTTCCTCTGCCTTCATAGATCATATCCAAGGGGAAGATCCTCAAATATGACACAGTGGAACGACTTTCTGGCTCTGTCTCCCAGTATCTAAACATCCAAATAACAGTGAATATGGTTCCATCCTTCCGTCTACTTATATACTATATTGTTACTGGAGAATCAACTGCTGAGCTTATTGCTGATTCCATCTGGGTGGAAGTCCAGGAAAACTGCCTTAATAACCAGAAGGTAAGCCAGAAGTATAGAAGATAATCACATCAGATGTTTATAGCAGAAAAAGCTATTTCTTGTAGTTCCTCTCAAGGACATTGAACTATGATCTCCTATACTTTTTCTGTATCTTTCAGGTTAAACTGAGCGTGCCCAGTGATACCTTCAAGCCGAAAGAAAACGTAACTCTTAATGTGAATGCCCTAACTGGCTCCATAGTGGCATTGTCTGCTGTTGATGTCTCTATTTATGATGTCACAAAAAAGTCCCAGAGACCTTTGGAAAGAGTTAAGTAAAAATAAAATCTAGTATAACTGCTTATGCTCTGCAGAGACAATTACATAGTTACATTTAGTTAGTCAGGTTGAAAAAAACACACAAGACCATCACCCACAGTTGATCCAGAGGAAGGCGAAAAACCCCAGCAAAGCATAATCTAATTTACTACAGCAAGGGAAAAAATTCCTTCCTGATCCCCCCCAAGGGCAATCAGATTGTCACTGGATCAACTTTACCTATAAATGTTAGTAACCAGTTATATTATGTATATTAAGGAAAGAATCCAGGATTTTTTTTAAAACAATCTGCTGAACTGGCTAGAACCACCTCTGGAGGGAGACTATTCCACATTTTCACAGCTCTTAGGCCCCGTACACACGATAGGATAGCCAGAGGACAACGGTGTGATGGACTGTTTTCATCGGTCAAAACCGATCGTGTGTGGGCCCCATAGGTTATTTAACCTTCAGTTAAAAAAAAAGCCAACTTGCTTCAAAATTAACCAATGGATACCTAATCGATAGGTCAAAACCGATCGTTAGTAGGCACGACCATCAGTTAAAAATCCACGCATGCTCAGAATCAAGTCGACGCATTCTTGGAAGCATTGAACTTCATTTATTTCAGCACGTCGTTGTGTTTTACGTCACCGCGTTCTAACACAATCGTTTTTTTTAACCGATGGTGTGCAGGCACATCAGACAGACCATTAGTCAGCTTCATCGGTTAACCGATGACAATGGTCCTTCAGACTGTTCTCATCTGATGGACTGATCGTGTGTACGAGGCTTTACTGTGACTCAACACCAAGTTCATTATATGGACCACTTCTGTATTTATACATGTTGATCATATCCCCCTTAATCTCCTCTTCTCAAGAGAGAATAAATTCAGTTCCTCTAATCCTTCCTCATAAATGAAAAACAGCAAATGAAAAAAACCCACAAAAGCTTATACTACACTGTCTTCAAACAGCTCATAATATATTTGTAATTTTTTAGTTATGAAAATGTAGGGAGATAAACAATGGCAAACGATTTAAAATCCAGGGCTAAATTTTTTGTTGTCTGCAACCTTGTTAGCTCCTTCCCCTTACTCCTTTCCTTTGAAAGATTGTAAAACTATAATTGTTGCCTATTACGAGCAATGTCGATTTATTGCTTGTGTTCCTCATGATCTGTGTGGTGTTTCTGGTGATCATGGTGCTCCTCATGATCTGCGTTGGGTTTCAGAAGAGAAACTGATAACCTTTGTGGCACCTTTATTATAGTCTAGAGCAGGGCCGGCGCTACCACTAGGCGAAGTAAGCAGCCGCCTAGAGCGCACTACCACCTAGAGCGCAACCACAGCCCCTGTCATGTGTGAGCTCGGCTCTCCTGATCGTTTTTGTGTGCCGTGGCCGCCACCAATCCCCAATGTGTCCCGCTGAGCGCCCCGCTGCACTGTTACATCTTTTTAGGTGTTCACAGCGCTGCTCCGGGACGCCTTTGCTCCAGCCTGTCCCTCTGGTGCAGCGCTGTGTGTCTGTGTGTGCAGCGGAGGGGCGGGGATCAACGGAGATGGTAACATTGAGAGGCACAGCTGACCTCCCGCCCAGCAAGGACTCTGTGAAGCCGCGGGTGGATGGATGGCGCTGGCCTGGCCCCGACGGGGACACGTGGAGCCGCGGGTGGATGGATGGCGCTGGCCTGGCCCCGGCGGGGACACCGTGAAGCGGGTAGATGACGCTGGCTTGGTCTTGGTGGAGGACGGATCCTCCCGGAGGTAAAGGAGGATGGACTAGATTAAGCTGTATGTGAAGTGGGAGTGGTGGGGGGGGGGTCAGTGTATGTGTCAGGGGGGGTCAGTGTATGTGTCAGGTGGGGGGGGTCAGATGGGGGGGGCAGTGTATGTGTCAGGTGGGGGGGGGGGTCAGTGTATGTGTCAGATGGGGGGGGCAGTGTATGTGTCAGGTAAGGGGGGGTCAGTGTGTCAGGTAAGGGGGGGTCAGTGTGTGTGTCAGGTAAGGGGGTCAGTGTGTGTGTCAGGTAAGGGGGTCAGTGTGTGTGTCAGGTAAGGGGGGGTCAGTGTTTTGATAGGTAAGGGGGGGTCAGTGTGTGTGTCAGGTAAGGGGGTCAGTGTGTGTGTCACGTAAGGGGGTCAGTGTGTCAGGTAAGGGGGGGTCAGTGTATGTCAGGTAAGGGGGGGTCAGTGTATGTGTCAGGTAAGGGGGGGTCAGTGTATGTGTCAGGTAAGGGGGGTCAGTGTGTCAGGTAAGGGGGGGTCAGTGTATGTGTCAGGTAAGGGGGGGTCAGTGTATCAGGTAAGGGGGGTCAGTGTGTGTCAGGTAAGGGGGTCGGTGTATGTGTGTGTCAGGTAAGGGGGGTCAGTGTATGTGTCAGGTGGGGGGGGGGTCAGTGTATGTGTCAGGTAAGGGGGGGTCAGTGTGTCAGGTAAGGGGGGGTCAGTGTGTGTGTCAGGTAAGGGGGTCAGTGTGTGTGTCAGGTAAGGGGGGTCAGTGTGTGTCAGGTAAGGGGGGTCGGTGTATGTGTGTGTCAGGTAAGGGGGGTCAGTGTATGTGTCAGGTGGGGGGGGGGTCAGTGTATGTGTCAGGTAAGGGGGGGTCAGTGTGTCAGGTAAGGGGGGGGTCAGTGTGTGTGTCAGGTAAGGGGGTCAGTGTGTGTCAGGTAAGGGGGGACGGTGTATGTGTGTGTCAGGTAAGGGGGGTCAGTGTATGTGTCAGGTGGGGGGGGGTCAGTGTATGTGTCAGGTAAGGGGGGGGTCAGTGTGTGTGTCAGGTAAGGGGGGGTCAGTGTGTGTGTCAGGTAAGGGGGTGTCAGTGTGTCAGGTAAGGGGGGGGTCAGTGTGTGTGTCAGGTAAGGGGGTCAGTGTGTGTCAGGTAAGGGGGGTCGGTGTATGTGTGTGTCAGGTAAGGGGGGTCAGTGTATGTGTCAGGTGGGGGGGGGGTTAGTGTATGTGTCAGGTAAGGGGGGGTCAGTGTGTCAGGTAAGGGGGGGGTCAGTGTGTGTGTCAGGTAAAGGGGGTCAGTGTGTGTGTCAGGTAAGGGGGTCAGTGTGTGTATCAGGTAAGGGGGTCAGTGTGTGTGTCAGGTAAGGGAGGGTCAGTGTGTCAGGTAAGGATGGTCAGTGTGTGTGTCAGGTAGGGGGGTCAGTGTGTCAGGTAAGGGGGGTCAGTGTATGTCAGGTAAGGGGGGTCAGTGTATGTGTCAGGTAAGGGGGGGTCAGTGTGTCAGGTAAGGGGGGGTCAGTGTATGTGTCAGGTAAGGGGGGGTCAGTGTGTCAGGTAAGGGGGGTCAGTGTATGTGTCAGGTAAGGGGGGTCAGTGTATGTGTGTGTCAGGTAAGGGGGGTCAGTGTAGGGGTCAGGTGGGTCAGTGTAGGGGTCAGATAGGTCACATGTGTTGCAAGGGCACAGTAAAGTAAAGTCAGGGGTGCAGCGGGGGCGGCAAAATTAGGATTCGCCTAGGGTGTCAAAGATCCTTTCACCGGCCCTGGTCTAGAGAGTTTCAAGGTAAAGCTGGATGAATCCACAGGTGAATTAATAAAACTCCTTTGGGTTTTCTTATACCCCAATAAAGTCATGAACCAAGCCTCTGCTTCTGTTATGTTGATGTGGGGATTTGTTGATTGGCATCTCTATCACCCTTATGGTTGATAATTGATCTGGTTTATGTGTTAACATCTTATTCAGCCTAGTATATGTAGTGGCTGGTTTATTAGGAAATTGTATGTATGGTGCTATTTGATTGGAGATACTTATTAGGTAGCTGGAAGACAGAATCTATTAAATGCCTGGGTGTGTTTGTGTATTAAAAAAGCAGAGCATTAAAAGTAAATAATTTCACCATAAAATCACAAATTTCCAATAAAAAAACACTCTATGGTGACGGATAGTTCAGATCCCTGTAGTTTGCCGAGTTGGCCCTGGCAGTCACCGTACAACGGCAGCTTTTATTGCACATGGGTGGAGCTTGTATTTTACTTGTCTTGTAATCTTTCACTGTCACTGTTAATTTTTAGCCATTAGCATCAGTCCAGGCTGCATTATGTAGCAGGCAATTTCTATGGTACAGCCGCAAATCGCCATGTTGACATCTTTCTTTTGTAGGTTCTACGCAAAATAGAGGATTCGGACTTGGGCTGCGGTGCTGGGGCCGGCCAGAATAACGTGGATGTCTTCCAAACAGCTGGCCTTACATTTTTAACGAATGCCAACATCCAGGCTACTCAGAGCTTGGGTAAGGTTGGAGTACAAGAGCAAATAGCAAAATTCTAAATATTTCTATTGTTACATAAGCACCTCTTTTAACCACTTGCTTACTGGCCACTTAAACCCCTCTCCTGCCCAGACCAATTTTCAGCTTTCAGTGCTGACGCACTTTGAATGACAATTGTGCAGTTATGCAACACTGTACCCAAATTTTATCATTTTTTCCACACAAATACAGATTTCCTTTGGTGGTATTTGATCACTTCTGCGGTTTTTATTTTTTGTTAAACAGATTAAAAAAAAATATATATATATATATATATATATATATATATATTGTCATTGGCTGACAGCTGATCACTTGGATCACTTACTTGGATCAGTGTTCACTCAAATCTCAGTGACTCAGGTGATCACAGCGTGCGCTGCTCGCACCCAGCAGGTCTATTGAAATCCTCCCAGCATTTGGGGTCCACGCTGTAGCCGTCATTCGGCTATAGCGCGGGCACCAAGTGGTTAATCAATTTTTTTAATGTTCATCTTTATGGCTGTCCCACAAATGTGTGTAAATTAGGCATCTATAAATTGTAAATCACATATGTGCATTGGAGAAAATTGGAGCATATGGATAGGTTATCTATCTCTAGAATTATCGTCTCCCTCATTGTACAGTATACAGTAAAGAATCGCCTTACACTTGCCCCTGCACCTGTCTCCCACTGTGGAGGCCTTGAAAAGCATCATCCGCCCCCTGCATACATTTCCCACACCAGAGATATTGAAAAGTGTTATCTGCTCCTTATACCCATTTAAAGACAATTGGAACAAAGTGGCGCACTGAGCTAGAGGGGAAGGAGCAAGTGAAGAGAGGATAATTATTAATCCAAAGGGATACGGTAAGTCCAATGGATTACAGACTTTGATATTAAAAGGGGGGGGGGGGGGAGTTCTCGAAGAACTCATCCAAAAGGTTACACCTATTGTGCAGAGTATTACAATAAGCGCTGGAAGATAGAGAAAGGAGCTGTGTGTTAGTGGGCATCCTGACACTCCTGCTCGCCCCCTCCCCCCTCAAGAGGCTTTCTCCACACCAGGGAGAAAGCCTCACATTACTGTGTGTAGTTGTTACAGAGGGAAAAACAGTAAGTGAGGATTTCTCAGAAGTAATAAGGACATTTAAAAGCAAAATCGAAGGATGGGGTAAGTGAAGGAGGACTGCACTAAGGTAAAGGAAGCTATTTAGGGGGGAAGAAAATTACCTTTACAACCCCTTTTAAATGTAACAGTTATATTTATCCACAATATCTCCCAGGATATATAGGAGGTGATCACAGGCCTCTAGAACTGGGTAGGAACCGGACAGTCTACTAGGCTGAGGGGGTAGATCACTGTTTGTATTGTTAATTGTAATTAGCTTCTGCTATTGTGAGAAGGTTGTCTATGTTTCTATTTATGATAATGTTGATTGTGTCTTCTGAGGGTTTGTAAAGGAATTTTTTTTTTTAAATCTTAATAGCTTCCTGGGACTGTACTGGGAGCTTTCTCTATGTGGTCACTAACTTCAATGAGGTGTGATTACTGTGTGTCTAGTTTCTAGTTTCGTTTTCCAAACCATCACTGCTCTATGGCTCTGTATGCTCTGTATAGCACAGAAGCAGGAAATAACATGCAAAAACGAAACTAGAAACTACAGGTACATTATATGATTGATTTTTATCTATTTTTAATCACTTTTATCAGTTAACTATTGTGTCTCTATACCCTGTAAACAGTCATTTCTGCAAAAAAAAATGTTTTTCTTTACAACTCCTTTAACTACTTGAGATCCGCGCTACAGCCGAATGACGGCTCTAGCGCAGATCTAAATTGTCAACAAGCCGTCAATTGACGGCTTGTCACTAGCTGCTTCCCGGCGTGCGCTCCAGAGCGCGCTGCGGGGAAACACTGTGTTGCCCGTGTCCCTTGGACACAGCCAATCACAGATCGCCGCGAACGGCCAATCAGAGTGGCCGTTTGCGATGCAATCTGTGCGGCCAATGAGAGATGATCTCATAGATCATCTCTCATTGCCGTTTTACATAGAGACAGCGTTCTGTCTCTGGAGAGCAGGAGACGGATCTGTGTCTCTTGTACATAGAGACACAGATCGGTCACCTCCCCAGTCACCCCCCCCTCCCCCCACAGTTAGAACACTATGCAGGGAATACATTTAACCCCTTCCTCACCCCCTAGTGTTAACCCCTTCAATGCCAGTCACATTTATACTGTAATTAGTGCTTTTTTATAGCACCGATCGCAGTATAAATGTGAATGACGCCAAAAATGTGTCAAAAGTGTCCGATGTGTCTGCCATAACGTCGCAGTCCCAATAAAAATCGCAGATCGCCGCCATTTCTAGTAAAAAAAAAATAATAAAAAATAATAATTCTGTCCCCTATTTTGTAGGCACTATAAATTTTGCGCAAACCAGACGCTTATTGCGATTTTTTTTAATTTTTTTACCAAAAATATGTAGAAGAATACGCATCGCCCTAAACTGAGAAAAAAAAAGTTTTTTTTTTTTTAATTGGGATATTTATTATAGCAACAAGTAAAAAATATTGTATTTTTTCAAAATTGTCGCACTTTTTTATTTATAGCGCAAAAAATAAAAACCGCAGAGGTGATCAAATACCACCAAAAGAAAGCTCTACTTGTGGGGAAAAAAGGACGTCAATTTTGTTTGGGAGCCACGTCGCACGACCGCGCAATTGTCAGTTAAAGCGACGCAGTGCCGGAAGCTGAAATATCACCTGGGCAGGAGGGGGGTATAAGTGCCCAGTAAGCAAGTGGTTAAAAAGACGGCAAGTCTGTTCTAAAAGTCATGCCTCTGAGTCACCTAGGCTGTCTAAACGATTAGTAATTGGCTCATGTTAATTAGGTTTCTGGTTACAGTTTGTATTGTCATCCTTGTGTGTATATTTGCGTGAGATCTCAAATAAAGACGCTATTCCTGATGTACTCCAGAACTGGTGTTGTCTGGTGACTGGGTGGGTTAAAGAGTCTTGGATAGTACTGGTTCTGGACAAAGGAAGCATTTAAGGCGGACAAAATTCTGTTGAGGACTAAGGTTCGTGACAGAGTGCATATGCAGTCATCTCCTCTGATGGGCAGTATTGAATGTCAATAACACCTTGCTCTTGGTTGTCCCTTAATAGGTGATACTTGACATCCATATGTTTGGTCCTAGGATTGACCCTTTCTGAATTGCGTAAGCTTTATACATCCCTAGTTGTCTTCAAAAATTGGAATTGCTTTTGACATGTCTAACCCAATGTCCACAAAAAGTTGACGAATCGGTATTGGTTCTTGACATGCGTGTGCTGCTGCAATGTACTCTGTTTCAGTCGAAGAGAGAACGACAGTTGTTTGCTTTCGACTAGACCAACTTATGGTTCCTCCCCTATACAGGATAATGAATCTGCTTGTAGATTTTTGGTCTGTACAGTCCCTGGCCCTATCAGCAAGCACATATCCGACCAGTTTTGGATTTGATGTTGCTGGTAACTGTAAATACCTCTGAAATGTTCCTTTTGAGGTATTGCGTCACGCTTTTTACTGCATTGAAGTCACGTTGACAGGGGGCTGAAACTTTCCTGCATAGTATGCCCACTGCTGCGATTATGTCTGGTCTTGTCACAGTGGCAACATATAGCATCTTACTGACTGCTCTGCAACACTTATCATTGTTGGGTAGCAAGTTTTCTGCTTCATTGCTCTTTTGAGCCTGGTTTCATAGGAGTTATCACTACCTTTGCATCTTGTATATGGAATTGTTCCAAGATTTCAGAGATTTTATCTTCTTCTCTCTATTTGGATTCCCAGATAGTAGATAATGTTTCCTAGTTTCTTTCAGCTTGTGAAATATATGATTGTAATCCCTTTCTTGTCCAAAACAGGTTATGTCATCAACATAGATAAGGATGTATATCCATCTGTCGCTTTGATTCCTGGAGTAGAGACATGGGTCTGTTTTACTTGAGAATCCCTGTCTAGTAAGCACGCATTCATTTTCTCATCCCACAGCCTTGCAGATTGCTTAAGACCTTAGATGCTCTTCTGAAGTTTACACACAAGGTTGTCTCCTTGCTCAAACCCTGGTGGTTGCTCCATGTAGAGATCTTCCTAAATGTCTTAGTTTTAGCGTCTAGGTGTTTCACTTGCATGCCCTTCGCGGCTGCAACGCTAAGAAGCGCTCTGATGGTGCAGTGTTTTACAACGGGAGTGAATGTTTCATCGTAATCTTTACCGAGTAACCCTTGGCAACTAGTCTGGCTTTGTATTTGTGGATATTCCCTTCTGCATCTGACTTTACTTTGAAAGTCCACTTACTTCCTATAGTTTTGCTGTTCAGAGGGAGCTCTGTGAGTGTCCAGGTTTTATTTTCTTGAAGTGACTTTAATTTTTCTTCTTCTGTTTTTCTCCATCTATTGGCTTTACATTTTGGCAGTTTTTCTATGCCTTCCCAGGATGTTGGTTAAAGTATGCTGTGTGTTTTGACAGTGTATGACAGGTTGCGGGATGGTATCCCCTTTGTAGTCCAAGTGGATCTTCCGACTTCAGGAAGTTCAGGAGGATCTGGTGGGGAACTTGATTTAGGCAATGTGAGTTCCTCGTCTTGTTCTGACTCCTGCAAAGGTTCGCTTTTGTCAAACTTTTCTTCTGGTTTGCTTGGCATATTAGTGTAGCGCCCCTCTACTTTCAGTAGGGAGGCTATTGTAAATTTAGGGGGGGAGAGACTTATCTGCTCTCAACCAATGTTGATTTACTCAAATTCGGCTGTTGCCAGCTCTGAACCGTCCTGTGCTTCAGAGATGTAGTTCCATCTCTGGGCAGTAGGTGGTGCCAGAGGGGTCCAGGCAGAGCTGCTTTTCCCCAGCAGCCAATTGGAGGAGTTTATCCTCACGGGGCATGCTGGGGAAGGGTATATCTGTGGCAGGTTCCATTTTTTCAGGGTCTTCGCGGGTTCCTGGTTCCAGGTGCGGCACCCACCTTCAGTTCCTGGCTCTGGGCCCATATGGCTCAGAGAAACTGAAGCAACCAAATGGGGGATTCCAGTGACTTACTGGGACCCCACACTTAGAGAGAGATCCCAAGCTGGGTGCTGTTCGGTGGGGAGTCGGTCTGAGGTAAACCCGGAGGCAGGTGATCCAATAGGATTTAGACAGAACTATCAGGGATCTGGGTGACTGGACACTGACAGGTTGTGAGTTGCAAACTGTTAGTCGCTGACACCAACTATTGACTGAGAGGATCCGCTTTAATTCTTGTCCTTGAGTATTGGACCTGTGGCAGAGGCCTTTACTAATTCACTAAAGCCAAGTCGGTGGCAGAGACTTGTTCCTTCTCAGAACTCACAGTGACACTCCAGCTGCCAGGTCTGTGAGGGAGGCCTGTCCGGGTGCACTGCACCCATCCCAGCTGGGGTGGCAACGAAAGCGAGAATACTATTTGGAGGCTTCTTTCTATCCAAAGCCTAAATCTGCAAGGTTGCTCTTTTCACCAATCTGTCCTATCTATTCCAAGTTGACTGTTGGTCGTGTTGACCGAGAATAAAGCATTTTAAAACATCAACCAACTGCCTGGACATTCCGTCACTGCTATCACCCCTAGACATATTACAGAGGTAACTTCAACTATGCCGATCCCACATCAAACCAGCAGCTCCTGTGGGAGTGAGGGCTACATTAGCTTCACAGCTTTCAGGGATCAGTGTTTCTGGTGATGGACTCTCATCAAAATAAACACTACGGCTTATTGACTTTTTCAGCCTTTGGGTGTAGGATTCTGTAACCCATAGTTTGCTCACTGTAGCCTACTAGAATGCCCTCTATGACTCTGTTCTCCAACTTGGATGCCAGGACATATTGCCAGTATTTTCTCTCAACAGGGCCTCCGGTCCATCCTTTGCTCGGTAAAAGTCCCACATGAATCATGTAAGCATAGCTGATATAACCAGTAATCAGGGAGCTTTAGTGGAGCCAACTGGTACTCTCAGAGCCACAATTTCTGCTGACATCTGTAGCTGATTACCGCCATATATCAGAAAGTCTGACTGCCATCCACAGTGTGTTGAGCTGCTATTCCTCTGGTAACAGCTCCAGTGCTACAGGGTGAGGGCCAGAAACCCTAAGTACTGGTTGGCTGCACTGAGGCTCCCTGATTACTGGTCATTTTAGCAGGGTGGGGGGTTCCCCAGCTCCCACTGGGGGGCAGTCTTGGTTTGGAATTGGGGTGTGGGGGCCTTCTGGGGTGTTTGAGGAGTGGCCATATGTGTGGGGTGGTTGGGATTGGTGGGAGGAGGGGAGTACGGGGCTTGTGATGCCAATTTTTGATAGTACAAATATTAAATATATTTTTTTAGTGATAGCTCTTTGAAAGTTTGTTATCCTGCCCTTTTCTTCTTTTGTGTTTATATAGTCTTTGTCATTATTCAAGGAAGAACCACTAGTTTTGGTGGGATTTCCAGGACCAATACATATTTTTGCTTACATACTGCTTTGGTTGTCATTCTAACCACAATTCAATTACATTTTCTCAGATTGGAAGTGTGATGCAATATTAAGAAGCAAAAGGTCGCTGGAGGATGAAGTCAAGAAAGAAGGTAATTTGTGAGATTAATAATTAAAGTGAAACTCCAATCCAAATTTTCTTTTAGTTTTGGATGCAGTGAGATAGGGTTAGAGCTTCTGTCTGATTTTTACCCTTATCTGGAAAATCTTCTCACTGTTTAAAATAATCTACCACAGCTGGATGTAGCATGCAACAGTGGGTGTGGCTGTGAACTCATACTGGGTGGGGGTAGGGCTAAAACCAAGGACACCCTGGCTGCATTTTCACAGGCTCAGTGTATGTAACCCCCTGCAATTAACTTATCTTGTGGTTATATCTTGAGAAAGCTTGCAGATAGCAAATTAAACATTGGCTGGATGAATGTTAGCTGTTTTCAAAATAATAATATGTATATGCCTGTGCTAAAAAGGTGTATGGTTCCTTTAAATATATTAATATTATAAATATATATATATATATATATATATATATATATATATATATATATATATATATATATATATATATTATCACACACAGTTGTGCTCATAAGTTTACATACCCTGGCAACATTTATGATTTATTGGCCATTTTTCAGAGGATATGAATAACACAAAAACTTTTCTTTCACTCATGGTTAGTGTTTGGCTGAAGCCATTTTTTATCAATCAACTTTGTTTACTCTTTTTAAATCATAATGGCAACAGAAACTACCCAAATGACCTTGTTTAAAAGTTTACATACGCTGGTGATTTTGGCCTGATAACATGCACACAAGTTGACACAAAATGGTTTGAATGGCTATTAAAGGTAACCATCCTCACCTGTGATCTGTTTGCTTGTAACTGGTGTGTGTGTATATAAAAGGTCATTGAGTTTCTGGACTCCTGATCACCCTTGCATCTTTTATCCAGTGCTGCACTGACGTTTCTGGATTCTGAATCATGGGGAAAGCAAAATAATTGTCAAAGGATCTGTGGGAAAAGGTAGTTGAACTGTATGTAAAAAACAGGAAAGGGATATAAAAAGATATCCAAAGATTTGAGAATGCCAATCAGCAGTATTCAAACTGTAATCAAGAAGTGCAAAATGAGGAGTCGTTCTGTTAAAACCAAACCAAGGTCAGGTAGACCAACTAAAATTTTTGCCACAACTGCCAGAAAATTTGTTTGGGATGCAAAGAAAAATGCACAAATAACTTCAGGTGAAATACAGGACTCTCTGAAAACACGTGGTGTGGCTGTTTCAAGATGCACAATAAGGAGGCACTTGAAGAAAGATGGGCTGCATGGTTGAGTCGTCAGAAGAAAGCCATTACTACGCAAATGCCACAAAGTATCCCGCTTACAATATGCCAAACAGCACAGAGACAAGCCTCAAACCTTCTGGCACAAAGTCATGTGGAGTGATGAGACCAAAATGTTGCTTTTTGGCCACAACCATAAATGCTACATTTGGAGAGGCGTCAACAATGCCCTTTGAAAAAAGTACACCATTCTTACTGTGAAACACGGTGGCGGATCACTGATGTTTTATGGATGTGCGAGCTACAAAGGCACAGGAAATTTGGTCAAAATTGATGGCAAGATGAATGCAGTATGTTATCAAAAATTACTGGAGGAACACTTGCATTCATCAACCAGGAAGCTGTGCATGGGATATACTTGGACATTCTAACATGACAATGATCCAAAACACAAGGCCAAGTCAACCTGTCATTAGCTACAGCAAAATAAAGTGAAGGTTCTGGAGTGGCCATCTCAGTCTACTGACCTCAATATCATTGAGTAGACATGTGCAATTTGTTTATTTCCGAATTTGTTTTTTAAAGTATTTGGGCAAATTTCTGAATTTCGAATTTTTCAATTTACGAATTTTCAGATTTGAAAATTTAAAAATAAAAAATAAAAAAATTGGAAATTTTGAAAATTCGAGATTCGAAATTGCAAAATTCAAAAATCTAAAATGGGAAATCTCGAAAATTGTATTTTCACATTTCTGAATTTTCAAAATTTTCGAATTCCGAATTTTTAAAATTCCGAATCTTCGAAAATTTCCTGAATTCACAAATTTCCTGAATTTTCGAATTTCCCGAAATTTACAAATTTTCAAATTCCTCGAATTTACGAATTTTCTAAAAAAGCAAATAAATAAATAAAACAAAAAATATATTTTGGCAGTGCACATGTCTATCATTGAGCCACTCTGGGGAGATCTGAAACGTGCAGTTCATGCAAGACAAAATGTGAATAGGTCTCTTGCGCCACTGTGAGTAGCTAGTGAATGTGAATAAGGCTTCATTTCCACTGGCGTTTTTACAGCCACTTTTCTGAGCGTTTTTTACAGCTTAAAAACGCCTGTCCATGTTTATTTTAGAAAAAAAAAAAAAAATTTTTTTTTTTGGAGCTGGAGTTTTAAAAACGCCGCGGCCGCGTTTTTGCGCGTTTTTGAGCGTTTTTTAATGTCTGTCGTTTTTACAGCTCTATTGCTGGAGCTTCAGAACGCACTGGTCCCGCGTTTTTTTTGCAGCTTAAAAACGTCTCAGCCATCTACAGCTCAAAAACGTCATGGTGGGCATGAGGCCATAGACTAACATGGACAGGCGTTTTTAAGCTGCAAAAAACGCTCAAAAAAGTGACTGAAAAAACGCCAGTAGAAATGAGCCCTTATACAGAAAAAATTATAAAGAACTCAAAAGCTGCAAAATCTAACAGTGTTCACCATACACAGAATCAAATATATATACTAGGGCTGTTACTGATTAAAATTTTCGTGTTCGATTAATCACATTTTTTTAAATCAAGATGGCTGCCGCTCCAGGAGCTAGGCCGAAGCCGCGGCCTTTCCTATGGCTGAGGCAGCAGCGGAGCTCCGTGGATCACGTGGTGTGTCGATCTGCATATGGTGACCCGTTTATTTACGATCCGTTGCACCACTAGTACCAATCAAAAGAATTTTGATTGACCAAATTTTTTTTACGATTAATAGAAGAATAAATCTTTCATTTCCACAGCCCTAATATATACAAAGGTAATCTTGCACTTAATAGAAATATCACTACAAATAACATCCTATTAAGTAAGGTGATAAAAACGTGCAATAAACAAATGTGTAAATAGAAATGTGGGTAAAAAACAGTGGGTGAAAACAATCAATGTAAATTGTCTCTATGTTAAAAAGGATAATAAGAGTCTCTGTGATAGCTATAAATAGCTATAATATATGGACAGATAATCCAAGTGAAAAAACTTGATGAATTAAAGGATTCTTGTGGAATAGGTGACAGTTTGTGTGAAATGGACAAGTCCATTTAGAAGTTTCCACAGTAGAAAAAATTAATAATATAAGTGATCCACACACTAGTCTCACGGAACTCTCACCTCAATATGAGTAGAAATTTACATAGATAGAACATGCATGTGATCCAGCGGTACCTGATAGCCAGAGCCACCACGGAGTTGGAGAAAATAGAAGAGAGCGTTTGGAGAAAACATAGCTCAAGGCTGGATCACATGCATGTTCTATCTATGTGAACTGCTACTCATATTGAAGTGAGAGTTCCCGGGAGACTAGTGTGTGGATCACTTATAATAACAAAATGAGGTTTGGCATTGGGTGTCAAAAATCCTTGCACCAGCCCTGCATGTTATCACACATAAGAAGGTTTGGAGCACTGATTGCACTTTGTTGGGAAGAATTTGATGCTTTTGCACTGAACTAATAATTTTTCATGATTTATGGTGTATATGTATGAATTGTATAATTTAGGGGACAGCGCTGGGGATCTGCATATACATGTTTTTAAATTATGTTTTTTTTTTTTGCTACTGATTTAAAAAATAAGCGTGGGTGAAGCTAAGAGTGCCCTTGTGGGATTTTCTTTTGGAACTTCTCTTGCTTGCTCTCAAGTACAAAAAAAAAATGATAACTTTCTGAGCTCTTTGCCTAAGCACAAGGAGGAGCTAAATTAGAAGGAAATGCATCCCCATCACAATACATAAATCAAACATAACCAATATTCTCAATTGATCTGCATTGTTCAAATGTTAGAAATGTGTTCTTTTAACTAAAAACTTCACCTTGATGAACAAAAATAGGATGGTGGCACTCCCAAATTAGATGCAATAGAAAAATATTTATTGAGGACTGGGAGTATAAAAACAAATGCAAACGAGCAAAGACATAGGCAATGGCAGTGAAAAAAGGTGACGCATTTCACATGACTAGCATGCTTCGTCAAAACCATTGAATTCTCCTTTACATTTACTTTTATACTCCTCAATAAATATTTTTCTATTGCATCTAATTTGGGAGTGTAGCCATCCTGTTTTTGTTAATCCATTTACCTGTAGCAGTGACAGGGCACGCACCCCATCTGATGCGTGTTCATTTGCAGCTCAGCGATCTTCACCTGGAGCATTTGTTTTTATTTTGCCACCTGTCTATCACGTGACCAATCTGTATTCTTCTTTTCCCGCTGTTCAGCACCTGAAAAGCGATTCCGCCGCGGCGCTTTTTGGGCACATTTAACCCTTTCTTCAGCTGCTATCAAGGGTTAAAAGCGCCTTCGCTAGCGACCCAGAAGCGCTGCCCAAACTAGCAGCGCTTTACCGCTAATACAGCTCACTGGCAGTGTAAAAGGGATCTCGCAGATCCCCGCATCCCCCCTTCTCCGTCAGAATATACAGATCAGCGCTACAGCCATTGGCTGCATGCACTGAAAAAATCGTTCGACACAAGCCAGTTATCAGACCTGCTTCTGTTGAACAGAGAAGAGTATACACAGACTGAAATTTGGCCAGTTCAGCAATATTTTCAGTACATGTGTAACCAGCTTTATAGAGATATGGGAGGATAGATAAGCAGGGGTTTGTTTTCTTTGTAATTCATTTGAAATTAAGTGGGCAGGGCTAACAATGCATGCTTAGGAATTCAGAGCCAAACATACATTGGAGTTGATTTATTACAGGCAAATAGACTGCAAACTTTGCATAGCTTAGTGAATGTGATGAATCTCTACTGACTGCCATCATCCAATCACGTGCAAGCAAAAATAGGGTCTTTTTATTTTCCTTGCACTTGGCTGGGTATTTGGAAACTGAAGCTTCACCACCAGGGCTTTTTTTTTTTTTTTGCGGCAATGCAGGGGAACACGGTTCTGGCACCACCAGCATTGAATGTAATGGCAAGGGGTGCTGGGGTATGCTAGAGAGTCTATTGATGCTGGCTGCTGGGGGATCTACTGCCGCTGGTAGGGATATTTTTTGCGTGGGGGTCTGTTTCTCCTGGGTAGGGGCTGAGGTGGATAGCTGAGTGCTCTATGTGTTCTTGAGTCAGTTTAAACCGGTACATTCCATGTTTTCAGATCTGGATGTTCTTTTTGAATTCCTACATGTACGTTTTCTCCTTACAGCCAGCAAATTCCAGAATGAAAGTGTTAAAAGGTGCTGCATGGATGGTGGGCTCAATTTAATAAAGGAAAATGAGTGTAAGAAAGGAGTCGAGAGAGTCCAGAAACTGAAACCAAATTTCCAAGTGTGTGCGAAAGTCTTTGCAAAATGCTGCAAGCTGGCCGAAGGGCTGAAAGCAAAGCTAGACAAGGAGAAAAAAGAACTGCAACTTGGAAGAATGTGTAAGATTTGCCCTACTGTATCAAATTATTGTTTTTGTTATTATTGTAGGTTTGTATAACTAACATATTCTACAGTACTGTTCAGAACAAAATATACCCTTCACATAAGTCTCGACAGCAGACAAGCTCCTACTCTAGTCATACTCTATGATAAATTTATGAACCTTTGACATAATTGGCAGTGCTGTACAAAAATACTAAGCCGTTCTCGTCAGTCTCTGCAACAAAGGAGCTTACACTCCAATGTGCCACCACAGTTACACACTAATATTATTATACATTTAAATGGCTCTGGCATATTCCACAGTGATGTGTTAAAGCGGAGTTCCAACCACAATTAGCATTTTTTAAATGAATGACCTTTCATTATGCGTTTTTATACTATAAATCCGGTCACTTACTATTTTACAATCCGCCACCGCTCCGCATAGTTATTCAAAAAAGAAAGTTTATAAAACTATGTCTACACAGTTGTCATTTTGCTTGTGGGCATTGTGAAGCCAACAAGCACTTACTTCCTGGAAGTCTTGGATGGGGAGTGATAATTGGACAGCGCACTGCATCCTGGGAAATGATGACACACATTTCCCAGGAGCATTAGAGGGAAATGAAGAATGAATCCTAGGTGATTTTAAAGGCAGATTTCATGGGACAACATAGCAACAGGCATTTCCAGATGAGTAAAAAAAAAAAATGTTTTTATTTTTTCCTTTTTTAGGTCTAATGAGCACAATAATGAACAAACAATTTTGGGATGGAAACTCCACTTTAAGAACACTAAAGCATTCCTATTCGTCTCTGCATCAGAAAAGATTACACTAATGTCCACACCACAGTCATTATACTTTTATATAGCTTTAACTGATTTGAAAGTGCTATATAAAGAACACTGAGCCATTCACATCATCCTCTGCAGAGAGTCATATACATTGATGCCGCGTACACACGACCATTTTTCATGACGAGAAAATGAATTTTTTTTAATTGGTCATTAAAAACGAACATGTGTAGGCTCCAGGGCATTTTTCTCGACGTGAAAAATGGGCATTAAAAATTTAGAACATGCTCCATCTTTTCTCGTCGCTTTTCACGTCCTCATTTTTCACGTCGTTAAAAATGCTTGTGTGTAGGCTTTAACGACAGGGAAAAAAACGTGCATGCTCAAAAGCAGGTTAAGAGAAGGGACATTTGCATAATTAGCTCAAAGGGTGGCACCATCTGAATGGAACTTCTCCTTTATAGTTGTGTCGTACGTGTTGTACGTCACCACGCTTTGCTCAAGCATTTTTTAATCTTAATCATGTGTATGCAAGGCAGGCTTGACAAGAATCACGTCGAGAAAAACATCGTTTTTTCCATGACATTAAAAACGGTCGTGTGTAAATGGCATGAGGTCTTTACCACAGTAATATTGAATTATTCCTTTAGTCACTAGAAAAGGACAGATGAGGCTACAGGTATATTGTATTGAAGTTGAAATATTGCTTTCTCTTTCAGATATCAAAACAATTTTCAATTTGGATGAGCCAGAAATTCGCAGTTATTTCCCAGAAAGTTGGCTCTGGGAGGAGCATGCCATTACAGACAGGTACTTAATGTGCTATGTAGATAAAATCCTGAAGAATACTACAGTTAGGTGTTTAAGACACTGAATAGAAAAACCACCTATGTTTTTTCCTCAGTAGTGTCTAGAAAAATTAGCATCTACATGGCTGTAATTATCTACAAGCTATACCACAATGATACACAGTGCCAAACAAAGGGAACAAAATTGTAGCTTTTTTGAAAATACACTGTTATTCTTCTTGTGATCAGTTTAGGCATACATGTTGCTTAGAAGAGCTCTGCCTTAAACTCAGTATCCATTATGCAAAAATCTGTGACAGATAGGTTGTATTGATAATATTGTTATATATTCCACTCTAAATTCATAGGATTGTCTGTTTCCCCCTAGAAGTAACAGTAAGAAAGTGGATATAAGTCTTCCAGACTCTCTCACCACATGGGAAGTGCAAGGAGTCAGCATGTCTGATAAAGGTAAATGTCTGAATCTCAAGATATGGACCTCCTACTGGTGAACTACACTAATACTCAATTTAAATGTTATCTTCTAGGTATCTGTGTTGCTGATCCGCTGACATTTACCGTGTTTAAAGACTTGTTTTTGGATGTGCAACTTCCCTACTCCATTGTACGAGGGGAGCAAGTTCAGATCAAAGTGATCGTTTACAACTACCTACCTCACAAAGTTATGGTAATGATGGCATGCATTTTTTTTTAGAATTTTTATTTATGAAAGACAGGGCAGTACATCTCATTAAACATTTGCCAAAGGTATAGGCATCAAGTAATTCACCAGTCATTTCTTTTTTGTTTTCCCATAAAAAATATAAAAACATAAACGACAAACATTCACAAAGGGACATTTAAGTCACTTGAAGGTATAGAAGATTCAGAAGTCAGATAACAGGTCGGCGATTAGGTCTCCACCCACATAACGAGTGAGCCGAGCCCTAACCCCTGATTGTTGCATGTGAAACAAAGCTATCCTCCAAAGAGGAGTTATTGTGCGTGTTCACGCCGACTGGCTTCCTGGACAATAATTAAATTTGAATGTATCGTATAGATTAAGGGGTGAGTCGGACAGGTGCGTGCGAGGGGAGGGGGCAACTATACGCCTCCAGCTAACCTCTCCCCACACTGCGCCCCCGCCCAGACCCCCCCCCCGAGTCAAGGCATCTGCACCATGGTGGCACAAAAGTACCGTTTACCGAAACAGATCGGGGTGTCTCATGGTGACAGACTGACGAAACCTGTCACCTGGTGCTTAACAGGTGAGCCTCCTTTAGGCAGGCGGCCATGGTAGGTTGGAATAGAATCAGAAAAGGGTGGTGAAAAGAAAAAGAGAGAGAAAGAGGAAGATAAACTGGAACTAACCGGAATCTCACATCCAGCTCTGTCTCCACTCCATGCCCCGTCGGCATCTTGTTCCAAAACAAATACAACCAGTCTACACATCCATTTAATATCATTATGGCTTTTTGTTGATGGCATTAGTTTAAGATGCTTTTGAGATTAGTCAGAATTCCTTGACAGATGCACAGTCAAACTCCTTCTGACCTGCTTCAAGCCGATTTTGCATTCCCCTAATTTTTTATTAGAATGTAACCATTAGGTTATATAATTCTGTTTATCTAGGAAACATACAGTTGCAAATTACGCCAAATTAGCATGACAATATTAAACAGGAGGAAAAATTGCGCAAATCTAAGAAAATAAATAAACAATGGTGAGCAGCGTCTCAAAGGTGTTATACAACACCAAGAAATATATGGAAAAAATGGAGTCGCGCTATAAATGATATACAGTGTATCTAAACTGAAATGAATAAAATGGTGTCATTAGTGCCAAATAATATATCACATGAAAAAACTTTTAGTGAACACAATAATAATGAACAGTGAATATAATATAAAGTCCATATGGTGATTATACAGTCCATCAAGGGATGTGTTTAAATAAAAAGAAAAGTTCCCAGTGTAGATGAATCCACGGACAGGTGTGAGTAATGACAAAACAAAGACCTCCACCGCACAGAAAACACTGACCCTTACCAGAGTCTCTGATCTCACAGAGATCAATAACAGTAAAAATTGATATCCATAGTCAGCAAGGAGCAAAAGGAACATCCATTTATTGTAGCCAGTAGATGTGTTCAGCTCAAAAGCGATCATATATCAACCAGTGGTCCCATATAGAAATCAAGAGAAATCCACATAGTGTAAAACCATACATTTATTTAGTAAAAAACAAGATTGTGCGCACTTACATCAATCCAAAGTAAAAACAGCATATAAATTCAGTAAACCGGCCGGCGTTTGGAGCGTGTTAACCGTCTTCCGGGTCCTCACACGTGATGCGGTGACGTCAGCGCGTCGCCTCCCGACGTTTCGTCACAAAAGGGACTTGATCACGGGATCAAGCATGACAATATTGCCATAGTCTCTTTCCGATGCCAAGACTTGTATGGGAATGTAAAAACAGCTTGAAGAAAACACAAACCCGCTGGAACAGGTCCATAGGGACTTTGCCAACAGATTTTGATGGGCAAATGCAGAGTGCTTTTGACATTAGCTTGAGATGCTTCTGAGGTCATTCAGAATTCATTGCGGATGCATTTGACCTGCTCAAAGATCAAAACCTTTTGAGCTCTTGGTAAGATTCCCTAAGTGAAGGGATATTACTATTTGGTATTTGTAAGGTACAGTCTCACTGATGACAGAACTAGCCTGGGGTTGCAGCTGGTTTCTTGTGAGCCACTCTGTAGCATCTACAGAGATAGATGTTGATTTATGGTCACCAGTTTCACATAGTATGAACTTATGAGTATTGTGGTACAGGATCTCCCTATTACCTGTTGAAGGTTCGGTCCTGCTACTTTGTATAGTAGATATAGATGTGTTGTTTCACTGACGCTGCTGTAAGATGATTCTGTGATGTAGGCTTGATCGCTCAAAAAATAAATCTTTTTCAAAGTGGGTATCTCTTTTGAGTTACCAATGCATGAGCTTTGAGAGATGAAGAGATGTCTCAAATTACATGAGTAGATTGAATTAACCCAACACCTGCGCAAAGGTAAATAATATACAAATTATACAATGTAAATAAGAGCTACGCATTATAAAGCAAAAAGCTTGACAATGAATAAACTGAAAATGAATTAACCAATCAATAAAATATAATATATAACGTGCATGTGCATCAATAAAACCATTAGTATTGTGATAAGTGAATAAATGCTATAAAATTCCAACAAAACCTAAAAGAATCTCAACAAAGGTAAAAAAGTGAAGTCCTATAGAAACTCTGTGTAATCCACCAAACACTTCTGTGTTCAGAGACACCCATGACTAAAGCCCTGTACACACGGGCAATAATCTCTTGCCGCATGAGTGTACAGACACTCCATTCAAAAGAACCGTGGTTCTTTTGAATGGCAAGAACGCAGTGACGTTATCTCGTATTACGAGCATGAGCTTGTCACATTCAATGCCGTCACCGCCATCATGTTGCACCCTACCTATGCCTAGGAAGCAACCGCGCATGCGTCAAAGTCATTTCGAGCATGCACGGGTTTCCACGGTGACAGGAAAGTATACGCACTCTCTGGTTTCTCGGCAGGAAAACACTGCTGAGAATCATGATGAGAAAATAGAGAGCAGATTCTCTATTATTATTGTTTAGATTTTAGACAGTTTTCTTGACGAAAAACCTGAAAGCCTCGTACACACGCACGGTATACTCGGCAAAAAAGCTCTGCCAGCAGTTTTCTTGCTGGTCCTTGCCGAGTAAACCGAGCGTGTGTACGAGGCTTAAGTGTATGTATCTTCTCTCCACCAACAATCATATATGCATCCTACTCATCAAAGCGTATGGACCCCCATTACAGGTAGTCAAAAACAGCATGTGCGATTTTTTTTTTTTCCTCTCCTGCTCCAGTGGCATCAGGAGGATCGTCCTGCCCCAATGGCAACAAGACGAACCACCAAGAGATGCACCAGAGGTTGTAGAGGGGGAGAAAGAACAATAAGGAAAAGAGATCAGTAGGACAGGGTATTTTCAATTTGGGTGACGCCTCATTTACAGACCATGAACAAAATATACTCTAATTAGGTCTAAAGTTTGCCCCAGAAAGGGTTTTAACAAATGTATTGCCTTTATAGACACAGAAAAATTCATTATAAACTTAAAGGGTTTGTAAAAAATGTTTTTTTTTAACAAACATTTCATACTTACCTCCACTGTGCAGTTAATTTTGCACGGAGTGGCCCCGATCGTTCTCTTCCAGCGACACTGGTAGCTCCTCCCTGCAACAGCTTTCCACGATGGAGAAGCGCTCTCATTGGTTGACACTCGTGCCGGTGCACTCCTGAGTCCTGTTTATGCGTGTATTCACACAGAAAGCAGGACTCGGCCCCGCCCCCCACATTATTGGATTTGATTAACAGCAGCAGGAGCCAATGGCTGTGCTGCTATCAATCTATTCAATCAAGAGCTGAGACAACGGGCAGAAAGGAAGAGCGCGTCTCTGCCGAGGGAATAAACAGGGCTGGGGGGCTGGACAGTGCCAGAGGTTTTTTCATAGGATGCATTAAGGTAAAAAAACACGAGGGGTTAACAACCCCTTTAATATCAAGAAACATTTGGAAGAGAAACCTACTTTAGGGGATACATCCACGAGGGTGTATAAGGATAGTGGGATATAAAAAGCCGCGCCACACAAAGGTTGATAACACCAGTGTAAGTGATGGTAAAATTAATATAACACTAAAGTCCATTAACGTCCATAATGATTGAAATAATGATGAATCTCGGAAGCGATCCTCTGTGAAGTGTCACCAAACGCACACACGTCAGAAGGTGCACCCGCCACCACATGAATAAGCAGCTTACCAGAGGTCAGACCTATGCTAGCGTCTGACTATAACCCAGTCAACATCCCCATTGAAAACGTCCTCTTTGTGACGAAACGCGTCTGGGAGGCGACGCAGTGACGTCACCACGCTGAGGAGGAAGGGCTCCTGCATGCCGGCCGGCAATACCTGTATTTGTTTTTAATGCTCGTTTACTACATGTGCTGTGTAAGTACAATTTTACTTTTTACAATAAATTTTCGATACGGAATTATGCTATGTGCGCCTTCTTTTCTTCCGGAGTTTAAGAAGTGTCCCTCTCCTGGTCTACTCGAGTTGATCGTGGGAACCTCAAGGATCTAAAGGCCGTTGACTGGGTTATAGTCAGACGCTAGCATAGGTCTGACCTCTGGTAAGCTGCTTATTCATGTGGTGGCGGGTGCACCTTCTGACGTGTGTGCGTTTGGTGACACTTCACAGAGGATCGCTTCCGAGATTCATCATTATTTCAATCATTATGGACGTTAATGGACTTTAGTGTTATATTAATTTTACCATCACTTACACTGGTGTTATCAACCTTTGTGTGGCGCGGCTTTTTATATCCCATTGTTTCCTGTTTATCACACGCTTGCTGCAGCCTGTAGTCCTTTTGGGGGGAGGGGGGTTCCTAGCGCGGTTTTTTGTTTTATATAAGGATAGTGGTTTGAGAAATCAATCTACATTTAACCCCCAAAAAAATGTCCAATCAATATTTAGAAGTTTTTAAATCTATGGTAGAACAGGACCTTAAAGGGACACTAAACACAGGATTTTTTTGTTTTTAACCACTTAAGACCCGGACCAATATGCTGGCAAATGACCCAAGGGGTTTTTGCGATTCGGCACTGCGTCGCTTTAACAGACAATTGCGCGGTCGTGCGACGTGGCTCCCAAACAAAATTTGCGTCCTTTTTTTCCCACAAATAGAGCTTTCTTTTGGTGGTATTTGATCGCCTCTGCGATTTTTATTTTTTGCGCTATATACAAAAATAGAGCGACATTTTTGAAAAAAAATCAATATTTTTTACTTTTTGTTATAATAAAAAAACAATAAACTAAATTTTAGTCAAACATTTAGGCCAAAATTTATTTAGCCACATGTCTTTAGTAAAAAAAAAAATCGCATTAAAAAAAAATTAGCTACCTAGCGGGAACAGCGACACTAATACAGCGATCAGAAAAATGATCGCTTAGTGACGCTGGCAATAGGGAGTGAAAGGGTTAACTAGGGCAGTGATCAAGGGGTTAAAACTTTATTGGGGGGGTGGGGGGGGCTACTCTGACACTAACACTGACTGACTGTCACACTGTCTGTCACACTGACACTAAATACAGTAATCATACATGTATGATTACTGCATTCAGTGACACTGTGACAGGGGGGAGGGGGGGGGGGGCGATCGCGGGGGTTAAATGTGTTTGTGTGTGTGTAAGTGTGCTGTTTGGTGCAGGACTTACTTGGTGTGTTGTGATCTCTCCTCAGCGGCGCTTGAAACAAACGCCGAGGGAGAGATCACGTCGCTTCCTCCTTCCTGTGTTTACACAGGAGGAGGAAGTGACAAGGCGGGCGGGCGCGCGCATTGGCTGGGAGCGATCCGGAGGGGGCGGATGAAAACGGATAGCCGCCCCCACTTGTCGGATCGCTCCTGCAGCCGCTCGGACCGCCGCATGTACGGGGGGGGGGGGTCCGATCGGACCCCCGATCCCCCCCAAGGCACCAACGTATATATACGTTGATGTGCCTGTCGGTGCCATTCTGGCGACGTAAATGTACATGCGGCGGTCCTTAAGTGGTTAAAATAACAAACATGTGATACTTACCTCCACTGTGCAGTTCGTTTTGCACAGAGTGGCCCGGAAACCTGTCTTCTGGGGTCCCTCGGCGGCTGTCTGGGCTCCTCCTAGCAAAAGCTTTCCCTCTTCATGCAAGGGCGCTCGCATGGAGGAAAGCTTTTGCGAGCGCGCTCCCGTGATACAGCGGCGGCCATAGCCGCCGACTGTATCACTCGGCTCCGCCCCCCAGCGCTCCGCATCATCCGCCCTGATTGACAGCAGCGCTAGCCAATGGCTGCGCTGCTATCAATCCGCCCAGCCTAGTCAATCAACGGCCAGGCTGGGAACCGAAGAGGACGACGTGGACGCGCCCGGAAGATTCGAACGGTCAGGTAAGTACAACGGGGGCTCGGGGGGGGGGCGGTGCTGCTAGATGTTTTTTTACCTTCATGCATAGGATGCATGAAGGTAAAAAAACTTGTACCTTTACAACCCCTTTAAGGCAAATGGTAAATCTCCCAAGGTAAAGAAGCATTAGAAAAAAATAAAAGTATAGTGGCTGACAAGGGGGGGGGGGGGAGGGGTTTGTGGTCCTCACCAAGACTGATTATGTTAAAGAATTAGATAGATAAGTAATTTTGAAAGTTTCAGCAATATTTGCTTTCAAATGTTTGGCCTCGTACACACAACCGTTTTCCTCGGCAGAATCCATCAAGAAACCTGGTGGGAGAGCTTTTTTGCCGAGGAAACCGGTCGTGTGTACGTTTTTCATCAAGGAAACTGTCAAGGAACCCGACGAGCAAAAAAAGAGCAAGTTCTCTTTTTCCTCGACGGGAGTCCAAATTGGCTCGTCGTGTTCCTCGTTGGGCTGCTTTTCGATGAGAAACTCGAGCGTGTGTATGCTTAGAAACCCACGCACCTTCAGTAAAAGTAGCATTTGTAATGGAAATAGCACATTTTTCACGCTGTAACAGACTAAAAAGTGAAAATGTCTCTTACCAAACTTTTACCGAACACGCAGTAACATGAGATTAGCAAAAGCAGCCCCAAGGGTTGTGCCAGTGGAATTGAACTTCCCCTGCCTTAGTATGTGGTTAAGTCACCGCGTTTGAGAACGAGGAGATTTGGTCTTAACATTGTGTACGCAAAGACAACTTGTCAAGTTCCTTGACAAAGCCCAACAAGGAACTCGACGAGGAAAACGATGTGTCTGAAACAACGAGTTCCTTGGTCGTGTGTATGAGGCCTTAGAATAATAACTCTACAATGCCTTCGTACTTACCATGGCAGAGTTTCCCTATAACAGTTAGTTGATCATATACAGTATATGGACTGAGAGCAAATCTTAAGTGTGAATTGTTGATAATTATTTTCATGGGAATGAAGAATGAAATCTTTCTCTGCAGGGTTGTGTCAGCGTGTCGGTGGGTAAAGAAGTTTGTCTTGTGAGCGATTCTTCCTCCAGTCGTCATGGAAGTCCAAGAAATTGTCGTGATGAAATCTATCCGCTGTCTCCAAAGACATTTACATACAATCTCCTCCCCCTGGAGCTTGGACTCCACCCCATCATCTTCACCCTGCAGGCTCCCAAGAGGGAGATTGTGATTAAGAATCTGCGTGTGGTGGTAGGTGCTTCATTGGAAAATAGTTCAGTTTTTTTCCCCAAAACTTCATAAACACATTCTTTTAATGTGAATTCACCCTGCTACAAATCAGCACATGGTAAACTGATCCTATGATAAAACAATACATAAGCAGAGATGACCTTCAGTGAAAAGTGCATACCTCCCAAGTTTTTGAGATGGGAGCAAGAGACACCTATTGTATGTAGGCATAGGACACACCCATGGTCACGCCCCCTTAAAGGGAAATTATACAAACAAATTATTAGTTAAACCCACAAGTGCTTTATTTTTACCATTACTATTCCTTTATATTGGCTTTTGAAGTTTTCAATGCAGCAATTTAGAAATTGGATGAAAGATTTAGCACTGGGAAACACTTTTTGAAATATAAATAGTGCATTTTATATACAACTATATACATCAGACCAAAATAAGGGACTGAGGGACTTTGTTCCAAATCAGGGACAGTCTCTCAAAATCAGGGACAGTTGGGGAGGTATGAAAGTGCACATAAAAATCATCAGTGGATCCAGACGTGTAAGCAGCTGTAGTTATGTACCAATCTCCTGAGAAATTTGAGCCCTAGTTCAGTAACCAGTAGCATGGTCTCATTCTTATTGTTTTATGGCAGTCCTAAAGTAAGACAATGTTCCAGGGCAGTGCAGAGGTTGAACCAAAAATGGCAGCTCAGCAGGCATTGTATATATGTGTTTCGATCTTCTAGGTGATAACTATACATGTTTTTGCCCCTTTAATATACTTTCAATATTTGGATAATACTGTAGTGTTATTTAAAAACCCATTAAATTTTTTTCTTCATGACCTGGAAGTTCTTTAGCTAGGTAACACACCCAACGCAGAGAAGAATAATGGGATTTTGTCTCAAAGATCTCTGATTGAAAAGCAATGCCATGACTGAAACATATTAGTTAGAAGCAATGACTAAAGGCCTATACACACGATCTGACTTTTTGACAACAACGGTCCGACGGACGTGTTTTATCAGACAATACGACCTTCTGTATGCTTCATCGGAAAATTGTTGTTGGTTTTTCAACTAACTAATGTTCGCTGTGCATGCTCTCAAACTTTTCGACAACAAATGTCCGATGGAGGATAATCCGATCGTGTGTTCACAAGTCCATCAGACTAAAATCCAAAGTACAAACGGGCATGCTCAGAACCAATGCTAAACATCAGACAACAAGAGCAGAAGTTGCCCAAAAGATGGCGGTAAAGTGCTGAAAAAACACGTGATTTGGTAAATGTTGGCTGAAAATGTTCTGCCGTGTATATGCAGAACAAGTTCACGGCCAACGCCCTTCGCACAAAAATCCATGAAAAAGTCCGATAGAAGTCTGATCGTGTGTATGAGGCTTAAGACTGCAATCTATGAACAGTCTGGCATAGATATACAGTATGAACTATATAGAATTGAATTTCATCTTCATTTTCTGAACGTTGTCTATCCTCATTAAACAGGCAGAAGGAGCTCAGGGTCTATTTTCTGGGTTGTCATACTAGTCTGACGTCATTTTGATTTCACATTTGCAGAAACATTTATGGTCAGATTGGTGTAGTAATAACTGATGATGACTCTTCTTCTCTTTCAAAACAGCCAGAAGGTATTCAAGAAGAAAATAGTATGGGATTCACTCTGGATCCACAGGGGATTCGCGGTATGTTCTGACATCTGTCTTTTCAGAATTTTCCTGAAGTGGTCTGCCCAGTCAGAAGGTTATTTCAATTATAGATAGAATCTGTTGGGAATTCCAGTGATTCAGTCTCCTTGCCATAGATTCGGACATGTTTCTGTCCATCGTGAGTACTCCAGCAACTCCTGTAAAATTCTCCATAATATAAAATAAAAACCCAGCAGTGTGAGATAATGGGTAAAGCCGATTGTGCAGACCCAGGACTCAGCATAGAAACCCCACCAACAGAGTCCCTGAGATACAGAAGAAGCTTATTTTAAGAACTTCCGCCATGTTTGTTTTTGTGGTAATTTAAATTGTTATGGTAACTAAAAACATCCACTGTTTTCATTTTCATTCATCATGGGGTTAGATACTGTACACTTTTTGCACAATTAGAAAGTGAGATAAGTAGTATCCGAATGGATCTTCAAGGAAATCTGTGCTTTGTCAATGCAAGGCAATGTAACATAATTCATTTAATTGTGGCCCATGCAGATGCACATACTCCCCTTACCTTCATCACCCTTTAAATTCACGTGGACTGTGGGAGCACAAAGAAGAAATAGGCCAGGATTCACAAACCTTTTACACCGTCGTAAGTAAAAATGTGCGCCGTCGTATTGTTACGCCGATTCGCAAAGCTAGATACTTTAAAAAACAAGGCTTCAGCTGCCCGACATAACTTGCCTACGCCGCCCTATTGTGGGAGCATAGTTGCGCTGGACGCATTCGGCGTTCCCATATGCAAATTAGTAAGATACGCCGATTCACGAACGTAGATGCGCATGGCCGCTTCATATACGCGATTTGTGTAAGGCTTACGTCCGGCATAAAGTTACCCCTCATATAGGAGGCGCAGGTAATGCAAAGGTATGGGCCAGGGAACGACGCCGTCAAATTTTACGTCCCGTGCGCCGTTTAAGTAGTACTACGTGAATAGGGCTGTGCGTAGGTTACGTTCATGTCGTAGGCAGTGTTCGACGTATCTTAGGCAGCTATTTCGACGTAACTGTTAGCATGCGCACTGGGATGTGTCCAAGAGACGACGCATGCACAGTTTGTTTTTTGAAGCTGTGGCCATCATTTGCATGGGGTCACGCTTCATTATAATATATCACGCCCACTTCTAGCCCGCTTACGCCGACAACTATACAATACGTCGGAGCAACGTTGAGCACATATTCTTTGTGAATAGCATGCTTGACTCTCAACGTTGCGCCGGCATAGCGTAAAGTAGATACGCTACACCAGCACAAAGATGCGCCGCTCTACCTGAATCCGGGCCATCATGTGTAAGGACAATGTTGTGACTGGCCATTAACCAAACACCAGTCTGATCACATGAAAGTTAATCCTATGCTTCCCACACCCAGAAGTACCAGCTATTTTCTTTGATCCAGATGTGAGTACTGGGTATATAATAAAGAGCAGGGCAGGTAAGTATAAGCAGCTAATGGGTTGCAATTAAAGCAGTAGTGCTTTGTACTGCAGCTAATTGAGAGAGGGTGAGGTAGCAGTCTGAGCCAATCAGCTCATTATTGCTTTGTAAAGAGCTGTCAGAACACTTTCTGGAGAAAGGACCAGAGGCATGTGTATTATTCAGTGTACTGCTGCCCTTTCATTGTTCACCACAGGCTAAGGTCAGGTTCTGGACCAGGCTGCGCAATAAACTGCAGGGTAGTCTACTGGGATGTCCAGGACCCGGTTGTGCTGTCCAATAGGGGTGTTTTGATTGCAAGACTGATCAAAATCAGCAAACCTTGGTTAGTAAAATACATCACTTATATTGCATTTAGAGCTGTTTACTTGGAGTTTGAATTATACATAAATCAGGGAAATTCCTTTATAAAGTGACAGTAAGGAGTCACTGGCAGCACCAATCAAAAGTTCTGATCATCACTAAAAGGACCCCAGCCTGGTTCAGTCTAACATATACTGCTGTATAACACAAATTGTCATTCATACTCTTTAGCCTTTTTTCTTGCCTAAGGTCAGCTGAACTTGTTTTGTATTTTAATAATTCCAGGAATAATGAAGAGGAATCAAGATGTGGCATTCAAAATTCCGTCGAGCATTGTGCCAAAATCAAAGATAAGCCGCATCCTCTCCATTAATGGTAAGCCACCTATTGCACAATTGCCGAACGTCTGGCCTAACAGCTGTTAAATTACCAGTGTAGTGCTACCCCAGTAGAAGCTCCTGAACAGTATAGGACCTCTGTGTCTTCTCTGGCCTTCAGAAGAGTTCAAGGCCCCTTTCACATGTTTGCCTCCGTTCGTCCGTTTTTACAAGTCCGTTTACGGACTTGTAATGGACGCCTATGGGGTCGCGTCCATTAGCGGATGATGCATCCGCCAACGTCCGCAATGATCCGCGTCCGTCTGGATCCGGTTTTTCGGACGGAAGAAAACCCTATTTTTCTTCCGTCCGGCGTAACGGATCGGATGAATACGGACAAACGGTCCGTTTTCATCCGATTCCCCATAGTGGAGAGCGGAGGAGAGACAGGGCCGTCCCTGCACAGTGTGCAGGGACCACCCTGTCCGCCGACAGCTAAGCGGGGATTTACGGATGATCCCCGCTGAGCCGACGGACACACACAGAGCGGACCGAAAAAGGTCCGCTCCGTTTGAAAGGACCCCAACCCTTCTGACACACACAGGTTTAGTAATGCGTCTTGCAAACCACACTAAAGAAATTGTCACACCTAGTTTTTAGTGTAACATAAAAGGGGCATTAGGCAAAGTAATAAAATAGAATTCTGCTGTAATTACACGACTCAACTTAGTTACAATGTGAACAATCAGGTGTATCAACAACTGTAGATAGATAGATAAACAGCTACAGTTGATAACCATAAGGTACCGTAATTGCCATAAAATGAACTAGCTAACCAGACTCGGCTTAGCTGTAACAATAGCCCTGAAGTGCAACTATGGCAGCTTGAAAGGGAAGTTACTGTATCAGGAGGCTATGCTGCCACAGAGCACCCAGGAATTTCCTAGGCTTTTTACAGCTCCTAAACTCCTCCAGGAAACGCGATAGAGAAGGTTTTTTTTTCCTGCCTCTGAACGTCCCTGACAGAAAACGCATGTAGCAGTCAATAATGTGCAAAGACACATAGAGCACAATAGAAGTGCTTCTAGAGGCAGGAGAATAAAACGTTAAACGCCTGTAGAATCAAAGTTTTTTAAGTCCAGTGTGCATGGAGCTTCCCCTTGTGAAGACGATGTTACACCCTGATGTGCGCTCTATGGTCCTGCACTGCCAAGTGAGCGAACCTGCTCACCACAATTTTAGTCCAACGAGTCCCGTAATCCTGTGCTTCTTATTCAGTGGTGATCCCCCGCTAGTGATCAAGAAAAGGTACTAGAGTATAAAGCAAAGTGAAAATGAAAGTCAATGGGCACAGTAGTGTCTCCTTTTCTCCATACCTGCATATCCCAGTGCCTAGCTACTCCAACATATGTGTACAGTATGTTAGAGGCCCGTACATCCCGAACTGCTGATGATATGAATAACTGTCATAGGATTTGAACAATAAGGTTAGAAAAAGCCCATTAAGTTCCACCTACAGTATTCCACATTTTAGACTTTTCTGTCCTTTTTATACTGTCCTAAAACACCATTAAAAAGCCATTCTTTATAGTTTAAGGGGAATGTAGAAGGGCAGAATTATCCAAATATTTTACCTTACTTCAGTGTCCCTGTGACACCCTGTGTATGGGGGTTTGGCTGGGTGTCACCAAAAAAGGAAGAGCCAAGTAATCTCCCCAAAGGGACCCGAAGATCAATACAAACCTGGTCAGGAATCTCACACTGCATCACAAGCTAAAAAAAAATAATAGAATTGTGCTTTAACAACAAAAAATAAGTGTGATTCATCTGCCTCCTGTTCATGGTATGGACTACAGGTAATATTCTGGGCGAGGTGATCGACACGATTGTGAGTGGAAAGAGCATACAGACTCTGGTCAGCATTCCTAAAGGCAGCGCAGAGACAGATCTGATGAGAGTGGCACCCATCTTCTATGTCTACCATTATCTGCAAACAAAAAATGAATGGAGCCTGCTGGGCCCTAACACCTTCATGATTCAGATAGACATGCAGAAGAAACTGAAGGATGGTAAGTGCGCTCGGCACTGTGCTGTGTGTTTTCTTGTCTTAGATATCCACACCATATTCACACCATATTCATTTCTTCCTTCCAGGAGTTTCCAGCATTCTCGCCTTCCGCAAGGGTGACCATTCCTACAGCCTATGGAGAGACAGCGACTCTAGCACCTGGTATGGGATATTGTCCATCATTATGTTCTGATTGATTGTTTTCTTTAATAAAAAAAATGAAATTTCAATGTGCAAATAAATCTAGAAACAGAAGGACAAAATAGCAAATAATTGCTGTTGTTCTATAATAGTATCTGATATACAAAATACACAAATATATGAATAACAAGCAGCCCAACATTCAACTTAGTTTACGTCTATCTCAGTATAAGCCATTGCAGCCGGATCAATTATACTTTACTGCCACCTCTTGTTGCATGATTCCAACCCTACTCTCATGCTGCAGTGTTTGAGTTAGGCTGCAGATAGCTCAGAGAGAGGTCAAAGCTGGAACCAAGGAACACACTGCCTGCATCTCCATAGGCAAAACAATGATGATTCTCCTGCGCTCCGGTATTTCTTACTAGTGGGGGTCATACAGTTCAATTAAAAAGTATCTTCCAGAGTCTTGCAGCCCTCCTCAGAATCGTGGGAATTCAAAAGGAACTAAAAGAAAAAAGAGAATGGAGGGCGCACCGACCTAGTGTGATACTGTAACACGATTTTTATTAAAATACTAAAATCAATGATTATACTCACAAAATGAGTTAAAAAACAAGCCTTGAAAGACAGTTCAACAGCGCCAGCAGAACAGGACGGTTGCTTCAGTCCAAAGGTATCTAACCGATATTGAAGCTAGGCTTACGCGTTTCGGGGGCGTACCCCTTTCCTCAGAGCCCCGGTGGTCTGCACTGCATCTCCATAGGCTCATATTCAGAGCTGGTCAAAATAAACAGGCAATATTACTAACAGACTATAACAATGCCATAGCACACAGGATTTTGTATAGGTGTGCACAGCCTATTGATTAGGGTATGCACACCAAAGCTCAAACACACATACGTATGTGTGCATGTGTATATTATTATTATTATACAGGATTTATATAGCGCCAACAGTTTACGCAGCGCTTTACATTAGGGAAGACAGTACATTCACAATAAAAATCAATACAGGAGGGATCAGAGGGATCAGAGATACTGTATATACTGATGGTGTTAGTAGAGCAGTGGATGGTGTCATAAGGCAGTGGTTCTCAACCTCAGTCCTCAAGTACCCCCAACAGGCCATGTTTGCTGGTTTTACTTTATCTTGCACAGGTCCTTTACATGGCTTGGTATTTTGGACAGCTATTTTATCGAAAGTCTCGTACACAAGCTTAGATTTTCGGACAGCCAAACATCCGGTTTTTGTGGCATGCTAGTCTCATGTCGAAAGTGGAGAGGTTACTCACAATACGAAAATTTTCGTACGAAAGAATACAACGTCAGAAGCGACGTAATGTGCTGATTAGTTTTGTATGTATTCTTTAATTTCTGAGAATGCGTAGTCTTGCTCTTACTTTTTTTCGTAAGAAAAAAGTAATAATAAAATTAAAATCGGACGTTGAGTTCACATCCGACAAAAATGTTATAGTCTGCACATTTAGCTTTTGTCTGACCAAAAAGCAAAATCGGCTGTCGAAAGCATCGTACTAACAATCCGAAAATCGTCAGACAGCTCGTCATATGAATTTTCCCATCCGATTTTTGCAGTGTTGCCAACCTACCAGATTTAGATTTACTGGCACGACACTCGAAATTTTCTGACGCAGCCAAGTGTAGCGCTACCCCCGCAGGAGCCGCTGGTTAGATTTGGGATCGGCATGTCACCTTTGTAGCATGTCTAGGGGTATGATGAAAAGTAGATGGCGCGAGTAATGATAAAATGTCTAAACAGCAAGGTGTCGTTTTCTGTGCTTTTATTCTTGTGCCCAACACGGCAACACGTAACTTCAGATGAATAGAGGAAAGATGGTGAAAGAAGAAGTTGCAGGTTCAGGCCTTAACTATGTACAGAAGCAGTCCTGCTTCAACGATACCTTTGCTTCCTCGCCACTCGAGCCGGAGTGGGTGTAGTGTACCCGGACAGTCTCTCTCACAGCAGTGGCAGCCGGAGTATCACTCGGAAATATGAGAAGGAAACAAGCCTCTGCCACAGACTTGGCTCAATAGAATAGGAGTGGAACCTCTGCCACAGGCCCTTGCTCTGGAATGCAACTTGATAGAGCGATTCCTACTCAGTAAAGTAATTGGCTGAATTATCTTCAGGTAGTCCTTGATTTTAGATGATCGACTGACAGGTTGCCATAAAACAAACTCCCAGTGTCCGGTCACCTTGATCCCTGATGGCTTGTCTAGGCCCTATTGGATCGCCTGCCTCCGGGTTCTCCTCAAACTGACCCCCTCACCGAACAGCACAACTCGCTTGGGATCTTCTCATAGAAGTGGGGACCCAGTAAGTCACTGGGACCCCTCTGCAGCTTTAGTTGCTTCGGGCCATGAGGGCCCAGAGTCAGGAACTCCGCATAGCACGTGCTCCCCGGCCTGGTAGGCCATATCGCCGAGGGCCTGTGATGTGCACACACCCTAAAGGTGGGTGCCGCACCCGGATCCAACCTTGAACTCCCTTCGCCAAAATGGCACCCTAAAGAAGTACCCTCCCCCAGCATGCCCCGCGAGGGAAAACCTCCTCTGATTTACTGCTGGCAAGAAGGCACTCCCACTGGTCTCCACTGCTGCCACCTGTCGTTCCGAGATGGAAAGGCATCTTTGGAACACAAAATGAAACGACAGCACAGCACAGCGACTAAATTAACATAAATCACATGGATGAGAGCTAAGTAATTCTCTCATCCCCCTCTAAATTTAAACAGCGTCCGTACTTGGAAGTACAGGGGCGCTACACAAGTTTTTACTGACATTTCACAAAAAATACTAAATTACATTTTTAGGTGCAAATTTCAGTATTTAGACTACAAACAAGTACTCTAGGCAAATAGCAATGTGATTTAAGGTAGATATTAAGGTAAAAAAAACATATTTTTGTTATTTTCAATATAATAAGGGCAAATTATTTAGTCCCATCACACCCTGCCTCCATCCCCCTCTGCCACCAACGCCCCCTGCCTTCACCCCCTCTGCAGTGCCACAATCTCCCCCTGCCTCCAATCTCCCCCAGGCCCTCTGCCTCCAATCACCCCCTGCATCCATTGTCCCCTGCCTCCACCCCCCTCTGCGGTGCCACCAACAACCCCTGTCTCCATCCCCCATCCTCTGCGGTGCCACTATCCCCCTCTGCGGTGCCACCAACACCCCCTACCTCCAATCTCCCCCTGCCTCCTATCTCCCCCTGCCTCTATTGTCCCCTGCCACCATCACTCCCTGCCTCCAATCTCCATGCGCAGTTCCAAGCTGATCCGATCTCGGCTATTTTTACTGGCACATTCCCGCAACCATGGACATTTACGAACTGGGGTAAAAAGTGCCCGTTTTTTAACGAACTGTCCATATAAATACGGACGTTGGCAAAACTGGATTTCTGTATCGTGTGTATGAGTTTTAAGAGAAATTACTGAAACATGGCCTGTTGGGGGTACTTTGAGGACCGAGGTTGAGAACCACTGTCATAAGGGAAGAGATTAGTGTCAATAGGGCAGTGGATGGTGTCAGTGGTTTTTATTTTTATAATTTTATTTTTTATTTTATTTTTAGCAGAAATACAGTAATTAGTGTGTGCCCAGACACACCGGCATACCCTGTGCACACACCTATGTTAAAGACAGAATATTATTCTGTGAAACATTATTAAACAGGGAAGTCACATTTTTTCTGAGTAGTCAGCAGTTACAATCTGTTTTTGGCTCCTCTTCTTCAACTCTGTAATTGAAATCTGCATGGAGTTGAAGCTCATTATTCAAAATATCACCTGGCACATAAGCTGAAAAAAATATATCGCATTCTAAACCTAATGCAGACACTGACACTCAGAAAACTGAGAAACAAATCACATATTACTTTATCTAGTTTGTGAACTGCTGCATGTCCATACTTGTAGGCAGGTTAACAGATCAGTCCCCTGCAATCATGGCCCCCCTTTTTTCTGTAATCACAGTGCCCCCTTTTACTCTCTGCTCACTGTGCAGATCTCCAGCTCCTCCCACCCCCTGCCCCCTTACATCAGAGTCCGTACCGTCCCCCTTACATCAGAATCCACACAGACCCCCCCCTTACATCAGAATCCACACAGACCAGACTTACATCAGAGTCCACACAGTCCCCCTTACATCAGAGTCTGCACAGACCCCCCTTACATCTGAGTCGGCAGAGCCCCCCTTACATCAGAGTCGGCAGAGCCCCCCCTTACATCAGAGTCGGCAGAGCCCCCCCTTACATCAGAGTCGGCAGAGCCCCCCTTACATCAGAGTCGGCAGGGCCCCCCTTACATCAGAGTCGGCAGAGCCCCCCTTACATCAGAGTCGGCAGAGCCCCCCTTACATCAGAGTCGGCAGAGCCCCCCCTTACATCAGAGTCGGCACAGCCCCCTTACATCAGAGTCTGCACAGACCCCCCCTTAGAGTCTGTAGAATTTCCACTTACTGTAAGGGGGAGCTCTGTGGACTCCACTGTTAAGGGGACCCCTTATTTAAGAGGGGATCTGATGTAAAGTGGTGCTCTGAGAACCCTGATTTAAGAGGAATGCTGTGGACTCTGGTGTAAAGGGTAACTCTGATTTAAGGGGGTTTCTGCTCACCAAAACCCCCCTCTTGCATCAGAGTCCACATAGCACCCCTTAAATTTGTTTTATACAGTGAGAGGCAAGAGACAGGGTGAGCTTACTCACCCCAGGATGGAGGCTTGGGCACATGCTGTCTGTAGCTTATATCTTCTGGGTTCAATCTTCCTCTACATCTCCCCGGGGATGTGCGGGCAGGGCAGACACAGGAGTAGAGGGGCGGGAGGAGGAGGAGGAGTAGTCCGTCTGAGCGGAGAGTGGAACTGTCAGCATCGGCTCTTATGCTGAGCTGTGTGTGAGAGAGACACACAGCTCAGCCCATGCAGCTGCTAACCTAATTCATAGTTCTGCCAGAGAAGACACAGGCATGGCCGCTTAGCAGTGGGTGAGCGGCGGCCGTAGCCTGTGTAAGCCCTGTCCAGGCTTACCTCTCACTGTGCAGCCTGGTCAACAGGCCATGGAGTGGACGGCCCCTGCCCACTGGCCAAATACCTGGTCTGCCCTATGGCCAGTCCGGGCATGCTTGTAGGTGACAGGTTCCCTTTAAAGGAAGGGTAACCCCTTTCATGGGGGAAAATAATATAGCATATACAATTGCGACACAAATCATATTGTAATTGAATGTAAATAAAAATTACCTTTCCTTTTTAATCTGCAGCTGTTATTTTCTGTCAAATGCAATGCAATATGGCTACCTGTAGGTGTTCTGTACACAGAAACATAATTTCCTGCTTGTGTGATTGGCTCACAGATTTTCCCAGAAGTCTAAACTAAGATACAAGTCAGATTTCAGGCATTCCCTGCAACAAAAAAATACATTTTTGGTGAGATACCCCCAAAAGGAACACGTCTAAAGGGATGCAGACCCAACAGATTTGCACTTTAGAGCACTGCAGGTGCACAGCTGATTGATAATTATGAAACCAATCTTTTAAGGCAGCCATACATGGTTCGAATTTTTAAAAGAATTTTCTTTCGTAAATCGTAAAAGAATTTTCGTTCGTATTTCACACCGTTAGTGGGCTGCAGCAACAGCCGATTTTCGTGCAGCAAACAAGAAATCAGACATGGAAATTTTTTGAAAAACAAACGATTTTCTGATCAATGATGGGAGAATCGTGCGAGAAATGTAATAGAAAAAAAATGTGATTGTGCAAGAAAAGAATATTCCCGGAGAGAAACGAATATTCCCGGAGAGAAAAGAATATTCCCGGCAACATGAAGGTTTTATTTACATGAAGGTTTTGTCGGCCGAATTTTGAAAATCAATAGTGGCATTATCGGATAACAAAAAAAAAAAAATTCTGATTTTGAAAAGAAAATTTGTTCGAAATTCGACCGTGTATGGCCTGCTTTAGACTCACTTTCCCACATGGGCACAGACAAACACACAGGGATTTCTTCAGAATAACAAAAGGTAGGAATCTGCAACGCAATTTGTTAAAATCCTTGTACTGTACATAGATCACTCAGGGGGAACATTTTTTTCTCAACAAAACTGAACTTACACTTTAACAAGGGCTGTGATCACACTTCATTTGTTTCTCAGGTTAACGGCCTTTGCTCTGCGCACCTTTGGAGAAGTTCAGAAATACGTATCCCTGGATCACATGTCTGTGTGTAACAGTCTGATCTGGTTGATCGAGAAATGCCAATCCAAAGACGGATCCTTCCAGGAAAAGTCATCATCCATCCCTATCAAACTGCAGGTGACAAAAAACTATTAATAAACCTTTTACTGCCCAGGAGAAGAGTGATGTATGTCTATTTCTTATCCTCTTTATCTGGCATCTAACTATCTGTGTCTTGCTATCTGTCTGTCCATCTATCTATCCATCTATCTATCTACAGTATCTATCTACCTGATGTAGCGCTTAGCCCTCACAGGAGCCGCTGGTAAAGATGGATCCTCTGGTCTGGTCTCTCTTATGCCTCATACACACGACCGGTTTTCCCATCGAGAAAACTGCCATTACAGCTGCGGGAAAAAACTTGTTCTCTTTTTTCCCACCGGGATACCCGGCAGACTTTTTCCCATCGGGAAAACCGGTCGTGTGTATGATTTCCAGATGAGAAAAAAAACGTGCATGCTCAGAATCAAGTATGAGACGGGAGCACTCGTTCTGGTAAAACTAGCGTTTGGAATGGAGCACATTCGTCAAGCTGTAACGGACTGAAAAGGATGAAGACTGAAAAGCACAAATCGTCTCTCACCAAACTTTTACTAACACGAGGATCAGCAAAAGCAGCCCAAAGGGTGGAGCAGTTTGAATGGAACTTCCTCTTTATAGTCCCGTTGTACGTGGTGTACGTCACCACACTTTGGACGGGCGGTATTTGGCCTGAACGTATTTATGCAAGGCAGGCTTGAGAGGAATCTCGTCAGGAATTTTTTTTTTCTCCCGCCGAGAAAAACAGTCATGTGTACGAGGCATTAAAGATAAAAGATGGATTGAGTGAAGACGTCTTGGTTCTTACAGGTACTTGGACGACTTAATTCTGAAGCAGCAGTGACACATGAATCACAACAGGAAAGCCAGAGCACTGTCATATGGCCAGCTGCAGAGAACCCATGGGGAATGTTCTCATGCAATAGTGAGTGGATTAACTTATAGTCTTCCTTACTCATGGACAGGGCCGCCATCAGGAATTTTGGGGCCCCTTACACAGCTTCAGGCATGGGCCCCCTGGAGCAGAGAACCGGGGGGGGGAGGGTGTGCTGCCGCATGAAATTGAGAAGCGGGGGGGGGGGGTGCTGCCGCGAATTGAGAAGCGGGGGGGCCCTTTACAAAAAGAAGAAATAAAGAAAAATATATATAAAAAAGGGGGGGTAGCCATACGGGGCCCTGGGGACCTCTTTGCCCTTTATAAAATAAAAAGAAAAAAGAGAGAAAATATATATATATTTTTTTTTTAAATATAACATTTATCTAAAAAAAAAAAAAAAACAAGGGGGTTGCCTTCCAGGGCCCTGGGGACCTCTGGGCCCTTTAATAAAAAAAAAAAAATATAAAAAAAATGTATAAAAAAATAAAAAAAATAAACAATTATAAAAAAAGGGGGTTTGACACATGGGGCCCTGGGGACCTCTGGGCCCTTTAATAATAATTATATATATATATATATATATATATATATATATATATATATATATATATATATATATATATATATATATATATCTATATATATATAATATGAAAATAAAAGAAATAAAAAAATATCTAAAACAAATATTTATTTTAGAAAAAAAGGGGGGTTTTCATCTGGGGCCCTGGAGATCTCCAGGTCCCTGTGGACCTCCGGAGCTCTAAAAAAATAAAACAGCAAAAAATTGGCCCTTTAATAAAAAATAAAAGAAAAATATATTAAAAAAATATATATATTTTTTTAAATCTATATATTTTTTTATAAAAAAAAAGGGCTTGCCATCTGGGGCCCTTAGTGGCCTCCAGGCCCCTGGGGACCTTCGGACCCCTAAAAAAAAAAAAAAAAAAAAAAAAAAAAACATTTTTTTTTTTTTTTTTAGGGTGGTTCCCATCCGGGCCCCTGGGGACCCCCGGGCCCCTTACAGGTGTAATGCCTGTACCCCCCTAATGGCGGCCCTGCTCATGGATATCATAGGAACAACTTTTTGGTCTTCCATGGCTGCGGGTGGCCATGCTCCAGGTTTTTTTTTTCTTTTGCCCTCCAAGTGCTAGTGTAGGCAACCTAGGTTGTTGACTAGCAATATGGTCTGAACGCCTTTACCTCTGTAATCGCGTTTCACTTTCCCCCACATAGGTTTGTGCCTCCCTGTGCTCTCCTCATCTTAGACATCATTCTGAGAAGGTACCACAGGGGTGGGTTGGCTCAATAGAGAGCCACTTTAGTATAATTTTTTTTTTTTACTCTTTTCTTTTTTTTACTCTTTCAACTATCCCTTCTCTGCTGGTGCATTAGGCCACGTACACACGATCAAACATGTCCGCTGAAACTGGTCCGCCGACCAGTTTCAGCGGACATATCCGATCGTGTGTACGACCTAGCGGACAGGTTTTTCCAGCGGACAAATTTCAAAGCATGCTTTGAAATTTGTCCGCTGGAAACCTGTCCGTCGGACATGTCCGCTGGTTAGTACGCCTGCGACGCATGCGTGGAAGTATTTTACTTCCTGGAGTGGTGACGTGGCGGCGTCAACGTCACCGCTACGTCACCGCGTCCTTAGTCCGAGGGGATTTTCATCCGATGGTGTGTACACGTCATCGGACCAAAATCCGAGGAGACATGTCCGCTGGAAACGGTCCGTCGGACATGTTTCAGCGGACATGTCTCCCCGTGTGTACGCGGCCTCAGATGTAAATTTTGGGACTAACATTTGATGTTTATCTTTGAAAGTTAATGGCTTGAATACTCCCCTGAAACAAACAACGGTCCTATGTTAACTTTGGCTTTTGCTAATACATCCTCCCGAGGGATTCATCCCCGGATTTCTTCGAAAATGGGGAAGAGATTTGGACACCAGCAGGACTATATCCTTTACTTTGCTCACTATTCTTCAGTGGCTAGTAAATACCAAGAGCTGAGCTATAAGATCCTCACACGGTGCTACAAAGTTCCATCGCTTTTACAGAAAATCTACTCTGATGCGACGAACACCTGCTGGTGCTTTGGAGAGGCAGAGGGTATAATGCTGCATATTTTCTGGTCCTGCCCAAAATTGGAGGTGTTCTGGTCCAAAGTGTGAAATATCATTAAGCAGCTCACTGAACATGACTTAGGATCTGACCTGCCTAGATATCGTCTCCACTTCTCAGATTTTTCAAAGCGTAAAAATAAAAACTCAATGTTGGCCTACCTTCTGAATATGGCTATAGCCTGCATTCTGGCCCTATGGAAGCAGGAATCACCTCCTTCGTTTTCGTTGTGGCTCACTAAAATAGCTGATATACATGCCATGGAGAATATTACCACAACTTTGTAAGGTACAGAGGAGAAAAAGTTATCCACTTTTTTTTTCTCCCTCTCTTTTCTTTTCCTTTTATTATTTTTTATATAGGTTTTTGTTATAGATTTGTTTTGTCATTTTGGATTACCATCTAGTCAGGACTTCAGAGACCCAAGAGTCTGCTAATACTGTTATAATAACGCAAGGAATATGATTTTTCTTTCATGTTTGATTGTACAAAAAGCCTTTTAAAATAAAATAAAGAATATAAAAAAAAGTCCCTGACCCTTTCCAAAAACGAAGTAGCTGAAAAAAAGCATTGATGTGAATATGTCCCATAGGAAACCATGTTAAATGGTCTGTAGTGCGTTTCTGCAAAAAGCACAAAAAGAGCATAAGTGTGTATAGGTTAGTCTATATGGGAAATGGCCAGTGGCATCAATTTCAATGCAATTTCCTCAAGTCTCTCTTGGAGAAGGTTGTAAATGTTTTATCTCTCACTTGAGTTTGCTCGCAGAAACTTTGGCATTCCATCGGTAGTGGCTCCAATGGCTTATTCCCCGGCTGCCCCTTCTGCTCTGTCTCTATTCCTTGACACCACAAAGCTTGAACTCCCTCTGGGTGTAATTCAGTCTAGTCATCTTTGGGAGTCATTGGATTATGAAACCATCTTGATAAAGTTTCAGCATCTCTGTTCTTGATTCCAGAACAATATATTTTTTTCCAAATAGTTTTTATTGAGAATTTTTTTCTAAAATTACAAAACACTCAACAAAATGCATATGTACTGCCAGGTACAGAAAGACTTCCAGCCACAACATCTGTTCTCTATTAACATTAGGTATTGGTGTGGAAGACATTGGCAAGGTAAAGGCCAAGAAAAAAAAAAACATCCTGTATATACAGTGCTCCGCTAGCACATAATGATATCCATTCAACCACATTTTCCACTCCTCAGTACTGACCTAAAATATGTCACACAATCCTATGTAACATATAATATATACTGGTAAGAATAAGCTTGAGTACTCTTATAGTGCTCGTCTATTACCCCCCAAGTCAACATTGCAGTAGCCTGAGTGAGACAAGCAATAAAGGAGCTAAACCCGGTACCGCTAACCATGGCTCCTATAGTTTAGAGAATCTATTGGGTTTATCCCTGCGTTGGTCCACCTGATGCTCCGTCAACAATGCAGTATTAACTTGTGTTAATACTTGTGACAGTCTTCAAATGTAGGGTAACTAGGAGACAACCAATTTAAAGTAGGGCTGTTACTGATCAAAATGTTTGTGATCGATTAATCAATTTTTTTTTTAATCGATTAATCGACTAATTTCGATTAATTATAACGCACATACAGATCCAACTACTTTTAGCTGATCTCCCAGTGCAGCTACCAAACACTGGAAAAATGCATAGCAGGATACAAAAAACACACAAAGGCAGTGCTCGATAGGAATAGCATTAAAACTTTTATAGTCTTCAAGTAGGTAACCAAATAAATATTGCACTGGAGAAAAAAAATCGTAGCTACATAAACTGTAAAAATGGTGCGAGTAATACCAAACGGTACCAAAAGCAGTCATAAAAACATGTAGCTAAGTATGATACTGGTATAAAAATTTGTTCAAAGATACCACTGCTCAATCCAGATGAGGAGATGTTAACATCAGTCCATCGGCATGTAGATGTCCCATGAAGGGAGCCATCACAACTCCCAATGGATGGCTGTAGATTCCCAGGTTAATAGAGGGAAGTGATAGAGGGAAGTGTAACAGCCCTTGCGTGTGGCAGATAGTAAGGTCCCGCCGGCATGCAGATATGAAGGCACAGCAAAGGAGAGCTTCAGATGGACATGGCAAGCCCCGCCGATGTCCGTGACGTTACCGGATCTCCGACGGAACTCCCTGAAGGCCCAGAAGCCGCCGGAGAGGTGAGTACAAATCAAAAGAATTTTAATTGATCAAAAAGATTTTGATCGATCAAAAAAATTAAAGATTAATCGATTAATTAAAAGTTAATTTGCACAGCCCTAATTTAAAGCAATAGTTTTTCGAGCAATAACAACAATTGAGATAATCGCTGGGTAGGGGGATAAAGACACTAAGGATACTTGTTCTAAGATTTACAAGGTAGATATAAGGCCTTTCTTTGTAGAGGAACTTGTAAAGGGTATAGATTGTACATTAAGCTTTATTTTCTGAGATTGTGTGGCTAGGGCATGCCTTAATTGGAGATATTGGAAAAAGCGGGAAGTCGGGAATTTATATGTTTCTTGAAGATCCTGAAATGAGCGTAAAGTATTTTGAGTATATATATAGTATACCAATACCCAAACCTCTCTAATGTGCTAAATTCCTGTAATCTGGGATTGTCCCATAGGGGCATATATACTGAAACGCCATAGTTGTTCATAATACATTTCATTTCCTGCCAGACGCTTTCTAGGGCTTTGGCCTTTCCAAACCAGGGTGTGAAAAATTACATCTATTTTTCGAAAACCACTTACATGATATCCAAATGGGCGAGATTTGTAAAATGTAGTATTTGTGGAGCCCAAATCATTTTTACAAGGTTTGCACGCGCAACTATGGACAAGGGCAATTTTGTCCAAATTTTACTTTTGGTTTAGAACATTTTAGGAAGAGATCAAGATTATACTGTAAATAGTCCTCCTCTTTGGAGTATACCTAAATTCCATGATATTTAAAAAAAGATATAACCACAATTTGATGGGAGGGCAGAAGTTGGATTGCCCAGAGGAAAGAGAACAGATTTGTCCCAATTAATAGTAAAACCTGAGAATGATCCAAAGGTCTGGATCAGGGACATAAGAGTAACAAGTGAATTATAAGTATCACCTAAGCATAGTAGGGCGTCATCCGCATGCCAGATACCAAGTAATTGTGCTGCAAGTTTGAAAATGACTTGCTAATCTATTGCTAGACTTGTCAGGCTTCACAATTGCAGCAAGTCTGCATTACATGACTCCAGATCAACCTCCTTTGCAAACACTCTGCAAGTCTGCTACAAGTTCTGGTTCAGTTATGTTGCTTTGTGGCTGAATATTCATCATTGCTCCCTGCTGCATGTAAGGTTTTTCTTTAATTGGTGCTGGAGCAGCCATAGAATCACTTTTGGAGTGGTGTGCAGAGAAGTCAGTGGTAGCCATAAGAAACCTGGAAATGATGATCAAATGCTTGGCAGTGTGATACCCATCACCACAAATATAATGAAGGCTTACGAGTAAGCCAACGACCCCCCTTATTCAAGGAGCTCACAAAGCACTTTGTTACTGCGCATATGCAATCGCTGTCTGGATTTTAAGGAAGTGTTTGGATTGTTTGGATTGAGACATGTTCTCAGTTTTAACTTTTTGCTATCCTGTGTATATGCACTGCTGCTAATAAAGAAGAGACAATATTATACTATGTGGAGTCTTTTGTCTCTCTATATACTCTGGCTCTGGGTCTTTTCTAAAATACCACACCCTGATCAGCTGTGAAATTTCTGCTGTATGTCTTCTGACTGAGGTTACTGCCAAGCATTTGATCATCATTTCCAATACATCCCCCTTTCATGGGACTTCTGATGAAAATCAGCTGCATATGAACTTTTCTTTTCCTTTTTGTTTGCACAGTCTTTGCACTTGTGATACAGCAAGTCCACATTGCATAACTCCAGATCAACTTTCTTTGCAAAGATTCTGCAAGTCTGGGGCAAGTTCTGGTTCACTTATGTTGTGCAATAGTCATCCCACCATAGGGGTCACTGGGACTTGCAAATCTCTTGCTGTAGACCAGGGGCGGACTGACCATTGAGTCACTCGGGCACTGCCCGAGGGCCCCATGCCCCTAGGGGGCCCCATCAGGGATGCCAGGCTCAGTAAAACCAGGGAAAGAATGTAAAAAGCTATGTTTTTTTACATCTGTCCCTGATATGTCTAAAACTGACATGCTTTTGATGTGAAAATCCCAAGATTTTAGCTGCCCTGCCTCTGCACTGCCTCCTGGCATGGTGGCCATCTGTAAGCCCAGGGGCCCCATAATCTTCTATTGCCCTGGGGCCCCATGAGTTGTCAGTCCGCCCCTGCTGTAGACTCACCATTGCAACTTTGCTCCTGCTAGACACTTGTCACACATATTTGCTACAAATTTGAAAAGTGTCAACTAGAACTTGTGCTTCAAGTGCTCTGCAAGTGTACAGCTTGCCAGTGAAAATGTGCAGCAAGGTAATAAGACTTACAATTCAACACTGCCACAAATTTGTGGCAAGATTTCCTTGCTATCTGGGAACTTATCCATCCTATCACTGCTTCGAAATCCAGTAATGGAGTCTGATTGACATATTGCTGCCACTAAGGTCTCTATTGCCAGGCAAAGAGGAGTGGGGATAGAGGAAACCCCTGTCGGGTGCCTCTGACACAGAACCATTAATCTGCATACAAGCACTTTTGTTTTGATTGCATTCTAAACCATTAGCTATGGCTATAACATTGAGTTTGTGAGCCTGTGAGCACTTCCAGCATCTGATCGTAAGCCCCCTTCAATTGCCCTGACACACCCTGAGATGGGCTGAATAATCCACACAAGAGAAAAAGAAGAAATGGCTGCACATCCAAAGTTTTCAAAAGTGCATTTTTTTGCAGACGGCCAAAATTAACCATGGACAAAAGGTGTTTGTCATGTAGATGCATTTCACACATCTGATCTGTGCTTAACCAGAGGTGTGCCGTTGAGTTCCTCAAATGAGGAGCAAACTTCAGCTGAGGAGAACTTGAATTTACACATTGGCAGCTGCCCTTTCCAATCTCCGTGACTATCAGCAGTAACACGGACACGTAAATATGCCATATACATACTGCACATGTCTGTGTTTTCCTGCATAGCTACGATCTGTCTGGTGAAGTGTCGGTCAGCTGGTTTCCATCGGATAGACCTGGTCTGACGCTATATGCTGGAGCCAGCACCAGTGCACGATATCTGTCAGCCAATCATTATCGGTAAGACAGGGTCTGCTGCTACATGCACGTTATATAGCTGACCTAGTTCCACACTGCTGTGATTGCGGCCAACACACCCATCTGAGCATTGAGGTTTAAGTGGGGTCTTTTTCTAGAGACTGCATCTCCATTGTTGAGTTGGGCTGTTTTTTACTTTATTTTTTGCAAACAAGAGAACTTCCACTTGCTGGACCTTGCATCTATGGTACATGCAGTCCCCCCCCCCCCCCCCCATTATCATTGCCTCTTTAGACATGCAGTTATGTGAGTGTATGTGGATGCATGGATGTCATGACGATCACTATGGCTAGACAACGTTGTTTGTTTTAGATGGGGGAAGGTGGAGGATTATGTTTAAATATTCAGTTTTTTGCTCCAATAAAGCTTTTGCATTCAATTTTAGAACTGGGTATCTGTGCAAGAATGTTGTGTATAGCCTCATGTAGACAGATTAATAGTCAGTAAGGGTGTACCATCATCCGGGAAAGTATGTAACAACAAAAGATAGTGGGGCAAGAGGAAAAAAGGGACGGTGGCTTAGGTTGACCCAATAGTATTCCCTCCCCCTAGAAATTAAGGACTGTTTTGGTACGATAAAATTAACATACATGTAGTGTAAAAAGGAAATTTATTACATATAGAAAAATTATAGAACTAATACATAATTAAAATTGAAAAGACAGAAGCCTGGGGTGACTCCAGGCCAATTCTGTAATTACAAACATATGACTGTGTATCTGTACATTAATTTTGGTACTATATCCCTGAGGCTCATTATAGGGGTACTTTGAACTATTCCTGAAAGCTTTGTCACCAAAAGTGTCTATGGGGACCTGACAGTTAAACAATCTTTTTAAATTGATGGCTGTGGATCTGGTGGGTATGAACACCGATTGATCTGGGTGCACTTGACACTGCATAACAGTGCCCAATCTGGTTGCCAGTAGTTTTACACCAAGTTTAAAAGAGGGACTGGTCGGTAAATTTTCAGGGATAGTTTATCTTTGCCTGTTTTCAGTAGTGCAACAATACACTATATTCACACCATTCATAGATGCTGGAAGTATAGCAGTGTTAAAGGCCTGATTAAGAACTGATAGTAGCTCCAGAATAATATTTTAGGATTAAAAAGAACCCAGGGACAGCCACCAACCAGTCATGTCCTGTGACATCAAGCTTGGCCTTGATAAGTACATACGGGTACATGAGCAGATTGCTACCAGTTTTAACTTCAAAGACAGATCCAAACAGGTACCCTTTTCAGCTTGTTCAATTCTAACTTGTGATTGGGTTTTCTTTCTCAGATCTATCTATCTATCTATCTGTCTGTCTGTCTGTCTGTCTGTCTGTCTGTCTGTCTGTCTGTCTGTCTATCTATCTATCTATCCATCTCCATCTATCTAATAAATAAATGAGGACTTGCTGGAGATACAAGTACTTACAGTTATATTTTCTCTCTCTTGTATTTCAGGGGACGATTCCCAGAGAGGCGGCGGAGAAGACATTGTATCTGACAGCATATGTCGTAATTGGAATGCAAAAATCTCTTAATATGTGCCCACTCGCTGTAAGTCCACACTACCAAGTCCAGAGCAACACAAACCACCTAAAGGGTTTCATAAAATGATACAACAACTGTCACGAGCTAGGAAAGGGAAAATAGGTTTTTCATAAATTCAGAGTTTTCAGAATGTATCAATGGTGTTTGTGTTGAAAGGGCTAAAGTGGGGGGCAAGTATTTCTAAAAACACAGCTATCTTCCTGTTTCGGGTTCCCATAGAGGAAAATTTCCTGTTGATATTTTCCTCATATAAGCTTAGATTCTGCTAGATAAAGTAGAAAATGCTAGAGACACCATAAGAAGAAAAGGGTAGTCTTTTAAAAATGAAAAAAAAATGTACCTTGAAAAATAGCCACTTGAACACGTGTCCATTGGACGATTCCCCTCTGTTGCTCTTCCAGTGACAAATGTAAGATTTTGAATAGACATGTGCACTACCGAAAAATGTATTTTCTTTTCGTTTTATTTGTTTTTCTTTTTTCCGTTTATCGGATGATTTGTTATGATCGGCATTCGTTACTTCGGATCATTTGTAACTTCGGATGCATTGGTAACTTCAGATGCATTCGTATTTATTTTGTTATATTTGTTAAGATGCGGCATTTGTTACTTCGGATAATTTGTAACTTCAGATGCATTTGGTATTTATTATGTTCACAAAGGCCCCTTTCACACTAGCGGACCGTATGTCCGCTTTTTCATCCATTCGTTTGCGGATGAAAAAGGGACATACATTGGTCCCTACATGATTGCGGGTGTCGGCGGATAAACATCCGCTGACGCCCGTAATCATCCGCCTCCGCAAAGATCCGATTTTGCAGACGGAAGAAAACCCTATTTTTTCTTCCGTCTGCAGAGCGGATCGGATGAACACGGACATCCAGTCCTTGTTCATCCGATCCCCCCATAGGGGAGAGCGGAGAAAAGACAGGGCGGTCCCTGCACAGTGTGCGGGGACCGCCCTGTCATCCGCCGGCTCAGCGGGGATCAAGGGAGCGATCCCCGCTGAGCTTACGGAGGCCGGGAGGCGGATCATTACTGATCCGCCCTGTGTAAAAGGGGCCTTACAGTTACTTTAGCCAAATTTGAAAGCACATTCCAAATTTATTTTTTTATCAAATCTATCCCAAATTAGCTGATATGGCACAGAGACCTGAATAGAAGAAATACTGGCTGATTTATCATCCTGCAATATGTACAATACTTTATAACAACCAAAATAAATTCTAAAAGATTGAGAATACAAAAACACAAAATGTTCAGAATAATACATATAATAATACAGTTGTTAAATTTGTAGGTTGAATCGTTTTTCATTCTTTTCGTTCTTTCTGACAATTAGTTTTCGTATGCATTTGTCATAAGAGTCTTTGGTTCATTCGGATGCTTCCGAATGAACGAATATGCAGAATTTTGTCCGAAAATGAATTCGTAATAAAACGAATTGCACATTTTGAATTTCTCATCATGTTCTTTCTAGTTACAAGAACATTAAAAATATGACTGAAATTCTCATTCTTCCACACTCCATCCTCCCATATTGAAGTTCCCATTATACACTATTGTAGTTGAATTTTTTAAAGTGTCCATGTCTGTCTTTCTATCACTGTGTGTGTAATGACTTTTTCTTTGCTATATCCCAGCAAATAGACAACGCCCTTCGACTCGCAGTAGACTATCTGTCCAGACAGGCGTCTAGTGCTCAAAGCATGTACACTATGGCAGTCTGTGCATATGCCCTTCAAATTACAGATACAACACTGCAAAGTAAACTTCAAGTAATGACGAAGATAAAAGGGGAGGCTCTCACCAAAGGATCCAGTAAGTCAATGTTATTGTCATCATCAGAATTACTATGTGTCTTGCTCAGTTCTTGTGCCACAGTAAAACGCATGGGAAAGCATGCTCACAGGGAAAATTGATATTCCAATGAATTTATAGTACCTCTATTACGTGCGTGTTGTTGCATGGCAAAGGCAACAATAAAAACAAGCCTGCTCTGATCTATACTTTCCAATTCACATGCACTGTCCTCCTATCTAAAGGCTTTGAAAATCTATGTCAGCAGCAAAACAGAAATGATTGTGTATGGAAGCGCTTAAAGCAATATTTTTGGATTTTAACTGAATGGAGAAAGGTGAACATTTTAAAATATATATCAAATACTCACTGTAATTTTCCTTCCCTGGTGCCAATAATAGTAGTATACCAGTGATAAAGCTTCATGGACTGGCACCATGGCTCCATGGACTGACACCAGGAAAGGAAAATTATGGTAACTGACAGAGAGTGGTAGATGCAAAAGACAAAATGTTATTGTAAGGAGGAAACCAGGGCTGTAATAGCTTGGCTTCTGAAATCCACCATAGACAGGATCACTGGATCCACTGTGTAATGCTTCAAATTTAGTTGCCTATATTCATAAATTGTGCCTGGGATGTGTTTTTCTATTTGGTAGGGAAGGGCTGCCCATATCCAACATGGCGCCTTTGGTCCCGCACCTGAGATTCAGAACAAGGTGTGGCTTTGCTTATAAGGTGGTGAGTCAATACTTTGCTCGTTCCCTATTGACAACGTCACATATGACAAAACCCGTCTGGGTGAGGGTATAAGTTGATGTGACCACACTGTCTTACTAGGAAGACGTGAGTTTGTTGTGAGCCGGCCAGCTCTGTTTTTACACGCGATTTTAAACATATAAAATGTAAAAGCAATACTTCTTTCTATAAATAAAAAGTTACACAATATTACACTATGGCCAGTCTCTCTTCTTGGGTCCTTTGCTGAACGAGATGATAACGGACTTTACAGTGGTGCCGGTGTGTGATAAATTATTGCAATCATTTATCCTGTGCAGGTCAGTCAAGTTCCTCCACCGCAAACTTTCTCATCCATGTCTTTATGGGCCTTAATTTGTGCACTGGTGTGCAGTCCTGCTGGAACAGGAAGGGGCCATCCCCAAACTGTTTCCACAAAGTTAAGAGCTTGAAATTGTCCAAAATGTCTTGGTATGCTGATGCCTTAAGAGTTCCCTTCACTGGAACAAAGGGGCCAAGTTCAACCCCTGAAAAACAACCCCGCACCTTGATCTCCCCTCCACCAAATGATCTGGACCAGTGCACAAAGGTCCATAAAGACATGGATGAGCGAGTTTGGGGTGGTGAAACTAGACTGACCTGCACAGAGTATTGACCTCAACCTGATAAAACACATTTGGGGATGAATTAGAGCAGAGACTGCGAGTCCACATCAGTGCCTGACCTCACAAATGTGCTTCTGGAAAAATGGTCAAACATTCCCATAGACACACTCCTAAACCTTGTGGACAGCTTTCCCTGGAGAGTTGAAGCTGTTATAGCTGCAAAGGATGGGCCAACTTAATATTGAACCCTATGGACTATGACGCCATTAAAGTTCATGTGCGTGTAACGGCAGGTGTCCCAATACTTTTGGTAATATAGTGTGTAACTGTATGTGTTTGCGTATGTATGTATGTATGTATATATATATATATATATATATACATATATATATATATATATATATATATCAGAAATTTGGGTGGGTTACTTCCCTTTCTTCTTTCGGAGTTTACTGAAGAAATGTCAATTTGGGTTCTCAATCATCCACTGATATCCAATTGCAAAAAACGATGTAATCTTCAAAATCATGTGAAAGATAGCTCTCGTGATTTTGAAGATTACGGTAAATAGTTTTTTTGCAATTGGAGTACGTGTCCCTTTGTGTTTTTTTGTTTTTTTGTTGTACGGTCCGCTCCGTGTGAAAGAGGCCTAAGAAATACTGTATGTCAATGTTTTATAAACACTTCTAAGTTTGTAATTAGCAATATTTGTTTATAATCTATACAGTGTCTACTTTCACATAGTAGCAGTGTGCAGTGATTCTGTATCTGTAAGTCTATGGATAGGGCTGTGCTATTACACTGAAAAGGAAGTACAGCTGCTTTATTCTGTAATGGAATATCCCAGAGAAGCTGTTAAGCAAAGGTGCTGGTGGCACTGCCGCAAATAGGAACCTGCAGATCTTTCTATAAAATATACACATACATGTTTATTCATAAACTTTAGAAAATAAGTGTAGCGCTAAAAGAAAAAATGAGAAAGACTATGGGCCAGATTCACGTATTCCAGAGCATCTTTGCTCTGGAGTAACGCTTCTGATTTGCGTTGCGCTGCCGAAATTTTAGGAGCAAGTGCTGTCATTCACGAAGCACTTGCTCCTAAAGTTGCGGCAGCGCATCACAAATGAGCCGGCGGAATTCAAATGTAGCGGGTACGGGGCGTGTAGTATGCTAACTACGCGCGATCCCGCCGCCAACGTACTGCGCATGCGTCGAGTGTCAAAACATCCCCGTGCGCATGCTCCAAAATCTGTGAATGAACGTCAATGACGTCACATTCCCATTCATGACCGTTTTACGCAAGCGACGTTTTTTTTTTTTTTTTTCCGACGCGATGACGACGCCTATACCTAACATAGGATACTCCAACCCCATGTAGGTATATCTATGCGCCGCGTATCCCGTCCGGAAACGTCGTATCGTCATTGCGTCGCGCCGGATTTCGATCGTGAATTGCCGATTTCCGCTCATTAACATATTTTTTTAGCGTAAATCGGCGGGAACGCCCCCGGCGCCATTTTTAAGTTGAAGTAACGATGCGATGGCGAAACTCAGTTACGCTGCTCGCATCAGAACTTCAACCCGGCGTTTCTTGTTTTCTGGTTACAGAAAACAGAAACGCCGGCTCAAAGCCACAGTTAGGCTGGCGGATCACTCGATCCGCCAGCGTAACCTTTCCTGAATCTGGCCCTATGTAAATAAGTCTTATGGCAAATGACATAAGAACAGTGCTCATATAGTCCACAGTGTGAATATATTGAATATAAGTCTGTGAAACAATCCAAATGTTTCAATTGAAAGTGACATGTGTGATCAAATAGTTGATAGAAGATCCACCACCAAGTAGTATTATTAGGAGGCTTACCAGAGAGATCGGACCCAAGTAAGTATACACTTATCAGGCCGACCAAGCTTATAAAGTAATGGTATCTAGGATCCAAATCGACTCCAATGTTGAATAGGTCTACAGAACTCCTAAGGTATTCATATGGATATTCCTCAATACGAAACCAATTCATACCAATTCAACCAATTCATAAGAAACCAGCCCGATGATACTAATAGACATCAGCCCGCCTCCGTTATAGGACAATAAAAAGTCCCTTCGGGGTAACACACATCCCTGATTGTGTTACCTCTTGGTGTTCTTATGTCATTTGCCATAAGACTTATTTACATAGTCTTTCTCATTTTTTCTTTTAGCGCTACACTTATTTTCTATGTTTGGTTCGTTTTGCAAAATTGATCTATTTTGTGGTGTTGGCTGCTACTCATTTACTGCATCTAAGTAGCGCGGTGATCATATGTACATTTTGTATATATAATTTTGTATTTATAAACTTTAAAAAAATGTTTATTTATAAATTCTTTAAAAGCAAAAATACTTGTTAAATAGCAGTCACCAACAGATGGCGCCCTGTTACAACTTGTTGTGCAGATCTTGCACCACTGTGGCTCCTTGGGCTGCTGTGTAGTACAAAATCTCCCCACTTATACTTTATTTGATATTTCTTTTTCTAATTAACTAGAATTATTCTTTGCATGTATCCCTGAGAGCTATTGAGAACTGTATTATCCTTTATATTAGAGACTATTTAAAATGTTCTCCGCTCTGAGTTTCAAGTGGTAGGTCATGGCACACTTAATGTCTCAGAATTAGTTACAATCTGCAATCAATGATCTAATGTTTGTAGGTTTTCCACCGGTTTATCGATATTGGAAAGATATACTGAAGAAATTTGACCCAGTCACACCTAGTACAGAAACCGCAGTGATGGTGGAAACAACGGCTTATACTCTGCTAGCCATACTGAAATCCGGTGATTATGAATATGCCAAACCAGTTGTGCGATGGCTGAAGGAGCAGCAGCGGTATGGTGGAGGATTCTTTGGAACACAGGTATGGATGCCATCAGATTACCAAATAGTTGCTTGATAATTTTTAATGGGAATAGGGCTGCCATCACCTGATGCAGTGCTGGCCCAAGACATTGTGCTGCCTGGTACCAAGAATGAAATGCTGCCCCCCCCCCAAAAATAATCACGCCCACCAAAATGCTCTCACATTCATTATTTTATATTATGATAACTAAAGTGGACCTGTCATGGCTCTATACATGTATGTAGGAGTATAAAGAGGACCTGTCATGGCTCTATACATGTATGTAGGAGTATAAAGAGGACCTGTCATGGCTCTATACATGTATGTAGGAGTATAAAGAGGACCTGTGCGTGGCCGTTGGCATTAATGTCAGCCGGCGACCCACATTCGCTCCAAAGAGCCAGAACAAGGATCTGTCAATGTAAACAGATTCTGACAGGGGAGGAGAGACAGATCTGCTGTTCCTAGTGATTAGGAACAGAGATCTCTCTCCTCCTCCAGTCAGTCCCATCCCCCCAGTTATAAACACCTCCCAGGGAACACATTTAACCCCTTTTCTGCCAGTGACATTTACACAGTGTGAGTGCATTTTTATAGCACAGATCGCTGTATAAAGGTCACTGGTCCCAAAAATGTGTCAAAAGTGTCCAATCTGTCCTTCGCAATGTCACAGTCTCACAAAAAATCGCAGCTCACGGCCATTACTAGTAAAAAAATAATAATAATAAAAATGCCATAAATATATCCTCCATTAAACTAATCAATATACACGTATTGCATTTTTTTCTTACCAAACATATGTAGAATATCTTTTTCAAAATTGTCGCTATTTTTGTTTATAGCACAAAAAATAAAAAATGCAGAAGTGATCAAATACCACCAAAAGAAAGCTCTATTTGTTTAGGTACAACATCAGACAACCGCACAATTGTCAGTTAAATCAATGCTGAATCACAAAAAAATTGAATGATTGAATTGCATTATTTCTATTATTACATTGTTATATAAAATAAAATCGTTCAACACACCATAATGCACAATCAGTGGGAGCCCTGGGTGTGTCACTTGCCGTGTCACCTGCCACCAGATGCAGATTGTCACTTGTTGCAGATTATCACTTGCCACAACGCCACCTGCCACATATTGCGGATTGTCACTTGCCACAATGCCACTTGCCACATATTGCCGATTGTTACTTGCCACAATGCCACCTGCCACATATTGTGGATTGTCACTTGCCCCCATGTCACCTGCCACACGTTGCAGAGGAGGGGGCAGCTGATAGAGAGGAGGGCGGCGGCTGATAGAGAGGAGGGGGGGTGGCTGATAGAGAGGAGGGGGGGTGGCTGATAGAGAGGAGGGGGGGCAGCTGATAGAGAGGTGTGGGGGCTGCTGATAGAGAGGAGGGGGGAAAGAGGCTGATAGTGAGGAGGGGGCAGCTGATGATAGAGAGGAGGGAGCGGCTGATGATAAAGAGGAGGGGGGCGGCTCATGATAGAGAGCAGGGGGCGGCTGGTGATAGAGAGGAGGGGGGCAGCTGATGATAGAGAGGAGGGGGGCGGCTGGTGATAGAGAGGAGGGGGCGGCTGATAGAGAGGAGGGGGCGCGCCTGATAGAGAGGAGGGGGGGTGGCTGATAGAGAGGAGGGGGGCTGATAGAGAGGAGGGGGACTGATAGAGACGAGGGGAAGTGCCTGAAAGGGAGGAGGGGGGCTGATAGAGAGGGGGGGCGGCTGATAGAGAGGAGGGGGGCGACTGATAGAGAGGAGGGGAGCTGATAGAGAGGAGGGGGCGGCTGATAGAGAGGAGGGGAGCTGATAGAGAGGAGGGAGGCTGATAGACAGCAGGGGGGCCGTGGGCAGCTGATAGACAGGAGGGGGGCCGCGGGCGGCTGACAGACAGGAGGGGGGCCGGGGGCGGCTGACAGACAGGAGGGGGGACGCGGGAGGCTGACAGACAGGAGGGGGGGCCGCGGGCGGCTGACAGACAGGAGGGGGGCCGCGGGCGGCTGACAGAGCAGATGAGAGACGGACCTCAGGAGACACTGCAGTTACACACAGCACAAGATAGGACTATGGGAGCATGCACGGCTGGCGCGATTACCCACAGACAGTCCAGCAGCAGCTCCTCCAGGCGAATCACAAGCCCCATGTCCCCTGACCCCTGCTCGGGCAGCTCGGCCAATCACAGGACACCCGCCGCTGCCCCTTGCTGAGCAGTAAGCTCGGCTCAGCTTCAAACACAGAGGGCCAGATTCACGTAGGAGCGCACGTATCTTTGTGCGGGTGTAACGTATCCTATTTACGTTACGCCTCCGCAACTTTTACAGGCAAGTGCTGTATTCACAAAGCACTTGCGCCGTAAGTTGCGTCGGCGTAGCGTAAATGGGTCGGCGTATTCCGCGCGCAATTCAAATTAGCAGGTAGGGGGCGTGTTGTATTGAAATGAACGGTGACCCGACATAAATGACGCGCTGAACGAACTGCGCATACGCCGGCCGTGGACGTATCCCAGTGCGCATGCTTCAAATCACGTCGCAAATAGTCAATGAAAACGACATGAACGTAACTTACGCCCAGCCCCATTCTGAATCGGCTTATGCAAACGGCGTAAAATGTAAAAATGTTGGCGCGGTCCCGACGTCCATACTTAACACTGGCTGCGCCATCTTTTTGTTGGAATAACTTTACGCCTGAAAAAGGCCTTATGTAAACGGCGTATCTTACTGCGACGGCCAGGTGTACGTTCGTGAATCGGCATATCTAACTAATTTACATATTTGACGCGTAAATCGACGGAAGCGCCATCTAGCGGCCAGCGTAAATATGCAACTAAGATACGACGGCGTAATACAATTACGCCGCTCGTATCTAAGCTCAATCCCGGCGTATCTTGTTATCTCAATACAGAAAAAAGATACACCGTATCCGGCGTATTTTAGAAGTTACGCGGCGTATCTCGAGATACGCCATTGTAACTCTTGATGAATCTGGCCCAGAGAGTGCCAATTTTTAGGCAGCAGTTTGAATACTGATTTGCCGCCCCCTTGAAAGTGCCGCCTGGGACCAAGGTACCATCGGGTCCCATGATAGGGCCGACCCTGACCTGATGTTATCACTTGACATATTCAGGGCAGCGTAAGGAGTGAAGAATGATCATGTAGTCACATGATAAATAATAAGCCCTTTACACACAGCATGAGCAGGGGCGGACTGACCATTAAGGAACGCGGGCACTGCCCGAGGGCCCCATTCCACTAGGGGGCCCCATCAGGGTTGCCAGGCTCATTAAAACCAGGGACAGTATGTAAAAATCTGTGTTTTTATTACATCTGTCCCTGATATGTCCAAAACCTACATGCTTTTGATGTGAAAATCCTGAGATTTTAGCTGCCCCGCCTCTGTACTGCCACCTGTCTTGGTGGCCATCTGTAAGCCCGGGTGCCCTATAATCTTCTATTGCCCGGGGGTCCCATGAGTTGTCAGTCCGCCCCTGAGCATAAGTACAATTAATTTATGTTATGCGTTTCTTTCCCAGGACACTGTCATAGCCCTAGAAGCGCTGACAGAGGTCGCCATCTTGGAGAAGAAGCTCAACTTAAACATGGATGTGACAATCTCCTACAGAAGAGCCGGGCTATTCAAGAACTACCAGTTGACTGAAAGGAATCCTTTCACAAAACCTGTTGAGGTAAAATACTGAATGGGTCCTCCAAGGCAGTGGTCAAGCTTCATCCTCCTGCGGGAAAGTCATGTGACAACACAGCACCAAGATTAGTTAAAAAGGGGTTATGGGAAGGAAGGCAAATCAAATGGTCATAATGGTTCGGCAGCTTTATTTTCTCAAAGGATAATTATGTTTTTCATCTCTGATAGTGGATCACGTCATCAATAAAACGGATGTTCTTATCTTCCCCACAGGTCCCCATTTTAGAAGATCTGCTCATCAGTACGAGAAGTGCCTATGGTATTGCTACAGGAAACGTATGTACATAATGCATAAGCATGGGCAGACAGAGCTGCATTCTCAGCTGTTTGATTGTTTACATGCAATTTGTTCTGCGTCATGCTTATTATTTAAAGGAAAGCAAAACATCTGTGTGATTAGGCTGCGGTGAAATCAGTCTCTGACTCATACACTTTATAATAGTTCTGGGGAAACGATGGTTATCCTGTCCACTGAGTCACTGCACTGTGATAAGTATACAGCATGAGGCAGAGGCTGCACTGCTTTGTGATAGAATCTATGTAAAGTCAAAGTGGTTCTGAAGTCAACATGTTTTTTTTACCTTAAGGCTCCTTCCACACGGTCGAACCATTCAGGTCCACCTATTAGTTTTATCGGCGGACCTGAACGGCAGCTCCATGCATGCCTATGGAGCGTCGGATGTCAGAGGAGACATGTCCGCTGACATCTGACCGGATATGATCCACCAAAATCAGACATATGGCGATGCGTCCCCATCCATCCATGGCGCTGCACAAGCCAGAGAGGGACTTGTCATCCGCCGGCTCAACGGAGATCTGTGGAGAGATCTCCCACTGAGCTGGCAGGAGCTGGTGGACTCCGTAGCAAGAGGCCTAATACATTTCCTGCATTAAGGTTAAAAAAAAAAAGCTCCCACTACCTCTACAACCTCCCCATCCCTAAACACAACCTGACTCCTCTCACCGTTCCAGCACTGCCCCATCTGCAGCACTGCTCCTCTCACTTCCTTGTCTTACAGGAGACACCAAGAGCAATCAAGGCTATAGATTCCTGCTGCTGTCATTCATACTCCTAATCAAGGCTTTTTTTCTGGGGGAACTTGGTGGAACTCAGTTCCACCACCTTTGGCTCAGACCCTTTGGTGCCTGCTCACCACAATCACTTGTGAACACAGAAGTCTGGTTTCTGTGTTTACAAGTGACTGCTTTGTAACCCCCTGAACTCTGCACACTGTATGTAATGCAATTCTGGTATTTAATGCCCCTTTAAGACCCTTCTACTGTTTGTGAAATCTGAACGGGTCGTGGTTGAGTTCCTGCACCTATTTTCTGAGAAAAAAAGCTCTGCTCCTAATAGATACTTGAGAAAAAGCAGCAGATATTGGAGTGCTGGCATAATCTGGCATCTGTTACAAGGACCAAACAGTCTTCATTTAAGGGAATGTTCCACCCAGACAATGGAATTTTATTACTGGTGAAGGTTGATGAGGAGCTGGTGGGTTGGTCAGCCCTGGTTCGATCACTGCTTTATATACAACTCCCAGAAAATTAGCCTGTAGTCACCACTCCATCCCACCTTGTAGCTTGCACATTCCTTCAGAGGCAGACAGCCATCTCCTCTTCTTGGATGGTGCAAAGCTCTCAGCCATAAACAGCAGTTTTTAAACTAAATTGCCAGCACCCAATTAAAATGAAAATACAGTATAAGTCTGTATAGAGAGCTGTCTATGTGTGCCAGGCCACGTGTCTCATGTATGTACTGTATGAAATAACAATCATGTTTTGAGTGCAACGTGTCACTAATTACAGCCAATATTTGCGTCTTGCAGGTAAAAACAGTCTATAACATCATCAGCCCCCCGCAGGAAAACTGCCGGTTTGACATGACGATTCAGAAGAAACTCCCGTGTATGTTTTATGTGAAATCTTCATCCTGCATACATTCAGAGCTGCTCCAGATACTAAAACAGTACCTTTAATGGGGTCTACTGTTATTTTGGAAGGCAGGAGACTGCATAAAAGATATTGGTGGTGACACCATTATTATATTTGGGGGGTGCATTACCTCCTAGCAAAAATTATGCATATTTCTAATTGTATGGAATTATCCACTCAACAGACTTGTCTAAAAATGTATTTCCAATCAGTCACAAGATCTGTTTGTTTTGGTTCTTTGGATTAAATTTCTCTCTGCTGCCAGGTATGGATTGAGTCCGTCTTCGGCTGGGTACACAATGTTTCAAAAAGCGTGTGAAAATGGTTGGTTCAGAAGGATATAGAGCTTCCTGCCCTACAGATGCTGGTCTCACCACTGGCTTCTGTCAAACGAGCATGCTGGAAAACTAGCATTCGATAAGCACTTGCAGAGCCATTGGCTGTGAGTGCTGATCAGTGTGCTCTGGCAGGGTCAGAACACAATAGTTCAGCGCAAGAGATCACCACACTAATATACTCACATGAGTCAGTACAGCGATTAGTATGGTTTTTATTCATTCAGCCCAAGGGTTGAATGAAAAAAGTTAAAGTGTGTACCCAGCTTAAAGTGGTTGTAAACGTTCATTTAAAAAAAAAAAAAACATGCCTATACTTACCTGCTCTGTGTAATTGTTTTGCACAGAGCAGCCCTGATCTTCTTCTTCTGGGGTCCCCTGCCCTTCATCGGTTGCCCCCACAGATATCTGCTTTCCATGGGGGCACCCATGCGGGCGCCTTTCTGAGTCCCACTTCTGTGTCCATTGACACAGACAGCGGGACTTGGCCCTGCCCCCAGCTCCCGTGTCACAGATTTTGATTGGCCAATGGTTCCTGCTGCTATTAATCTGTCAAATGAGGAGAGCAACAGCAGCTGGAACTTGTGAACATTGCTGGATCGGATCAGGCTCAGGTAAGAAAGGGGGGGGGTCTGGGGGGAGCTGCAGCAAAGAAGTTTTTCACTTTAAAGGGTAACTAAAGGATTATTTTTTTTAGCTAAATAGCTTCCTTTACCTTACTGCAATCTTGTTTTCATGTCCTCATTGTTCATTTTTGCTATGATGTTGCTGTAATCCTTCTCTGTTCTGGACACTTCCTGGTTGTCTGTTTCCTGATGAAAAAAAGTAATGGGAGCTTTCTCTCTGTGGTCACTAATCACTTTCGTTTTACAAACCATCACTGCCCTCTATTGGCTCTGTGTCTCTGTACATCACAGAAGCATGAAAAAGCATGCAAAAACGAAACTGAAACTGCAGGTACATTATATGATTGATTTGTATCTGTTTTTAATCATTTTTAAAAGGAATCAGTTAATTATTATGTCTCTATACCCTGTAAACAGTCATTTCAGCAAAAAAAAATTTTTTCCTTTACAACTCCTTTAATGCATAGAATGCATTAAGGTGAAAAACCTTAAGGCTTTACAACCACTTTAAGAGTATCCCTGCCATTCAGAAGAAGCCATGTTTTTTTATCAATGAATACAGGGCTTCAAAGGGCACCAATCAAAGGAAGCCTTGTATATATTAATAAAAATGCAGGGCTTCTCCGAGATAGCGGGAATATGCTAAGACCACCTAAAAGCAGCCACCTGAACCATCTCTCTTATCACAGTCCTGGGTGTCCAGCATGTCACAATTGCTCAGTCAATACTGCATGCACTAATGTTTCCCTTTTCTACTTCCACCATGTTTAGCAGAAGACCAGTCGATATTTAGTGATGATACCTCACAGGCACTACTCCTGGAAGCCTGTGCAAAGTAAGCTTTTATAACTAGTAACACATAAAAATATTACAAGAAAGCAGAAAAAAAATTCTGACTTTCAAGGTGCGATTCATCACAAGCACACTGAATACAGTAAAAATCCATCATTTATTTTAAACATAATTTAATTTTTTTTAACATAGTATATATCAAAAAATAAACTAAAAAATACATTAAAAAGTCATCTCATATAGTTCCTGTTTGGCATGGTTGGCAGAATCCGGACATATTTCGCCCAGTTAGGCTTCCTCAGGGGGTTGTTACTGACCGCTGTGGGTCATGTCATTCCACTAGTGCTCAATATACTACTACTACTACCCATGCCAGAGCTGAGTGGGTGGATGTATGCAACTTTGCAGTATAAGGTAAGATACCTGCCATGGTGTGACTAAAGTGATTTGACTTGTAGGCCATAAGTATACCATACAGTCATTAACTAACTGCCTATGGCTGCACCGCCTTAAGTTATAATCTTTGATCTCCAAGCTACAGGGGATCTGCCACTCATTTGTTATTTGTGCCGTTTAACCTGGTCCTTGTGTGTTTCCTGTGATCTCACTGAACTACAAAATTAGGCTGGACGATAGCAAACTTTTTTTCAAGCTATTTTCTTGAAGTGCTATATTGAGCACTAGGGGAATGGCATGACGCTCAACAGACAGACACATCCCCTGAGAAAGCCCAACTGGGCGAAACATGTCAGGATTCTGCCAACCATGCCAAACAGGAACTATATTACATGATTTTTTTATGTATTTTTTTTGTTTATTTGTCTATAAATACTATATTAACATTTGTAAAATTATGTTTAAAATAAATGGCAGATTTCTTACTGTATCCAATGTCCTTGTGATATAATCGCACCTTAAAAGTCACAAATATTTTACTGCTTTCTTGTTACAACATATGGGATATTATGCATGAAGTGATTGGCGATCCACCCATACTTACCTCTCGATTAAAATATTACAGTTCAATAATTTCTGTGGTGCTGTAATCCATACTATGCTGAACCTAGCTCTTCTTAGCTGAATTTATTTTTTATTTTTTTATGAATAATGATGTTGGTAATATAAAAATTCTGGCTTTTTATGCACTGTAAACTTTAGTTAATTTGTGGTAATCATAAGTAATTTCTAGAATGTTCCCTTAAACGCTGTCTTCATTAGTAACAAAAGTTACCAACTGCTCACTTGTCTTCAACAATGGTGCTCATAATCACAAACAAAACTATATAATAATAAAGTAAATATGGTAAATATATAATGACTGATGAATGAATGGATGATGGAGAGATGGATAGATAGATAGGTAGATGAATGGATAATTGATTGATTGATTGATTGACTGATTGATTGATTAAAGGATAATGGAAGGGGAATAGGGGAATTAAATAAAGAATGGATTGATGAATAATTTGGGAAGGGTGGATGGTGAATGGATGATGAATGATTAGGTGAATGGATGGGTGATGGATGATAGAAGGTGGATTGATGAATAGATTGATAATAGAGACTAAAAGTTGCATGAATAGATGGTCGATAAATGGATGACTGAGGGTGGATGGATGAATACTTGATTTATGGATTCATGTTGAATGAATGGATGGATAATAGTTAGATGATGGGTGGATGGAAGAATGGATTTGCAGATGATGGTCGGTTGGATGGTTAATGGATAGATTCCATTTTGGATAAATGGGTAGTGGATTGATTAATGAATTGGTAATGGTTAGATGATGGAGGGATTAATAGTGGATGAATAGATTGTTGCTGAATGAATGGATGGTTTATGGTAAAAAGATACAAGTTGAATGAAGGTATTCATAGTGGATGAATAAATGGTTGATGGCATGGATATATGGATGGGTGAACGGAGCAGACATACAGACATAAAATGATTTACACACACGTTTTTGTGCACATTTTGTTCAGTTTGTTGAAGTTTTATATAATTGTCTTTTTAGGTATAAGCCAAACAACAATGAAAATCCGGTCTCAGGTCAGGCGGTCATGGAGATTACGCTGGTTACTGGCCTCTTAGCTGATGAGAAAAGCTTAAATGAGGTGATTATTTTCAGATAGGAATTAGAATTAAAAATAATATACAATAAAACATTCAAAGCTGCTTATAATCTATTAGCATAAGTAGGAATTTCTAAGAAGTAGGAAATTAACAATTTGCCATTCCTCGGAGGGGGCAGCGTAGAGGTACATAATTTATGAGGGATTTTGAATTCTCTGGTATCACATTACGAGGAAAAAAGGAAAAAAAATGGTCTGAATTTAGTTATTTCAGTAGATACAAAGCAATTGAATTTTTAAAATCTTACTTTTGTATTAGAAAAGAGTTAATCCTTAAAAAAGCAATCTGAAATGTTATTGGTTACTCATGACTTCTGCAGCTTATCCCTTAACTGTACTTATAATGTAAAATGATTTAAAGATTAAATATAGCAAATTGAAAAAATATATAGCATATACAATTAATGTATAATTTAACATATACAAAAATAATTTTTTTAGACGAACCGATCGTGTGTGGGCCCCATCGTTTTTTTTCCCCATCGGTGAAAAAAAATAGAACCTGTTTTAAAATGTTCTGATGGTTAAAAAAACGATATGTAGCGCCTGTGTACTTTTAGTCCAGGTGCTATTTCAAATTTAGAGGGGGATGAGAGAGTTATGTAGCTCTCATCCAGGTGATTTTTACAAATTCAGCTTCTGTTCTAGCTGGGCTGTGCTGTCGGTTTATTCTGTGTTCCTGGGGTGCCTTTCCACTACGGGGCGACAGGTGGTGGCAGTGGAGTCCAGTTCAGAGCACCTTCTTGCCAGCAGCCAATCAGAGGGGTTTTCCCTCGCGGGGCATGCTGGGGGAGGGTACTTCTTGAGCAGACGCCATTTTGGCGGGGGAGTTCGTGACTGGATCCGGGTGCGGCACCCACCTTCAGGGTGTGCGCACATTACGGGCCCCGGCAATGTGGCCTACCACGCCGGGGTGCACGTGTGGCGCGTTGTTCTTGGTTCCGGGACCATGTTGGGCCAGAGCAACTGAAGCTGTGATGGGGCCCAGTGACTTATTGGGTCCCCCATCTTTGGAAAGAAGATCCCAAGCGAGTTGTGCTGTTCGGTGGGGAGTCAGTCTGAGGAGAGCCCGGAGGCAGGTAATCCAATAGGGCCTAGACGAGCCATCGGGGATCGACATGACCGGACACTGGGAGTTTGTCTAATGGCAACCTGTCAGTCGGTGACTATTTGAAGAAAAACTACCTGAGGGAGATTCAGGCATCAATAATCTTGAAGGTTGTAAAACTGTTGCAAAAAAAAAAAAACGATCGTCTGTGGGGAAATTAATCGGTCAAAAATCCACGAATGCTCAGAATCAAGTCGACGCATGTTAGGAAGCATTGAATTTCATTTTTCTTTCCACGTCGTTGTGTTTTAGGTCACTGCGTTGGACACAATCGGATTTTTAACTGATGATGTGTAGACAAGACTGATGAAAGTCAGCTTTATCAAATATCTGATGAAAAAATCCATTGGTTCGTTTTCATCGTATGAACCGATCGTGTGTACGTTGCATAAGGGTTCATTTATTCCACAGGGATGCAGACACTGTAACTTTCCTCATTAGAGCACTGCAAGTGCATCAGCTGGTTAGCTTGAACACAGGCACTCCCATTCAGGCTTCATTTTTCAAGGATGCAGTTGAACATACAGCTTTTTATTTAAAATCAGAAACAGGTCTCTTTTACATAGATCACCTAGAGGGGATTTTTTTTCTCAACAAAAGTGGAGTTACTCTTAAAGTGTGCTATTTTCTGTCTGTTTGCAGCTTGTGAACAGAGTGGACCAGTTTGTAGTGGATTACAGTCTGGAAGATGGAAAAGTTGTTCTCCACTTTGATTGGGTACGTCGACTTTATAGATTAAGCCAGAGTCAGCTTGATGTTTCTCATAATAAATTTCACTGTTCTCTCTGCTCTCTCTGACACAGATCGGATCCGATGAGTATGTCTGTGTCACTCTGCTGGTCAGGAAGATGTTCAAAGTAGCTTTGATAAGCCCTGGGATCTTTAAAGTGTATGAATTCCGAGTGCCAGGTAAGTGGAGTTAAATGTGTATACTCTAGGCATCACAGCAACACAGGAGACTCAGAAATGAGGTCCACTAAGTGGGCTTCCTGAATTTTTTTTTTAGAATGTCTCCTGGAAAGAGCAAACCATTTAATGATGTACTGAATGCTACTTTCTGACTACCATTTTATTACTTAACACCAAATGCAGTGTGATCATCTATAGCAGGGGTCTCCAAACTTTCTAAGCAAAGGGCCAGTTTACTGTCCTTTAGAGTTTACAAGGGCCAGACAGTGGTCAGTGGGAGTCGAAAAGGTCCCGACATTGGTGGAAAATTAACGCCCCATTGTTTCAGTGGGAGCGATTGTGCCCCATCATTGGGTGCCATTGTTGGTGTCATTGAGAAAAACTATGCCCCATGGTTGGTGTCATTGTGAGGAATTGTCCCCCATCCTCGGTGTCATTGTGAGGAATTGTCCCCCATCCTTGGTGTCATTGTGAGGAATTGTGCCCCATCCTTGTGTCATTGTGAGGAATTGTCCCCCATTCTTGGTGTCATTGTGAGGAATTGTGCCCCATCCTTGTGTCATTGTGAGGAATTCTGCCCCATCGTTGGTGTCATTGTGAGGAATTGTGCCCCATCGTTGGTGTCATTGTGAGGAATTGTGCCCCATCGTTGGTGTCATTGTGAGGAATTGTCCCCCATCCTTGGTGTCATTGTGAGGAATTGTGTCCCATCGTTGGTGTCATTGGGAAGAATTGTGACCCATCGTTGATGTCATTGGGCTCCTTTGTTGGTGTCATTGGGCCCCATTGTTTATGTAAGTAGGAGAAACGATACCCCAAGGGCCAGATAAAAGCAAGCAAAGGGCCGTATCTGGCCCCTGGGCCGCAGTTTGGAGACCACTGATCTATAGTAACAAATTATATTTAAGTGCTCTGACAACTTAGGACTGATGAAAGGGGACTTTGCCTTTTTCACATTACTTTTACTGCATGAACTGCCATATTGAATAATCTGTTTTCCACCAATTTCTGCTACATGTCTCTCTTTTTCTTGTGGTTTAGATCAGGCGTGTACAGCCTTCTACAATCCATATGCTGATGACAATCTGGTGAGAGTTTGCACAGGGGAAACGTGTAAATGTATAGAAGGTAATTTTTTCTTTATGTAGAAGCTGTAAGAAATACATGAGACACAGAGCCCATTGTGTATTACAAGTCAAAATCCTTTTCCTGCCTGTCCTTTGCAGGTGAATGTCCCAAACTGAAAACCAAACTGGACACGACAACCACAGAGGATCAAAGAAAGGATGTGGCATGCAAGGTTGATATTACATATGGTGAGAACTGTTGGGTGGCATACATGCCTATATTGCACTATATCATCAGCAATTAAAGCAGCTTTTACCTACACACATCAGATATGTAGGGGAGTAAAGATATCACACAGTGGCAGAAATGCTGTTTTACCACTGACATTTCTCACCATTTTGAGTGACTGAAGGACATCAACAAGGCTAGTTGTCTTGTCAGACAAGGGCAGTTTTTGGGGGCCTACTTGGGGGTGTCCGATAATGTCTGCTTGTCTACCAAGTAAACAGGCTATAAACAATTTTGAGTCCCTAACCCACCACCATGTATGAATATAGGTATTAATCTCAGGTCAGGTGTAGATTTTCTTTCTTGCCAGTCATATTAGTGAATTATGAACATATATCTAGATAACATGCAGCGTTTGATAAAAAGTAAGAATATGTAACAGTTCATAAAAATGTCCTTATGAAGAGACAGCCAGAAGAAGGAATATCCTAGCACAAGCTTCAGTAAGACTGACTGAACCACCACCACTGTGATAAGGCAGTTTCCCTTACCGGACAGAGTAGACCCTCAAATTATAGAGTGGTCAAATTTGCATTGTTGTCAGCAGATGGAAAACCTCAATCCAAAAGGAACTGTATCCACATCACATGTAAAAATCCAAGCAGATGTTAAGGAGCCAGTACTTTAAAGAAAACCATATAAAATTCCAATAGCCAGCACCAAAGCACCCTTCATTATCTAATGTTGGTACGGATTCCCGTGTCCAACTATGAAACATCTGCCAAGGCCAACCCGGAACCCAAACAGAAGCCTACTAGAATTATGAACATACACGGTTATCCTCATTGTGTTATAATTTTGTTTTTAATATTCATTTTTAATACAGTATATAAAGTGCAGCTTGTCCAGTTGGAAGAAGATGGAGATTTTGTGAAATATACAGCAAAGATCTTGGATATATTCAAGGAAGGTGAGAACATAAGAGATATTCAATAACAAACTTTCATTCATTTTATGAAAATCGAAAAAAAAATTCTGCTGACTTTTGGCCAACTTTAAGTTTGGTCAGATCTTCTCAACATCCACAAGCTTTAAACATAACTTTACCCATAAGGCCGCGTACACATGATCGAACATGTCCGCTAAAACTGTTCCGCCTAACCAGCGGACATAAATCTCCCGCATGCGTTGAATGGATTCGACGCATGCGTGGAAGTATTTTACTTCCTGGAGTGGTGACGTGGTGGCGTCAACGTCACCTCCACGTCACCACGTTATCCGTCCGAGGGGATTTTGGTCCGATGGTGTGTACAGGCCATCAGACCAAATATTCGAGGAGACATGACCGCTGGAAACGGTCCATCGGACATGTTTCAGCGGACATGTCTCCTCGTCTGTATGTGGCCTTACAGTTTGATAAGTATTGTTCTTTAACAGAAAAACATGCATTCCACATTTTAAAGCAGTATTAAACCCAAAACCAAAAATGTATTAGGTTGCAGCTTAACAATCATTGGGTGTGGTAGCTGATTCGGTTTTCTTTTCTTTGCTTTTTTTCACCTGCGGGTCTGGCCAGTAACACCTCCTGTATTTGTGAGACAACACTCTTAGGCCGCGTACACACGATCGGTTTGGTCCGATGAAACTGGCCTTAAGGTGTGTACGCACATCAGACCATCAGGCCACTTCAGCGGTGAACCGATGAAAACGGTCCGTCGGACCATTCTCATCGGATTGGACCGATCGTGTGTCCGCGGCCTTAAAGTTTTACTTTAATGCATTTTTAGGCTCTTCTCCCAAAGTTTTTATTATAAGCTAATGACTATCAGTGATCAGATTTTTCTAAATCAGGCTCTGGTTTGTTGGTTTCCAGGTCCATTTCATAGAAGCTTCTTCCCTGGTAAATGTGCATTTTGTAAAGTCTGCACACCGTTTGGCACACACAAACACACTGTTAACTCATTACACTGAAGAAAAAGATTTACCCACATGGGGGACGTTTTTACAGCCCAAATAAGAACCCTTTATTTCTGTTTGGAAATATTGTCTTCGCCCAGGTTCACACTGGGCTGCGGGAGTAAAGCCGTGCGAGTTCACTCCCGCCCGACAGTCCCGATTTCGGCCGCGATTTCAGAGACATCTGTGCAGGTTTCTGAAATCGCAAAAAGTAGTACAGAGACTACTTTTTGAAATCGGTGCAATGCCGCAGATGCAGCGCCGCACCGATTAGGACAGTGCCATTGCCGTCAATTTGCGGCAAAATCCGCCGTTTTGACATGCGATTTGACATGCCAAATTGGTTCACAGAAGAACATGCGAACAGGCAAAAAATGAGTGCGAACACCATTAAAGTCTATGGGACATAAATGTAAAAAGTGCTTATTTTAAAGGTTAATATGCAAGTTATTGTCATAAAAAGTGTTTGGGGCCTGGGTCCTGCCCCAGGGGACATGTATCAATGCAAAAGAAAAGCAAGAAAAAATAATTTTTTTTTTGGGAGCAATAAAGTGAATAAAGTCAATAAAGGGAGTGAAACAATAAAAGTGAAGTATTCCTTTAAATCTCGTACCTGCGGTGTGTCTATAGTATGCCTGTAAAGTGGCGCATTGTTCCCATGTTTAGAACAGTCCCTGCACAAAATGACATTTCTAAAAGAAAAAAAGTCATTTAAAACTGCTCGCGGCTATAATGAATTGTCAGGTCCCGGCAATACAGATAAAAGTTCCTTCAGGTCTGGTATAGATATTAAGGGGAACGCTGCACCAATTTTTTTTTTTAAATGCCGTAGGGGTCCCCCTTATCCAAACACGCAACCTGGCAGGTCGCAGGAAAAGAGGGAGGACGAGAGGGCACCCACCTCCTGAACCGGACCAGGCCACATGTCCTCAACATGGGGAGGATGCTCTTGGATCTGGAACCCAAAGCACCATGTCCCCATGTTGATGGGGACAAGGGCCTCGTCCCCACAACCCTTGTCTGGTGGTTGTGGGGGTCTGCCAGGGGAGCTTATCGGAATCTGGTGAATTGGTAAGGTGTACATTGTACCCCTACCATTTCACAAAAAAAATGTAAAAAATAGTAAAAAACACAAGACACAGCTTTGGACAAGTCCTTTATTAACCTTGCTTACTGGGCACATATACCCCCCTCCTGCCCAGGCGAAATGTCAGCTTCCGCCACTGAATCGATTTAACTGACAATTGCGCAGTCGTGCGAGGTGGCTCCCAAACAAAATTGACGTCTTTTTTTCCCACAAATAGAGCTTTCTTTTGGTGGTATTTGATCACCTCCGCCGCCAGGCACGCGCATCGGCATCTCAGTGATGCGGCAAGCGCGCCACTTTACAGGCATACTATAGACAATGCCCAGGTACGAAATTTAATGGAATATTTCGCTTTTATTGTTTCACTTTAACCAGTTCCCTACCAAGCTTGTCTATGTGAACAGCTTTACCCTGGGCGCCTGTATACATTAGATGTATACAGGTGCCTCTTTTAATCAACAACCATGTGAGTTGCTAAATGTTGTACCTTATTAAATGTAACCATATTGCTACACTTAGAGGTGCCTCTCTTCTCTTTTTAATCCTCTTCTGGAGGCTGCCATTTGTGGATGGACATTTTATGGTTACACAACTTATCACATTGCTATAATGTTTTTATATGGACTATAAATGGAAGGACTTATGAATACATGGTTGTGGAACTAATCATCTAAGTTTCCATTATTTCTTATGGGGATATTTGCTTTAATATACAAGTGGTTTGCATTACAAGCATGTTTCCGGAACAAACAAATGCTCGCAATTCAAGGTTTTATTGCACTTGCTTTCCATCTCAGCTGAGATCACCGACACTATGGGGTTTATTTACTAAGCTGGAGAGGGAAAAATTAGCCACAATTCTGCAGAGAAACCAATTAGTTTCCAGGTTTTATTGCTAAAGCTTAACCACTTCAATACCCAGCCATAGAAAATTGACGGCCTGGGATGGGATTTACCATCCTAAGTGGCCGTCAATTGACGGCCTGGGCATTGCAGGCGAATATCTGGATGATGCCTGCAGCCAGAGGCATCATCCAGATATCCTCTTCTTCAGCCGACGATTCTGCACAATGTAAGAATGATCATAGCGGCGGTTCCGCCGCTTGATCGTTCTTACAGGCCGCGGGAGGGGACATCCCCCCCTCCCGCCGCCATCCGGTGCTTCTCCGGGCTTACCTGTGCCTTCGGGGGCCCGGAGAACGAATCGTCGGCGGCGGCAGGAAGCATAGAGATGACTGGTGACCAGATGGTCACCAGTCATCTCTATGACCGTCGGAGGACCCGGGTGCGATCTGATGACGTCACGCCCGGGTCCCCGTAAGTAAACAAAGCCGCAATTGCGGCTGTAAGCCCCCATTCATGAGATCGGTGAATTTCTTTCACCGATTTCATGGTTTCCAGCCTGGAGGAGAGATGTGAGGTCTTATTGACCCCACATCTCTCCATAAAGAGGACCTGTCACACACATTTCCTATTACAAGGGATGTTTACATTCCTTGTAATAGGAATAAAAGTGGAAAAAAAATTAAAAAAAAGTGTAAAAATAAATAAAAAATAAGTCAAAAAAATAAATAAAAGATAAAAAAAAAATTAAAACGCCCCTGTCCCCGATAGCTCGCGTGCAGAAGCGAACGCACACGCAAGTCCCGCCGACATATGTAAACGCCGTTTAAACCACATAAGTGAGGTATCGCCGCGTGCGTTAGAGTGCCAGCAACGAATCTAGCACTAGATCTCCTCTGTAAATCTAAACTGTAACCTGTAAAAAATAAATAAAGTGTTGCCTATGGAGATTTTTAAGTACCGAAGTTTGGCGCCATTCCATGAGTGTGCGCATAATTTAAGCGTGACATGTTGGGTATCTATTTACTCGGTGTAACATAATCTTTCACATAATACAAAAAAATTGGGCTAACTTTACTGTTTTGTTATTTTTTTAATTCATAAAACAATTTTTTTACAAAAAAAAGGCGTTTAAAAAATAATTGCGTAAATACCGTGCAAGATAAAACTTTGGAATGACCGCCATTTTATTCCCTAGGGTGTCTGCTAAAAAAAACATATATAATGTTTGGGGGTACTGTATAATTTTCTAGCAAAAGAATGATGATTATTACATGTAGGAGAGAAGTGTCAGAATAGGCCCGGTATGGAGGTGGTATAAAAGCCTGGTATTGAAGCGGTTAATTAAACAAGCTGTTTCTCTGTAGAATTGTGACACATTTTGCCTTCTCTAGCTTTGGTAAATAAACCCCTATCTGTCCTAATGACAATTGAAGGAAATAATATAGAGGCATCATATGATCAGGGGACTATCCTATTATCCTTCTAAAGTGACTTATGATGGTACTGGTGGATATAATAAGTCACAAAAAAGTTTCACACAATACCACTCAACCTCAGTCCATCTTCTGTCTGCATTGCAGCAGATTATTTGTTATAGCATTGCTATCCTAATGCCATTTCCAGCCATGTCAATCACCACAGAATATGTTTTTCTGAGGCATCCCATGCCTACTGCTGAACACTTACTCTGTCTGCCATTTATGTTCTCACCTTCAGTCACTGCACTGGTCAAAGCAAACAAACAGATACGCTTCATCAAGAAGAAAACATGCAGCAGTTTTGATTTAGAGAATGGGCAGCAGTACCTGATCATGGGGAAAGACGGAATCCAGATCCGGGAAGATCGAGAGTACAAGTAGGTGTTTTTTTTTTTTGCCAAAATACCTGAAGCATAATTGCAGACCTGCTCCCCACTGCCTGCTCTGCATTCACATGTGGCTATCAGCTCCCTCTAGTGTTTAATGGCAGCCTATCAGTGCTGTCTGTCCGCCACCTGCTGCATGGCATCCTTCTTTGAGAGAGAAGTGACACAAGAGCTTTGAATGACCTTGATTTGACTCAGGGGTTAGAGATATTTCAGTGACAGGTTTTACCTGCTGGTTTCTTATACCTCTGTGATCTCGCTGTCATGTTCATTCTCAAACCACCTCCTTACCAAACAAACTGTACTCTGTGATCTCCCTGTCATGTTCATTCTCAAACCACCTCCTTACCAAACAAACTGTAGAACAGGCATATAGACAGGTTTCAACCTAAATAAGTGGCACATGCACTGAGCCAGCCACAGGGGATAATAAGCTTAGAATATTAGCACTGGTCCTATAAACAATCTGATCCTTGCAGTCTTTCCATTGTACTTCCAAGGTCTTCATTCTGATGTGGGTTGGGTTAGCAATCTGGTCCTTGCAGTCTTTCCATTGTACTTCCAAGGTCTTCATTCTGATGTGGGATGGGTCAGCAAACTGGTCCTTGCAGTCTTATCATTGTACTTCCAAGGTCTTCATTCTGATGTGGGTTGGGTCAGCAATCTGGTCCTTGCAGTCTCTCCATTGTACTTCCAAGGTCTTCATTCTGATGTGGGGTGGGTCAGCAATCTGGTCCTTGCAGTCTTTCCATTGTACTTCCAAGGTCTTCATTCTGATGTGGGATGGGTCAGCAAACTGGTCCTTGCAGTCTTATCATTGTACTTCCAAGGTCTTCATTCTGATGTGGGGTGGGTCAGCAATCTGGTCCTTGCAGTCTCTCCATTGTACTTCCAAGGTCTTCATTCTGATGTGGGTTGGGTCAGCAATCTGGTCCTTGCAGTCTTTCCATTGTACTTCCAAGGTCTTCATTCTGATGTGGGGTGGGTCAGCAATCTGGTCCTTGCAGTCTTTCCATTGTACTTCCAAGGTCTTCATTCTGATGTGGGATGGGTCAGCAAACTGGTCCTTGCAGTCTTATCATTGTACTTCCAAGGTCTTCATTCTGATGTGGGGTGGGTCAGCAATCTGGTCCTTGCAGTCTCTACATTGTACTTCCAAGGTCTTCATTCTGATGTGGGGTGGGTCAGCAATCTGGTCCTTGCAGTCTTTCCATTGTACTTCCAAGGTCTTCATTCTAAAGTGGGATGGGTCAGCAATCTGGTCCTTGCAGTCTTTCCATTGTACTTCCAAGGTCTTCAGTCTGATGTGGGGTGAGTGCAGCTGCTGAAACCCGCTGTGGTCACTAACATTTTCTAGTGGTAATGACAATTTGTAGTTGCTCTAAGGTCAAAGCTGCACAGCATATTTTTCAAAAGCGTTTCAGAATTGTTAATTGTTATGGAAGCTTTGCTAAACTGTACCTATTCTCCTGTCTGTAATATTGCAGGTATGAGTACCCGCTGGATTCCAATTCCTGGATTGAGTGGTGGCCAGATGCTTCTTGTACCAGCCAGCAGTGTAAGCCTTTTGTGGATTTGCTTGAGGGCGTCACAGAGAGTATTTTGCTGGAGGGATGTCAGTAACCTTCTTTATACACCCTGACCAGTTACTATATTGTATATCTCACTTTCTCTGTTTTGTTCTTTTATAGTGTAATGCAAACCATTCATCTATTGTATTCTATCTGCAAACAAATCAGATTGGACAGTGTAAATAATAAAGATAAATGTTTCTAACGCTTGTCTCAGTCCACATTCTGTTATGGGCCCACAGATCGGGTTATCTTTACAATGTGTGTTTGTGCCATGGATGATACGATTTTCTTTCTTGCAAACAAGGGTCAGTGTTGATGGGGAAATCCCTCCAATGGAGCAATTGTTTTCTACTGGTGGAAGGGCCACAGGGAGCCATTCCTGCCAGAGAGCACAGTGAGTATTGCTCATGGCTATAGCCACTGGCAATACTTGCATCCTAAAAATCTGATATGCTGGATGTACCTAAAGTTGACCATTGACTTGCCTCTCTTCGATTGAAAACTGGATGACTAGGAGTTATCTCAAACTCAACAATTCTAAAACAGAACTTCTTCTGTTTCAGGCCAGTCGCAAGAGTCAACTGGCAACAACCTGGACACCTCCACCCATTCTGGGCCAGATCATCTCCCCTAGCACCAAAGTCAAAAGTCTCGGGATCATTTTTGACACCCACATGACAATGGACGCACAAATAGGGTCAGTAGTCAGCGGATCTCACCATCTGCTGTGCCTACTCCGCAGACTTATTCCATTCATTCCCAAAGAAGATGTGCCAGTCGTGGTGGGAACAATTGTGAACTCCAGACTGGACTATGCAAATGCCCTCTACCTCGGACTCCCAAAGTACCAAATCGCACGTCTGCAAGTCGTACAAAATAAGGCCGCCAGACTGGTGACTGGGAAAAAACCCTGGGAATCAATCTCACCGTCGCTGAGATCCCTTCACTGGTTGCCAGTAAAAGACAGAATTGCTTTTAAAGCTCTCTGTCTGACTCATAAATGCATCCATGGGAAAGCCCCGCAATATCTTTGCGATAAAATAGAACCCCTCAATCCCAATCGCATTCTGCGATCCAGTGACCAAAATTTGGTCAAAGTACCCAAAGCCAGACTCAAGTCCAAAGGAGAAAGAAGGTTTGCGGTCCAAGGTCCCAGACTTTGGAACGCTTTGCCTACCTGCATTCGGTTGGAGGAAAACCACCTGACCTTCAGAAGACAGATTAAAACTCTGCTCTTTTGATGTCAAGAGAGACTGATACAACAAGCGCCCAGAGGCGATTTGGTTCGCATGTGCCGCGCTATATAAGTTTTTCATTCATTCATTCATTCATTCATTGACAGATCGAATCTCTGCTGGTTTAGCAGGGACCAGCTGAAATTCGTCCCATGTATGGACAGGCTAATTGTACTAATTAAATTCATTGATCAACTTGGGTATAACCAGCATGTTGGGTATAACCAGCAGCCATTGGCTCCCGCTGCTGTCAATCAAATCCAATGGCGAGTCCTGCATTCTGTGTGAATGTACACAGATGCAGGACTCGGGAGCACGTGTCCTCCTTAAGAGAGCCTTCTCCAACGTGGATACTTGATGCGGGGAGGAGCTACCAGCGCCACCGTGGGGACCCCAGAAGTCAAGGTTTAGGGTCACTCTGTGCAAAACAAACTGCACAGTGGAGGTAAGTATGACATTATTATTTTTTTAAAGGAGGGTTTGCATCCCCTTTAACCTTCATTGGTCAGGTTTTTTCAGATATGGCGATGTATTATCAGACTTGATCAATATCTGTATTTTGTGCGTCATTTAGGTATCAAAAGTTTTGCTGGCTATCACTGAAATCCCACAAGGGTGTCTGGTATGGGGATCTTTGTCAGTTAATTTACTATAAAGTGCAATATTTATTACCATTACTGTGCTAAAAGTTTGGTTTGAAGGGTTCCAACGTGTTAGAAACAACAATGTTGTGTACAGTATGTGTACAAAGTACATAAATTGCTTAATAAATATCAGGTCAGCTTGTAATGGGCTTGCAAGCTTTGTAAAGCTCACAAAAGAACAGCATATTGTATTTTTAAAATAATGCAATCCTCTATCTACCATGGAAAAAGCATTCAAAATGTAAAAATCATACTGAATACCCAACAAAAGCAAAAACAACTTCCGTTATGATGTGGTTAAAGATGTTAATCTGAATCTTTTAAAAAATAACAATCTGTCATTTGCCTCCAGATGGCAGTATCATCAGTTTTTCTGGGAAGCCCAGGAAAGTTCATATTTGTAAACTCCATTGCGCCAGTGTTTGGATAATTTCCAAAATGTTCAAAACTGAAAGGAACACTAAAGGTTCGTTTTTTTATTAGCTCAATTGATTGCTGTAAGCTAGAGCATTTAAATATCACTTGCCTCGTTTTTCCTTTTGACCTCCAAAATACAGTAATCCAGGTTTGAAAATGCCATTTCCTGTCTCTCCTCTTCTTGCTTTCCATCAGCACCTGAGCTGTTTGGCATGGTGGAAAGCAGAATGTGCTCACCACCTCCCTATAGTCAAAGGGAGGTGGCCCTGCAGCCCTGCACGAAGATGCTCTCTTATCCCTCACAGGCATGGAGGCTAAGCCAAATGGGAACTGTAGTTCCCATTAGGCCGGTAATGTAGCAAGAATGAACGCGCACCGCAAACCAGGAAGTCAGTGAGAATAACGATTCAGGAGTGACGAAGGTGAATAAAACAGCTCAATTTCAACAGGTATCAAACTAGTTATAATGCAAAACATTACTTTTTACTTTATCAGCTACTGTCAGACTTTAATTTAAGAGGAAAATATTTTTGTGTTTACAACCCCTTGAAGATATATGTAAATGGCAACTGCGCTTACCAAGCTCCCCCCCCTCCCCTCCGTATATATGTCTCTGCGGTTAATTATTTATGAACAACTTCTAGCTGACCTTGCTAAGGATCACACAACCCCTTCTATCCCTCTATTGTACTCTAGTCCCCCCTGACCATTTATTATACACCAGTACCCCACTCTCTTCCTATATTTTGCACACATCCTCTTTTCATTCCTCATTTTACACCAGTATCCTTTCTGTCCTTCTGTTGTACCCCATAATCCATCTGTCACTTTATTATACCCCAATTACCTGCTGTTATCTCACTTTATTCCACCCTCTATTCCTGTATGGTCCCAACAAACCCCTTTGCTATCCTTCTGTTGTAACCCAATGTCCCTCTGTCCTACCATAATCCATAATCAATCTTTCTCTCTATTCCACCCAAACCCTAAGTGTCTCTCTTTTGTACCCCAATCCCTACCATTCCTCTATCATACCCCAATGCCCTTTTGTTTACCAGTGATAAACCAATCCCTTTTGTCTCTCGGTTGTACCCCAATTCTCTAAGTTAAGGTTTTTATCTCAGCTGAAGGTACTCTGAGTAGAAACACAGAGGCAGTTATTGACTCAGTTGCACTTCTTAAAATGACTTATAATTATTACCTTTGTTTGCAGAAATAGCACATTCAGGTTGCTGGGTATGAATGTGTTTAATTTAAAAAAAAATAAGATATTATTTTAAAGCCCCATTTAGGAAAAATATGTACAAGTATCCCTTGCAGTGGAGCTGTACCCACATTGTAAGGGTAGACCGCTCATTTTGTCTAGGGGAGAGGCGAAACACCTAAATTGCTTGATCCTCCGGCAGATACCCCCTGCCCCCAAGCTCCAGAGGTGGATTGTCTCTTGGTGTCAATGCATTCAGTACAGGGCTACTGACCCAAGGTTAGTCTTGATGATGTCAAGATCCTAGACAGCTGGAGTGTGGGGGAGAGGATGCTGAAGTAACAGTGGGGACAGGCTGAGAATCGGGTAAGTAAATCTGCTTTTACCGTTCCACTAGATCTAAACAAGCAATTCAAGTGATATTAAAGGCAAAACATAAAACAAAATAAAAATAAATAAACATGTTATACTTACCCTCTCTGTGTAGTCCCTCTTGTCGAGTGCCTCCAGAGCAAGCTGCTTGCAATGGGGCACCCAAGCTGGCATGCTCTTGAGCTACTGCTCTGTGTGTCAATTTGGACACTGAGCCATGACTCGACCCCTGCCCTTCACTCTCGTCATTGGCTCACTAGCTGTGACTGACAGCAGTGGGAGCCAATTACAGCCTTTAGAACCACTTTAAGCCTTGAATTGTGGGCACAGCACCACTGCGAGGGATAACTATTAAATTGCTTGGAGACCGGATTTAACTTTAAGGGCTTGTACATGCTATTTGCAGTGACCTGCGTTTTTCCACACTGGATAGCTACATGTCACGGCTGAGACACATAGATGACTACTGATCCTATGTGCCCATTCACACAGTGCTGGTGTGATGTATGATGCAATACAGTGCCGAAAATTTCAGCATATGTGTATTTTCCCTGCACTGCACTGGAGGGTACTGCGCTGCTGTGCAGTGACATAAATTAAGTGACACTAAGGTGAAAAAACAAAACGAAACAAGCAGTGAATGGTGCTGAAAAGCATCACTCTGTACTCGTAATATTTCAATCTCCACTAAGTAGCCAAACCAGATTGAGGTTTGATATTATTTTTTTCCCCAAATAGAGGCTTCAGACTGATTTAGAATGCTTTTTTATTAATGATACAAAATGGCAACATTTTTAAAATAAAGATCCCTCTTTTTAGACTCACAAGGACATGATTGCAGTGAGTTGGATAAAAAAAATGTATCATGTAAATTGGACAGTTCCCTCGAATGTACAGCATTCCCGACACACACACATATGTCTGTAATCAGAATCTCGCATTGCTTTCCTCCAATATTTCATCTTATCCCTCAAATGATTACAATGGCATTATATTTTCCATGGTTTTATCAATGTTTGCCAAACCACAACTTGACAAAAAAATCCCCTCGGCGAAAATTCAGGTATTAGATCCACTTGGCAGTCTATCAGTCTATTCAAGGTGCTATCTGAGCTGAGCTGGTACAACCATCACCAGAGTCAGTGTATCACAGGGATGGCACACAGTGAGGAAAATAAGACTGTATTAACAATAGGGGAACCCACGTTTACACTTGATTGGATGCCATAAAGTAATACAAAAAGCTCCTATTGAGACATAAAGGACATTTGTGTGTGTTTCACAAAACGTAACTTACAGTAATTTCAAGTCAATACATTTCTGACATTTTACACTCTATCCATTCCAGATTATGCCGTCATTCTGTTACTGACATGAGGAAGTATTTCCTCAGTCTCATCTTCCACAAAATTCATTCAGACTATACATTATAAAATATTATATATTATTTTGTAGCAAGTTAAGGCCGCGTACACACGATCGGTTCAAACCGATAAAAACGGACTGAAGTTAGTTTTCATCGGTCCAAACCGATCGTGTGTAGGCCCCATCGGTCCGTTATCCTTCTGTCAAAAAACAGAGGGCTTGCTTTAAAATTGAACCGATGGACGGCAAACCGATAGGTCAAAACCGATCGTTAGTATGCAAAAGCAAAAAGGCCGTGCATGCTCAGAATCAAATTGACGCATGCTTGGAAGCATTAAACTTGTGTAAAAACACGTAAACGTCACCGCATACTGATATGATCGTTTTTTTAACTGATGGTGTGTAGGCACATCAATCCATCAGTCAGCTTCATCGGTGAACCGATGAAAACGGTCCGTCGGACCATTCTCATCGGATGGACCGATCGTGTGTACACGGCCAAAGGCCCCGTACACACGAGCAAATGAATCTGTTCAAATCAGTCTGACAGACTGATTTGAACAGATTTGTCTGCTGGCTGTTTTGGTTTGATCGCTGTACACACGATCAAACCAAAATCCCCGCCAGCAGACAGCGCGGTGACGTGGCAATGACGTTGATGCCACCACATCACCGCACCAGGAAGTAAATCACTTCCGCGCATGCGTCGTATCCATTCGACGCATGTGTGGGCAGATATGTCTGCTGGTTAGCGTACTAACCAGCAGACATATCGGTCCGACGAGTTCCCAGCAGACAGATTTTAAAGCAGGTTTTAAAATCTGTCTGCTGGCCAAATCCGTCGGCTCGCCCGTACACACGATCGAATCTGTCTGCTGAGACGGTCTGTCAGACCGTTTTCAGCAGATAGATTTGATCATGTGTACGCGGCCTAAGAGGTTGAAGCAGGGTGCTGATTGGTGTCAGACGTTATTAAACATCCAACTGCTGCTCAGGCAACATCCCAGTACAGGAAACAGATGATGAGATTGGATGATGCCTGAAAAAAGATGATACCTAAACAAAAATGGTGCCATACTTCTGGGAAGATAAAAAGATCAAGACATTGTAAGGAGGACTACTGTGATTTCTGTTTCTGATAATTAATGCCGAAGTGTTATACTTGCATATTACTTGGCATGCATGAGCATATACATATTGTACTATTAGGCAGAGTTGTGAGTAGGTACAAAAGAAATTGATAATATGTAAATCCATAACCCTTAGGGCTCTTTCACACGAAGCGTCCGTTCAGATCCGCGTGCAAGGTTTTTTTTGCGGACCTAAACGAACGCTCCATGCTCCTCCATGCTCCTCTATGGAGCTGCGGATGTCAGCGGAGACATGTCCGCTGACATCCGACCTGCTCCGATCCACCAAAGTATGACGGAGGAAAAACCTACTTTTCCTTCCGTCTGGCGGATCGGATCGGATGAACACGGACAGACGTCCGTGTTCATCCGATCCCCCCATAGGGGAGAGCGGAGAAAAGACAGGGCGGTCCCTGCACAGTGTGCGGTGACCGCCCAGTCATACGGCAGCTCAGCGGAGATCAACAGAGCGATCCCTGCTGAGCAAACGGAGGTGCACGGGGCGGATGATTACTGATCCGCCCCGTGTGAAAGAGCCCTTAAAGTTGAAGTATAATCTGCTTATGTTTAGCCTTCTCTTGTAAACTATGTGACCATCTACCCACTCAGTTCAATACAACATGATGTCTGACCCAGCTAATGCAGGAGCAGGGCAGTTACAATGTATATAAACCCAAAAACAAAAAATTAAATTTATGCTTGTGATCCTGCCAGTGACATACTTGCTGTCCTAGGGTCACAACACTCACTCCTGTCACCCAGGATGAAAGTCAAACATTGTTCCCCTCTTAAACAGGGGTTCCTAGGATAAGTAATGCAAAGAATTAGAAATAAAATTATTTTGACAAGAACACTGCATTTTCAGAAGGATTATGTGTATTTTCTGTACCTGATGAAAATGTTCCCAGCTTGAAAAATGAAAAGTGATGCATTCATTACACCTAAGACTGGCTAGACTACAATATATTATATTTGTTTGTAGGTTTAGTAATGCTGTAAACAACAACCCACTGAATTTTAGCTTTCTTAAAGTGGTTATAAAGGCAAAATATTTACCTTAATGTATTTCTTGCATTAAGGTAAAGAAAATAGCACAACTTTTTCTGCTCCACGCTCCTTAAACACTTACTTGACGCCCCTCAGGATCCAGCGCTATCCCCGCCTTCATCCTGGATTCACAGACTTCAATGAGTGTGTCTTCTGTTGCTGTCACTCAAAGCCTCTGAGGAGAGAGTGGGGGGCATGGCCATGTCATTCAGTGTGTGTCTATTGATGCACACAGCCCGGCTCAGGAGTTCACATGCACAGGTATCGCCATAGCACATGGCGTGCTGGGTGGGCACCTGGAGGAAGGAGAGGAAAGTGCCAGCAAAGGGACCACCAAAAAAGAGTTAAGGGACTGCTCTGTGCAATACCACTGCACAGAGCAGGTAGGTACTTAAATGTGTGACTTTAATATCACTTTAACTTGTTTCATACAAGCTCAGCCATGATATGTTGAGACGGGAAAGTGGTTGCACATGAGAGTTGAAATTTTGACAGGGAAATACATTTTACCAGGGAGAGAGATTCCCAAGAGTTAGGGTTCAAGCTAGATACATTGCAAAAGGGATGTTAGTCTTGCTGAAGGTAGGGCATTATTATGCCATAGTTCCCAAGTTTTAAGGAGTTTTGGCTGAGGGTAGTTAAGGACGCTGGACAACTTTTCATGAAACAGCATTAAGGACATGCGGTCTTTGACTTCCTGAATAGAGGCTGAGGTCTTCTTCCAGGCCTTGACTATTGTTTGCTTGGTAGCCAGAAAAAAGAATGTGGCCAGTCATTGTTGGGGGGCACGGAGGCCTGGGATTGGGCAGTAGTGCAAAGTGTATTTAGCCTCCTTTTGAATAATAAGGTGAAATAAAGTGTGGCGGAGCCCAAAGACTCGGGGACCAAAAAGAGAGTAATTCTGGGCAGGACCACCATGTGTGTAATAAGTCACAGATCTAAGCATTTCAAACAAGAAAAAAGGTGGTGTGGTCTATCGGGCAGTGCCAAGTGGTTGCAGAGTCTTTCCTCACAAAGTTACACCGTAAAGCTAATTTGGAACACAAAAGGGAATTGTTGGTATCAAGGAGAAAGTGGGAATGGTGTCTGCAGAAACAAAAATGTCTGACTTGTTTTATAGAGTTAGAAAAATCTCAACCATTTACAAGCTGTCTCCACAGTGATTCTCAGGAGCTGTAAAGCGGAGTGCCTCTCATCAATGGCACAAATATATATGGTTGGTTGTTTAGAGCATTTCCCTATAAAATTTAACAGAAGTTTTTCCACATATAAACACAAAAACTAGGCTGGAGGTCCAGGAGGGTCCTTGCTTTGGTGTTCAAAGAATGGTTATTTGCTGAAAACATGAATTTCATAGCAGATGGCATTAATAAACTGAGGATTTATTGGGTGGTTTTGTGATCTACTGAATAGGGCTCTGGATTGTAAAACTGACAAAGAATCGGAGACCTAGTTTCCTACTTTACTTTTTATCCAAATTGACTCTATATAAGGAAAAGATCATTCTCACTTACCAAATATTCTAACTTCACTAAAATAGTCTGTTCTATAATGAATAGATATTCTCACATCAGAGAGAGGTGCCCCAGGCACCGACCATTCCTGAATCCCAATGCCACAGCTTCGGCAATAGATGTAGATGTACATTCATATATATTAGTCACTGCTGACCAGTTCCTGTATTTTTGAATTGTTTTTGTTTTGAAAAATACCAAACACAAAACTAATGACTGGTGGACTTTTTCAGCAAGTACAGAAAATACCCCCTGATCTTGCCAGAAATGCAGTGTCCGTATAACTTTCTTTGAATAGAACATGCATTTCAAACACCGCTCCTTCCAGTTAATATTATTATTATTAAACTGCATTTTTTTACCTATGTGTTAGAGATGGAAGGTGGGATATGTTTGTAGTCCAAATTAGTAGAACAGCGTGGGTGGTACCCATGGCTCCCTCCATAAATGTAGTGGAGTAAGTGAGTGTAGTCACTCTAGGACAGGAATTGTGTTATTCACAGAATCACAGGTGAAAATAGAGGAAACCAATCTTAAAAAAACATAAGAAAGGCATTCACCACTTATAAGGTGGTAATAAATCCAATTATGTTTTTGGGTTTATATACATGTAACCTGGACTCTAGCTGATAATTGCTATGGAACTTCAGTGTGGGCAAGGTTAAACTGAATATTCAATAATGCAGAAGTTTGGAGCACAGTGATCGGCCAATGCAACAAAACAAAAGGGAAGTGTGGTTGGCAGGCTGCTGAGAGAAAAAGCGAGGACTGTCTTGAAACAAGCAGGTGTCTGGGGAAAAGACTGGGCTGCTGCTGGCTGAACATGACTCTGCCATAGCTGACCACAATCAGGAGAGGCTGCTCAGTGTGAGGTGTGATTTGGCAGCCTGATGTAATCAGACTTTACTGAAGAGCACTCCCACCACTTGTAAGTAAGGAAAGAATGTGACATCACAGTATATGAGTATTCCTATTTCACAAATGTCACATTTATTTTTTTACATTACTCTCAACACGTGATATTTTGCAATTCAAAGTATGTGACAACGTTATATTTGCTGGTGGTACAGAGTGTTATCTTTATGACCTCTTTCAGTTAGAAATCCCTAGAAGAGGGAAGTAGAAGGAGAAGCTGTGACTTAATGTCCTGTACTCACTGTTCACAGCTAAACACGCACAGCGTGTAACATTACATAATAGTACACAAGAGGCTTCTTGGCTGCAACATGTCTGGAATGACATCACTGTAAACTTGGACAGTGTCCTCAAAGTCCCGGTGTTATATCAGAAGCGTCATTTGCACATCAGCATTTCAAAGTGTTATGAGTAATTTTGCAACAAACTTACAGGAACAAAATAACTGTCATCAAAGAGCCATTATGGTCACTGTGGGAAGATATTTTCAGCACACAACAATTTCACAGGTCCTTGCCTGGACTCTACAAATATTTAGAAAAGCGCCACCCGCAATTTAGGGCTCATGTCATGTTGACAGACTTTGAATGTTTCAAACAAGGATCCGAACTTGCCCAAGCTCATTCCTAGAAAACCGCCCCTATAGCGTTGCTAATAATACAAGGGTATAAAGTTCTGCACACTTCATAAAACTCATTTTCGCTTTAGTAGTAAAGACGGTCTATTTAGCGTAGCCTGTTATAGGGATTCCTGCAGTCGGTAGGATTCCTGTATTCCTCCTATCCCTACTCACAGAACTGATTGATTTCCAGCTCTGCTCCACTGGAATGGAATTACAGTCTCTGATTTCTTCTGAATGTCTTTTTTTCCAGGAAACAAAGATGATTCATCTTCATTAAAGGCCTCAGCCCAAAATCCATTGAGGTTTAAAAGTGAAAAACATTCATTCAGAGGCTGCAGGAATGATGTAAAACAGCACTGGAAACCCCCCAGGGATACTGAGACCCCAAATCCCGGCAGAGGCGCCAAAATATTTCCAGTAAAACATGTTTCCACAAAGCGTTTATCTTCCAGCTTCCATCACAATTATATATTAAGGATTATTTTGAAGATTTTTAGTTATTATTATGCAAGAGCCCATTCAATGATATATAAATTATAATCCAGACCCCTTTATTGTCAGACTTAAAGCAGATCTCCACCCAAAAGGGGAAGTTCCACTTTAAGCCCGACCCCCCCCCCCTTACTATGCCACATTTGGCATGACATAGTTTGGACAGGTACCTGCTCCCACTTCTGCCCGACCAGATTGCCCAGATTGCGTGACCATTAAGGAGGCTCGCGCATGTGCAGTGCGCACCCGGCTGTGGAGCCGCAAGCTGCCACAGATGGGTGCCCACACTTGTAATTTTGGCACCGTTAGATCGTGGGATAGGTGAGCGTGTGTTTATTAAAAGTCAGCATCTATACTTTTTGTAGCTGCTGACTTTTAATAAACACAAAAATGGCTGGAACTCTGCTTTAAAAATAGACCAAATATAGATCAAAACTAACCACTTGCTGTACAACGTATTCCACTTGCTGGAGCGTTCTGGACAGAAAGTGGTTATACCAGGATCATGGCTGCAGCTACAGCCATGATCCTGATCAGAGGATCAGAGGATCAGGACCAATTAATAAATTACTACCTACTACCACTCGCTGTTTCAACTACGCACCAAGAGACTCCCACGGCATGCCAAGATACTCCAAGTGGCTAAAGAGTTATATAAGATCTTTATTTTACTTTAAAAGGTAAGCTCCTCTGGTGCAGAGACAAGTAAATGGGCTGTGTTCTCTGTACAGCACTGTCTATAATTATAATAGTGTGTGACTGTGATGGGACACTAAAGTGCAAAATCATCTGGTGCAGAGACTGATGCGAATGGTACAATGCTCTTCGTACAGCACTGCCACATATTTCATACATACAGTGGAACCTTTGATTACAAGCATAATCCGTTCCAGGAGAATGCCCGTAATCCAAAGCACTCGCATATCAAAGCGTGGTCCCCCATAGAAGTCAGTGGAAACTAAAATTATTCGTTCCGCATTGACTTCTATGGCATGCAATACTGCATGTGGCCAGAGGTGGGGTGGCACCAGAGAGCCTCGGAAACACTTGGAAAGGCCAGGGGACAACTCGGCTGAACTAGTAAAACCTTGGGAACTGTGTTTTTCCGAGTTTTACCGAGCATTTCCAAACGCTCAGCTCGGCTCCGGCACCCCCCCCCACCTCGGGACAAACGCGGTACTGCACACCGCTGTGGTTTGAATCATTTTGCGAGACAATACTCACAAACCGAGTCAGGATTTAAAAAAAGACAGTGCTCGTATTGCGAAACGCTCGTTAACCGCGTTACCCGCAATCCGAGGTTCCACTGTATGTGAATGTATAATAGAAATAGTTCCTCTGTTGCAGAGACTTTGAGTGGAGTCATGCAATTAAGATCAGGAGGAAGAAGGGGCAAGAGGTGTACAACATTAAGAGACATTACATGTGAAAGCAACAATGATACTTGTAGGCCCCATATCCCCTCCTGTAACAGGAAAACCACAAGTACAGATATAATGTCATCGTGCTGACACTGCACATCTATTCTTCATCTCTTGTTTTTCTAAGACTTCTATATGCAAAAATCTATTGCCAGCTTAACATGAACCTGTCACAAAGCCAGGCCATTTGAACTGGGCATTTGATAAAAAAAAATTACATCTGCAAGACACCTTGAGACAGCCACACACAAAAACTATAACTAGATCCAAGGAGGTACAGGCAGCTGAAGGTACTTGCAAATTTCACCTTTTCGTGTAATAAATGATTTCAAGGGGTTGTAAAGGTACAATTTTTTCCCCTAAATAGCTTCCTTTACCTTACTGCAGTCCTCCTTCACTTACCTCATTCTTCCATTTTGCTTTTAAATGTCCTTATTTCTTCTGAGAAATCCCCACTTCCTGTTCTTCTGTCTGTAACTCCACACAGTAATGCAAGGCTTTCTCCCCGGTGTGGAGTGTCATGCTCGCCCCCTTCCTTGGACTACGTGAGAGTCAGGATGCTCTCTACGTTGCACATAGAGAAAGGAGCTGTGTGTTAGTGGGCGTCCTGACTCTCCTGTAGTCCAAGGGAGGGGCGAGCACGACACTCCACACCAGGGAGAAAAGCCTCGCATTACTGTGTGGAGTTACAGACAGAAGAACAGGAAGTGATGATTTCTCAAAATAAATAAAAAACATTTAAAAGCAAAATCGGAGGATGAGTTAAGTGAAGGAGGACTGCACTAAGGTAAAGGAAGCTATTTGGGAGAACAAATTGTACCTTTACAACCCCTTTAAAGTACAAACAGATATTATCAGCATAGAGCCAGATAGGCGCCCCAATGGAATTGTGCACATATACTCGGGTATATATAGTTACCTCCAGATGAATGTTTGACACAAAGACAGATGCTGCACCAACCTCTATTCTAGGACGCACTGCACAAAATATTGATAGAAAACGTCTATGCAGAGTTTTAAGTGCAGGTTTCTATCACACCATATATTTGATAAGTATATTATCAGGCATATACTATATAACAATGCTAGAAGTTAACCATGTAACCATCCCACCCAGGCGGACGCCTGGTGGCCTCATAAACTAAAAAAGAAGAATGGGAAAGGAGATGAAAGGAAGGGAGAGGAAGAGGGGAGTAAAAGATCAGGATTAGGAAAGGAAAGAGAAATTAGGAGAAAGGGAAGTCCATGGGATGAGGACAGAGCAGAAGCATGTTAAATCGAGACATGCGTAAAGTCAAATCTGGAAGGTTGAATATAGGCAACCGATGGCTGCCAAACCCAAAAGTATAGCCATCAGCTTTTCATTTGCCATAATATTATTCATACGGTTTTTGACCACTTCAAAACTGAATATGGGTGTCTTCCATGCCCTTGCTATAGTTAGTTCGGACGAAGCAGTTCTGCAATTAGCTTGTACAGAAGAGCTTCATAAGGGTCCCTCTTTAGGTTGGTATGAAATAGGTTGCGGAGAAGAGTGTAGACTCTGACCCATAATCTGCATACCCTCGGACATGTCCAGAAAATGTGCGCCATAGTGCCCTTTTGGGAACATCCTTAAAATCAGAATGGGGGGGGAGTAGGTTGAAATAAGACGAGCCAACCTATCCGTGTAATACAACCTGTAAAGTATTTTGTAAGCATTTTCTAGAATAAGAAAATCTTTTGAGCATTTGGACAATGCTGTGGTCATGACCTGCCAGTTCTCTGGATCCAGCTGCTTCCCCAGCTCCGCATCCCACTCAAGGTGATAAGGTCTCAGTGTTTTATTTATCTTTTGTTTTGTTTCTTTAGGAGATTATTGATGAGTAAATTAATTAATTTAAGTCTGAAGATTGAGCTTAAGACCTACAAAGGCTTTTGGGGTGTATGGGATAGGTCGAGATTTTATACGCTGTTTAAGAAAGTACCAAATCTGTAGGTAGCTATACTGTTCTCGGAGGGGAATATCACGAGAGGAAGTTAGCACGTCAAATTGAATTATCCTAGTGGGAGTGAATAGAGAATGGATATCAACAAAGCCATTATCAGTCCACCAAGAGACTGCTCTGGGTAATCACATCCTGGCAGAAATAGTGGACAGTTCAGGAGGCGAAGTAAGGGAAGATGAGGACAAATCAGGCCCACAGGATATTTAATCAAATACCATAAACAGGGGGGGAGTGAGCCAAGCATGGACCAATTGTCAGGACGATGTATATGGGGGAGCCAGGGCAGAGAGGCGACTGGGATCTGGTAAGAGTTGACATAACTTTCCATTTGGTAGGATTGATGGATAGACCTGAGAAAGACTTAAAAGTATCAAAAAGGGAAAGCAAATTAGGCAGGGCGGTTCTAGGATTAGTTAGATACATCAAGATATCATCTGCAAACAATGATATCTTATGAGAAGTGCCGCTACTTCTACCCCTGTTATGTCTGGATGAGAGTGGATCGCCTCCGCCAAAGGTTCCAATGCCAGGATGAATAAAAGTGGAGAGAGTGGGCAACCTTGATGGGTTCCCCTCATAATGGGGAAGAGAGATGATTTCAAAGCCATAATACTTGACTTTAACCTGAGGGGAATCGTATAATGCCAAAACCCAACTCAAGAATGAAGCACCAAAGCCATAATGGCTAATGGCGGAGTAGCGTTATTAGGCAAGGCCAGGACAAGGTGTCCAAAGGCTTTATTTACGTCAAGAGATAAGAACATTTTCGTTAAGTATTTACTATGAACTACAGTGCCTTGCAAAAATATTCACCCCCTTGGCTTTTTACCTACTTTGTTACATTACAGCCTAAAGTTCAATGTTTTTTTAATCTGAATTATATGTGATGGAGCAGAACACAATAGTCTAAGTTGGTGAAGTAAAATTAGAAAAATGTATACATAAAACACTTTTTCAGAAATAAAAAACTGATAATTGGCATGTGCGTATGTATCCCCCCCCCCCCCTTTGTTATGAAGCCCATAAAAGCTCTGTTGCAACCAGAGCTTTTTTTCTCCGAAAATAGGTACAGGAACTCAACCACGACCCGTTCAGATTTTACAAACAGTAGAAGGGTCTTAAAGGGGCATTAAATACCAGAATTGCATTACATACAGAGTGCATAGTTCAGGGGGTTACAAAGCTGTCACTTGTAAACACAGAAACCAGACTTCTGTGTTTACAAGTGATTGTGGTGAGCAGGCACCAAAGGGTCTGAGCCAAAGGTGGTGGATCTGAGTTCCCCCAAGTTCCCCCAGAAAAAAAACCCTGGTTGCAACCAATTACCTTCAGAAGTCACATAATTAGTGAAATGATGTCTACCTGTGTGCAATCTAATTGTCACATGATCTGTCATTACATATACACACCTTTTTGAAAGACACCAGAGGCTGCAACACCTAAGTAAGCGGCACCACTGACCAAAACACTGCCATGAAGACCAAGGAACTCTCCAAACAAGTAAGGGACAATGTCGTTGAGAAGTACAAGTCAGATTTAGGTTATAAAAAATATCCAAATCTTTGATGATCCCTAAGAGCACCATCAAATCTATCATAACCAAATATAAAGAACATGGCACAACAGCAAACCTGCCAAGGCAGAGTTTTTTAGCAAAAAACAAAATGGCACATTTCACGTTTGCGAAAAGACATGTGGGAAACTCCCAAAATGTATGGAGGAAGGTGCGCTGGTCGGTTGAGAATAAAATTTAACTTTTTGGCCATCAAAGAAAACGCTATTTCTGGCGCAAACCCAACACATCACATCATCCAAAGAACACCATGTTTTTTAGCAGTCGGGACTGGGAAACTGGTCAGAGTTGAGGGAAAAATGGATGGTGCTAAATACAGGGATATTCTTGAGCAAAACCTGTACCACTCTGTGTGTGATTTGAGGCTAGGACGGAGGTTCAACTTCCAGCAGGACAATGACCCCAAACCCACTGCTAAAGCAACACTTGAGTGGTTTAAGGGGAAACATGTAAATGGGTTGGAATGGCCTAGTCAAAGCCCAGACCTAAATCCAATAGAAAATCTGTGGTCAGACTTAAAGATTGCTGTTCACAAGCGCAAACCGTCCAACTTGAAGGAGCTGGAGCAGTTTTGCATAGAGGAAAGGGCAAAAATCCCAGTAGTAAGATGTGGCGCGCTCATAGAGACTTATCCAAAGTGACTTGGAGCTGTGATAGCCACAAAAGGTGGCTCTACAAACTATTGACTTTAGGGGGGTGAATAGTTATGAACATTGACTTTTTCTTTTATTTTGTCCTATTTGATGTTTGTTTCACAATAATAAATCAAAAAAAAAATATCAAAAGTTGTGGGCATGTTCTGTAAATTAAATTATGCAAACCCACAAACAATCCATGTTAATTCCAGGTTGTGAGGCATCAAAACATGAAAAATGCCAAAGGGGGTGGATACTTTTGCAAGGCACTGTACATACAGTATCTCACAAAAGTGAGTTCACCGCTTACATTTTTATAAATATTTTATTATATCTTTTCATGTGACAACATTGAAGAAATTACACTTTGCTGTAAAGTAGTGAGTGTTCATCTTGGAGGTGTATTTTGGGTTGTTATGTTGGAATACTGCCCTGCAGCCCAGTCTCCAAAGGGAGGGAATCATTCTATGCTTCAGTATGTCATAGTACATGCTGGCTTTCATGGTTCCCTCAATGAACTGTAGCTCCCAGTACTCATGCAGCCCCAAACTATGACATTCCCACCGACATGCTTGTAGGCAAGACAAACTTGTCTTTGTACTCCTCACCTGGTTGACACGCTTGAGACCATCTGAGACAAATATGTTTATTTTGGTCTCATCAGACCACAGGACATGGTTCCAGTAATCCATGCCCTTAGTCTGCTTGTCTTCAACAAACTGTTTGTGGGCTTTCTTGTGCATCATCTTTAGAAGAGGCTTCCTTCTGGGATGACAACCATACAGAAAAATTTGATGCAGTGTGCGGTGTATGGTCTAAGCACTGACAGGCTGTCCACCCACTAGACATGTGCAAAAGCAAAAAATTTGTTTCGTTTCGTTTTAATTCGTTATTTAATTAATTTCGTTAAGTTAAATTTGTTAAATTTGTTAAATTCGTTTTCGGAATTCGATCGTTTTCGATAAAAATTCGAAAAAACCTGGTCGAATTAGATTGTTTTCGACCGAATTCGAAAACCCGGTCGAATTCGATCTTTTTCAACCGAATTCGAAAAACGGTCGAATTCGAAATTCGAAAAGATTTCTACCGGATTCGATAATATTTCTACCGGATTCGAATTTGATCATATTTTGATATTTGATATTTCAACAGAATGCAACAATATTTCATCCGCTATTGTTAATATTTCAACCAAATTCGATGATATTTCAACCGGATTTGAAATTATTTCAACTGGATTGGAAATTATTTCAACCGGATTGGAAATTATTTCAACGGGATTTGAAATTATTTCAACTGAATTTGAAATTATTTCTACTGGATTGGAAATAATATCTACCGGATTGGAAATGATTTCAACCGAATTTGTAATTATTTCAACCGGATTTGATTGTATGTATTTGTATTATTGTAATTGATTACATTCTATTAAATTCTATTCTGTTCTTTACTATTCTTTGATTTTCATTCTATTGTTTTATTATTTTATATTCTATTTTATTGTATTCTTTTTTAGAAATCGATTTATATTTTTTAGATTTTGATTCAAACTTGCTTTCAATTTTCATTCGAATTTGTTTTCGATTCGAATTCTTTTCTAATTCAATTCGAATAGAATTTTTCAAATTCAATTCGAATTTTTTCGAATTCAATTCGAATTTTTTCAAATTCGATTCGAATTTTTTCAAATTCGTTTCGAATTCGAATTTAGTTCGCGTTTTTTCGAATTTGCATCCGAATTTCCGAATAATGAACAAATTTGTCCGAATTCGAATTCGTAACGAAACGAAATGCACATGTCTACCACCCACCCCTTCAACCTGTGCAGCAATGCTGGCAGCACTCATACGTCTATTTTGCAAAAAAAGTGTTAATATGTTATATTGCGCTAACTAAAAATACAAAATAAATCAATATATAAGTAAGGCAGCCAACACAGCAAAATGGAAATTTTGTAAATGTAAATGTGTATAAAGTGTAGCGCCAATCGGGAGCCCTTTTTAGAAAAGACTCTCCTATAGGCTCAGTGATTGAAATCGGCAAAACCTAAAATATACAAATAAGATGACCCGTGCCTACAATTAGCTTTTAGAAGGGAGGGAGTTATTCAAAACGTTCTCTTCTTACTGGTCTTACTTATGAAAGAAATAATATATAACCAAAAATTGTGTAAGTGTATATGAGATGGGTATATAAACCCGTCTAGAAAATTAATGAGAAGTGAAAAATCACTCACAGTGTATGACAGAATAAATCTGTACAGGTGTTCAAACTTGTTTAGAATAAACAATAAAAACAGTCTATGATATAACCCCAGTCGGGTCACTGACTTGCTATAGTCTTCTCTGCATTTTTCCTTCAGAAATTACCCCTGCTCACCCATCAAGGGGGAGAGTTGCTGTTTTCAAGCTTTTTTCTGAAAATCACGTGTGGTTTTGCATTTCTTATTTTTTTAAGTGATTCCTGTCACATGTGTGATGTAGTGGAACTTTTATGTTGATTTTATTTTATTCCAATCATTTTTATTCCATTAAATTGGTGGTTTTACACTATGAGGAGCCGTCTCTCTCTTTTCTTTCCTTCCTAATGCTTGGGAGTGAATGTATACCACCACGGAGCTACTACAACTTCAAAATTTACCCTTGAACTTCCGGATATCATTCCTGCCTGGAACCACCATCTGGACACCAACCTGATTAGGCAATCTGGTCATTCCTGCTTGGAACCACCGTCTGGATACCAACCCGATTAGGCAATCGGCCTTTACAAGCCCTAAAGACCCCCCACCGTATGGTGAGTTGAGGGTCCACCTGATCCGGTAAGGGTACCTATTTTTACTCCTTGGATTATCTGCTCGATTCAAGTATACATTCGCTACACCTTCCTGAGTGTATGGACTGATATTTATTTGATTGCTTCCATATAATCACTGTGGACATTATGCTATATATGTTTTTCACTTTATTATTATTTTTACGGTCACTGGTTGTTATATCATAGACTGTTTTTATTGTTTATTCTAAACAACTTTGAACACCTGTACAGATTTATTCTGTCATACACTGTGAGTGATCTTTCACTTCTCATTAATTTTCTAGACGGGTTTATATACCCATCTCATATACACTTACACAATTTTTGGTTATATATTATTTCTTTCATTAATAAGACCAGTAAGAAGAGAACGTTTTGAATAACTCCCTCCCTTCTAAAAGCTAATTGTAGGCACAGGTCATCTTATTTGTATATTTTAGGTTTTGCCGATTTTAATCACTGAGCCTATAGGAGAGTCTTTTCTAAAAAGGTCTATTTTGCAAAGACAACCTCTGGATATAACACTGAGCATGTGCACTCAACTTCTTTGGTGGACTATGGCAAGGCCTGTTCTGAGTGGAATCTGTCCTATTGAACTGCTGTATGGTCTTTGCCACCGTGCTGCAGCTCAGTTTTAGGGTCTTGGCAATCTTCTTATAGCCTAGGCCATCTTTATGTAGAGCAGCAATTCCTTTTTTCAGATCCTCAGAGAGTTCTTTGCCATGAGGTGCCATGTTGAACTTCCAGTGACCAGCATGAGTGAGTGAGAGTGATAACACCAAAAGTAACACACCTGCTCCCCATTCACACCGGAGGCCTTGTAACACTAACGAGTCACATGACACAGGGGAGGTAAAATGGCTAATTGGACATTTTTACAAATTTTTGTTGCCAGCGTTGTGTTGAGTTATTTTGAGGGGACAGATTTACACTGTAAAGCCTCATACACACAATCTGACTTCCAATGGCCTGCCCCGTGGAATTTGCTCTGAAGGCCGTTGTTCGTGAACTTTGGTATGCATACACACGGCAGGACTTTTTCAGCCAACAAACACGAACATAGTGACGTAATAGACTTACGCGAAACCCTTTGGGCAACTTCTGCTATTGTTGTCTGATCGATAGCATTGGTTCTGGGCATGAGTGTTTGTACTTTGGACTTTAGTCCGATTAACTTGTGTACACACGATCGGATTAGCCAACGTAGGACATTTGTTGCCAGAAAGTTTGTCTGCAAAAACAGGTCCATCTGAGGTTTGTTGTCAAAAAGTCTGATCGTGTGTATGGGCCTTTATACAAGCTGTGCACTCACTACTTTACATTGTAGCAAAGTGTAATTTCTTCAGTGTCACATGAAAAGATATAATAAAATATTTACAAACATGTGAAGGGTGTACTGACTTTTGTGAGATACTATATATATATATATATATATATATATATATATATATATATATATATAGGCCTTATAACTAAAGGAAACATGCAGCCCATTACACAGGGGCAGCAATAAAAACTGAACAGGTGCTTAAATCCTTCCATACTCCATTTAAAATGAATAACAAAAATTGCCATGTATGCACTTTAAGATAGCTTCTACATATTACAGAGTAATAAAAAAAGACGTCCTACATTTCCCCATGTAAGTACAGTGCACCTGTGTCAATCCCCTCCAAATATAATGGATAATTGGGAGACTGCTACAGATTCCTTCCCTCCAGCACAAGCACAATGTGTGTAAAAGTCACAAAACTTCAGCTTGTCATTTGCTGTCTGCTTACTTCCTGTTAGAGTGTGGAGTGTACCGAGTAAGGCGTCTGGGGAAATCACACTCGTCAGTCAGTGAGTGAAGTAATCAGGGGAATTTCTAGCTGGTTTCCCCAGTACAGGACACTGACTGGGAGGGAGCCGCCACAGCTCACAGGTATTAAGTCTTCTGTGACATCTCAAAGTATTCACACAGAAGAAGGAAAGAGACACGCAGCAGCCGGTGGCCTTCTGGGGATTTTATACCATGGCGAAACTAAAGAGTGGTGCATCTTCTTTGCCAGATGAGAACGTGTTTGTATCCGGCTACCCCACCAGTATCTGCGACCTTGCACCTGGAAACAAATACCTGTGCTGTAACTGTAACAATGTCCTCAAGAAGGCGCAGCAGACGTTGTGCGGACACCGCTACTGCACACCGTGTCTGGCCTGGATTATCAGGTCAGTCATAAATGTGGTCTGTCTGTTTCCCCCTACACCAACCCTGATGTTCCTGTACACTTTATGCTGTGTGGCAAAGAGAAAGGTCTCACTGTTATAATGTCTAAGGCCTCGTACACACGAGTGAATAGATTTGTTCAAAACGGTCTGTCCGACCGATTTGAACAAATCTGTCTGCTGGCATTTTGGTTTGCTCGCGTGTACACACGAGCAAACCAAAATCCCCGCCAGCAGACAGCGCGCTGACGTGGCGGTGACGTTGACGCCGCCACGTCACCGCACCAGGAAGTAAAACACTTCCGCGCATGCGTCGAAACCATTCGGCGCGTGTGCGAGAAGACATGTCTGCTGGTTTAGCGTACTAACCAGCAGACATGTCGGGCGGACGGGTTCCCAGCCGACAGATTTCAAAGCATGCTTTGAAATCTGTCGGGTGGCCAAATCCGTCTGTTTGCCCGTACACACGATCGAATCTGTCTGCTGAAACGGTCTAGCAGACCGTTTCCAGCAGAAAGATTTGATCGTGTGTACGAGGCCTAAGACCTAGACCTAGTCCTAGAAGACCTAATCTTAGAAGAAGCAACAGGCTGACACAGCCCACCAGGCTTCACTGATAACTAAAATATCACTTTTGGATGGACTGGTCCTTTAATATTATTATGATGTCATCATTCTTGAATGGGATGGCTAAATGAACAGCAATAGCTAACTAAAGTTTTTATACTGGGGGGGGGGGGGGTTGCTCCACGTTTCCTCCTGTGCTGGTCATGTGACCAGAAGCCTAGGCATTTGTTCCTGTGATCACTGATGTTCAGTGGAGCTGTTGCTTAAGTGCCGGTTCACGCAGGGGCAACACGACTTCCAGCGTGACTTTGCAAGTTGCCTCCAGGACAGGCGGCTTTTCCAGTAGCCAATCAAACAATAATCAGCTCTGTGGGAGACAGGGGTTTGCCTGAGAAAACTATTTTTTCTTCCTGTAAAGTTGCTTCAGTTAAATCAATGGGTACAAGTTGCCTAGAAGTTGCCTTGAAGTAGTACAGGAACCTGCATTAAGACGACTCTTATTCACTTCAATGGAATTTCTCGTGTCGCGTGACTTGGGGGTGACACAAGTCAGATCCCTGGCACTAACACACTTGTTTACATAAAAAGATTTCCAAAATTGAGAGCTCAGATCACTTAATGGAGGATTTCCAATGTTTTGTAAATCTTTAGGAGATCTTCAATTATGTGGTAATTATGGCATAAAAAGCACCACATCCGGTGGGATGTAGGTTTCCATCCGTTCAACACCCTTCATGCATGTTGGTGGGCAGACAATTGGGTGCTATAATGCCCTAATTTTAGTGTTTAGGAACAGAAAAACATTTCCGATTCTGATGCTTTCACTTATAGTCTAGCAGTAATTTGGAATTGGTGTTCCATAAGAGAATGCTATAGATTTAGAAGGGCTTCAACTAAGAAAGAATGGATGGACTCAATGTTGCAGATAACAACACATATACAGTATGTAATTCATTCTTTTTTTAACTATGTCTAGCTTCATTTAGGCAACATCCACATTATACTGTAAAAGTTTAAAAATGACAGAGCGTAAATATAGATAAAAAATTGTAACGGTAGGGAAATAATCAGTCATACAAAAAAATTGTCATCTGTATGTTTCTCTGAACAGGAACCACGAAAGTCCCATATGTCCCAAATGTAAACAGGGGGGCCCAGAAGCATTGACTGAGGACAGCTACCTATCGGCAGAAAGGGTGAGTAACAGCAACGCGCCTTCTCCCCCTCAACAGTTTTGCTACAATGTGTAACAAGCTCTACCCAGAACTGAAATATCACTTGCGTGGACTTACCCTTTAACTAATACTTTCATTATGTTTAACACATTGGGACTTTTCTGTTGTGGTTTTGAATGTAAAAGGCGAGAAATTCCCCCAACTTATTATTCATCTGATTTTATTTCAGGCATTCAGTGATGCCGCTATCAATAAGGAGATCTCGGAGCTCAGGGTTCATTGTGTGACAGCAAACTGCAACTGGAGTGGAGTGCTGCGAGACTACGAGGTATGTATTATACTAATTTCATTTCTGGCTGTGTAATATATTTCTACATTTTGTTACATTGTAATAATATGTTATTTCTTGTTTATAATTCTCAGTATGTGCTCTAATGCGCCGTACACACTATGAGAAAGTCGGAAAAGAAAAATTCCATACGAGGCACGATCTTTTTGTTTTAGTATAGTATGTACACAACTTTTAACATCCGATTTCAAGTTTGCAAATTAAATTTTCCAAAGGGACCAACTCACATTTTTTTCTCGTACATAGACAGAGCGATCGATTTTCATTTAATGTGTACTATTTTCGTACGAGAAATATTAGATTTGAAATACTGCGCATGACCAAAAACAATAAATAAGCCAAAAAAAAAACGCTGTCATAAGAGAATTTTCGTACATTATTTCTCTCTTTGGTTCCGACTTGCTATGAAACATTGAGGAAACTCGGGCGATCATTTGCCCGATTTTCTTATAGTGTGTACCCCACTTTAGGATTTGTTCACATATGTGTGGCTTTGTGTTCTAAGTGAAGGCAGCCCATTAATTTCAATGGGCTGCCCTACCCACAGAAACATGGGGAAAAAAAAGTCCCTGACCATTTTACTTTAAAACACACTGCACTGAATCACATTGTGCTGTGGCACCATGCGGATTTGAGCATACAAAAACACGCCACAGGAGCATGCGGTTGTACATGCATTTCCGAGACACAGCATGATCCTAGGCTGCTTACTCTATATGATTGGACTCTACACAGTAACCTATTCTCTTGTTCTGTATACTTGAATTCTGCACAGTACCACTTCTCTTGTTCGGTATATTTAGACTCTGCACAGTATCACTTCTATTGAACTGTATGCTGGATGTAATTATTAGCACCTGTTCTTTTCTTGTACATATTAATGGTGCACATCATCACTGTTAGATGATGCATAACACAACTTTTCTTGTTCTGTGTAATTCTCAGTATCTGTTCCTATTCTGTATGTGTGGACATTGAACAATGCCACTTCTCTTGTCCCATATGCTTAGTGTAGTTTTCAGTATCTGTTCTTATTCTGTATGTATGGAAACAGCACATGACCCTTCTCTTGTCCTGTTGAATATGCTGATGTAACTCTTAAGCCTCGTACACACGACCGTTTTTACCCGGCAGGAAAACTGCCAGGAGAGCATTTGGGAATCCCGGCCGTGTGTATGCACCCTAGCAGTTTTCCCGCCAGGAAAACAGACGAGAACCCTGCTCTCTATTTTCTCATCGGGTTTCCCGGCAGAGTGTTTCCTGTCGAGAAAACCGGTCGTCTGTATGCTTACCTGTCCTAGGTAAACCCACACATGCTCGATAAGACTTTGATGCATGCGCGGTAGCATACAAGGTGTAGAAATATGGCGGCGATGGCATCGAATGTGATGAGCGCTGGCTCGTCGTAGTCGATGACGTCACCGCGTTCTTGCCATTCAAAAGAACGGTGGTTCTTTTGAGTGGCCGTCTGTACACAGGGCTTGGCAAGGCAAGCTTGCCAGGAATCCCGTCAGAAAAAACTTTTTTTTTTCCCTGACGGGTATCCCGGCCGCGTGTACAGGGTTTAAGTATTTGTTTGTAATCTCTATGTATGAATGGTACACAGTTCTCCCAATCTTTATGTTGGGTGTAATTCTTATTAGATGCCCTATCTGGGATAATCACTTTATCATGGAAAGAAAAACTCATCCGTGTTTTGCTAATGACCGGAAACCCCTTAATATAATTCCTTTGCCATCTCTTCCTGCTATGTTTGTTAGCTGCTTCTCTACAAATTCACTGTTAAGCCTGGTACACACGATCAGATTTTCTGCGGACAAAGTGTAGGACTTTTGTCCGAAGGGCGTTGGCCATGAACTTCTCTTGCATACAAACGACAAAGAATTGTTGGCCAACAAACTACAAAACAATGTGTTTTTTCAGCTCTTTAGTGCCACCCATTGGGCAACTTCTATTAATGTTTGTAACGGTCACCATTGTTTACGATATCCATTCCATTGCCTCAACCACGACAGCTTATCCGACAAGCCAGCAGACCCGATCCATAAGAATTCCCTCAGAGAGACGAGTCATACGCTCTGTGTTCTGAGTCAAATGTATGGATGTTTTAATGGTAAACTCAGCTGGTTCTTATACAGTTACAAACATGTCACAGTTACTCACAGGGACAATGAAACTCCCACCCCCCTCACCACACAATGGGGCTTCATACACATTCTTTTATATAATGACATTCAGGTGAGTTAATTATCCCCCAGATGTCCCGACTCTGCCAATACGTGATTTACCCGCAGAATACACATTCCTATGTCAGACGTTCTGTCTCCGACAAAAAGGTATTCACACCTGATCATCAATAGGCTTTAAACAGTGTTAGCATCACACAATAAAAGGTCTTTCAGAAGCAGACTCAATTAGCATCTCAACAGCATGTGTCCCCACCTTGAATGAAATATTGACCTTTACAGCTTGTAATATGTCCAGATCTCCTGCAAAACATGAATTATCATTTATCAGTCACCCTATGCCCAAAAAGGGCACAGGGTGATCTTAGACCCAAGAGTCCTTAGTGACGCTGGCACAGGAGTATTCCCCATCCCTCAAAAGTCTCTGGGCGTCACAGGTCATTCCGTTACAATGTTGTGTTATGGTTAGAATTGCTTCTGAGCATGCGTGTTTGTACTTTGGAGTTTTGCTGAAGGACTTGTGTAGACACGATCGGATAATCCAACGCGCATTTGTTGCCGGAAAATGTTAAAGCATGCTATCCAACATTTGTTGGCAGAAAATCCGACAACAGTTGTCCGATGGAGCATACAAACGGTGGGATTTTCTGACAACAGCCTGTCATCACACAATTCCTGTTGGAAAATCCGATTGTGTGTACGGGCCTTAAGTACAGGAAATGTTCGCACTTATCAAAAGACGTTACAATATTTGTGAAGTCAACATCGCAAAACCAGTTGCTGTGGAGAAATTTCAATGTCTGCATCATATGACTGGCTTGAACTCCAGAGAGTTTTGTGATAGAGGTGTGTTCATTACCAGGTATAAAAAGATTATCCAATCTAAGCAATTATTTTAAGACAAAGATGCCTACTGTGCCAGTTTGTTGGGACAGTCTGGCCTTTTGGACCTCAGTCCCAATGATACTGTGTCCCAGGGTGTTAGTTATGTAGTTTTCACTATTTAGATTCAGATTCAGAATACTTTATTGATCCCAAAGGGAAAATGATTGCAACACATGACACACACAACAAAGACAACACAAGATTACAACAATGAACAGAGCAAGACACAAGGACATAACAACATTTCCAATAACAGCCATTAGCACTAAATAAAACGAATCAAAGCTACACTCTAATAAACCATCCATACAATTAAAATACAACGTAGAATAAATAACACAGGTTAAAGAGAAAGTAAACTCTCTGAAGAAAAAAAAATACACCCTGCAAGCATAGAATACTAGCTCATTATGAATTACTTACCTGAGATTGAAGCCCCCGCAGCGGTCCTCGTTCCTATCCTTCGATGCCGCCATCTCTCCCAGAGGGACCTTCAGGTATAGTGGCTTCAGCGATGTGACTGGCCAGAGCCGCGATGACATCACTCCCATGCGCGCACGGGAGCCCCTAGTGATGGCTTCGGAAACGGCACGCTCAGTGGAACTGTGCCGTTACCTATAGTGCGCATACATAAAAATCCTGATCATAAACCATATGATCAGATCACCCATCCAATCCTGGGGACGGGTGATCTGTTTATCAAAGTGCCCAAGCACGTCGGGGAACACACAGCTATTCAAATGAAAGCTGTGATGTTCCCCGCGCTGATGAAATAGGCGGCGGCGGCGTTGCCGTATGCGTTATGCGGCGGCGTTGCGGTGGCGGGGGATGTATCGGATCTGGCAGCGGGGGCATTTGCGGGAGTACAAGTACTCCCGCAAATGCTCAGTATCGGTCCCGATACCGATACTGGTATTGGTATCGGGACAACCCTAGTTAAAACCACTGTCTTTTGTTTTTTTTGCAATCTGAGTCTCATTAGGTATTTTCCCATTTACTTCCCCTTGCAGAGTCAACGGGAAGTGAGAGGATTTTTCTTTTTAATGTGACAGAAATCCCCTTGGACAGTTGTCACACGAATAGGTGTTCCTATTGGAAAACTTTGCCTTTATTTCTGTCCTGGTGGCAACTGACATACTGTATTAACCCCCACTGTTATTCCTGATGACTTTGGTGAGCAAGACAATTAGAAAATGTGAATCTCCCTAACTGAGGAACAAACAGTGATAAAAACTCAGTGGTTTTAACCCGTCTTTAGTTATATTCTAAAATACTGATACAATCGGTTTATTGTCAGTCAAATGTTATGCTTGTATTTACAAATCAGAAATGTAAAATTCTAATTGTCTCATTGAGATACTTTTCATGTGCCACAAAATTCTGTTACGCTACACACCAGAGTTATGTAGCAAAAGGGAATTTCCCAACCTGTCACTCTGTTTCCTCTTGATTTGGATCCAAGAACAAAGAGCAAGCAACAGAAATTTCCTCTATCAATTGTTTATTGAATAAGATCGGAGTATTAAAACATCTGTTTACCAAACTATCAGACTGAAAAGGACTTGGACGCCTTTGTAAGCATTTGTATGTTTAGCGTGCCCAGGCCCAAGTGGCCATACATAGCGGTAATTTTAGCGAATTCTTGCTAAATCAGCTAAAATTTGACCCTGTCTGCACCACCTGGATCGACAAATTTTGATCCAAGGAGCCAGGTGGAAAATTGTCAGCTGAACAGTGACTGCATCCTATCACATTTACGGCAACTGCAATTGTCACAGCTTCTAAAATACATTTTCTGACAGCACGGGTTCCCCATTCATGTTGTTCAGTGTGGCTAGAGAAATCTTTGTGTGTATGGATGGCTTAGCACATTTACATCTTCCTGTGTATGTCAACATTCGACAGGACAGCCAATCGCTGCTCCAGTATACTGTAATATCATTCTGGGGAGAGGGCATCTGACTGGCACCTAACAAAATTCCTGCCCCCTTCCCTAGAGTGTTTGTGAAATGATAAGATGATATCAGATTTTTACATCTTGTAGGATCACCAAATCCTCTGCGACTATGCCCAAATTTTGTGCCACACTGGCTGCGGACGGACAGTGCAGCGGAGACACCTTGCCGACCACTTAGAGACCGAATGTGTCAATAATACAACAGTCTGCCCCAAATGCTCCCTGAGAATCTTCAGTACTGATTTTCTGGTAAGAATAATACATATACAGAGCACAAATATATAGTTTACAATAAATACTATAACTATACTATATGTAGTCACTAAATATACAGGGGCAGATTCACAGAGAAATGGATTAACGTAGCGTATCAGAAATACACTACGCCGCCGTTTTTTACCTTGCTCTACGTGGAATTCAGGTAGATTTTCTACGGTAAACGACGGCGGCGTAGTGTATTTCTCCCGTCGCAATCCATCTGCGCGAGTAGGGGGCGTGAAACATTTAAATTAGGCGCGTTCCCGCGGCGATCGATCTGCGCATGCTCCGTTCGCAAATTTCCCGCCGTGCATTACGCGAAATCACGTCGTGACGTCATTCGTTGTTTATGTAGCGTACTTTACGGCCGATCCACATCCCGACGAGTTACGTAAACAAAATAAAATTTTAAATAAATTCGAAGCGGGAACGACGGCCATACTTAACATGGGCTACGTAAAGTTAGAGCAGCAAAAAGCTGCTCTAACATTACGTATAAAAAAATAGACGAAAACGATTGCGACGCCCGCTCGTATGTTCGTGAATCCCCGTAAAAACACATTTGCATATCCCGACGCACCAAAACGACGCGAACTCCTCCCAGCGGCCGCAAATAGATGGCAGCGTAGATCCGAAGGCTTACGAAGACGTAAGCCTCTCGGATCGAAGCCCGAAGCCGGCGTATCATGGTTTGAGGATTCAAACTAGTGATACGCCGTGCGAAATTTGAAATTACTCCTGTCTAACCCCAGTTAGACAGGCGTAATTGTTTTGTGAATCTGCCCCACAGTATCTACAGTTATTTTTTTAATTAATATAGTTATAATGAATATATTTAGTATCAATATAGTTATTATCATAAATGCAGTATATTCAGTATCTAATTAAATAGTTATAATGAATAAATACAAAATGTCGAATATACAGTATACAGTATGTAGTTATAATACATTTACAGCTTCTAAACAGGTATAATCAATAACACTATGGAGTCTATTTATCAATGTTTTAATCCAAGATTTACATATTTGCACATATGTTTAAGTTATAAAATGTCTGAATCTTGTAGATTGTGGCCCTGGCCTTCTTTTCTTTTCCTCTTTTTTCCTCCTCTCTCCCTTCTGCCTCCTTTCTACTTTTTTTCTTGTCTGACTTTTTCTATCGAAAATTCCAATCGTGTATATGGGGCTTTAGGCTCCATTCACACTTGAGCGTTTTGTCGCCTGAAGCGCGACGCTACAATACGCTAGAGGGGAAAAAATACATTATTCTCTATGGAGATGGTTCACATCTCCACTACAAAACGCGTGACGCCAAATGCCTGAATCTCAAACAAGTTCCGGACCCTTTTTTGTTGCGCGAATTGGGCGCATTTGGGCGTTTTAGGACGGTTCTATTCCCATAGAAAGTAATGGAAACGCTCGATTCAAGCGTCTAGCACGACAACGAGCGTTTCTACGAGCGAGATGATCATTTTTCCTATTGGCTAAAATAAAAAACTTCGAAGTTCAAAAACGTCGGACAACGCTGTATGCAAACGCGTGAATACACGCGACAAAACGCCCAAAAAAACGTCTGAAAGCGTTACGCTCAGGTGTGAATGCAGCCTAAGGCCGCATACACACGATCGAACATGTCCGCTGAAACTGGTCTGCAGACCAGTTTCAGCGGACATGTTCGATCGTGTGTACGGCCTATCGGACCGTTTTCCAGCGGACCAAAGTTTTAAAACATGCTTTAAAACCTGTCCGATGGAAACCTGTCCATTGGACAGGTTAGATGGTTAGTACACGAAATCATCGGACCAAAAACCCGTGCATGCTCAGATTTCAAGTCGACGCATGCTTGGAAGCATTGAACTTCGTTTTTTCATCACGTCGTTGTGTTCTACGTTACCGCGTTCTGGTCCGATGGGATTTTGGTCCGATGGTGTGTACGCACATCAGACAAAAAGACGACTTCAGCGTAGTCCGATGAAAACGATCCATCGGACAAGTTTCAGCGGACCTGTCTGATCGTGTGTACGCGGCCTTAGACTCCTTGCCACGACGTATGTACATTTTCTCCAAGTATCACTCATATTCACTTGTGTCTCTGGCACTATTGTTGTTTATGTAACCATTATAACTGCTTCAATAAAAATATTGAAACTTGGGTGAAAGTTGTGGGAATCTCGGGGGGAAAACAATAAAAAAAACAGACCCCATTCTGTGCTTAGCTTCACAGGGTCTCTGATCGCTTTGAAGGATGCAGCTTCTTTTCGACATTCTTTAAGTTTTTGTATAATGCTTAAAACTTTGCAATAAAAAATATTGAAAGAGAAATAACCACACAGAGTATAATTAAGTATATAAATATACACTTATATTACATGTATGGTGTGAATATTTATGTAAGTATAATACATATCACGTAGATAAACAGTTATAATAAATTACTAGTATATAAATATACATTAGTTAACATAAACTAAACATAAATATAATATACGGCTCTCTAGCTGAAGAAAATGTATCCTTTTTCGTCTCGTTTTGATTTCTTCCCATTGTAGAGGATCTGTGACACTTTTGTCTATCAAAAGCGAAAGCAGTATCGTTCACAAGGGACATTGAAAGCTTTCAGGAAGGTATTTATGACCCTGGAATTAACTAAAGCTGGGTTACGTCTAAGGTTAGACGTTTCCACCTGGAACATACAAAAAATAAATAAACACACTTAACCCATAAGCAAAGCAATTACAAAATCTGGAAAGACTTCCATTTCAAAAAGGAAAAACAAAAAACAAACAGCATTTAAAGGGCAGGTTCCATGACTGTCTGTGGTGCAGGTGCACTTTACAAATAGTTACATAATGTGTACTTACAATCAGGAAATATCCTTCTTTTCAGAAACACAAATGTGAAAAATGTTCCGCAGATGATCAAATGCAGAAGAAAAATGGAATGCTGGCAAAGGGGAAGGTAGGACACAATTCTGCATTTTAGACAAAAACTTAAAGCGGAGGTTCACCCTAAATATAAGATCTCCCATGTGATCCAGCATACTGGCGTCAGCGCCAGTATGCTGTTTTTTTTTTTTTTTTTAATCCCACACTTACTGTATTATCCTGGAATTTCATTTTTTTCCCCCGCGGTGGACGGCGCCAGTATAGCGCGTCACATCTTCCGAAAATACCCGATATGGACTCGGGTAATCTCCGTGAAAATGCGGCGCCTGCGCACAGACCTAGGAGCTGACTGCGCAGGCGCCGCATTTTCGCCGAGATTACCCGAGTCCATATTGGGTATTTTCGGAAGATGTGACGCGCTATACTGGCGCCGTCCACCGCGGGGGAAAAAAATGAAATTCCAGGATAATACAGTAAGTGTGGGATTAAAAAAAAAAAAAAACAGCATACTGGCGCTGACGCCAGTATGCTGGATCACATGGGAGATCTTATATTTAGGGTGAACCTCCGCTTTAATAAGGAACTGAAAATGATTCTTTACTTTTGTTGATAAAATCCTTCTAAAGGCAGTTATTATTTTTTTTAAGTTAAAGTCAATGTGCTAGATTCAGGTAGAACGGCGTAAACATCTGTGGGTGTAGCGTATCCCATTTACGCAACGTCTCCGCAACTTTTACAAGCAAGTGCTGTATTCACAAAGCACTTGCTCCGTAAGTTGCGGAGGCGTAGCGTAAATGGGCCGGCGTATCCGTGCGTAATTCAAATTGGCAATGTAGGGGGCGTGTTTTATGCAAACTAATCGTGACCCGACGTAATCGACGCACCAAACAAACTGTGCATGCGCCGGCCGTGAACGTAGCCCAGTGCGCATGCTCCAAATCACGTCGCAATAAGTCTATGAAAACGACGTGAACGTAACTTCTGCCCAGCCCCATTCTAAATCGACTTATGCAAACGACGTAAACGACGTACAATACGACGCTGTCCCGACGTCCATACTTAACATTGGCTGCGCCTCATATATCAGGGGTAACTTTACACCTACGCAAATGACGTAAAAAAATATATGCTAATTCGTGAATCGGCGTATCTATCTCATTTGCATATTTGCCGCTTAAATCAATGGGAACGCCACCTAGTGGCCAGCATAAATATGCAACTTAGATACAACAGTGTTAGTGACTTATGCCAGTCGGATCTAATGCAAATCTATGCGTAACTGATTCTAATGCCGCGTACACACGATCATTTTTTGTGATGAAAAAAAACGACGTTTTCTGTGAAGTAAAAAACAACGTTTTTGAAACGTCACTTCTCAAAGACGATGTTGCATACACACCATCGTTTTTTCACAAAAAGCAAGGTTACGTTCACCACTCTTTTCCATTGAAGCTCGCTTCATAACTAGCTTCTGGGCATGCGCGGGTTGAAAAACGTTGTGTTAAACTACGTTTTTGCAACACACGGTGACTTTTTGTGAAACAAAAAACGAAGTTTTGAAAAACGACACAAAAAATTCAAGCATGTTGGAATTTTTTTTTGGTCGTTTTTTTAAGACAAAAAACGACGTTTTGCCCACACACGATCATTTTAAATGACGTTTTAAAAAACAACGTTTTTTTTCATCGCAACGCGTACAACGTGTGTACGCGGCATAAGAATCAGGCGCATAGATAGGACGCCTCCGACGCAGAGATACGACGGTGTATCTGGAGATACGCCAGGGATCTTCAAACTACGGCCCTCCAGTTGTTCAGGAACTTCAATTCCCATCATGCCTAGTCATGTCTGCGAATGTCAGATTTTTACAATGCCTCATGGGAAATGTAGTTCCACCACAGCTGGAGGGCCGTAGTTTGAGGATCCCTGAGATACGCCGTCGTATCTCCTGTCTGAATCTAGCCCAATGTATTTTCTTTGCTACTTCTGCTATGTAGATCTAATGCCAAACACCATTCATTTACTAACAGAATGATTTTCTGTTAACTCCCACAACTAACTATACTGAACAACTGAACTAAAAGTCAAGTTTAAGGCTACATGCGCACTGGACGTTAAAATAATGTTATAAAAACGCCAGTAGCTTTGCAGTGAGTCTTTCAACGCATTTAAAGGGTCGGGGCAGGTTTGTTTTTTATTTTCTAAATAGTTTCCTTTAAGCTAGTGCATTGTTGTTTCACCTACTTTTTTTTCCAATTTCCCTTCTAAATGTTTTTTTTCTTTGTCTGAATTTCTCACTTCCTGTTTCTCCTCAGTAAGCTTTCCACCATCATCCAAACCGTTCTGGCTGGGGGTTAGTCAGCGTGCTCGCCCCCTCCCTTGGGACTACATCCCTGCGGGGAGACGCTGTGTTCCCAAGGGAGGGGGCGAGCACGCTGACTAACCCCCAGAATGGCTTGATTGATGGGGTCAAGCTTACTGAGGAGAACCAGGAAGTGAGAAATTCAGACAAAGAAAAAAAAACATTTAGAAGGGAAATCGAAGGAAAAGTAAGCGAACCAACAATGCACTAGCTTAAAGGAACCTATTTAGAAAATAAAAAACAAACCTTTACAACCCCTGTAAACGTTTTTGCAATAGCGTTTATTAGCGTTTTCTTTTCCAATGGATCAAAAACTTAAAAAAAAAAGCTAGTGAGCCACGTTTTTGAGCATTTATCGATGTTTATGAGCGTTTGCCATATTTTGTGGTCAGAAAAACGACCACTGAACATGATTTTAGGGCGTGCAGAAAACAGCCCATAACCTTCACTGCTGATAAACGTCCAAAAACGTCCATGTGTGCATGGACGCATAGAATAACATAGAGTGGAGTTTTTGGGCTGTTAAAAAAAATGCCCAAATTCCCAAAAATGGACGTTCATGAGCTCCAGTGTGCATGGAGCCTGAAGATTTTCCTTCCAGAGTCTGCAAGAGATATATCAAGATGGTGGATAAATTCCAGCATACAGGCATAACAAAAAAAGTTTTAGAGGGACCCTTTGTTTAAATGTAAAATATTCATGTTTCCTTTCCTTGATTTTAGTTTCTCTAAAGTTTCTCTAAAGTTTTTCTTGGAAGTATAAACTAACAATGTCACTAACGTCAACATGGAATTATTACAGAACCAGAATTCCGTTAACAATAACTGGAAGGAAAAATGTCCCTTTTCTTTGCTGGGCTGCGCATACAAGGTAAGTGCAATGGACAATGAACAGAAAAAACAATTTATTCCAATTGCCGGTCGACACAGGTTAATATAGAATTGAATACTCAATTCTAACAGAAACTTTGCTTTATTTACTTTACAAGCACTGGACCAGTTGGAGGGAATAGAATTACAAGGAGAGGAGAGGGGCAGGGAGGAGATCAGCTCTCACATAGGTTATGGAAGAGACAGGGAGAGAGTGAGGGAGGAGGGGATACAGAGATGATAAGGAAATCCCTGAATGAGAGAGGTATGTAAACTGACCACACTATCAGAGATCAGCATCCATGATAAATGTGGTCAGTTTTCAGAGGGGTAGACAGGAACAGGGAGAATCTGACAGATATTGTACAACATGGAGAGGGACAATTGACATAGCAAAAGCGCTGTGCTATATTTCATGCCTTAAAGGGACAGGAGCATTTGGGTGTTAGAAGAGGAAGTAAAGAGAAATCTCTCCAATGGGTATAAGGACAGGAGTAAAAACCCAGTAAAGGCATTTATAACTAAAAAAAAGCTTGACAGGAGATGGCCTTTAACATGTTATCAGGCAACCAGTGTAAGTATAATGCCAGCAGTAAGCATACAGAAGCCCTGGAAGAAACAATATCTACTTTTCACTTCCTGCATTTAAAGTAGAAATTAGCACTTTTTCTTAACATTTTGGATAGCGTAAGGGAGGATTATCAACCCTGACAGTTTTTGTTGCCTTCTGTATGCCATTGAGGAGATTTCCTTTCACTTCCTGTGTCTGTCATAGCCAAAACAGGAAGTAAGAGGAAATCCCTCCAAAGTAAGGGAATCTATGATTGTCACCAGGGTCACCAAAACAAGTGTCCCCATTGCAAGATTTTCACTCTATTCTTGTTTTGGTGTCAACCCAAAATTTGGGATTTTTCTTTACTTTCAGTCTTGGTGATAACAGTAAACAGGACAAATAAAGGAGGGCAGACAGTTACTGAAGAGCAGGAAGGATAACTGGATTACTAGGGCGCTCACCAGCACTCTCAAAGTTCATGGAGAACTAAAAGCAGTCTGCTGTGGTGGAAAATGGGTTTTGTTGTCCATTCATTCATAGAACTGTGTGACAGAATGATGTGGCTGCGTGGGTGGGCCACAGAAGGGCAGAACAAAATGAACTCCTGTGATCCATAGGAGAAGTAGGGCCAAAATAGATTTGACCATACTTTTCCTTTAAGTACTGAAGAATTTTGATCAGATAGGTTCAGAATAAACAGGCTGCATGTGAATTATTCTAAAACGGCATCTTGCTGCTGTCTGTGTGCCGCCCTCACTGCTCTCCATAGGCTGCAGTGTCTTCCCACAGCATTCCTCTTCTCTCCTTGGGATTACCTACGCTTAGAAGCAGATTCAAAGGGATATTCAGTTTTTTTTTTTTTTGTTTTTTTAAAACACTGACAGAGTTTTTATAACAGAAGAGACCCTAGTGGTCTCTTATGTCATCAATTCTTCTCCAGGCCTGTCAGTAGTAAGGTACATTAAGGCCGCGTACACACGATGGAATTTATCCGCTGGAAATGGTCCGACGGACCATTTCAGCCGAAAAATCCGCTCGTCTGTAGGGGCAAGCAGACGGATTTGGACAGATTTCTCCAGCGGAAAATTTCCAAAGCATGCTTTGAAACTTTTCCGCCAGACACATGTCCGTCGGATATGTCCGCTGGTCAGTACACTCACCAGCGGACATATCCTCCCGCACAAGCGTCGTATAGATGCGACGCATGCGTGGAAGTTGTTTACTTCGCTGTGACGTGGCGGCGTCAACGTCACCGCCACGTCACCGCGCTGTCTGCCGGCAGGGATTTTGATCCGATGGTGTGTACACGCCATCAGACCAAAATAGCCCAGCGGACATATCCGATGAAAACGGTCCTCGGACCGTTTCCATCGGATATGTCCCTCCCTGTGTACGCGGCCTAAGACACACATGCGTTGTTCAGAGTACAATTATGACACAGCTCTGTTCCATGAAAATGTGGGATGGATGTCATCGTGGTCTGGCCATTCAAGTGCCTGAACCGACCAAACCCAGAAGCAAGAAGATGGAAGAACCCAGGACAAGCTGGTGATCTGACAATGCTGGAGGGCTTTGTTTGACGTGTAAGTCTGCCATAATGTGGTATTAGGAACTGCATACTAGCACATTATGGCATAAAGCTCCTGGGGGCCCATTAAAGGAGAAATAGCAGAATATAATTCTGCTTTAACTCCCTAGTAGTGAGCATAGTTTTAGTGAAATTTTTATCTGGTTGGCTCGTTAGACACGTTACTTCATCCAGTCACTACATTTCTTCAGGTCCTGATATTGTTTAATAATATATTCCTCAAATAAATGGGATTATAATTTTTTTTTCCCCCCGCAGGGCAGCAGAGATAAGATGAAGGAACATGAGAAATCCTCTGTGGTGGCACACCTGTCTCTGGTTGCCCCTATTTTAATGCAGATCAAAGAGAATTTGTCCCTGCCAGAGCCAAGTGAGAATGGATTCCATTACCCCCTGCAGGATTCCACCACTCAGGCTGTCCGGAAAGTGATTTCCAACCTACCAAATGGGAAAGTAAACACTGTGAATGGTGACATTGCCACAGACTGTGGCTGTTTGAATGGAGGCAGCTCCACAGGAACAGATCCCCTTACCAGACTGGCCATGCTGGAGGTCAGGACACAAGTTTTTGAAAATATAATTTCCGTCCTGAACCGTGAAATGGACAATGCCAACGGCAAACTGGCAGCAGCACTGGAGCAGAAGAACGAGGAGCAACAGAAAGTAAAAGCCTGTGAACAAAAAGTGAGGTGCCATTATTATCTTTGCTAATAAGAAACATCAAGGCTGAAGGAGGCCAATTGTGGCCACAATGCTGTTGAGAAGTAAAGTCCCGGTAGGCAGAGGATGCTGGGATTTGCAGTTCATCACTAACTGACATACTGTATAATAAGTAGCATGTGAGATGCCCCACTTGGGAGCTTAAATTACTTGTGCATTTCTCATGGATGCTTTTTGGGCTCACAACCTACGGCAGAAGTGTCACCTGTCCCAAGGCCTTTTTACTGGGGGGGTTTCCTGATTAGACCCTGGAAAAATTCCAGCCACCCATAAATATAGGACAGTAAACTGCACATGAATGTTTAGTCCATTGACAACAGCAATCTATTGAAAAATACACATGACAGCAGCAGACAACACTGATTGAAGCTTTCGGGGATAGTCAATTACTGTGTGTACTGTAGTGTATGCTTGTTCCATTATCTTAAAGCAGAGTTTCAGTCCTCCAATTTATTTATTTTAAATACTCTGCCGTATTTGGCTCTAATTCAAATTTAACATTTAGATAAAGACATTAATGTTGTCTCTTTAGATAATGGTTAAATCGTTTAAGTCTAACCTGATCTCAGAAGCAGACATGGTGATGTGGGCATCTGAAGCCCTTTCGTATTTATTTCAAGGATTCGGTGCAGCTGGCTGCCCAGGATGCACCTCCCGATCTCGCTTCTGATCTCGCAATAATGCCACTGTGCAGAGCTCTTTCGTCCCGACACATTGCTATAGCAATGGCGTCGGCAGAAGTTCACCCCCATTGCTATAGCAACCTGTCAATCAAAGAAAATCCCGGAAGATAATAGAAGTCGTGCAAAGCAGTGTCGCCCGGCAACTCCTCCCGTTCGCATTATCTTCGTGGATATCACGCGAGATTTTGGTATTATTTGATTCCCATGGACTCCTGGGATAGATGACACAGATATTCCAGGAGTCCATGGGAATCGCCTAGTTATGTCATCGCCTAGGCGACTGAACCTAGAAGTGCTACATACAAAAAAAAGGTATTTAAAAAAATAAACTATTTGCCATTTGAAATATACTGTAGATGGGGATGGGCATGGGATTGATCACAAGTTAAAAAAATGGGTGGAACCCTGCTTTATGATGAAAAACAAACATACAAAAACATTGGTCATCCATCAGAAAATATCTGAAGTGATCCACCTGTATACATCAGCTTTATTGCAGAACGAAAGATCAAAATCACCAGTTTCTTCAGGTTCAGTCCTTAAACCTTAGAATCTCTGAGCTCAGGGAGTAGCCTAAAAGGGGAACTGAATTCTGGATGCTGTCCTACTAAAAAGGTGTCCTTGTTACAAACTTATTATACTGTTTTTCTGCACTATGTCTCTTTATGGAGGTGGCCATCTTGTAAGGGCACAGCTTTACTTCCTCATATCAGAGCCTCCAGCAAGGAGAACAGTGAGCAGCACAACAGTGACATCAGCAAATTCGGACTCTAAATTCTGAATTCTGAGTAGCATTCGGAGATATCAGTGCCTTAGATCTCACACTTAAGATATATAGCTAGGAGGCTGCAGGCACAGACGTGCCTAGGCACAATCACATACTAGAAACCAAGGAGAAAATAAAGATAAATGATACATATTCTAAATACTGCTTAGGTAAAATTACCACTTGTAAATGTTGCCTATAACATAGCAAATCACTTTTTGAGTTCATGTCCACCTGAAGTAAAGCAGGGAGTTGCTACAACTGTGTGTTTATGGCATGAAAATCAATCATCACAACTAAACCATCCTCATCTTCTTGCAGATCACTGACTTACGTTGCACATTGGCCACAAAGGAGATGGCAATAAATGAGCTGCACATGCGTCTGTCAACTCTTGAGCAAACCTCATATGACGGTGTGTTTCTATGGAAAATCAGCAACTTCACACAGAAAAGTCATGATGCTGTGACAGGAAGAGCTATCAGCCTTTATTCTCCAGGTACATCATCCTACTACACATCCACCCAAAGCTAAACAACTAATGGGTAATGGACAATAACCCATAGCAACCAGCTAACTCATATCAAGGCAAAATCAATTCTGACTTGACGAATACATTTTATAATTAATTATTATATTCACTTACACATCACTATTTCCTCACAGCTCAAATGTCAAACCACAGTCACCCACTATTATTATTATTATACATGTATATAGCTTGGTTCCACCAGTCACCCATTATTATACATTTATATGGCTCTGACAAATTCTGCAGTGTTGTACAGAATACTGAGACATTCACATCAGTCTGTGCTTTGAAGGAGGACATTCTCCTCCCCTCCAGTCATAAAATAATTGTAATAATTTATATTTATAAGATTGTATGCTATCCTGTACCACTATATAGGATAGAGGTCGACCGATATGGGTTTTTCTCTGGCTGATGCCGTTGCCGATATTTGGAAATCGGGGCAGCCGATGGGCGATATGTGTTGCCACTTTTTGCGACCGATATTTTAGGACGTTTTTTTTTCCTTCATCTCAAAACACCTAGGGTGGAGAGGTGGGGAGGAGATAATTGTTTAGGGTGGAGAGGTGGGGTGCAGCCTCTGCCTACAATCCCCAGAATGCAGAGCGGGCCGGCAGTTACCGGCCGCGCTGCATTCTGGGGTTTGTAGGCAGAGGCAGGGTGCGGGGACGTTTTTTTTACAGTGGAGGATGTCGGCAGCGGCGGCCGCCGATTGGCTGTTACCGGCTCGCTGGTTGGCTGCCGACTTCCTACACAAGTCAGCCGATAGCAGCGAGCGGGCGTGCAGGCAGGCGGAAAAATTCCACCCAGAACATCCCTACCTTAGATCCTAGACAATCAGCCTATTTTACCTAATAATCGGCCGATGCCGATATCTTTAAAAACGCAAAATATCGGCCAATATACCGGCCGACCGATATATTGGTCGACCTCTAATATAGGATACATAAACATACCATATATGCTTTAATTGTGTTCATGTTTATGTCATTGTTATGTGCTCAGTTTGAATGCACACCGAATGCAGTGGATACATTTACACGACAAGCTGAACATAGAACAACAGGAAAAACTCGAACTTTATGGAGCAAAGTGAAAGTAACAAAGTCACGTTAAGTGTACACTTCCCAGCTTAATGATTTAAATACAACCATTTAATTACAAAAAGTACTTGGCAGTATTTAGTTACGAACAGAGGATTGGGAGCACTGCCCAATTCTGCGGTGATACTTTTGTTTGTTAAGTGTTTCAAAGAATGGCTTCAAATCCCATAATTGCACTGAGTCATCCGCCAAGGGAAAGTGATTTGGATTTTTTTTTTTTTTTTTTATGTTGAGGTCAGGAGAGACATGACTGTTACAGAGAAGATGTTGTGTTTGTGTAAATGCTAAACACAAGGGAACTACAAGTCTTATGCCACGTACAGACGATCGGAAATTCCATCAAGAAAACGGCCACACAAATCTTGTCGGATATTCTGACCGTCAAGAACGCGGTGATGTACAAGACGTACGACAAGCCCAGATCAATGAAGTTCAATAGGCAGTTTGGCTCTTCTGCTTGATTCTGAGCATGCATGTTTTTTTTTGCGCGTCGGAATTGCATACGGATGAGCGGATTTTCTGTCGGAAACTTTTCCCGTCGGAAAATAGAGAACCTGCTCTCAATCTTTTGTTGGCAGAAATTCCGACAGCAAAAGTACGATGGAGCATACACAGTCGGAATTTCCGACCAAAAGCTCTGACTTTTCCTGACGGAATTTCCAATCGTGTGTACACTACATAAGAATGCCTTGACAGCCAGAAGAAGAAGGGTGTGTGCTGTGGGAGGTTTTTGTGCATACTACTTCTAGTTACATAAACTGCACCACGGTCATGGAGGTTTAGCTGATTCATCCTTCTATAGGGCCTCATTCATACGGGAGTACCTAAAATTACACCCTTGTGAGGCCGCGTTTGCCCACTCAGGGATGTGTGAAGTGTTCTATGCAACCTTGTGCAGGCAGTCCCATACACTTAAGGGTCCTTTCACACGTACAGATGTTCGTTTACGGACTTGTAATGCATCCCTATGGGATTGCAGACGTTAGCGGATGATGCGTCCGCTAACGTCCGCAAAGATCCGCGCCCGTAAAGACCTGTTTTTTCGGACGGAAGAAAACCATATTTTTCTTCCGTCCAGCAGATCGGATGAATAGGGACACACGTCCGTATCCATCCGATTCCCCATAGGGGAGAGCGGAGGAAAGACAGGGCGGTCTCTGCACAGTGTGCGGAGACCGCCCTGTCCGCCGACAGCTCAGCAGGGATTACGGATGATCCCCACTGAGCCGACGGACACACACGGAGCGGACACAAAAACGGTCCGCTCCGTGTGAAAGGACCCTAAGTCTGCTCATGTGAATGAGGTCCAAGACTGTGCTGGCTGTGACCAGTTCTCCTCCTGAAAGGAGGTGCAATTTGAAATACTGTACAGCCGCTGTGCACTGCCACACTAACTGCTGTGGTTTTTCCATGTATTCTTTTTACAAGAAGCAAAATGTAATCAATAATGAGACCATCCAATTAAAGATTTGCACTAATATAAGAATTTAAGAAGGGATCCCATCTACAGCGTATATACAGTAAGTGCAGAGCAGGGTGTCATGCCAAGTAGATTAGTAAATTAACAATGGTGGTTTACTGTAACATTACATTATGCCAGTCACAGTGAAGTGGGTCATTGTGCTGTCTACAGCGACTTTCATAATGGAAGTATATGAACCACCAAAACCAGCTAGCCTTTCCAGACTCCACTGGTAACCCTCCCCAGCTACTGACTTGCTTATGATGCCAGTTTTTTTTTTTTTTGCATGTTATGCATGTGATGAGATACCAATAGAGTCTCCCGTCACCATTATAGCATTATACACTTTATTTTAAGATGACATACCTTCTGCAGGCCTCAAGCCTATGTATAAGTTCACCTGGTCCCTGGTTGCCCACATTGCCATTATAACAGATTTTCCCTTTTTGCTCTTCTGTTGTATAATGCCCTGTTCACATGATCGGAATTTCCGATGGAAAAAGTCCGATTGACTTTTTCCATCGGAAATTCCAACCGTGTGTATGCTCCATCTGAGTTTTTCCATTGGATATTCTGAGAAATTCCATCAGAGTTTAGATAGAATTCCGGATGTGAGTTTGGCCGGGCAAAAGCCTGATCGTGTGTACGGGGCATTAGTGTCTGTAATGATTATAAGGAAATTGGGCTACATTTGCGAACCCCCAAAGTTAAAAACAGGACAGATTAGTTTTTTTTTGTAACAGATGTGATGGGGCCCCAGGTTACATTTTGCTCCAGGTCCTGAAGACTTTTAATCACACCTACAGTGACTGATTACCTCATTTCTTCTTTACAGCCTTCTACACTGCCAGGTATGGACATAAGGTGTGCCTGCGCATTTATTTAAATGGTGATGGAGCCGGCAAGGGAACACATGTCTCCCTGTTCTTCGCCATCATGAAAGGAGAATATGATGCTCTGCTACCCTGGCCCTTTAAACACAAGGTAACATATCTACCCCTGGTAGGCATTCACTAGCAATGAAGATTGCGTAATCAGAGAATGGAGAGTCTAAGTGAAGTATATTAACAGATTTATTGTTGTGAAAAGACAAATGGCAACTCACATTGTGACAGTTAAAATCAGGCGCATAGCATAGTAAGGGCTTCCGATGGACAGCGTCACAACAGCAGGAAACCTCAGACCAAGATAGAAATACTGGGTGGACACACCTGCAGGACCAAGCGAACACCCAGGGGGGCACCAAACTAAGTGCAGCATTAATAGTATTGAGAAATACACTATATTGCCAAAAGTAATAGGATGCCTGCCTTTGCACCCACACTTTAATAGGATCCCAGTCTTAGTCCGTAGAGTTCAATATTGAGTTGGCCTACCCTTTGCATCTATAACTCTTCTGGGAAGGCTGTCCACAAGGTTTAGGAGTGTGTCTATGGTAATGGTTGAATATTCTTATAGAAGCACAGGTCAGGCACTGATGCTGGATGAGAAGGCCTGGCTCGCAGTCTCTGCTCTAATTCATCCCATAGGTGTTCTATCGGGTTGAAGTCTGGGGCCCTTCAGACAACTCAAGTTCCTCCACCCCAAACTTGCTCATCCATGTCTAAACCTTGTGGATAGCCTTTCCAGAAGAGTTGAAGCTGTTATAGCTACAAAGGGAAGCCAACTCAATATTGAACCCTACAGACTAAGACTGGGATGCCAGTAAAGTTCATGTGCATATAAAGGCAGGCGTCCCAATACTCCTGGCAATATAGTGTACTTGTAAACTAGCAACTCACATGGGAAGAAGAAACAGCACTTTTTGTATGTAATCCGTAAGCGGTTGGCTTATGCATCTGGGATGGGCAGCCTCTTCCTACAACCTGCAGCCTGGAAAGCAAAGACATTAGGCTGCATGACAGCTTGCAGTGGAATCAAGATGTAGGAAAGCTTCTTGTGGGATGCAGAGGAGATCGGAAGTGATGTCATCTGGATATCTGGGGGCAGAGCTATGCATTTCAAATCTGCCCAAGCCTCTTTCTCTAGCTAACCAGGTTAGTTTGGTGCCCCCCGTTGTGTTCTCTTGGTCCTGCAGGTGTATCCACCCAGTACTCCTATCTTGGTCTGAGGTTTCCTGCTGTTGTGAGACTGCCCATGGGAAGCCCTTACTATGCGATGAGCCTGATTTTAACTGTCACAATGTGTGTTGCCATTTGTCTTTACACCACAATAAATCTGTTAAAGTGGATGTAAACCCCCCAAAAAAAATGTTTTTTTTTGATGTCACAATGTAGAGTATACGATTTTCTATCATCTGTGCCCAGTCTTGCCACACAGAGTTAATCCAGCACTGAGTAATCCTCTTTTAATGTTCAGTGCAAATTAACAGAATTCCAGATAAAAACTTGCCAAATTATAAAGTTTGTTTCTCTGTTTTTGCTTTCAGTGACAGGTTATTTACAAATCTAGCTTGGACATGTTTATCATAACATGAGGTGATCCAAAGTTCATTGTATCTTACCAGGATGTGTTATGTGGGGGAGGGGTGGATTTCTCACTTTTTATACCTCATGTTATGATGAACATAACATAACATATGATAAACATGATTTAAAGTAGAGCCTCTAGGATAGTTATAGATAGATATAGAAATAAAAAGTACCATCATCCTGGAAATTCGATATAGAAACATTGGGTCTAAGGTCCCCAAACCTAGGACCAAACAAAAAAGGGGGGGGCACAGTTGGACTATTGCGGTACATGTAGAATTGGATAACAAGATTACTAAATAAGGGTAAAATAATTTTATTAAATACACAGAAGAAAAAACACAATACAGAGCTTAAAATGGTGACGACCATGCATAACGCCAGTATAATAATCCCGGTGGGGAACAAAATAATGCGTTGGGGGTCATGACAATCTTGACCGGTTTCGCGGTATTGACCGCTTCATCAGAAGTATGTCTAGGTGTATCCCGCAGAGGAGAATCACCGAACGAGGTCCCATGTAGAGGCCAGAGGGCAAGAACATGGGGATGGATCTAATGCAAAGAAGGATGGTGATTCATAGAAGGTGCCCCAAGGATAGGGGCCCAGCTTGAACATGTGCTGAAAACATATGTTGAGTTGGAAAAACATCCTCAACGGTAGTGAGTACGTATGAAGGAGGGGAGGCGTCACGGTAATGATGCCAGCCACTAACACTGTGGATTGGGTAGATCACACAGTGATCCCGAGAATCGACATCCCTTTCGCTGTGAGTGAATATGATAAACATGTCCAAGCTAGATATGTAAATAACCTGTCACTCAAAGCAAGAAGAGAGAAAACTGACTTTTTATTTAGACAGGGTTTTATCTGGAAGGCTGTTCATTTTCACTGAACATTAAAAGAGGATTACTCAGATCTGTATTAACTCCGTGTGGCAAGACTGGGCACAGATGATAGGAAATCTTATACTCTACATTGTGACATCAAAAATATATATATATATATATTTTTGGGGTTTACATCCACTTTAATATACTACATTCAGATTGCACACTGTTGTACTTCTTCTTACAAGGTTTCTTCACATGCAACATCATCATATTTTCCTCCACTTTATCCTCAGGACTGGTGTATAAGCGGGAAAAAAAAAAAGGTTACCGCTCACCAATCTGGAAGCTTTGTCTGTGGATTATTATTGTGTACGTGTATATTATGCATGCGGTTAGAAGTTGGGTTTAAACACAATGCACAATAATCTTTTTTCTTTACACCACTTACCATGGCGCCTTGGAGAAACTAGAAGTCTAAAACACTCATAAATAATAGAAGTGAAAATGTCCATATCTATAATTGTGCATATGTAAAAACACCTCATAAACCCAAATCTCCAAACCTAAAATTTTTGCTGCAGCCTCCCTAATAATAAAACTTTCCAATAATGTGTTATTAATAAACATTAATAAAGTTATTCCTGGCAGTGTTAAATCATCCCTAAAAATCACAGTGATTGTTCAAACAATTTCATATATATATTTAGGTTCATTTAAAAATAGCCATGCAACAATGGTGTATATCAGGTATCCCCAACCTAGGCCCTCCAGTTGTTCAGGAACTATAATTCCCATCATGCCTAGTCATGTCTGTGAATGTCAGAGTTTTACAATGCCTCAAGGGACTTGTAGTTCCACAACAGCTGGAGTGCTGTAGTTTGAAGATCCCTGGTGTATATAAAATTGGTGTAGAGCCCACACTCCAATCACCACCAAACATGCTCTACCACGCCCACTGTGAGTTTCACTCACCAAATACTTATGTCTCACAACCCAACGTTTGGCATATATCGCTTTAATTGCATAGTTCCCTCTGGTGGTTCTATATCAACACTGGCATTCAGTAATAAAGAATCTGGTGGTTCGTAAAATGTTAAGCAGAAAGAAAACTCTAATGCCGCATACACACGGTTGGAATTTCCAACAACAAATGTTTGAGAGCCGGTTCTCAATTTTTCCAACAACAAAGTTCTTGTTGGAAATTCCGATTGTCTGTAGCCAATTCCGACACACAAAAATCCTACGAGTGCCTCGGAATCATTGAACTTCATTTTTCTCGGCGTAGCGTTGTACGTGACCGCGTTCTTCCGCGTTCGTGTGTATGCAAGACAAGTTTGAGCCAACATTCCATCAAAAAAAATCCACGGTTTTGATATCGGAATGCCTGATCGTATGAATGCGAGTAAACTACTCATTGACACAATAAAATAAAGGGCATATCAAATCAGATTATCCAATAGGCCATCTGTTCGTGTGACGGTAACCCATCGTCTCACCCGACTCCTTAACGTGTCTTAGCTGTGGCGTCACTTCCAGGATAAAGATCAGAAGCCGATATTAACTTCCTACAACCTAGATCAGTGTTTCTCAACTCCAGTCCTCAAGGCGCCCCAACAGGTCACGTTTTCAGGATTTCCCCTGGATGAAACGGCTGTGGTAATTAATAAGGCAGTGAAACTGAACTAATCACCTGAGCAAAGTAACAGAGAGCCTGAACACATGACCTGTTGGGGCACCTTGAGGACTGGAGTTGAGAAACATTGACCTAGAGGTCCAACATCTCTGATCTCTGTCCTGGAAGTGACATCATGGCTCATACATGTTAAGGAGTCGGGTGAGACCAGGGATGTATTCTGGCCCAGGCCAACAAGGCCCAGGCCTAGGGCGGCACTTTGTGGGGGGCGTCCATCTCTCCTCTTCCCAGGGCGTCCCTCTGTCCTCCTCCCAGGGCGTCCCTCTGTCCTCCTCCCAGGGCGTCCCTCTGTCCTCCTCCCAGGGCGTCCCTCTGTCCTCCTCCCAGGGCGTCCCTCTGTCCTCCTCCCAGGGCGTCCCTCTGTCCTCCTCCCAGGCCGTCCCTCTGTCCTCCTCCCAGGCCGTCCCTCTGTCCTCCTCCCAGGCCGTCCCTCTGTCCTTCTCCCAGGCCGTCCCTCTGTCCTCTTCCCATGAATATGACAGGGATGTGGCTTTGACAGGAAGGGGTGGGTCATATTTAAATTAGAGGGTGCGCAAGTTTAGTCAGGCCTAGGGCAGCACAAAACCTAAATACACCTCTGGGTGAGACGCTGTTGGACAATCTGATTTATTTATTTTTGAAAATCTATTTACTACACTATGAGGTCATTTTTCATCTTCTGATATATTTCATTGTTCTGAGTCAAAGAGAGAAAAAAGTACCTTGAAGAAAGTATTCCACAGTTTGGAGCGAGTTAAGACTATACCGAAAAAATTTATGATTGTAGAAAAGCCTCCTTTCTACCTGGGGGGATAAGGCCCCATACACACTATTAGATTTTCTGCAGATTTTTGTCTTCAGATTTACCATGGTTGTATCATGGTTTCATTGTATTTATTTCATTCCTTTAAGTGCAGATTAAAGTGATATTAAAGGTGTGAGTTAAAAAACAAGCCAAACATGTCATATTTACCTGTTCTGTGCAATGGTTTTGACCAGAGCAGCCCCGATACTCCTCTTCTCCTGGCCCCTCCCCCTTGACCAATGCCCCCAGTAGCAAACTGCTTGCTATTGGTGCACTGGTGCGTGCCCGCTTCAGAGCAAAAGAGGCTTTTTAATTAGCCAAATTAGGCGGATGTCTAAGGCCTCGCACTCATATGGGGCCTCGTGGCCACCTAATTTTCCTCTGCTCAATTACTGTGTGCTAGATCCGTGCATCGTTCTGCAGCCATTTTTATTTGCTTACATTTTTTTACCCATTATGGGCATGAGTGGGGCCCACTTGTCTAAGTTTTGGTTAAGGCCTCACAAAGCCTAGAGCCGCCTCTGCTCCTGGCCCTACTCTATGGACCCATAAGACACAGCTCAGCTCACTCCCCACTCTCTCCTTATTGGCTCACTGGCTGTGATTGACAACAGTGGGAGCCAATGGCTCAGCAAATGAGGAGAGAGAGACCTGGGACAGGCAAAGCTCCCATGCACCTCGCTGGATAAAGAAGGGGCTCAAGTGAGTAATAGGGATACTGTGGGGGGAGCAGCATGGGGGAGAAATCATGAAGGTGAAAAACCTTCAGCCTTTTGAACCACTTTAAAGTTCTTAAAACATTCTTAGATCTGTACACAAAGTCTGTTAAAGCAACTTTAAAAATGAACAAGCAATATGTTTTATTTTTAACCAGTTCAGCTTTGGGACCTGTATATAGTAGGTCCAAAAGTGGACAACTGATGTGTAGTAGAGCTGCCATAAGTAAAGCACAGAGGTTATACCTCCTCCTTCTTCTTATAGGTGACATTTATGCTGCTGGACCAGAATAACCGAGAACATGTGTTTGATGCCTTCCGCCCAGACATCTCCTCCGCCTCCTTCCAGCGACCAGTCAATGACATGAATATCGCCAGCGGCTGCCCCTTGTTCTGCCTCCTGTCCAAACTACAGTCCTTCAAGAACAACTACTTAAAAGATGACACCCTCTTCATCCGCTGTATTATCGATGCCAGCTCTTCATAGGCGCCATGCAGGAATACGGATCCAATGCACAAGACTGCCAATGTTATATGCACAGATCTATATATTAAAGCACTATTTATAACTGAGCTATTCAGATAACATAACCAGTCAAGTGTCAAACACTGCTTATGAGGTTCCCATACCTTTATAATTTAAGCACATGAGATGAAATATAAATATACTTTCCTATGCTCAGTTGATTGGCTCACAGGAGCTGAGGAGAGCTGATCCACGAAAAAAGACTCAGTTCCCATGATGCAACAGATTCTTCCCTAAGCTTTGCTGGCAGAGTGATGTAGAGGAAGAGGGTGGTTCTGGACTTGTAGACCATGTCAGGTCTATGAACTGGTGCAATGCTACGGTGCTATAAAATACAATATATCATTTTACTGTTTTTTTAAACCTTTTTTTAGGAGGTTAGAAATGGATTCTCTACTGTCAATTGAAAGTACATACAATACTTTTGAGAACAAATTAATGTTTGTTTCTAAGGGGACCATATAATCTGTGTACATTTATATGATCCCAAATGCCAACCACAACATAACAGGTCTGGATATGCTGTACAGTGAAACTGCATGAATATGAACACCATGCAGTTCCTCTAAGAAAGGTAGAATGTGGTTCAGCATGCGGTCACACTCACAGTAATGCAAACAGATTCCAGCAACTGCACGGGAAACCCCATTTGTGTATGCGCGATCAAGGGGATTTTTGTTATTATTTCTGGTGAGAATTGTATGTCAGAACTCTGGAGAGCTGTTTAGTTAGAAACAGAACAAACTTTATTTTATACTTGATTCCATAATGCATCGGTTTCAGAGCTCTGCCAGTCAGTTCATTAGGATCTAGTGGCATTGTCATTTAGGCATTTACAATGATATATATAATATTTAATAAGTTATTTGTACAATCTATAATAAACCGTCTGAAGCTGTGACAGAAAAGTAAGATTATGTTTATTTTTTGCATCCTTCATTATCCTGTCTGGGAAGTTATTCCTGCTGCTGAATGATATCTCAGCCAAGTCTGTAATTCAATAGATGCAGGGGTCAAGTCCTGGGGAAAAAAGTGTGGGAACTCCCACCCAAGATCCACTCTCCCGCCAAAAAAAATAAAAAAATATGCTTATATGCATAATTACTAAACCGCTATTTTTTTTCCGATCCACTCTACCTAAGTAATCCTTTACGTTACTGGCCGCATCCTGTATATGGATTCATCGGGTAGTGTGCGGGTATTCCGTCACTTACGCAATGTCTCCTGGGAGCTTTTGTCATTGTTGCCAGGAGACATTGCGGAGGTCTGCAGCGAGTTATCGCAGGATTTAGAAAGAAGCAAGTTTTTTCCTAGTTCCTAGGATTACTAGTTTTGCCTGCCCCTGACAGTGACTCAAGCTGGGCATTGCCGCTTAGTGAAGGATTGGCTCGGGCGGCTCGTCTGCTCTAGTCCTGCAAAGGGAACTGATTTTTATGTCACGATGTAGAGTATAAGGCGGCGTACAGACGATCGGATATATCCGATGAAAACGGTCCGCGGACCATTTCCATCGGATATGTCCGATCGGGAGTTTGATCCGATGGCGTGTACACACCATCGGATCAAATTCCCCGCCGCCGGACGGCGCGGTGACGTAGTGGTGACGCGGCGGTGACGTTGACGCCGCCGCGTCACCGCCACGTCACCGCACCAGGAAGTAAAACACTTCCGCGCATGCGCCGAATCCATTCGGCAGCGGCGCGGCGGTGGTGGGAGCCGACATGTCTGCTGGTAAGTGTACTAACCAGCAGACATGTCGGGCGGACAGATTCCCACCGGATAGATTTCAAAGCATGCTTTGAAATCTGTCGGGTGGAGAAATCTGTCCGCTAGCCCATACACACGAGCGGAGATGTCTGCTGAAACGGTCCATCGGACCGTTTTCAGCGGACATATCCCCTCGTGTGTACGCCGCCTAAGATTTCCTATCATCTGTGCCCAGTCTTGCCACACAGAGTTGATCCAGCTCTGAGCAATCCTATTTTAATGTTCAGTGCAAATTAACAGAATTCCAGATAAAAACTTGCCAAATTATAAAGTCCGTTTCTCTGTTTTTGCTTTCAGTGACAGGTTATTTACAAATCTAGCTTGGACATGTTTATCATAACATGAGGTGATCCAAAGTTCATTGTATATTACCAGGATGTGTTATGTGGGGGAGGGGTGGATTTCTCACTTTTTAGACCTCATGTTATGATAAACATAACATAACATATGATAAACATGTCCAAGCTAGATATGTAAATAAACACTCAAAGCAAGAAGAGAGAAAACTGACTTTTTATTTAGGCAGGTTTTTATCTGGAAGGCTGTTCATTTTCACTGAGCATTAAAAGAGGATTTCTCAGATCTGGATTAACTCTGTGTGGCAAGACTGGGCACAGATGATAGGAAATCTTATACTCTACATTTTGACATAAAAAAAACAACAACATTTTTTTAGCTTACATCCACTTTAATATGATTGTTGTAATTAGTAGGGTGAGCCTGTCAGCTAAAGCCAAATACATCTCTTTAGCTCACATTAACATGTTGATGTTGTGTAGAGACAATGGTCTTTTTATTGATTTATTTTCTACATCTTCCTGCTGCAGCAAAATGACAGTTGGCAGGGTGCACACAGAGGATTGAATAGACTCTATTTTTTTAAGCAGTCTTGCTTCAGAAGCCAAATGCAACTGTCATTTTTACTGAGCCAGGTAAAACAGGTAGATTAACATTTCATTTACCAGGATCTGGCTGGGAGATATTGATTGGTGGGACACTTGCGTCACAAAAAATCAATTCTCAGCTCCAGCTACTGAATGCCCACTAAGATTATTATTATCATTTTTTTTACCAAACTCTTAATTGGTTTTCAGCATGTGCAAACCAAAACCGAGGTCTGGTAGCCCAGTGCACGCATGGAGCAGGCTATTCAGAACAAAACAAGTACCCAATACCAACAAAATTCTCAAAATGCAAGAAAAAGAAAAAGGTAGTAGCATTAAGAAAGGCGTGTATGTGGCTTGTGTTCAGGGCCGCCATCAGGATTTCGGGGCCCCTTACACAGCTTCAGGCATGGGCCCCCTGGAGCAGAGAAACGGGGGGGGGGGGGGGGGGTGCTGCCACGAATTGAGAAGTGGGGGGGCTTTTTACAAAAAGTATATATAAAAATATATATAAAAAATATATATAAAAAGGGGGGGGGGTAGCCACCCGGGTGCCCTGGGGACCTCTGTGCCCTTTAATAAAAAGAAAGAAAAGAGATAAGATATATATATATATATATATATATATATACTGTATATATATATATATATATATAAAAGAAATAAAAAAATATATATATAAAAAAGAAATAAACAATTATAAAAAAAAAAAAAAAAAAACAAGGGGGTTGCCTTCCAGGGCCCTGGGGACCTCTGGGCCCTTTAACAAAAAAAAAAATATATATATATATATATATATAAACAAAAATAACAACATCATTTATAAAAAAAGGGGGTTTGACACATGGGGCCCTGGGACCTCTGAGCCCTTTAATAAAAATATATCTATATATAAAAAAAAAAGAAATAAAATAATATAAAAAAACAGGGTTGTCATCCGGGGGCCCTGGGGACCTCTGGGCCCTTTAATAATAATTATATAAATATATATATATATATATATATATATATATATATATATATATATATATATATATATATATATATATAGAAATAAAATAAAAAAAAATATATAATTTTTTTTTTTTTTTTTAAAAAGGGGGGTTTTCATCTGGGGCCCTGGGGATCTCCGGGCTCCTGGGGACCTCCAGACCCCTAAAAAAAAAGAAAAGAAAACAAATTGGCCCTTCAATAAAAAATAAAAGAAAAATATATTAAAAATGTATATTTTTTTTAATAAAAAAAAAAGGGGGTTGCCATGCGGGCCCCTGTGGACCTCCGGACCTCTAAAAAAAATAAAAGAAAATAAATTGTCCCTTTAATAAAAAATAAAAGAAAAATATATTAAAAAAATATATTTTTTTATAAAAAAAGAAATAAAAAAAGAGGGGGTTGCCATCTGGGGCCCTGGTGGCCTCCGGGCCCTGGGGACCTGCCTGTACCCCCCTGATGGCGGCTTTGATGGTGTTAGACCCCCTGAGAACATCAATAATAACAGCCCTGCACAGGTCTCCAAGAAGACAGGATACAAGGAATGTGTAATCAAGTTATTCCCTACACTCTGGCCCAATCCCAAATACCAGCAGCAAACTATGCAGTAGTTGTGTGTTCTAGCCACTTTATGTCAAAATTACAACTGCAACCCTTATATGTGTAAGTGGCTGTGCAAAGTGGCAATTGGGAATTGACTAATGCCTCGTTTCCACTGAGCGGATCGGTTTGGTACGGTTCGGTATGCTATTTTGGGTGTTTCCATTATGAAAGCGTGCTGTAAAACCGAATCGTACCGCACCAGCAAGGGTCCTGCTTCAGATGAGGGACCAGAGAGAGTGGAACGGTTCGGTTAGGGCGGACCTACAAATGCATCTCACTGATTGGTGGATGCGCTAGGAATTTTTTCTAAACCCCGAATGGTCCCTCACGGTCCGATTTGCAATGGAAACGCTCACGCGATTAGACCGGTCCCATCCGAACCGCTCCAAAATTACTGACCCGAACCGATCCGTGCAGTGGAAACAAGGCATAATTGTTTATAGTATACAATTGTGGGAGCCAAGGGTTTTTCAAGTGAAGCGTGCGTGCCTTTTTGGCATATAATAGAAGCAGTCCAAGTAGTGTCCTACCAGCAATTGTATTGGAGATGCCCTCGACAAGGCCCAACAGGCAGATTCTTGGAGAGGGGGTAAATGGAATCTGAGCTATTGTGCTTATAATGCTAACAACATACTCCCAGAATACCTGGATGACTGCTTGGTCACAAGGCCAACAGGTTGTGGAGATAGTGGGTGGATTCTGCTTGGGGTGTAGTAGGCTCTGTGTAATATCATGACTTGTATAAGCTGTTGCCGGAATAAACCACCAAGATAAATGTAAACAGTCATACATTTGTTAGTCATAACTTGCAAAAGTCAATGCAAACTGTAGGAATTTCAAAGATCTTCCTTCAGCTCCATTCTGGGATTGATAAATACAAATCCTAAAGGGAGTTCTAGATGTAGATTTAAACGTCCTTAAAGCAGGGCTGGAAGCTCCAGCCAGCTCTCCTATTATGATGTGAACAGTAAGATGCTCTAGCTCTAAAGAGTTAAAGAAGACCTTCCATGCAGATAGGAAGTCCACTTCCCTACTAGATCCTCACCACCGACACCTAAACAATATAGGCTGCAAATAAATGTTAAAAATAAAGATTTGAGAAAAGAAGATAAAAAAATCCTAATCTCATTATCATGACTCCCGCAAGAATACACTCAAACACTAGGGGGCATATTCTTGTGGGATTTTGAGTGCCCAGTTATCCCAGGAGGCATTGATGAGACATGGTGATGCGACCTGCATCCTCCTGGATGGAAGCTGGGAGTGAGGTAAATATATATTTTTTAATTTCTTTATTTTCACAAGTTTTTTTTGCAGTTCATTTTGTTTGGGTGGTGAGTGGAAGCTGACAGGAAAGTAGACCTTCTATTTTTGATATAATATTTTTCAGTCCAATTTATTTTATTTAAAACAAGGTCTCCGGTATCAGGCCCTCCACTCAGGGCCGCCATCAGGGGGTTACAGGCAATACACCTGTACACAGAGCTCCACGTCCCTGTCAGGGAGAGAGGAGACCGATTGTGTCCCTTGTACATAGGGATACAATCGGTCACCTCCCCCAGTCACCCCCCCTCCCCCTACAGTTAGAACACAAACTAGGAGAAAAATGTAACCCCTTCCCCGCCCCCTAGTGGTTAACCCCTTCCCTGCCAGTTACATTTATACAGTAATCAATGCATATTTATAGCATTGTTCACTGTATAAATGTAAATGGTCCCAAAAATGTGCCAAAAGTGTCCGATGTGTCCGCTATAATGTCCCAGTCCCGAAAAAAAATCGCAGATCACCGCCATTCCTAGTAAAAAAAAAAAACATAATTATGCCCCCTATTTTGTAGGCAATATAACTTTTGTGCAAACCAGTCACTATACGGTTATTGCAATATTTTTTTTTTACCAAAAATATGTAGAAGAATACGTATCGGCCTAAACTGAGATATTTTTTTTTTTTTTTATGGGATATTTATTATAGCAAAAAGCAAAAAATATTGTGTCTTTTTTCAAAATTGTCGCTCTTTTTTTGTTATTAGCGCAAAAAATAAAAACCGCACTGGCGATCAAATACCACCAAAAGAAAGCTCTATTTGTGGGGAAAAAAAAGGACGTCAATTTTGTTTGGGAGCCACATTGCACGACCGCGCAATTGTCAGTTAAAGCGTCACAGGGCCCTAGATGGCAACCCCCCTTTTTTTTATTTTTTTTTTATAAAAAAAAATATATATTTTTTAATATATTTTTATTTTATTTTTTTATTAAAGGGCCATTTTTTTTTTTTTTTTTAGAGGTCTGAAGGTCCCCAGGGGCAGGAGATCCCCAGGGCCCCAGATGAAAACTCCCCTTTTTTTATATAAAAAAAAATATTTTATATATCTTTAATTTATTTTATTTAAATGTTTTATATATATATATATTATTATTATTATTAAAGGGCCCAGAGGTCCACAGAGCCCCGGATGGCAACCCCCCTTTTTTTATAAATGTTTATTTTTTTATTTTTGTTTATATTTTTTTTTATCTTTTATTAACCGCTCAACCGATTAACGACCGCCGCATGTACATATATACGTCGGCAGAATGGCACGTACAGGCAATTGGACTCAGAGGCGTTGCTAGGGGGGTGCGGGGGGTGCGGTCCGCACCCGGGTGACACCCTTAGAGGGGTGACACCATCCCGATTTAATTTTTTTTTTTATTATTAATATTCTTTTTTTTTTGCTGACATCAATGGCGTACTAAGGGCGGGGGGGCGGACCACCCCAGTTGCCACACACTGGGGGGTGTCAGGCTGGCGCACCCCCTTCCTCCAATACTGAAGTGGAGACAGCCGCTGGTTTAAGCAGCGCAGACACTGTGACAGGCAGCCGCGGGTAAGAACAATGCAGTACACGGAGTCAGAGAGCCTGTGGAGGGGGGGGGTGTGTCTGCAGCGCTCAAGTGACACCCGCCTCTTGTGGCCGCGTTGCCGCTCTGTCTGTGCTGTCTCACGTCACGCAGCAGAGCAGAGTGACGCCGCGGGCACCCCCTCCCCTCCTCCATGTAGACTATAGTGCCTGCATCTGTCCCGCGCTGATCATGTCGCGCGCTGAGGTGACAGGCCAGTTACATTATGGGTCTGAAGGGGGGCCTGAACTGTAGGGGACTGACTGCACTGTATTGGGGTGTCTGCACTGTATTGGGGTGGTGTCTGCACTGTATTGGGGTGGTGTCTGCACTGTATTGGGGTGTCTGCACTGTATTGGGGTGGTGGTGTCTGCACTGTATTGGGGGGTGTCTGCACTGTATTGGGGGGTGTCTGCACTGTATTGGGGGGTGTCTGCACTGTATTGGGGTGGGGGTGTCTGCACTGTATTGGGGTGGGGGTGTCTGCACTGTATTGGGGTGGGGGTGTCTGCACTGTATTGGGGTGTCTGCACTGTTTTGGGGTGGTGGTGTCTGCACTGTATTGGGGGGGGGTGTCTGCACTGTATTGGGGGGTGGTGTCTGCACTGTAGGGGGGTATGTGGGATATGTGCTGGGGAGTGATTTCCCCCCCCCCCACTAGCACATATCTTCTTCCCTCTCAAATCACTCCCCAGCACATATGCCCCATACCACCCTCCCCCCACCAAATTAAAAGATGCTCTGCGGCTGCTCCCCTGTGCTCATCCCACCCTGTCCCCTGTGTACAGTGGCGACAATTGATGGCACAGTGGCTGCGTTTGATGGCATGGCACAGTGGTGACAATTGATGGGCACAGTGGCTGCGTTTGATGGCATGGCACAGTGGTGACAATCGATGGGCACAGTGGCTGCGTTTGATGGCATGGCATAGTGGTGACAATTTCTGGGCACAGTGGTAACAATTGATGGCACAGTGGCTGTGTTTGGCATAGCACAGTGGCTGCGTTTGATGGCATGGCACAGTGGTGACAATTGATGGGCACAGTGGCGACAATTGATGGCACAGTGACTACATTTGATGGTATTGAATAGTGGTGACAATTGCTGGGTACAGTGGTGACAATTGATGGCACAGTGGCTGTGTTTAGCATAGCACAGTGGCTGCGTTTGATGGCATGGCATAAAGGTGACAATTTCTGGGCACATTGGTGACAATTGCTGGGCACAGTGGTAACAATTGATGGCACAGTGGCTGCGTTTGGCATGACACAGTGGTGACAATTGATGCACAATGACAATGGGCACATTGGCGACAATTGATGGCACAGTGGCTGTGTTTGATGGCATGGCACAATGGCGACAATTGATGGCACAGTGGCGACAATTGATGGCACAGTGGCGACAATTGATGGCATAGAATAGTGGTGACATTTGATGGCACAGTGGCTACATTTGATGGCACAGTGGCTACATTTGATGGCATGAAATAGTGGTGACAATTGCTGGGCACAGTGGTGACAATTGATGGCACAGTGGCTACATTTGATGGCATGAAATAGTGGTGATAATTGCTGGCACAGATGTAACAATTGATGGCACAGTGGCTGCGTTTGGCATAGCACAGTGGCTGCGTTTGATGGCATGGCACAGTGGTGACAATTTCTGGGCACAGTGGTAACAATTGATGGCACAGTGGCTGCGTTTGGCATGGCACAGTTAAAATAAATACAGTTCTTTAACAGTTTAAGCTTTGAATTCTATTATTTTCATATGATTTTGTTATTCAAATTTGCTAGTTGATTGAAAGTTATTAACGGCACTACTGTTGCCAACATATGCAGTGTTATTAGGGGGGAAAAAATTATTCGGGGGGTGACACCATGTTATACCGCACCAGGTGACACCAACCCTAGTGACGCCACTGGATGGACTTACCTGTACGTCCCTGCCTAAACGTGGGTCGAGGGTCCGATCGGAACCCCCCCCCCCCCGGTACTTGCGGCGGTCGGTAATTCCGTGGGAGCGATCCGGGATGAGGGGGCGGCTGTTCGTTTTTGTCCGCCCCCTCCAGATCGCTTCCAGCGAATCAGCTCACGTACACACGATCGGACAAATTCGAAAAGTTGCAAATTTTGAAGTTGGTTGGCCAAAAGTCCGACCGTGTGTACGGCGCTTTAGTATCACTGTTGCCGCTAGGTAGCTTGTTTTTTTTTATTGCGATTTTTTTTTACTAAAGACATGTGGCTGAATACATTTTGGCCTAAATGTTTGACTAAAATTTAGTTTATTCGATTTTTCTTATAACAAAAAGTAGAAAACATAATTTTTTTTCTAAAATTTCGGTCTTTTTCCGTTTATATTGCAAAAAATAAAAATCGTAGAGACAATCAAATACCATCAAAAGAAAGCTCTATTTGTGGGAAGAAAAGGACGCAAATTTTGTTTGGGAGCCAAGTCGCACAGCAGCGCAATTGTCTGTTAAAGCGACGCAGTGCCGAATTGTAAAAACACCTTTGGTCATTTAGCAGCATATTGGTCCGGTCCTTAAGTGGTTAACGACCGCCGCATGTATATATACGTCCACAGAATGGCACGTACAGGCAGATGGACGTGCCGGCACGTCCCTGCCTTCCCGCGGGTCGGAGGTCCGATCGGGACCCCCCCCGCTACTTGCGGCGGTCGGTAAGCCTCTGGGATCGATCCGGGATGAGGGGGGCGGCTCGCTCCCAGCGAATCCGCTTTCCCCCCCTCTGCCCGCCCTCTGCCTGTGTAATGTAAACACAGGCAGAGGAAGTGATGTCACCTCTCCTCTCGGCAATATTTTCGTTCCGGCGAGAGGAGAGGAGACATCACAAGTAAGTTGCACCAACACTACACTGACACCAGTACACATAGGCACACTTAACCCCTTCAGATCACCCCCCCCCAGCCCCCTAACACAGTGTCACTAATAGCAGTGATCATATATTTACTGATCACTGCATTTAGTGTCAGTGTGACAGTTAGTGTGACAGGCAGTTAGTGTTAGGTCCAGGGTAGCCCCCAACCCCCCTTAATAAAGGTTTAACCCCTTGATCACCACCCTAGATAACCCTTTCACCCCCTATTGCCAGTGGTTCTCTGCTCCAGGGAGCCCATGTCTGAAGCTGTGTAAGGGGCCCCATAATCCCTGATGGTGGCCCTGCCTCCACTGTTTTAGTTGTCAGCTGGGTGGCTTCACCGGTCTCCTGGAACATGAGCTAGGTACAGTGGTCTTGCTTCCCTCCGGCGGGTTGGCCTCCTGGCGACTCCAGGCCCAGGCTTCAGGCCTAACAGCACGGTTGTGCTGCTCTCCACAGTTCCGCTGAGGAGGAGATGCAGGTCCCGAGAGAGCGAGATCAGCCCCTCTTTCATTAAGTAACCTCCCCCATAAGTCTGTGCGGAGGTGTCACATGTTCCAATAATGCAGGGCATTGTGGGAAGCGTAGTCTGTTTCTATGAAGAGTCAATGCAGTCCATATCTCCCGGCACTTGCAGTCCCACAATGCATAATTTCTTAAAGGGTATCGTAGCATATTTACAGGCGTAGCTAAAGTTCCGGTGGGATTCAGGCCTATCAATTGTCTCTGATAGGATGACCCCGCTACACACTCCCCTCACTCAAAATCTTTGGTCCCCAAAGAGGGCGACAGTATGTATCCTGATACATGCTTTTCAAAATACAAGCGGAGAAAGGTTTGTTAGAGTATGCAAGGCAACAAACACTGTGCATTATTTCTAACATTGTTCAAAGCCAAAAAACTCATTGTTTGACATAGAGTAGACAGGGGATCCTCCCACCAATTATTGGGTATGGGCAGGCTACCCTGTCCACCGTTTACCAACACTAAGCATTAGATTCAGGGGGTGAGCAGGGGTTATCCTCCACCAAATTTTCAGCGGGAGGATCACACAGAACATTGGATCTTTTGGAGGTGAGGATAGTTTCTTCAGAACACTCTCCCAATTGGCTATAGGTCAGTCTCTTTGGAGAATGAATATCTCTTATTTCCTTTGACTCTTCAGGAATTGAGGAGTTAGGAAGAATAGGGCCTGTTTCATTATTCTGAAAAGCAGCATTGTCCTCTGTATCTGACACAACCGATTCCACATCCCCTGAATCATTTAAGTCTCTATTTTGCGGGCTTGAGGCCTCCATGAAACCTTCGGTAGAGTATAAATCAACATCACCTTCCAATTCTTCATCAAGCTCATTCTGAGGTATAAATTCAGGGGCCTCTGGCCAAAGTGTCCCACTACTTGTCACTTCAAATGAGGGCAGGAACGAAGTACTAGGCTCTGGTTGTTTAGAGGACCATAACCACTCTGACCCTATCCAATCATCTGTGGACTCTTCATCTTCTGAATCTGGAGGTAGTGTTTGAGACCTAGTAACTGTCCCAGAGGGCCTGGAAGTAGAGGGTAGGTCCAGAGTGTCAGAGACCAAGGGTATTCGAACAGCTTTAAACAGCTTCAGTGAGGGGCAGTAAGTGATTCCTGTACCAGGTCTTTCAGGGGCCCACACTTCCTTCCGGCCTGATCTGGTACACGGGAAGGCCAGGTAGCTGTTTACATATGATATATGGCTGCGACTTCCAGTGATCAGCCAGTTTGTGTTTTCCTGGAATACCTAGGTTCCTTAGCAAGACTGTCTCCTGGCTGTAGATCCTGAATCCGGACTTTCAAAACAAAGTTTCTTTTGTTCCTCTGTTCCCGTTTTTCAGAGCTAGTGTAAGCCGAGCTAGTGTAAGCCGAGCCGTATTGTGAGCAGAGCTGTATTCTGGCCTAGGCCAACAAGGCCCAGGCCTAGGGCAGCACTTTGCAGGGGGGCAGCACGAAAAGAGTCCCCGCCGGCTTGCGCTACACTGTTAGGAAAATAGTCCAGCGCCCCCAAAAAGCGCCCGGGCTGCTTCTGGTATTCAGGCGGCCGGCATTCCGCAACTGTGGGGGGGGGGGGGGGCGCTTCCAATTTTGACTGTTTTATAATCCTGGACCACAAACCTTCCTCACTGTGCTATATGTTTCTGCTGCACCATCTACTTAAAGTAGAACTATAGGCAACACTTTTTTTTTCATTTTGGGTAGAGTAAGGGAGGGTTATAGCCCCTGTCAGTTTATTTTTTTACCATCCCTGTCCCATTGCTAAGATTTCCCTTCACTTCCTGCTCTATGGGCAACCAGGAAGTAAGAGGAAATCTAATTAAATTAGGGAATCCATTGCCCCCCCCCCCCAGGCCCTCAGAACTAGTGTCCTCACTCGAAAATTTCAGGGCGGGTCTTAAACACAGGGTGTGGCCATAACAGGAAGGGGTGGGTCATATTTAAATTAGGGGGTGCATGAGTTTAGTCAGGCCTAGGGCAGCACAAAACCTAAATACACCTCTGATTGTGACTACCCGGTTGCATCATTAATGGTGCAATTATATGCATGCACAATGGCTGCCACGTGCTTGCTCCAATGTTGTTTTCTTGAACTCAATGTCCCCAGCATATTCAAAAGGGTCCTGTTAAACCTTTCAGGCTGTGCATCCCCCTGGGGATGGTAGGGTGTGGTTCTGGTTTTGTCTAGGTTCTACAAATCCAACAGCTTTTGTATTAGCTTGCTTTCAAAGTCTCTCCCTTGGTCAGAATGGATTCATTGTGGCAAACCATAATGCACGAAGAACTTCTCCACCAAAACTTTTAGCTACGGTTGAGGCCTTCTGATCTTTGGTTGGGTATGCTTGAGCATACTTTGTGAAGTGTTCAGTCACCACCAGACATTTCCTATTCCACTCAGATCAGGCTCCAACCAAAGAAAGTCTATGTACATTAGCTCCAATGGACCCTGACTTTGAAGATGGCCCATTGGGGATACACCAGATACAAGAATGGCAATATCCTTCAACTTCAGCCCTCATGCCAGGCCAGTAAAACCTGTCTCTGACTAACTGGAAGGTCCTCTCTGGACCCAAATGGCCATGCTGGTCATGAAGCGCAGCTAGTACAGTCTCTTGGTGTTTACTGGGTAGGAACATTTGCCAGTTCTCTGCCCCTTCGGTAGACCACCCCTTGATGGAGCTGTAGCCTGTCCCACTCTTTATGCACCAGCCGTGCTTCTTTTGAAGGACTGGTAAGAAGTACACTTGGGTCCTGATCTTCCAAAGCCTCTAAAATCAGCTTACAAAGGGGTGATTTTGAGTTGATTACATTATTGAATAATTTTTTGTTATAATTATTCATTATATTATAATTTATAATTTTGTTTAAAAAAAAAAAGAAATCATACCCGGGATGCCTACTAGACTCTTGTTTGGTCAGATTTAAGTGAGTTATTCCTAAGAATTACAGGCCTACAGTATAAAACGCCAAATTTCCTTGCAAATAATGGTACCGCTTTCAGCATCTAAAACCAGAAAGAATCATACCGCCAGGGAGGTTAAAGACACAAGCATCAACATTACCAGACCAGCATAATACATACAATACAAATTCTTTTTTTACATGTTTCCTTTACAATTAACCTGTTAGGCCTCATACACACGAGTAAATAGATTTGTTCAAAACGGTCTGTCCGACCGATTTGAACAAATCTGTCTGCTGGCATTTTGGTTTGCTCGCGTGTACACACGAGCAAACCAAAATCCCCGCCAGGAGACAGCGCGCTGACGTGTCGGTGACGTGGCGGTGACCGCACCAGGAAGTAAAACACTTCCGCGCATGCGTCGAAACCATTCGGCGCGTGTGCGAGAAGACATGTCTGCTGGTTAGCGTACTAACCAGCAGACATGTCGGGCGGACGGGTTCCCAGCCGACAGATTTCAAAGCATGCTTTGAAATCTGTCGGGTGGCCAAATCTGTCTGTTTGCCCGTACACACGATCGAATCTGTCTGCTGAAACGGTCTAGCAGACAGATTTGATCGTGTGTACGAGGCCTTAAAGATGTGAGCAGAAAACCATGTGCCTGAAAATCATATATACCGTTTTTATCGGCGTATAACACACACAGGCGTATACCACGCACCCTAACTTTAAGAGGGTAGTTTCAGAAAAAAACTTTCCCCAGCCCCCTGCATATAACATGCAGGCACAGTTTACCCTCTATTTTCAGGGTAAAAAAGTGAGTGTTATACGCCAATAAATACAGTAGTTTTGTTTATGTGACTAAAAAAATTAAATGCAATGGGGTTGATCTACTAAAGGCAAATAGACTCTGAACTTTGCAAAGTGCAGTTGCTCCAGAGCTAAGTAAAATGATCAGAAGCTCTGCTGACTTCCATCATCCAATCAGGTGGAAGCAAAAATGCTGTTTTTTTTTATTTTCCTTGCATGTAATTGGGTATTCTTTGCAAAGTGAAGCTTTAAATTATTTACTAAGCACTGGAGCAACTGCACCCACAGAGTGCAACTATTTGCCTTTAGTAAATAGACCCCAATGTATCTATTTTTAAATCTAATTATAAACCTATTTGCATTTTGCATATTTGAGTATTTCCCAAAATTTCCGGTACCAAATATAAAATAGGAAGTGAGAGAAAATAAATGAAAATGAAAGTGAGGGAAATAACCTCTTAGACAGTTGTCATCAGAACTGGTGTTCTTTTGGATGACTATTCTATTCTAGAACTTCCTATTACTGTTAAATGTCAGATTTCCCATATCTTTTAACGCCAATGAAAAAGGCCACCGAGAAAAATAGAGAGGGTGAACCTCCTTAATGTGACAGAGAAAGCAATAAAATCCCCAACAGGGATGAAAACCCTTCCTTAAAAAATAAAATAGGAAAATGTTTTGGCTTTAGATAACCTTTAATGGACACCATCTGATAATGAGGAACAATGTTCTGTATAAATCTGCTATTTCCATAGATTTCCTGTACTATGTCTTAGATGTAAACCTATGTTATTTTAGCTATTGTGAGATTAGATGGTGACTCTCAGCATCTATTGCCATGTAACGGATCTGCTGTGCCAGCTGTTCACATTATCCACCACCCTGCAATATGCCAGTATATGGTCTTGGCTTTCATCACCTTACAAAACAAGCCAGCAGGACAGGAAGATGACAGGCACACAGTATAATCCATTACAATAAATTGAATTAAAACTTTGGCTCTATTCTTGGTTCAGTTACATACAGTGGATCAGAGGATGGAATAAGATTAGGCTTGAGTAGAAATTGATACAAAATAAAATGCTGCATCACAAGAACTGTTTGAAACATCCACATTCTTAAAGGGCAGCTTCACCTAAAAACCATTGACACATCTTGAGTTTTAACAAGTGCGGAAAACACTGAGCAGAAGAAATGTCCCCTCGCTCCAAACTTTTTCTGCAAAACTTCTCCCTTAAGACTACACATAGAACCCAGGTGATACCATTTGAGATGTTCTATCACTGGAGTCGTTTATAAGCGTTTTTAGGACATAAGCCACGTACACATGCTCGGAATTTCCGACAACAAATGTTGGATGGGAGCTTTTGGTCGGAATTCTGACCATGTGTAAGCCCCATCGGACATTTTCTTTCGGAATTTCCGACAACAAAAATTTAAGAGCTGGTTCTCAAATTTTCCGACAACAAAATCCGTTCTCATAAATTCTGAACGTGTGTGGACAATTCCATGCATGCTCTGAATCAAGTACGAAAAGGAAGCGATCGGTCTGGTAAAACAAGCGTTCGTAATGGAGATTCGTCACACTGTAATGGACTGAAAAACACGAGGCTGAAAAGCGTGAATCATCTCTCACCAAACTTCTACTAACCCGACTGGTATTAAACTTCTCTTTTCTAGTGTCGTCGTAACTGTTGTACGTCACCGCGTTCTTGATGTTCGGAATTCCCAACAACATTTGTGTGACCGTATGCATGCAAGACACGTTTTTTTTGTTGGAATGTCCGATCGTCTGTATGTGGCATTACAGTGTGATAGACTTCATCAACAAAAATGGTTAATGGCCTTTCACAATAACATGTCACAAGCTCATTAAAAATAAAAATGGTGACCTCTGAAAGGTTGTGTGATCAACTAAGGCCTGGTTCGGACCTATGCATTTTGTAGTGCGTTTTCAGTTTTACAGAAACACACTACAGTCTATTTAACATGGTTTCCTATGGGAAATGCATTTTATGGAAAGGGCCATGGACTTTTTGGTTCCATAGACTTCAATGGATCAAAAACGTGTATTGAAAAATGCAAAATGCATCTGGAATATCCAAACTGATACCTGCATAGGTGTGAACCAGGCCTCAAACACTATTTTAACTTTAAAGTATGTCATATTGTATGACACAAATGGTAGTCACAATGATCGCGCCCTGATGACTCCCACCGCTGCGCTAAGGTATGGGTGAAAACAAAAATTCACAGCTGCTGTTTTAAATAAGATAAATGTGACAATGTGTATATAGTGTATTTAAACAATGTGGTTTAAATTCCAAACATATATAAACAGCGCTAGTAAGTGGGTGATCCACATAGGTGAACAAAAACATATAAAATGACAATAAGAATAAACAATTAATATGAACCCGTGAGTAAATAACGTGTTTCAGACAAAAAGTTCATAGGTGTTTGAAACAAAACAAAAGATAAATTATCTCAGATCTATAATCTTCAAAGTAATCTTCCACCGCTCCCGATGTGTAAAGTGAATCCTCCACTAGTTAAGTTGGCCACTCACCAAAACGACTTGCCTAACACTCACGTGTTTTGGCACATAAGCATGAAATATGTTTCTTAACCCATCAGGTAGAATTCCAATTCCAGCATTGTGGTAGGTGAAATCCAAAATAAAGAAAGCATATAATAGTGTGATAACGTAAAAACCAGTTTAATAACACACCACATAAAATCTGCACTCACAAAATTAAAAGAATCAAAGACGTGAATCAAAACAAAGCAGAACTTCCTCAATATTCATGTAGCTGATCAACTGCGGTCGCGGCGGACCTGTGCAAACAACCAGATGTATGTCACTACTCCACCTGCGCTGTACTGCGCTCACGATCGCTGGTCACTAGCGCGATACGACATGCAAAAAAGGGCCTCTTCATGTTGGTTCATGTAATCAAAAGTTCAAAATTTAGCCACGCCCATGTCATATTGTATTACAGTGAGGGTTGGGATAGTGGCAGGAATAAAATGAAGCATGTACAAGGCTTGGAAGAAATAAAAAAAATGTTTTTGTTAATTTCTAACAAGAGATAAACTCACAATGAACAGGCTGCATGTAGACTGCCTTGCTCTATTGGCTTTCATCTGTGTGACTCATTTCTCTCCACATACTTCGGGTCGGGATTTATTTACTAAAGGCAAATTCACTTTGCACTACATGTGCACTTGGAGGGGCACTTGGATGTGCAGTTGCTGTAGATTCCAGGGGGACATGCAAGGAAAATTAAAAACAGCATTTTTGCTTGTACATGATTGGATGATAATTTCAGCAGAGCTTCCCCTCAGATTTACAGCGATCTTCCAAGTGCACTTTTAAGTGCACTTGCAGTGCACAGTGGATTTGCCTTTAGTAAATCAACCCCAATGTCCTGCTGTAACCTTCCCCTTCCCTCCCCTGTGATTGTATTATTGGCACGTGGGGGCTAGTGGTGACTATTCATCTGTATTAACATTGTGAAAATAGGCACTAATGAGTAAAATATACATCTCTGGATGTGTCAACCCTAAACCACTGCTGAAAGTTAGTTGGTATTTTGTTTTTACTTAAAAAAATATATATATAACAGCATTTTTTATTTCAGTCTTTAGCACAGCACTTGTACAAGATGTATAATGACTTCTACAGAGAGAGTGCTCAACATCGCAAGAGGAATACATAATTATCTCATTAACACTTAGTTTAGGGCTTCCTCCAGACTTGGAAACTGCCAGATCTACACAAAGGCCCGGGCCTGGTGCCCGGCAGGATATCCAATTACTCCATGAGAGCCATCGTCCCGGCACAGAAAGCGTAGACAGCCAGTGTATTTATCAACCTTAGAAAACCAGAAAACCTTCTGAACGCATTACTCCATGTGAAAGAAATGAACAGAATTTTGTTTTCGTGATTTGGACAAGACCCACCTTCTATATGGCTTTTTTTTTTTTTTTTAAATGAGCCACACTCTTTTCAGAACAGGCAGAAATAGGGAGATGTCTGGAAATAGCTCTAATTACATTGGAAAAGCCAAAAAAAAAACAATAAATAATAATGAATAACATTTTAGAATATAATTTTCTTAATAACTTCCAGTACGCCAGCCAACATCGCAGCCATGGAAAAGTGACATTTAGTGACGTAATAACAGCCATAAAGCTTTCATGGCTGCTATGGTACCTGGGGTAGGAAGGGGGTCCTATTAGGGAGGCTGTTAAGGAAAACTGTGATGTTTTCAGTATAGAAGGGCTGAAGTCAGATGTCAGAATATCAAAGATCCCCTCTGTACAGAGGCAGCCTGCCCATTAAGGGCGCACGGGCGCCGCCCCCTCTTGGTTTGTGCAAAAGTTATAGATTCTACGAAATAGGGGATAGATTTATAGCATTTTTATTATTATTATTTTTTTTACTAGTAATTGTGGTGATCTGACTGCGATATTGCGGTGGACGTATCGGACACTTTTGACACATTTTTGGGACCATTCACATTTATACAGCGATCCGTGCTATAAAAATGCATTGATTACTGTGTAAATGTGACTGGCAGGGAAGGGGTTAACACTAGGGGGCGATCAAGGGGTTAAATATGTTACCTAGGGAGTGATTCTAAATGTAGGGGGAGGGTACACACAAAGGGGAGGAGACCGATCGGTGTTCCTCTGTACAAGGAACACACCATCCGTCTCCTTCACCTGGCAGGATGTGGATCTATGTGTTTACACACACAGATCCAGGATTATGCTCTGTTACTGGGCAATCGCGAGTGCCCGGCGGACATCGGGGCCGTGCATCGGGTCCCCGGTGATGCGGCGGGCAGGCCCCCTAGTGTCCCGGGAAATACCCAGTGCCCAGTACAAGAGCCGCACCGCCCAGCCGTCGGCCATTTGACGGCCGGTGGGCGGCAAGTGGTTAAGTTTGTTGGCAACTTGCGGGCGAACAAATACATGGATAAAATACATGCATAGAAGCAGTTTTCCTTGCCAAAGGATCTGTATTTCTGACCATCTAAGATATTCCTGAGATTTACACAGCTCTGCCACACCACACAGTGCTGTCTTATATGGTAGACAAACTGATTTTTTTCCTCTGCCACAGTGCAAAAAGACTTATAGCTCTTATCCCATCCCCTGTCTATGGCGGGACAGTAAAAAGAGAAGCAGGACATCTGTTTTTGTCCCTCTGCTGTCTCCTCCTATCAGCATGCTCCTTGCCCTGGAGAACATCTTTTTGGCTACTTGTACTGCCCCGGTCTAAACTCTGTAGTGCAGTGGGCGCAGAAAGCTGCTATCAAGTCAATCTCAAGTACTAACATTCATTGCTTACATTAAAAAACATTGTTTTCTGAATTCAGTCTTAGCAGTTTATATGAATTGTACAGATCTATGCGGTCCTGGCTCAGACCCACTTTGGCTGCGGTCCACTACCCTCCTAAATTATCCAATGGAATTATTCTCATCTGACCACATGAGCCCCCTCCCGACACAGGAAACCTCTTGGCCAGAAGTTCGAAAATAGTTTGCAGAAGTTTATAAACAAGTTTAGCGTTGTCTCCTCCTGGAGTGAAAACAAGATTCCTGCAGAAAGTTTGCCGGCTTTTCCCAAAATGTTTCTGAGATTCTGCAGATGCCACAGAGGAGCTTCTGGAATTTCACTAATGTGCTGAATTCAGTATTTTAATTGAGGTAAAACCATCTGCTTACTTCTATTAAAGATGAGAAAGTGTCATTTCACGCAGAAATATCTCTCTTTTCATCACTGTATGGGGTCTATAGGTGGACCATAGGATAATGCAGCTGTCATACTGCAGATGGCAAGTAAATTGGGTCTGTGAGTGGTGCCGGATTTATAAGGGGGCAATTGCCAGAAGGGGCCCCTCTCTCCACAAAATATAAAAAAAAAATATTTGTTGTTATTGTCTTGGAAAGCAATACTTTGCCTGGAATCACCTGTTAAAGTGTTTGTTAACCCTCCCCCCCCCCCAAGAAAAACTGATTCTAGCCCCTAAAGCAGATTACAGTACATAGCACAGCGCTTGTATTGTGTAATCTTCCCCCCTCTAAACTGTACAAAAAAAACTGAACCTGGCACTTCCTGTATGCCCTATCTAGACAGACCACGATAACTGGGCTGCTCCGCCCTGATCACTGTGGTCAAAGTGCGTCCCCTCTGTTCTCCTCTCTCCCCCCTCAGCCCCTCCTACCTGTATCTCAGCGTTTTCTTTGTCTCTGTCTCCGCCCCCCCGCTGCTACTATTACAAATAAAATTGTCACTGCCAGTCCCTCTATTAGGCCGCGTACATACGATCGGTCAAAACCGATGAAAACGGACTGAAGGTCCGTTTCATTGGTCCAAACTGATCGTGTGTGGGCCCCATCGGTCAGTTATCCTTCGGTCAAAAAAAAGAGAACCAATGGACGCCTAACCGATAGGTCAAAACCGATCGTTAGTATGCACAAGCATCGATTAAAAAGCCGCGCATGCTCAGAATCAAGTCGACGCGTGCTTGGAAGCATTGAACTTCATTTTTTTCAGCACGTCGTTGTGTTTTACGTCACCGCGTTCTAACACAACGATTTTTTAACTGATGGTGTGTAGGCACATCAGACCATCAGTCAGCTTCATCGGTTAATCGATGAAAACGGTCCTTCGGATGGACTGATCGTGTGTACACGGCCTTAGAGGCTGGCATTGCACACTATCCAAGTCCTTTGCAAAAACGAGCGCTCTAAATACTTCTTTAAAACTGTGTTCAGGCTGGTCACATGACTCGCGGACGCTTTACAGCTCCGAGACATTGCTTCTGTGGGAGGTCACGTGATCTTATTGTATTGTATTTTTGGATGAAAACTTCACTGATTAAAACAAAACTTCTACGGTCTGGTATCATACAAGAATTTTTTTTGCGCTTGTCCCATCGGGTAAATATCGGATGAAGTGTTGTGATTGGCTCTCGTCTCCATCACCTGGTTGTAGAGTAGTGAGAGTGAGAAGTGTCTGGAAAGCTGCTGAGCTCTACTGGGAGAGGCCTAATTGTTCTGGGATTGTTGTGCTTGCCTTCTTGCAGAAAGGAACAGTCAGTGAAAGTCTGTGTCTGCCTACCCCTGAATATTGGACAAATATATATATATATATATATATATATATATATATATATATTCTCAATAAAAAACAGGGTTCTAACACTGACATATGATTTACAACACCTGACACACGGTATATAATGTGAACTTTTAAATACTCAGAAACATATTGGGGTAGATTCATGTAGATCAGCGGATCTTTTGATCCGCGTGATCTATCTTTTTTACGATCCGCCTGCGCCAGTTTTTGAGGCAAGTGCTGTATTCAGATAGCACTTGCCTCGTAATTAGCCCTGGCGGACTGTAAATCCCCCGGCGGAATGCAAATTCCGCGGCTAGGGGGAGTTTACTATTTAAATCACGCGCGTCCCCGCGCCGATCGTACTGCGCATTCGACGCCGGCAAAATTTCCCAGCGTGCATTGCTTTAAATGACATCGCAAGGACGTCATTGTTTTCGATGTTAACGCAATTAACGTATGGCCGTATTCCAGGACGACTTACGTAAACGACGTAAAAAATGCAGCCTAAGAACCGACAGTGTAACTCACTTACACCAGTCGGCTCTAAGGGAGATCTATGCGGAACCTGATTCGAGGAATCAGCCGCATAGATCCGAGCGTCGGATCTCACAGATCCGACGGTGTATCAGTAGATACACCGTCGGATCTCTACATGAATCTACCCCATTGAGTTTATTTTTATATATTTGCACATTATCCTAAAGAGTAGCACCACACCCACTACTTAATTTTGCCAAACTAAAGCTAGCAGCTTTCTACAAATTGTGACAAAATTTAAATAGTCATTGGGCGAAACGAGCTTTAATAAAAAAAATTTAGACCAATGCTTTTACCTACACTAGAGGATGCCACACTAACGATCAGATTATCGTACAATCGTTTCGAAAGCGGTATTTTTATTGCAATTATTTTTTTCTGATCATGTATACGGACCAAAACAAAAAATTTTCAGTACCTCTCTATATCTATTTATACAGAAAAAGAGTTTTGCTTTGGGATTTTAAATGAGGTGGCCACAGTTTGTAACAAAAGTAGTAATAGTATAAATGTTTATTAAAATTAGGGTTGTCCCGATACCAGTATCGGTATCGGGATCGATACCAAGTATTTGCGGGAGTACTTGTACTCCCACAAATACCCCCGATGCCTAAATCGAATACTTCCCCCCGCCGCCGTTGCGGTATATCGCAAAGCCGCCGCCGCCGCGTTAATCACCGCGCGGGGAACATTAGAGTCAGCTTTCGTTTGAATAGCTGTTTTCCCCGCCGTGCATAGACACTCCCCCTTGCTCGGGATTGGACGGATCTGTCCAATCCCGAGCAAGGGGGAGTGTCTCTATACACAGCGCAGCAGGGAAAACAGCTTATTCAAACGAAAGCTGACTGTAATGTTCCCCGCGCGGTGGCATCATTTAGGTACGGGGGACATGGCTGCATGTGGGGGGACATGGCTGCATATGTTTGGGGACATGGCTGCATATGTTTGGGGACATGGCTGCAATATGTTTGGGGACATGGCTGCATATGTGGGGGGACATGGCTGCATTTGGGGACACATTTAAAAAAAAGTATCGGTATTCGGTATCGGCGAGTACATAAAAAAAAAAAAAAAAAGTATCGGTACTTGTACTCAGTCCTAAAAAAGTGGTATCGGGACAACCCTAATTAAAATTGATGTACATACATGAATAATATAGCATAATATCTCAGCCAATGGATTTGCACATAATAAAGAGAATAATTAAAATTGATACAAACAGTATACAATGCAGTATATACAAATGCACACATCAGAAAACCCGACAAGCCTTTCGCAAGATCATTGCTCACTCATCAGGGGTGGATGCGGATGGGATGTATCTTAATAGATAAAAAGATGTGTCACAGTGATAAATGTAAGAACAATGGCAGAACGGCCCAATACTTACCAATGAACGAAACCAGAGTTTCCATCGCTGAACCCCCAAATGGACGGCAGACAGCCAGAGTATGGCACGGGTGCTGAGGGGGAGAAAACAGACACGTATACCCCCAGGGGGGACGCCAGGCGGCAGACATGGCATGGGTGAAGGTGAATGGTCCTAATTGTCTCAGTATGTGACTTGATAGATATAAAAATAAATGTATATGTCTCAATGATTTTCCAAAATTAGTAAGATAAACGTAAAGTTATATAGTATAATAATATTCTTGAATGAAAGCATGTATACTCTAACATATGTATATCAAGCCTTAGGGCTCTTTCACACGTCCGTTCAGTTTTTTAGATCAGTTTTTTCCCCCTTCAGTTGATCCGTTTTTTCATCCGTTTTTCGTCCGTTTTCCGTCCGTTTACATCCGTTTCCGTTCCGTTTTCCATCCGTTTTTCATCAGTTTTTTTCATCCGTTTTTTTTTTTTTTAGAACTTTTTTTTTTTTTACATATTTTGATGAAAAACTGACGTTAGCGGATCGGATGGTAAACGGATCATCCGCTAACGTCTGTTTTTCGTCCGTTCCGTTTTTTTGACGGAAGAAAAATAGGGTTTTCTTCCGTCCAAAAAAACGGAGCTTACCACAGACGGATGTTAACGGACGTTAGCAGATGCTCATCCGCTAACGGACGCTAACCCATAGGGAAGCATTGAGGTCCGTTAACGGACGTCCAAAAAACGGACGAACTGAACGGACGTGTGAAAGAGCCCTTACTGAAAAGGAAAGTATCTATTAGGCTGGCATTAAATATACCGTGCAGGCTAGTAACAGTGCCTGCTGTGGTAGGGAATGGTGTAATGCCCTGTGGTACCATCCAGTGTGCTGACCAGTGATAGGTTCAGGTGTGTTAGGATCGCGCCCACCAGGAAGCCGGCACTGCACACCGTCAATCATAGGCAGTGAGGCATTTCCTGACCCGCAGCTGCACATACACACGCTGCCTATGATTGGTGGTGTGCAGTCCCATCGCTAGTGCTGACATACTGCATTTTTGGGCACTGCATGTCACAACAAATGTTTTTTCTATGTGCCTCGGTGGTGATCTGCGTTTATAGTGTGTACGAGCCCTAGGGGTGACCTGTACACACTGCACATAGTGTGAACTATCCCTTAATATTCCAAGCTATTCTAAAGACAAACAGGGTCCCAATTGCTTCTAAATATGTATACCTATTAAAAAGGCCAGGTCTATGGGCCTCTATCAGCTACATGTACAGAATCGCCTTTTGCAGTTTATTGGGGGGGAAAAAGCACTTTCTAAGGTCAATACTGTTTACAGTCCCCCTATCTCTGTCAGCTTTGTTCTGCCCCACTTTCATATATATTCTATGTCTTGTATTGTACTACACCAGGTTATCATTTTTCTGTAGTATGCTGATATCTAGTGGCAGTTTAGGGCCAATGAAACTTGTTTACACATGTGATTTTGGAATCTTCCTCTGTTCCCCCCTCCTGTTTAGTGCTAGTTAGTTTAGTTCTAGCTAGACCCTCCCCACTTCTTTAATGTTCCCTCAGGCAGTGTTAATATTTCATAGAGTTTGGTTTGGGAAAGTCATTGTCTTCTAACACTTCAACAGACTGGAAACCATCCTTGGTACTGCAGTTAGGTGAAGTAGAATTGTGTTGGATTCAAGGAATGAGATCCAAACAGAGAAACTCCTGGTGCCTGGATTCGGAGGTAAAAGGCCGCGTGCGTGTGCACCCATGCACATGACGTACCGCGCATGCACGTAGAGCTGTATCCTGGCCTAGGCCAACAAGGCCCAGGCCTAGGGCAGCACTTTGCAGGGGGGCAGCACGAAAAGAGTCCCCACTGGCTTGCGCTACACTGTTAGGAAAAATTAGTCTAGTGCCCCCAAAAAGTGCCCGTGCTGCTTCTGGTATGCTGGCGGCTGGCATTCCGCAACTGTGGGGGGGGGGGGCGCTTCCAATTTTGACTGTTTTATCATCCTGGACCACAAACCTTCCTCACTGTGCTATATGTTTCTGCTGCACCATCTACTTAAAGTAGAACTATAGGCAACAAGGTGTGTTAAGCGTTAGGAAGAGTTAAACTGCCTATGGATGGTGCAAAGTCAGCAGGTGACAATACTGTCTCGACAGATTGGGTCTAAGGATGTACTGTATGTCAATGCATAAAGCAGCTTTCGGGAAAAAACAAAACAAGATTCATCAAGATTCATTCATTCATACTGCTTGGGATGCAATTTGGGCTCCTATGCAATACTTCTGCATGAGCTGGGCTGTCAGTCCATACAATCTATTCTAGGGTATGAACAGAGATCCTTTGTGAAGGAGTCAGGCAGTGGGTACTTATATTAGCTGCTCTTCCACTGCAAGGAAATGGTATATTTAGTGATTTCTGTTTTTTTTTTTTCCCTTAATATGCTGCAATATTTATTCACACTTTCCTGGTGGAGGCCACCTCAGTAAGATGCTAAATATTTGTGTTGAAAAGTCTTTGTGTTGAAAACGATCCTGTGTGAACAAAGCACTGCAGCGGTCCCACGTAGAAGAGAACCTGTCATCCAAATGATATTGTGATACCGGGATCCTGTGAGAAAACAGCGACCTTGCTTCTGCGCTTTGTTATTAAGCTGTGTATAATCAATTTTCAGCAACCAGCTCCTGAGAAGTATAATACGTTATGGCTTGTTCAGACTGGAAAATATCTGTAATGAAGGACGGGGTGTGTATCCAGAAAACCACGTAGGCTTCGTTCACAAAAATGCGTTTTTTCATGCTTTTAGAAGTTTTTAACATGGGAAGATGTTCACATCAATGCATTTTTGTGCCTCTGCAATTTTGAAAAGTGTCAGGAACTTTTTTAAATGCAAACTGGTTCTTATTTACCTTTTTTTGGTTCAATAGATTTCAATGGAGAAGCTGCAGAAAAGCATTTGCGTTTTGCATTTTTTAATTTGCCCAACAACAAATACACCCCCCCCCCCCAAAACAAAAGCATAGCAAAATCACAGTAAAAACATTGTAAAATAAAAACACAGAAAGCACTGCAGAAACGCTCAAAAGCAATGCGCATAGATGTGAATCAATCCCATTCCCTAGTGCTAGTTTACACCAGGTACATTGATGAACGCAGGCTCAATGCAAAGACACATAGACAAATGTTCCCAGCATGTATGTGCATTGTGAAAAAAGCAGAACACACAAAACGCATGTCAGTGCCCCGAAGGATAGAGTTGAGTAATTTTTTTGATTATTTGAGTTTAAAAAAGAAAATGAGATGGAAATTAACAAAACATCTCACAGCCTCTACACTATACACACTAGTATACAATATGAACCATGACATGTGCCAGCAACTGTGAACCACAACCAGATAGAGGGGGAAGTCAGTCATATTTCTGTTGATATAGTTTATTTAGACACATTACTTTTTGTTTCATTTTGCTGGCACATGACATGTGCCAGCAACTGTGAACCACAACCAGATAGAGGGGGAAGTCAGTCATATTTCTGTTGATATAGTTTATTTAGACACATTACTTTTTGTTTCATTTTAATTTCTCCTTTAAGGCCTCATTCACACAGGGCATACTACAGTAGGGTGACCAGACATCCCCGGTTTCAGGGGACAGTCCCCGGATTGAGGACACTGTCCCCGGACCAAGTCTATCCCCGGTTTTGTCCCCGGATTGGATTTGAACAGGGGCTGGGGCAATTTCAAAGACAGTCAGTGCAGAATTGATAAAACTAATTCTGAATTACACACCTCCGCTCCATTTTTGTCCATTATCTGTGCCCCTTTCTGATGATCATGTGTTGGTCGGAGTGAAGGGAATATTTCTTCAGTTTTGGGCGCATGCTCATTCAGCTCCACTCGCATGTACTTCTGCCTTGACTCAAGTCCCGGAACAGCCGCCTGCCTGCTTATCTCCTTGCCTTCCCTGGCGGAGTGATCTTTCTCCGCACCCCACCCAGTAGTAGCCGGGGCCTGGAGAGTAAGACTTGACAGGCTGTGAGGCGGGCGGTGGCGACGAGCAGAGTCGCTGATTGCCGCCATTACTAGTAAAAAAAAAAACGATGTCCCCGGATTTCATTTAAAAAATATGATCATCTTATACTACAGGGTACACCCATGTGAGGACCCTGTTTATATGCACAGGTGTTACATGAAACCCCATACAGACAATTCCATTAGTATCAATTGGGGCACAGCAGCCACATGGGAACAGCCATTGTTTTCAACTTGGCATCCATGTGAGTGTGAATGTACAGCGCCAAACGCAGACAGTTTACATTCAGGGTTGTGCACTCACATGGATGTCATACCGCTGCTCCCGATATATGAAATCAATGTGAGTGCACGACCCTGAACGCACACTGTCTGCATTTGGCGCTGACCTCTGACCCCATCCTCTGCCCCACTGACTTCTGTCCACTGACCTCTGTCCTTTAACCCCATCCTCTGCCTCCTGAATTATGTACATTGTGCCACTAACCTCTGTCCTCCAACCCCATCCTCTGCCACAATGACTTCTGTTCAATAACCCCATCCTCTGCCCGCTGAATTCTGACCCCTGTACACTGCCCCGCTGACTTCTGTCCTCTAACTCCATCCTCTGCCTTGCTGGTCTCTGCCCTGCTAAACACTGTGCTATTCCCTGCTGCACTCTGCCCCCTGCACTGCTGTAAGCAATTGGGCACTAGTTATTTAAAGGTGTAGAAATTGGGACTGATATGGGGTCAGAAAGTGCAAAAAATTGAGTTTATCTGGTGTCTGAAGGTGCAGGAATTGAGGTTAATCTGAAATGCTAAGGTGCAGGAATTTGGGAGATCTGAGGTGTGATAGTGCAGAAATTGGGACTGATCTGGGGTCAGAAAGTGCAGAAATTTAGTTTATCTGGGGTGTAAATGTGCAGGAATTGGGGCTCACCTGAGATGTGATTGTGCATGATTGGGTGCTGAGCAGAAATTGGGGTGATCTGAGATGTAAACATGCAGGAATTCGAGGTTGATCTGAGGTGTTATGGTGCAGGACTGTGGGATGATCTGAGGTGTGAAGGTGCAGAAATGAGGGTGATCTGAGATGTGAAAGTGCAGGAATTGGGGTTGATCTGAGGTATGAAGGTGTAGGAATTGGGGTTGATCTGAAATGTGAAGGTGTAGGAATTGGGGTTGATCTGAAGTGTGATGGTGCAGGAATTGGGACTGATCTAAGCTGTAAAGGTGCAGGAATTAGTGGTGATCTGAGATGTAGAAGGTTCAATAATTGGGGTAAACTGAGGTGCAAAGGTGCAGGAATTAGAGTGATCTGAGATGTGAAGGTGCCAAGTTCAATATTTATTTCTTACTATTATTCAAGTCATTTACAGCATTCACTATTTAACCGCTTGCCGACTGCTGCTCGACATTTTACGTCGACGGAATGGCACAGCTGGGAAAATAGGCGTATATATATACGTCCCCTTTAATTTGCCCGCCGTGTGGTCGCGCACACCCATCACCCTGTCGCGAGCTCCGTGATCATGCCCACTGGACCCGCAGACTCGATGTCCGCCGGTGTACCACGCTCGGGTCACAGAGCTGAAGAACGGGGAGATGTCAGTGTAAACACAACATCTCCCTGTTCTTCCTAGTGACATGTCACTGATCGTCTGTTCCCTGTCATCGGGAACAGCGATCAGTGATGTATTATGGCAAGCCACGTCCCCTAACGGTTATAATCACTCACTAGGTCACACTTAACCCCTTCAGTGCCCCCTACAGGTTAACCCCTTCACTGCCAGTGTCATTTTTACAGTAATCAGTCCATTTTTATAGCACCGATCGCTGTAAAAATTACAATGGTCCCAAAATGTCACAAGTGTCCGCCATAATGTCAGTCACGATAAAAATCGCTGATCACCGACATTACTAGTGAAAAAAAAAATATATTAATAAAAATGCCATAAAACTATCCCCTATTTTGTAGACGCTTATTGCGATTTTGCCAAAAATATGTAGAAGTATACGTATTTTTGGGGGATATTTATTATAGTAAAAAATATTGATTTTTTTTTTCAAAATTGTCGCTCTATTTGTGTTTATAGCGCAAAAACCGCAAAGGTGATCAAATACCACCAAAAGAAAGCTCTATTTGTGGGAAAAAAAGGACGTCGATTTTGTTTGGGAGCCACGTCGCGCAATTGTCACAGCGATGCAGTGCCAAATTGCAAAAAGTTGCCTGGTCTTTGGCCAGCCAAATGGTCCAGGGCTGAAGTGGTTAAAGATTCCTTTTCATGAATGATCGTGTGAAGTTGACATTTTTTTGTATGTAGCTGGCACTCTCTATTTAAAAAAAAAAAACATTTTTCGTCACATTATGCTCAAAGGGTTGCCTACCCCTGGTCTAGGATATGAAGCCAGATACATTGTAGCAGCTGTCACTGGAAACTTTGTAATAATCCATTATCATAGAAAACCAACAAATATAACATTAGGGCTCCTTAACCACTTAAGACCCTGACCAATATGCTGCCAAATGACCAAAGGGGTTTTTGCGATTCGGCACTGCGTCGCTTTAACAGACAATTGCGCGGTCGTGCGACGTGGCTCCCAAACAAAATTTGCGTCCTTTTCTTCCCACAAATAGAGCTTTCTTTTGGTGGTATTTGATCGCCTCTGCGATTTTTATTTTTTGCGCTATATACAAAAATAGACCGACATTTTTGAAAAAAAAACATTTTTTACTTTTTGTTATAAGAAAAATCAATAAACTAAATTTTAGTCAAACATTTAGGCCAAAATTTATTTAGCCACATGTCTTTAGTAAAAAAAAATCGCAATAAAAAAAAAATTAGCTACCTAGCGGGAACAGCGACACTAATACAGCGATCAGAAAAATGATCGCTTAGTGACGCTGGCAATAGGGAATGAAAGGGTTAACTAGGGCAGTGATCAAGGGGTTAAAACTGTATTAGGGGGGGGGGGTACAGGGCTACCCTGAACCTGACACTAACTGACTTTTACACTGCCTGTCACACTGACACTAAATACAGTAATCATACATGTATGATTACTGCATTCAGTGACACTGTGACAGGGGGAGGGGGGGGGCGATCACGGGGGTTAAATGTGTTTATGTGTAGTGTTAGTGCAGTGTAGTGTTAGTGCAGACTTACTGTGTGGTGATCTCTCCTCAGCGGTGGTTGAAAAAACCGCCGAGGGAGAGATCGCGTCGCTTCCTCCTTCCTGTGTTTACACAGGAGGAGGAAGTGACAGGGCGGGCGGGTGCGCGCATTGGCTGAGAGCGATCCGGAGGGGGCGGACAAAAACGAATAGCCGCCCCCTCTTGTCGGATCACTCCTGCAGCCGCGCGGACCGCCGCATGCTCTTCTCTGCTCTGTTCACTTCCTGCTCGTCTGATTTTACTGACCACTGTAAAGGGAGACTTTACTGCGGTGGTCAGTAACGTGCTCGCCCCCTCCTGGGAACTACATCTGTGTGGCAGGATGCTCTCTACGTGTTAGAGTCGTCAAGGAGGTGTGAATTACTGGGCGTGCTGCAATTCATACTGGGAAATGTAGTTCTTACATGAACAAGTGATGCAAACCAGGCAGTGGATGAGAGAACAGAAACTAGAACGCCAGAGGCGATATAGATGAAGGAATTTAATAGGTATTTACTCGTTTTTTAACATAATCATTACACTATTCTGTCTGCCTACCTTGCAGACATTAATTTTAGGCAAAACATTTTTTTCCTTTACAACTCGTTTAAGTCATATACATGCTGCATTTCTGTGAGCATCACAGTGTCACACCCTGTCTGCCGTCTCTGTGTGTTGACAAACCTTCATATCAGAGTACCTTTTACGTCAGGAGTCCTCCTTTTTGATTTCAGGAGCACCTTTCACACCATTATATAGGAAATCCCCATTTACATTAGAATCACCCCATTAGAGCCCCTTCATAACAGAATTATCAGAGTCCTCAAAGCTCTCTCACATTTGTGTTTTCAGAGCTCCCCTCACATCAGTGTCCTCGGAGCCCCCCTCACACCACTATCCTCAGTAGCCCTCTCACATCAGAGTCCTCAGAACCCTCCTTACATCAGAGTCCCCCTAACACCAGTGTCCTCATAGCCATCCCACCCTCCACACACACACACCAGAGTCCTCACGGCTCCCCGCCACAACACCAGAGCCCCCTCTCCCCACACCTGAGACACCATGACATTATGTGGTGCCATTAAATTGTTATTAAAAAATACACAATAAAATCATGATACAATCTGCTATTCGTATAAGGGTTGCTTTGGGGCCGCTAGCAGAATTTTTATGGGCAGTATAGCACACTCACACTCCCCTGGTGTTGCTGTTGCACCATGGTCCCCCCCCCCCCTTTTTGTGACGCTCAGATACTCTGTCACTACGCCTGGAAATACTCTGTCCTTTCCCTTGCACTGATGAGAAATGACTGTAGCGGTGTTCCCCCAATGTCATGGCGGGAGGCCTCCTCAGCATATGGAATCCATTGGAAAATGGTTCCTCTCCAAACAAGAGATCACATTTCCCAGCAACGTCTGAAAACCTGTCATAGTCCATCCACAGACACGGCTGCTTACTATTCTCTTCTAGAGAAGTTTTGTCTGATAAAATTAACCTCTTGTTGTAGCAGCCAGAAATAAGATTATCCGCAAAGGCCAGCTATAAACTGTAGAGCATTTTAAACCCCATACATGTTACAATCTGCTAACAATCAATTTCTAGGTTACCAAAACTAAATATGAGGACCTAAACTATCCAATCAAACTGTCTGTAATTAGGCAGGCTCTTCCAATATATAGTTGTTGATAGTAGTGATGAGCTCAGGCGTGTTCAGATCGAACCTGGCAGGAAGCTGTCGCTGCACACCTCCAATCATAGGCAGTGAGGCTTTTCCTGACTGGCAGCTGCACATACACACGCTGCTTATGATTGGCAGTGTGCAGTACTGGCTTCCTGGCGGGTTCGATCCAAACACGCCTGAGACCATTCTTAGGTGATAGATCTGAAAAAATATTGTACAAAAAGATTGTAACGTAAGCTTAAAGCAGCACTTCAGTCTTTTTTTTATTTTTTTATCTCCATCTATTAAATCTCCTGCTCTTGTTTTAACTTTGGATATTTTTTTCTGCCAGTAAATGCTTACTGAGCCAACTTGCTGTTTTTTGTCTGGTCATTAGCCACCCTAGGCAAATGGCATCATGCACATAAGAGGACCAATGAGAGCTGCAGAGTTGAAGGGGGCTGGATGAGGACGGAGATAACAGGAGACTGCAGGTCTCTATGTGTATTCATCCAGAGAGGAGAAATGTGCAGGCAAGCAGAGATGTGAGTCTGTGTGTATGTATGTGTGTAAATCCAGGAAGTGAACAGGCAGCAGCTTCAGTTGCCCACAATTAAAATGTCTGCCGTCAGACTTAGTGGAGGGAGATTTCTGCAGCATATTTTGCAAGTACAGAATCGCAGTATATATAAAATAATATGCAAAGTGGTTGGAGGGAAGATTCTGAATGGCAAAGATGTTTTTATTACAGATTGTGTGAGCAGACTGCAGTTCCTTTTTAAATTCTAACTAAAGGCAAAACTGTTTTTGTTTTGGATGGTAGAGAGGGATTAGAACACTAGGGAGATTCACCCTCTCTGTTTCCTGTTTTACCATTATCATTAATAGTGAAAGTAAAAACAAATCCCAAATTTTGGTTTATCCCCAGAAAAGTATTAGAGGGGGAATCTTCAGATGGGGACACTAGTTCTGGTGACCTGGGGGCCCCCAAGATATTCTCTTAACTTGCAGGTATTACCTCTTACTTCCAGTTTAGTTATGGGACAGGAAGTGAAGGGAAATCTCCACAGTGGCACACAGATGGCGAAAAAAATAATAATTTAACGGGTTATAACCCTCCCTTGCTCTATCCGAAATGGGGGGGGGGGGGGGGTGAATTGGCCTTTAGTTGTACTTTAAGATATCATATGAATACAACAGGCACTAATGTTTGTAAACATGATTTTTACTTTATCCATGGAACTCAGGCTTTCCACTCGCAGTGCAATACTCAAAAAGTTTTATACATTTAATGATCGCGGCATTCTAGGAAGGAAAACAGGTGAGGGATATTAGTCGAAAATATTTTCCAGGTTGCTAGCAATTAGTTCTTCCAATTAAGAAAAATCCTATTTACTGGCGAAAATTTATCATACATGAGAGTTCCGTCTCTTAAATTTACAGCACAAAAGAATAAGAACGATGACAAAATATTACAGTTAACATAAAAAAATACACTATATGACAAAAACATATGTGGAAACCCCTACTAGTTACAGGAGTTTCCTGTTAAACCCCTAAAAATAACTGAATATTTTAATATTGTTTTCCAAATCATATTAAAAAAACTATCCAGCCTTACGTATAGTATATTGTAGGGTTGTCTCGATACCACTTTTTTAGGACCGAGTACAAGTACCGATACTTTTTTTCATGTACTCGCCGATACCGAATACCGATACTTTTTTTAAATGTCATGTGACAGTTTTCAAACCACAATACAGACTAAGGATATTTTCTTTAGAATTATGAAGAACTCTAACTCAAGACATTATAAAAGAATAAAAATGAGTAAAAATGAATAAAAATGTTTTATTTTCTTGTCACGCAGTAGTAAAAAACTCAAAGAATTTTCACAGAACATGTTGATAAATACAAAAAAAGTATTCTATTTAGGTATCGGGAGCATTTGCACGAGTACAAGTACTCCCGCAAATACTCGGTATCGGTCCCGATACCGATACTAGTATCGGTATCTGGACAACCCTAGTATATTGTGATGAGTAGTGCAAGCATAATGCACCAAGGAAATATACTGTAGAAAAAAGCAATGGGTGTAGAGGGCAACTCTTCCTAAGCCCTATACTGAGGCAATCTAAACGTAGGAGAATTATGCTAACAAGACAGTTCAGCAATCTGTAATATACTCTCACCTTTTCTCTTCTGCTGGTCAGCTTGTTGGGGCCCAACTGTTAGGTTGTAACGTTCAGGATAATGTCCCTTTAAGCACTACTAATGGCACTGGCTCTGATACTGGCAGGCCACATTGTCCCTCCTTTTTTTTGGGGGGGGGGGGTCTTGGCAATCTTCTTATAGCCTAGGCCAGTGAGGGCGAACCTTGGCACCCCAGATGTTTTGGAACTACATTTCCCATGATGCGCAACTATACTGCAGAGTGCATGAGCATCATGGTAAATGTAGTTCCAAAACATCTGGGGTGCCAAGGTTCGCCCTCACTGGCCTAGGCCATCTTTATGTAGAGCAACAATTCTTTTTTTTTTTTCAGATTTCCAGAGAGTTCTTTACCATGAGGTGCCATGTTGAATTTCCAATGACCAGTATGAGAGTGATAACACCAAATTTTTATTTTTTTGTTTCAAAAGTTTTTATTAAAGGATTCGTTAACATACATAAAATACAGTGCAGTAACATAAAAGATAATGCATTGACAGTAAGCAAACAGGTGCTTGGGTGCAGTGATGCGGGCACAGCCGCAGTATAGTAATAACATATATAGTAATAACAGTTAACCGAAACAATACAAGGTCGAAAATCAGGCATGACAGTGTTTCTAAGAGGGAATAATATACCAAAATCCATCATCGATAGGTTTAAACACGTTGTAACAGAACCTATTGAAGTACGATGAAGGTAGAAGCAATCAGGGTATGAAAAGGAAAACAACATACGTGTCGAAGAGGGTTGTCAATTCAGTGTCGAGGGTAGAGTCGAGGAGCAAGGAGATTCATCTTGCGTTATAAGTGTTTAAAGCAACCGTGGGGGGGGGGGGCAACTGGTGATTAGGGGTAGTGAGGGGGATTGGGAGCGAGTATCTTGGTATATAAAGTTCGGTAGCTAAGGTGGGGCAGAGATCAGGTAGATTATAAGATCAGCGGGATGGTCGTCAATTGGAAGGGGACATGTCTGGGAAGGAGTTTGGGAGAAACGGTCATAGGGGATAGGGTGGGAGAGTGACAGTAAGGATCGAACAGCGTCCCACCACAGCTCTCGGATATCACCTAAGGAGATTAACACCAAATTTAACATACCTGCTCCCCATTCACACCTGAGACTTTGTAACACTAATGTAAACACATGACCGTTTTTTTAGTCAGTTTTTTTAGAAAAACTACGATGCAAGCTTTTCGTCGGAAATCCCGACCATGTGTATGCTCCATCAGACTTTTTCCCACAGGAAAAATGCCGGAAAGAAAAAGAGAGCTGGATCTCTTTTTTATTTTTATTTTCGGCATGAAAACCGTTCGTCTGTATGGAATTCCGACAGGGGAAAAAAAACACGCATGTTCGGAAACAATTCAACGCATGCTCGGAAGCATTGAACTTCTTTTTCTCGCCTCGTCGTAGTGTTGTACGTCACCGCATTCTTAACGCTCGAAAGTTCAGAGAACTTTTGTGTGACCGTGTGTATTATATAAGGATCCATTGATATCATTGATCCCCGGATTTCAGGACTGGGCGGTCTTATGGACGCTGCAATTGCATATCTAGTGGCGAGTCAGCACGCCGCTCATGCCCCTGGAAGAAGTCATCTCTTTGACGAAATGACGTAGGGAGGAGCGGCATGCTGACGTCACCACTGTTCACCAACGACCATCCGGAAGGACGGGCAAATTAATATGTTATTAAATAGTTTTTACCGTACAATGCTGTTCTATGTTGGCCTTTTTGTTTTACTTCCGGATTTGGAATCTGTGTGGGGAGACTTGGCAAGTCACTGTTTAGTGTAACTTGATGCGGATAAGTGCAGCAGAGGAGCCTAAGGAAAGAGCTTGGCATAGTGCCACATGCACAATTGATCTTTTCTTAAAAGTTCCACGGGAGTCGGTAAGCAGATCTTTTATTAGAGGTGGAGGTGTCTTTCGTTCTGCCATCTGACTCTGCTCCCTGGACTATCTATAACACACTTTGGATGTATCTGTGATTCGTATGGGATATCCACAAGTGTTGCAGCTGTGAATGTCACAATCCTTTGGACTATTTATTCACGTTCAATTGTGTTCAGGTAAATTTTTGTTATTTCATGCACATTGATTTTATCACTATTGATACATCTGTGAACATATATATATATATATATATATATATATATATATATATATATATATATATATATCTCACTTTATGGTTGGTTATGATATTTTGTTTACACAATTTCAACTTGCAGCGCAGCTTACCTTTTATAGTGACCGTGTGTATGCAAGGCAGGCTTGAGAGGAATTCCTTTGGGAAAAACATATATTTTTTTTTTTGACGGGAAAACCGCTCCTGTATACGGTGCATAACAAGTCGCATAACACTGGGGAGAGAAATGGCTAATTGGGCCCAATTTGACATTTTCACTTAGGGGTGTACTCACTTTTGTTGGTAGCGGTTTATGCACACTGGACATTAAAAAACGTTATAAAAACACCACTAGCTGTGCAGTGAGTTTTTCAACTTTTTTTTTCAACGTTTTTGCAATAGGTTTTTCTATTTTTGTTTTTTTATTTTTTTCCTTTTTAAAAAAAATAAAATAGTGTGTGACGTTTTTCAGCATTTTATCGATGTTTATCAGCGTTAGAGCGGTTTTACAGCTGAAAAACGCCTCTCGGAACCCACTAGTTTTGGGTTTTTTTACTGCTCAAAAACGCCACTGCCCATAACTGCTGATAACAGCCTATGTGTGCATGAACACATAGGATAACATGATGGAGAGTTTAATGACTGTAGAAAAAAACATCTACTGTCAAAAATAGCTGCTGTATGAAAACATCAAAAAACATCCAGTGTGCATGAGGCCTAATGGCTGTGTGTTGAGTTCTTTTGAGGGGACAGCAAATTTACACTGTTATACAAGGTGCACACTGCCCGGGCACACCCTAATCCTGGGGTTGGCAACCCATCAATGGTCGAGCAGGTATCAGCTAAACCGCAATCCTTCCTTGCCAACCCTCATAACCTGGACAGGAAAATCGTTGGGGTTGGAATTTAGTTGAACCTATCTATATTTTTCTACTGCAGCAGCTGAAAGTAGGCTTCTCCTCCTCTCCCTCTTGTCAACATTTAGCTGCCACAGGAGGAAAATACATGGGATCGGTCATAGGTGTGCGCACAGGGTGTGCCAGATGTGCCCAGGCACACCCTAATCCCCCCGTGCTGCACAGATTCCCCCTGCTGCTAGGCTGCAGAGAAAGGGACTCTGGAATCCTTTGTCCTCAGCCCCTTTCTCTGTCTCAAAAGTGATATATCAGGGGTCTGTTTAGGCCCCTGATATCTCACCAAAGCCCCCCAATGGTGCTTCTAAAAAATTGTAAAATAAAATAAAAAATTCTTGTAATTTAAAAAAATAATAATAATAAAAAAAAAAAAAAAAATCTAAAAAAGAAACTACTGACAACAGTCTTTGCCCCCACTGGCATAATCCACTGTTCTACTGACCCTGTCCATTGTCCTACTGCTATATTTTATATATACACACACACGTGTTTGAGCTTTGTGGTGCACACCCTAATGTAATAGGATGCGCACACCTATGGGATCGGTACCAATATATGCCACCCCCACCACCCCTGCTGTCCCTGTTACTCTTATTTCTGTTGCCCGGGTCCCTCTGTGTGCTCCCTGGCTCCCCCTTCTTTCCATTGTTTCAGGATGGAGAGTGGGAAAGAGGCCAGTAAATATGTTAAATGCCTATGTGTTGGAGCTTTGGGGTGCACACCCTAATACAATAGGTTGCGCACACCTATTCTCACTACTTACGTTGTAGCAAAGTGTAATTTCTTCAGTGTTGTCACATGAAAAGATATTGTAAAATATTTATAAAAATGTGAGGGGTGTACTCACTTTTGTGAGATACTGTAGCTGTGAATGTGTCCCATAGGAAACCACGTTAAATGGATTATAGTGTGTTTCTGCAAAATGCATAGATGTGAACCAGGTCTAAATAAAAGTACAATCCAATAAAATTCTAACAGAATTGTATGTGGAAGACAAACATTAACACTCATATATTACATATGGAGATTTCCAGCCTATAGGAAGCATCTATGTGTGTGTTTATTAAGGTGTACAGGTAAACTTTCCCCTTAAGAAACATTTTAGGATCCCAGTATAAACAGACTGTCACATCACATTTAAAGTTGAGCTCAGATTTCATATTTTTTCCTTCTGGCTCTTCCATCACTTTCCTCTTCGAACCCTCCCCCCTCTAATAAGTTTGCTGATCTGAGCGCCGTGGAAATATCTTCCAATTAAAAATGAAATTTTCCTGGCAGGGGGCGATGGCAGAGATGTCACAGCTCTGAATCAGTGTGGATTATCGGAGCTGCTATGTGAGGGGTTTACAGATTATCATCAGGGATGGCAGAAAGGACCTCTTCCCTGAAACCACGTCAGCCGCTCCGCAGATTGTTCGACCCATGTAAACACAGGAAACAGCTTGGAAGCAATTTGGCTGGGATAGGCCAATCTCTGCTTCAGGGGGGAGACAAATACACACTGCGCGCTTTCCAGGAAAACCTAGACTTGCACAACCAGAGATGGCAACCAAGAAACACTCGACTTCTAAGGAGGACTGAGGATGCCTTGTAGATGTCAGGACTTTATAAATGTGTCAGTCAAGATTGCAGCCAAGAGATGAGCATTTAAAGGGGAAACAAATGAAACAATGGCGATCCTGCGCTTATTAAAGTGGTAGAAGTAGCCTAATTGTGGAAGCTGCTTGCACCAACAATTGTGTATCCCTTCTCAAATTTATTTTTTCATTTTGGATGGAGCAAGGGAAGACTATAACCCCTGATAGATTTATTTATTTTTGTCATCTGTGTCCCATTGAGGAGATTTCCCTTCACTTCCTGCCCCATACCCAAACAGGAAGTCAGAGGAAATTCTGTAAATCGAGGGAATTGCTTGAGGACCCCCAGGAAGACCCCTTGGAAGATCTCCCCTCTATTACTTTTCTGGGGACAAGCCAAAATTTGGGATTTTCTTTTACTTTCACTTTCAATGATAATGGTAAATAGGATAAACAGAGAGGCTAAATCTCCTCAACGGGGGTACAGACAGCAATAAAACCTGACAGGTGTTCTAATACCTTTCCACTCTATCCAAGAACTAAAAAATAAATAAAAAAGTTTTGCTTTTTAGTTACACTTTAACCACTTCAGCCCCGGACCATTTTCCTAGTCAAAGACCGGCCACTTTTTGCGATTCGGCACTGCATCACTTTAACTGACAATTGCGTTGTTGTGCAACGTGGCTCCCAAACAAAATTGGCTTTCTTTTGGTGGTATTTAATCACCTCAGCTTTTTTTTTTTTTTTTTGCGCTATAAACAAAAATAGAGCATACATTTTGAAAAAAATTCAATATTTTTTACTTCTTGTTATAATAAATATACCCCAAAAATATATAAAAACTTTTTTTCCCTCAGTTTATGCCAAAACGTAGTCTTCTACATATTTTTGGTAAAGAAAAAATCGCATTAAGCGTTTATTGATCAGTTTGCACAAAAGTAATGGCGTCTACAAAATAGGGGATAGTTCTATGGCATTTTTATTAATATATTTTTTTTTTTTTTTACTAGTAATGGCGGCGATCAGCAATTTCTTTTTTTTTTTATCGTGACTGACATTATGGCGGAGACATCGGACACTTTTGACACATTTTTGGGACCATTGTAATTTTTACAGTGATCAGTAGTATAAAAATGCACTGATTACTGTGAAAATAGAAGTGAAGGGGTTAACCACTAGGTGGCGCTGTAGAGGTTAGGTTTGCCCTAGTGAGTGAATCTTGCTGTAGGGGGATGGGCTACATTTGACAAGACAGTGATCACCACTTCCAATTACAGGTAGTGGTGATCACTGTCATTGTCACTAGACAGAGTGGGAGATGCTTGTTTACATCAGCATCTCCCTGTTGTTCTTCACAGTGAGACGATTGTGGGTATCTTCGCAGCGATCGGGCTCACGGAGCTTGCGGCGGGCGCGCGTCCACAATGCCGCAATCTTAAAGGGGATGTATATATACGTCCACCTGCCTGTCCGTGCCATGCTGCCGACATATATAGTTGTGCGCTGGTCGGCAAGCAGTTGACCACTAGGCACCCCCTTTCCTACCCAGACCAATTTTCAGCTTTCAGCGCTCTCACATTTTACACTGTACCCATATGACATTTTTCTCAAAAATAGAGCTTTCTTTTGGTGGTATTTAATCACCGCTGGGTTTTTTATCATTTGCGCTATAAAAGAAAAAAAAATGAAAATTCTGTAAATAAAATGCACAAATTAGTAGTTTTTCTTACTGGAATAGAGGCTGGGGCTACTGGAATAGAGGAATAGAGAAATGTTTGCTCTGCCATTTTTTTTATTGCACTTCCAAGTAGGGGGAAAGGAGGGGGCAGAAGACACCACTGTATGTGTGGTGAGGGTGATGTGAAGGGGGTAGAGCACACTGTTATGGACAATGTCCTCTACCGCCCTTCAGATCACCCCCCCCCCCCCAACTCCACAGGTCTCTGCATTCTGAGCACAACGCACTCCTGAACCCTCCTGCATTCTGAGCGTAGCCCACTCCTGAACCCTGCATTCTGAACATAACGCACTGAAGAGCCCTGCATTCTCTGCATAATGCACTCCTAAACCCTGCACTCTCCTGTAATACTTATTTTTGTTCTTATAAATATTTTTTCAAAAATGTCGGTCGGTCTTGCTGCCTTTTCTTATTTTATTTTTTTGTGGGGGAGGGGGGGCGCAACACTGTGCCTGGTGAGCTTTGACTTCATCCATGTTGTTCAAGTGGATCTCCATCTCTCAAAGGTTGCCTACCCCTGCTCTATAGGGTGTACATATCTTGCTCTTTAGGATGTATAGAACCTATGTACAATGTACAGAACCTGCTCATTTGGGTGTACAGAACTTGCTCTATGTAGGTTAGCACTAGATCTGAGTGCAGTAACAGACCACCTTCCCAATAGCACAGGAAATAAAATATAAATACCTCTTTTCTAAAGTTTTGTCAGGCATGCACAGACAGGCTGTCATAGAATTGCAGGCTTCCAAAGTATCTCGAAGAATAATAACACAACCTGAGAGAGAAAAAAAATCTGCTTTCAGTTAGCCTTTAAAAACATGCGTTCAGCAGAGTTTGCAACAGTGTCCCGTGTGCATGGGGCCTTACCTTCTTTGGCCATTGACTGTAAATAATAAAATAATAAAATAAAAAACAGAAGAAAAACTTTTCTTTTGCTGCCAGTTATTTCAGTAAATTTCAAGATTTTGTTTACTAGGTCAGCAATTATTTGTTTAATATTTAGAAGCCCATAAGCATGCCGGTATACCTTGTGTTAACTCCCCTAGTGGTTAATCATGAGACTGCTAGAGGTGATTTTTATTAAAACCCAGTGACTGCAAATAGTCGTATGTGTCACTCGCCTCTCCGCCATATGCCTCTTTCAGCAGCCAATCCTTATGCCAGCCAGACATTAAATGACAGCTTGTCACAAGAAAGATTTTACTTCATAAAGAATGGCTGGCTTACAGTGTGCAAAGAAAGATGGCTTATGTTTTACAGAATATACAGTATCATTGAAACAGTCAATGAGACCATTAATCAAAATACAAACATTTTCCAAAAACAAATGTCCACTTAGGGCCCTTTCACACGGGGCGGGTCAGTAATGCTCCGCCTCTGTGTGCTTTGTATGCTCGGCAGGGATCGCTCCGTAGATCCCTGCTGAGCCGGAGGATGACAGGGTGGTCCACTGTGCAGGGAACGACCTGTCTTTTCTCTGCTCTCCCCTATGGGGGGGGGGGGGGATCAGATGAACACGGACCGTATGTCCCCGTTCATCCGATCCGATGACGGAAGAAAAGATAGTTTTCTTCCGTCTGCAAAATCGGATCTTTGCGGAGGCGGATGAGATCAGGTGTCAGCGGATGTTAATCCGCTGACACCCGCAATCTCATAGGGACCAATGTACAGTGCCTTGCGAAAGTATTCGGCCCCCTTGAACTTTGCGACCTTTTGCCACATTTCAGGCTTCAAACATAAAGATATAAAACTGTAATTTTTTGTGAAGAATCAACAACAAATGGGACACAATCATGAAGTGGAATGAAATGTATTGGATATTTCAAACTTTGTTACCAAATAAAAAACTGAAAAATTGGGCGTGCAAAATTATTCAGCCCCTTTACTTTCAGTGCAGCAAACTCTCTCCAGAAGTTCAGTGAGGATCTCTGAATGATCCAATGTTGACTAATGATGATAAATAGAATCCACCTGTGTGTAATCAAGTCTCCGTATAAATGCACCTGCACTTTGATAGTCTCAGAGGTCCATTTAAAGCGCAGAGAGCATCATGAAGAACAAGGAACACACCAGGCAGGTCGGAGATACTGTTGTGGAGAAGTTTAAAGCCGGATTTGGATACAAAAAGATTTCCCAAGCTTTAAACATCCCAAGGAGCACTGTGCAAGGGATAATATTGAAATGGAAGGAGTATCAGACCACTGCAAATCTACGAAGACCTGGCCGTCCCTCTAAACTTTCAGCTCATACAAGGAGAAGACTGATCAGTGATGCAGCCAAGAGGCCCATGATGACTCTGGATGAACTGCAGAGATCTACAGCTGAGGTTGGAGACTCTGTCCATAGGACAACAATCGGCCGTATACTGCACAAATCTAGCCTTTATGGAAGAGTGGCAAGAAGAAAGCTATTTCTTAAAGATATCCATAAAAAGTGTCGTTTAAAGTCTGCCACAAGCCATCAAACATGTGGAAGAAGGTGCTCTGGTCAGATGAAACTAAAATCGAACTTTTTAGCAACAATGCAAAACGTTATGTTTGGCATAAAAGCAACACAGCTCATCACCCTGAACACACCATCCCCACTGTGAAACATGGTGGCGGCAGCATCATGGTTTGGGCCTGCTTTTCTTCAGCAGGGACAGGAAAGATGGTTGAAATTGATGGGAAGATGGATGGAGCCAAATACAGGACCATTCTGGAAGAACACCTGATGGAGTCTGCAAAAGACCTGAGACTGGGATGGAGATTTGTCTTCCAACAAGACAATGATCCAAAACATAAAGCAAAATCTACAATGGAATGGTTCACAAATAAACATATACAGGTATTAGAATGGCCAAGTCAAAGTCCAGACCTGAATCCAATCGAGACTCTGTGGAAAGAACTGAAAACTGCTGTTCACAAACGCTCTCCATCCAACCTCACAGAGCTCGAGCTGTTTTGCAAGGAGGAATGGGCTAAAATTTCAATCTCTCGATGTGCAAAACTGATAGAGACATACCCCAAGCGAATTACAGTTGTAATTGCAGCAAAAGGTGGCGCTACAAAGTACTAACTTAAGGGGGCTGAATAATTTTGCACACCCAATTTTTCAGTTTTTTATTTGTTAACCACTTCCCGCCCGGCCAATAGCAAATTTACGGCCGGGAAGTGGTTATGAAATCGTGACTGGTCGTTCTCAAACGTCCAGCACGATTTCATGCCGCGCGTGCCCGTGGGGGCGCGCAGCGCGGCGATCACTGATGCGGGGTGTCAGTCTGACACCCTGCATCACCGATCTCAGTAACGAGTCTCCGGCGGAGGCTCGCTACCACGTGATCAGCCGTGTCCAATCACGGCTTATCACGATGTAAACAGGAAGAGCCGCCGACGGCTCTTCCTCACTCGCGTCTGACAGACGCGAGTACAGGAAAGCCGATCGGCGGCTCTCCTGACAGGGGGGGTTCGCGCTGATTGTTTATCAGCGCAGCCCCCCCTCGTATGCCCACACTAGACCACCAGGGATGCCCACACTGGCAGGGCAAAGAAAAAAAAAAACGTAAAAAACAAAAAACAGGATAAAAAAAAAAAAATTCAGGTTAAAAAAAGAAAGATGCCAGTCAGTGCCCACACATGGGCACTGACTGGCAACATATACATCAGTGCCACCCCACAGTGTCCTTCAGTGCCACCCCTTCGTGCCAATCCATGCCCAGTGCCCACCTATCAGTGCCCATCTAAGTACCCATAAGTACCCATCAGTACCACCCATAAGTGCCACCCATTAATGCCATTCTGTGCCGTCTATGAGTGCCCATCAGTGCCGCCTATGAGTGCCCATCAGTGCCACCTATGAAAGCCCATCAGTGCCGCATACCAGCGCCGCCTATCAGTGCCCATCAGTGCCACCTCATCGGTGCCCATCAGTACTACCTCATCAGTGCCCATTAGTGTCGCCATATAAGTGCCCGTAATTGAAAGAGAAAACATACTTATTTACAAAAAAGTTAACAGAAAAAAATAAAAATGTATTTTTTTTTCTAAATTTTCAGTCTTTTATTAGTTGTTGCGCAAAAAATAAAAACCGCAGAGGTGATCAAATACCACCAAAAGAAAGCTCTATTTGTGGGGAAAAAAGGACGGCAATTTTGTTTGGGTACAGTGTAGCATGACCGCGCAATTGTCATTCAAAGTGCGACAGTGCTGAAAGCTGAAAATTGGCTTGGGCGGGAAGGTGCGTAAGTGCCTGGTATGGAAGTGGTTAAAGTTTGAAATTTCCAATAAATTTTGTTTCACTTCATGATTGTATCCCACTTGTTGTTGATTCTTCACAAAAAATTACAGTTTTATATATTTTATGTTTGAAGCCTGAAATGTGGCAAAAGGTTGCAAAGTTCAAGGGGGCCGAATATTTTTGCAAGGCACTGTATGTCCCTTTTTCATCCGCAAATGGATGGATGAAAAAACGGACATAACATACGGTCCGCACGTGTGAAAGGGCCCTTACTGTAGTTTACCTTTTAGGCCTCTTGCACACAGAAGCCTAAAAACAGCACTATTTAGGCATTCAGGCTGTTTTTATTTTTTTTACTGCTCTAAATGCAGCCTGTTGTTTTTAATGGGCCTGTACATACATTCGCAAATATTTGATATAGATCAGTAAAAAACGAACAAAAGAAAAACATGCAAAAACACGCAAATTCCCTTGATTAAAAAAGCTAGAAGAATTTTTATGAAAGTGTACATGCAAATACAGCCCTTCCTCACCCTGACTATACTATTTTCAAAAACCGCCTGCTAACGAGAGTTCCTCTTTAAATAAGCATTATTTACAGCAAGTGATAATATCTCTTTGCTTTATAAGCATTTTTCTCTATCCGCTGTGCAAGAGCGAAACTATGTAGCAAAAAACAGATTTTAATCTGCATATGTACAGTATCTCACAAAAGTGAGTACACCCCTCACATTTTTGTAAATATTTTATTCTATCTCTTCATGTGACAACACAGAAGAAATGACACTTTGCTAAAATGTAAAGTAGTCAGTGTACAGTTTGTATAACAGTGTAATTTTGCTGTCCCCTCAAAACAACTCAACACACAGGCATTAATGTCTAAACCGGTGGCAACAAAAGTGAGTACACCCCTAAGTGAAAATGTCCAAATTGGGCCCAAATTATCATTATTTTCCAGCACTGCCTTAACCCTTTTAGGCATGGAGCTCACCAGAGCTTCACAGGTTGCCTGGAGTCCTCTTCCACTCCTCCATGATGACATCACAGAGCTGGTGGATGATAGAGACCTTGAGCTCCTCTACCTTCTGTTTTGAGGATGCCCCACAGATGCTCAATAGGGTTTAGGTCTGGAGACATGCTTGGCCAGTCCATCCTTTACCCTTGGCTTCTTTAGCAAGGCAGTGGTTGTCTTGAAAGTGTGTTTGGGGTCATTATCATTTTGGTAATACTGCCCTGAGATACATTTCTGCCTTGTTTAGACAATTCAACTCAGAACTCCAATTCAGAACTCCAAGGACAACAAAGACCAAGACCAACAAAGACCAAAGGGAAAAATAAAAAGTCTTCTGGCTCTGTTGTTGGTGCCTTGTTTCCACATGTAGGTATTTAATGAGAACTGTATGTATGGCATGGAGAAGAGGGTGGTTTGGACTTTAAAGACTATGAGGAAGATCCTGCCCACGCCCAGAGGGCGTTTTTAAAGGGGGGGGGGACTGTCACAGTCCCTACCGTGCCAAGCAGACGGTGAGGAGTGGTCGTGCCCCAAGTGGCTCTGGGTGGTATTGAACCTGGGACCTCTCTGTTGCTCTTTCGGTTCTTTACTTCTGAGCCACTCCTCAGTTTGGTATTCTGCTTGCTTTCCAGCTAAGGTGGTTCTGAATGATGTGCTGATCACCTTTCTCTGGATCTCCTTGCAATCTGCACCTGTCTCTCCTGGTTCAGCTGAGGCAGGTTACCCAATCAACTAGGGTATAAAACTGCCTCACTCTGAGGGATTTGTCAGTTCATTGTGATTGTCCTGTCATTGCCAAAGGTGCCTGTATTCCTGTGCTTTGTTTCAGCTACAAGACTTACTCCGGCTTCTGACCCTGGCTATGTTTATCGTGTATTCTGAATTCTGGAATCTCTGACCAAGGCATAACTTTGACCATCCTTTGGCAAATCCCTGTCAAGCCCCCGTGCACAGACTCACAGACCAGGTAGCTTCTTACTTTGTTACCTGCAAAGCCAAGATAAGCCCTTACATAGCCTATGCCAGGGATATGCAATTAGCTGACCTCCAGCTGTTGCAAAACTACAAGTCCCATCATGCCTCTGACTCTGGGTGTCATGCTTGTGGCTGTCAGAGTCTTGCTATGCCTCATGGGAATCGTAGTTCTGCAACATCTGGAGGTCCGCTAATTGCATATCCCCGGCCTATGCCATCTTTATATAGAGCAACAATTTTTTTTTCAGATCCTCAGAGATTTCTTAGCCATGAGGTGCCATGTAAAGCGATAATTCTCCCACTCTACAAGATTCGCCTGGAGTATGCTGTCCAGTTCTGGGCACCAGTCCTCAGAAAGGAGGTACTGGAAATGGAGCGAGTACAAAGAAGGGCAGCAAAGCTAATAAAGGGTCTGAAGGATATTAGTTATGAAGAAAGGTTGTGAGCATTGTGAAAATGACAATGGTACCAAAAATGTGTCAAAATTGTCCGACGTGTCCGCCATAATGTCGCAGTCACAAAAAAAAACGCTGATCGACGCCATTAGTAGGGGGATATTTATTATAGCAAAAAGTAAAAAATATTGCATTTTTTTCAAAATTGTCGCTCTATTTTTGTTTAGCGCAACAAAAAATAAAAACCGCAGAGGTGATCAAATACCACCAAAAGAAAACTCTATTTGTGGGAAAAAAAGAATGCAAATTTTGTTTGGGAGCCACGTCGCACGGCCGCGCAATTGTCTGTTAAAGCGACACAGTGCCGAATAGCAAAACCTGGCCGGGTCCTTTAGCTGCCTAAAGGTCTGGGTCTTAAGTGGTTAAAGTTATTTTTAGCTATAGTGTAGCCAACTCAGATTGATATGTTCCTACAATTCTAAATTGTTACTGGGATTTATGTTGATAGTCCCCCCCCCCCCCCCCCCCCATCGTACCATCTTTAGTGCTGATGATCTATGAGTATCCTTTAACTTCTTTTAAGCTCATAAATAATGTTTAACCACTTGCTTACTGGGCACTTACACCCCCCTCCTGCCCAGGTAAAATTTCAGCTTCCGGCACTGCGTCGCTTTAACTGACAATTGCGCGGTCGTGCGACATGGCTCCCAAACAAAATTTACGTCCTTTTTTCCCCACAAGTAGAGCTTTCTTTTGGTGGTATTTGATCGCCTGTGCGATTTTTATTTTTTGCGCTATAAACAAAAAAGAGCGACAATTTTGAAGAAAAATACAATATTTTTTACTTGTTGCAATAAGCGACTGGTTTGCGCAAAAGTTATAGCGCTTACAAAATAGGGGAGAGAATTATTATTTTTTATTATTTTTTTTTTACTAGAAATGGCGGCGATCTGCGATTTTTATTGGTACTGCGACGTTATGGCGGACACATCGGACACTTTTGACACATTTTTGGCGCCATTTACATTTATTCTGCGATCAGTGCTATAAATATGCACTAATTACAGTATAAATGTGACTGGCATTGAAGGGGTTAACACTAGGGGGTGAGGAAGGGGTTAAATGTGTATGCTAGGTGTGTTCTAACTGTGGGAGGAGGGGGGGGGGTGACTGGGGGGGTGACCGATCTGTGTCCCTATGTAAGAAGGAACACAGATCGGGCTCCTCCCCTCCAGAGACAGGACATTGTCTCTGTGTGAGCCGGCAATGAGAGATGATCTATGAGAGATCATCTCTCATTCGCCCACAGATCGCATCACAAACGGCCGCTCTGATTGGCCGTTTGCCGCGATCTGTGATTGGCCGTGTCCAAGGGACATGGACAACACAGGGCTTCCCCGCAGCGCGCTCTACAGCGCGCGCTGGGAACGCCAGAATGACATGCCGTCAAATGACGGCATGTTGGATATTCAGGCCCGCGCTGTTGCCGTCATCCGACGGTAGCGCGGGCCTCAAGTGGTTAATGGCCCCTTCAACTGGACATGTTTTTTTATTTTTTATTCAGCCTTTTAATGCAGCCAACATATTTTCTTTCACAAAAAATGACTGAGGAAAAAAAGACTGAAAGAGAAAGCTAAAAAGACAATGCATGAGTCAACTTGTTTCACAAGAGTTGCTTCGTCTAATTGTTTCCATCTTGTAAAGCAAACGTTACTTCCAAGATCTCTGTCCGGAGGGGCGAAGCCGTCTTGCCGTTACAATATCATTTCCTGAACTACACATCATGATTCCAGAGTGAGGCTGGACTTGGCAAAGTCTGACATATATCTTATGCACTTGCCGGGTGTCTTATCATCATCCTCCTCTTTCTCCAATAGAGAAAGAGTTCAGAACTGGCCAAATATTCTCTTTTTGTACCCCAAAAACTTGGCAGAGAGGCTTCTAAGCCTCTCATGTGCACACTGTACCCAGTATTCTATAGCACAAATTTAAATGGTATTTTCTTTAAAATATTTGGGAAAAAAACGTTATTTTGCTGCATTTATTTAACCACTTCCCTACCGTAGGACGTCATATGACGTTCTGTACTTTAGGGGGGATATCTGAATGATGCCTGTAGCTACAGACATCATTCAAATGTCCTTCTTTTCAGCCGGCGATTCTGCGCACCATAAGAATGATCATATTGGCGGTTCCACTGCTTTATCGTTCTTATAGAGGGGGGGGGACGCCCCATCCTGCCGCCTACTGATGCTTCACCGGGCTCTCCCGTGCCTTCGGAGGCCCGGAGAACGAATCGGCCTCCACCGAATGAGGAGGATAGAGATTTCCGGTCACCAGATGGTCACCGGTTATCTCTATGACTGTCTGAGGCACGACGTTATGACGTCACGGCCGGGTACCTGGAAGTAAACAAGGGCGCAATGTTTTTTTTTCTCGATTTATGCTTTCTCTATTTTGGCTTGACGGCTTTCTCGACGGGACGCTCGGCGAAAACGTACACACGACCGAGTATCTCGGCAGAAAATGGATGCCAGCGAGCTTCTCGCTGGATTCTGCCGAGGTTCTCGGTCGTGTGTACGGGGCCTAAGTCTGCACAACACTACACTGACACCAGTACACACAGGCACATTAACCCCCCTGTCACAGTGTCACTGAATGCAGTGATCATATATGTCCTGATCACTGCATTTAGTGTCAGTGTGACAGTGTGACAGGCAGTTATTGTTAGGTTCAGGGTAGCCCTGTACCCCCCCTAATAATAAAGTTTTAACCCCTTGATCACCGCCCTAGTCAACTCTTTCACTCCCTATTGCCAGTGTCACTAAGCGATCATTTTTCTGATCGCTGTATTAGTGTCACTGTTGCCGCTAGGTAGCTATTTATTTTTTTATTGTGATTTTTTTTTTTTTTTTACTAAAGACATGTGGCTGAATACATTTTGGCCTAAATGTTTGACTAAAATTTTGTTTATTTGATTTTTCAAAAAGTAAAAAATATTGTGTTTTTTTTTTTAAATGTCGCTCTATTTTTGGATATAGCGCAAAAAATAAAAATCGCAGAGGTGATCAAATACCATCAAAAGAAAGCTCTATTTGTGGGAAGAAAAGGACGCAAATTTTGTTTGGGAGCCACGTCGCACGACCGTGCAATTGTCTGTTAAAGTGACGCAGTGCCGAATTGTAAAAACGCCTCTGGGCATTTAGCAGCATATTGGTCAGGTCCTTAAGTGGTTAAGCAGGAAAGTCTTCCGGTCTGTAAGTGGTTAAACAACCATTACATATTTTCTTAAAACAGAGGCTCTGAAGATTGAAAACAGGAGTTAGAATTGTTTTTGCTGTTTATAAAATATGTTGTTATGAATGACTTAGTATACATAAACGCAACTTAATCCCATTTTGTGTATACAAGATATAAAAATTAGTTTAATTACATTTTTTTTTTCACATTTAAATGTATTGCCATCACAAAATAACTAAGAAGCCCCCTAATGTAATGTCATTGAGCAGGTGACTGGTACTCTTTAACCACTTCAGCCCTGGAAGGATTTACCTCCTTATTGACGAGGCCATTTTTTGCGATACGGCACTGCATCGCTTTAACTGATAGTTGTGCGATGCTACAGTATACCCAAACAAAATTGAGATCCTTTTTTCCCCACAACTAGAGATTTCTTTTGGTGGTAGTTGATCACCTTTTGCATTTTTTATTTTTTGCGCTGAAAGCATTACAAGAGCAACAATTTTGGAAACAAAAATCCCAATAAGCGTGTATTGATTGGTTTGCAAAAAAGTTTATGGGCTAGATTCAGGTAGGAGATACGACGGCGTATCTCTGCGTCGGAGGCGTCCTATCTATGCGCCTGATTCATAGAATCAATTTCGCATTGATTTGCCTTAGATCTGACTGGCGTAAGTCACTTACGCCGTCCTATCTAAGTTGCATATTCACGCTGGGCGCTAGGTGGCGTTCCCAGCGAATATGCAAATGAGATAGATACGCCGATTGCAGGAGTGTCAGGATGCCCACTAACACACAGCTCCTTTCTCTATCTGCAAAGTAGAGAGTGTTCTGACACTCCTGCTCGCCCCCTCCCCCCTCAAGAGGCTTTCTCCACACCAGGAAGAAAGCCTTTGCATTGTGTGACGTTACAGACAGAAGAACAGGAAGTGAGGATTTCTCAGAAGAAATAAGGACATTTAAAAGCAAAATCGAAGGATGAGGTAAGTGAAGGAGGACTGCACTAAGGTAAAGGAAGCTATTTAGGGGGAAAAAATTACCTTTACAACCCCTTTAAGGACCGCCCGCCACAGTTGTACATCGACTGTTTGAATAGGAACATCGTTTGTTATGGCAACAGCTAGCTGCCATAACCCCAGTATCCTCTTGAAGATCAGATGGTCTTCTTTCAGATAAAAGTGGTCTCCCTGGCAGACTTCGGTCGTCCCCGCTGCCTACCGGAGCCGTCGGTAGCTGCGGAGACGATCGGTTCCTCTTCCATCACAGGCTGGATGCTGAGTGAGGGAAAGTTGGCCACCGCTCAGCTCCATAGCATTGGTTGGCGGAAGCACAACCAATGCTTCCGCCCTATGCTCTTAATGGTAATTTTTTTTTTATTATTGCATTTTAGTGTAAATATGAGATCTGAGCTCCCCCTTCAGGAACGCCCCTCAGAAGGAGGATAATCATCACGCGTGTCCGCACAGTGGCGCAATCCTGATGTGCTTGTGTCACCCAGACGTGGCGCATCTCCGATCGGCAGGAGGGTTCTGTGATTGGCCCTCCTGATCACATGAGTGTCCAATCAAATTGGTTCTCCTCTCGCAGAAGTTGTCAGAGGAGAGCAGATCTCTGCAGCCAGCCAGTGATCAGTAATTTTGAGCTGTTTTTTACAGCTTTTTACACACTGATCACCAGCCTAGTGTCCCCACACAGTAAAAACACCTGTACCCCACATATGTAACAGTAAAATCACATGTCCCAACGATCTGCACACATATGTCTGTGATCACCTGTGCACATCTGTACATGATCTTCTGCGTACATATGTCTGTGATCACACAAACCAATAATTATACGCTTCTATCCCAAAAAATAAAAACGGAGTCATGAATATATACCACCAAAAGAGAGCTCTATTTGTGTGAACAAAATGATAAAAATGTTATTTGGGTACAGTGTTACATGACCGTTCAATTGTACATGAAAGTGTGAGTGCGATGAAAGCTGAAAATTGGCTTGGGAAGAAAGGGGGTGAAAGTGCCCAGTATTGAAGTGGTTAAACATTTTATAGAGAGGGCCCTTTTCTGGCAGAACACCTGGGTTATTGCCCTTTTGGCCCCCTTATAAATCCAGCACTGGCTTTACCTGGTGCAGACCAAAAACACTGCCCCAGTAGGGATGTCACTGGCTGGACGCATAGCAGCAGTCCCCTTTCTAGCAGTTGTGATCTCTGGTGATTATATAATTGTAGTGCAGTATAATATTTATAATTGTAGCGCTACCCTCGAAAGAGCCGCTGATTCATTTGTTGGGATTGGCACATTAACCACTTGACCACTGGGCACTTAAACCCCCTTAATAACCAGACCGATTTTCAGCTTTCGGTGCTCTCACATTTTGAATGACAATAACTCAGTCATACAACACTGTAACCAAATGAAATTTCTGTCCTTTTTTCCCCACAAATAGAGCTTTCTTTTGGTGGTATTTGATCACCTCTGCGGTTTTTATTTTTTTCGCTATTAATGAAAAAAGAATGTAAATTTTGTAAAAATATGAATTTTTCTTCATTTCTATCATAACATTTTGTAAAAAAAGTAATTTTTCCTCATAAATTTGGCCTAAAATGTATACTGCTACATATTTTTGGTAAAAAAAAAAAAAATTGGATATTATTTAGTCTGGGTGAAAGTTATGGGGTCTACAAGCTATGGTACCAATTTCTGAAAATTGATCAATTTGATCACACCTGAAGTACTGACAACTTCTTTCATTTCTTGAGACCCTAACAAGCCAACAGGCGGCACTGCAGTGGTGCAGGTGGAACTGGTGGGCACAGATGGCACTGGTGTGGCACAGGCGGCACTGGTGTGGCACAGGCGGCACTGGTGGGGCACAGGTGGCACTGCTGTGGCACTTCTGGGGCACTGCTGTGGCACTGCTGGGGCACAGGTGGTACTGCTGTGGCACAGGTGGAACTGCTGGGGCACAGATGGGGCACTGCTGGGCACTTACGTTTGGTCACTATTCTCTCTCCTCTTCTCTCACGCTGCAATGGTGTGAGGAGAGGAGAGAGATGACCTGCCGATGACCCACACTGCTCCTGTTTGTTTACATTTGTGATCGCGCCGTCATTGGACGGCGCGATCACGTGGTAAGGAGCCGCTGCCATTGGCTCCTTACCAAGATCACTGATGCTGCGGGTCCCGCGGACCCGTCGAGTGCCGTGACCGTGTGTGCGCGCCCGCTCGGGCGCGTGGATCCGATGCTGGCCGGGTTTGTTTACATCATGTGATGGCGCCGTCATTGGACGGCGCGATCACGTGGTAAGGAGCCGCCGCCATAGGCTCCTTACCGCGATCATCGATGCTGCGGGTCCCGTGGACCCGGTGAGCACCGGTGATCGCGTGTGCGCGCCCGGTCGGGCGTGCACACCTGACTCTAACGGAGGACGTCCATGGACATCCTGTTAGAGTACAGGAACCGCCTTATAGACGTATTTCGTCTATAGGGCGGTGACTAAGTGGTTAAGTTACCCTAGCGTTGTCTAGGGGTGTGATGCAGAAACAAAGTAGTGAGCAGAGGTCCAGACAGTCAATAAAGGTTTTTCAATGCTTTGTTTCCAGGCCAACACAGCCAACATCAACTTCAGTTAGGAAGGAAAAAAGGTTGACGAAAGAAGAGGAGAACTTTGCGGTGTCAGGCCTGGATAGGAACAAGGCAGTCCTGCCCTCAGTAGTACCAATTTCGAAACTCGTCGCCACTTCTGCTGAGTGGGTGAAGTGCACGCGGACAGGTCTCTCTCGCAAACCTGGCAGCCGAGGCGTCACTTTGGATCCCTGGGAGGAACAGGCCTCTCACACAGACCTGGCTCTAGGGCCTCTGCCACAGGCCAATTACTTTAAATGAGATTTAGGTGGATGAACAGAGAGAATCCTCCCAGTAGATTCTGGCACAGGTCACCAGGAGACAGTAAAGCGTACCTGTCAGCATCCCGGTCACCAGATCCCCGATTGGTTCGTTCAAGCCCTGTTGGACAACCTGCCTCCGGGTTCCCCTCAAGCCAATCCCCCAATTGCACGGCACCCAGCCTGGGATCCTCTCAATAGAACTGGGAACCCAGTAAGTCACTGGGATCCCCTTTCGCCTTCGGTTGAGGCTCGATGAAGCCTGTAAGCTTGGCCAGGTGGGCCATGCCGGCGGGGTCCATTGATGCGCACCCTGAAGGTGGATGTCGCACCTGGAACTGGGACCCCGCGAAGATTTTAAAACATGACAACCGTCAGATATACCCCTCCCCAGCATGCCCCGCGAGGGAAGAACTCCTCCATTTGGCTGATGGGGAAGACTTGCTCTGGCGCCAACTGCCGACCAGAGATGATACCACATCCCCAGAATGCAGACTGACCCAGTGGACCTTTCTAGAATGGCAGAGGTCACAATTTATGAAAGTAAGGGGGCGCTACATAATCATTTTATGGCTGCTGGCAGTAAAGACCATGTAAATGGCTTGCTAAAGGTGTAAAGAAGGTCGAGTGAGCTTAGTAAAGCCAATGATGCTGTTTTCACTTATAATATCCAAGCATGTGCAAACAAAAATCCTGTTTTTTGTTTTTTTTTTAATTTAGAGCAGGGGTGCCAAACCTTTTGAAGAGGCAAGGGCCACTAAAGGGACTTGGTGACTGGGCGCAGGCCAAAAGGAGTGGAATGGGCGGATGACAGGTCTGTGTCCACGCTGCATATGCTGAACGGACATAGCCCACGCTACTTTATGGGCCCTCCAATTCAAACTGGCCAGACGGAATGGGACGGATCCCCTTCTGTGTTTTTTTTTTTTTTTCTGAGGATCAAATTGGAGGTATGCAAGGGTAAATGGACATAGAGGTGAATGGAGGGTCCAATTGGGTCCTAAGGCTGCTTTCACACTGATGCACCACATGTACCTATGGCTTTCCTGCAGGTTAGCTGCACTTTTCCAGAGGCTTCTATTATGTCCTGCAGGTGTGGTGCAATTTCTGAAAGCTCACCAAACCTGCAGGTAATAACAGAAGTCTATGGCTCAGTGCAGGTAACCCTAATAACGCTAATGTGGCCTGCAGTACCGCATTTGGCATGAGGAGGGGGGTACCGGACCCAATCGGCGCCGTTTGGAAATGCACAGAAAGACCCGAGGACAGCTTGGCCGACCTCGGAAAGGCTCGTGAACGGGGTCTTTCCGAGGTTTGCCGAGGTCAGCCGAAGTGTCCTCTGGCCTTTACAACGTTTCCGAGGCTCTCCAGCGCCTCCCCGCCTCTGGCCACATGCGGCATTGCATGCCATTGAAGTCAATGCGCAACAAATTATTTTCGTTTCCATTGACTTCAATGGGGAAACTCTCTTTGATATGCGAGTACTTTGGATTACGAGCAGTCTCCTGGAACGGATTATGCTCCTAATCCGAGGTTCCACTGTATGCCCATATATACACTGTCATTTCAGTAAATAATTGTACCTTTTTAATAATGGTCTTCCAGTTTTCCCCAGCTGTTGCTGTCCCAGGCAGAGTGCATTTGGTATCAGTTGTGACAGGAGCTGGCGCTATACAGGAAGCATCAGCTTATGTGGCTCTGCTCTGCAGCTGCTTGCTTTCTCTACGGCCGACTTCATTCACAACACTGATGCTCTGGGATGACGAGTCAACAACCTGCGATCTAGGCTTGCCAAACCACCATCCCAGAGCATGAGGTCGGGGACCACATCAGAAGGCTCCACGGGCCACATGTTTAGAGGAACAGCCACTATTTTTGTATATCTGCCCCTCCATTCACAATACACCAAATAAACATTGGGCATCTGGGACTTTCAAGGCACCAAGAAAAGAAGTGAAAAATATTTACATTTTAAAGTTTAACCACTTCAGCCCCAGAAGGTTTTACCCCCTTCCTGCCCAGGCGAAATTTCAGCTTCCGGCACTGCGTCGCTATAACTGACAATTGCGCGGTCGTGCGCCATGGCTCCCGAACAAAATTGGCGTCCTTTTTTTTCCCCCACAGATAGAGCTTTCTTTTGGTGGTATTTGATCACCTCTGCGGTTTTTATTCTTTGCGCTATAAACAAAAATAGAGCGACAATTTTGAGAAAAAATTCAATATTTTTTACTTTTTGCTGTAATAAATATTCCCCAAAATATATATATATATATATATATATATATATATATATATATATATATATATATATATATATAAAAATTCCTCAGTTTAGGCCGATACGTATTCTTCTACTTATTTTTGGTAAAAAAAATGCAATAAGCGTTTATCGATTGTTTTTTTTGGAAATTTATAGCGTTTACAAAATAGGGGATAGTTTTATGGAATTTTTATTATAATTTTTTTTTACTAGTAATGGCGGCGATCTGCGATTTTTTTTTTTTTTTATTGGGACTGCGACATTATGGTGGACACATCTGACACTTTTGTGACATTTTTGGGACCAATAACATTCATACAGTGAACAGTGCTATAAATATGCACTGATAACTGTATAAATGTGACTGGCAGGGAAGGGGTTAACCACTAGGGGGCGGGGAAGGGGTTAAATGTGTAGCCTAGTTTGTGTTCTAACTGTAGGGGGAGGGGGGTGACTGGGGGAAGTGACCGATTGTGTCCCTATGTACAAGGGACACAGATCAGTCTCCTCTCTCCCTAAAGGACGTGGAGCTCTGTGTTTACACACAGAGCTCCACGTCCCTGTTCAGTTACTGGGCAATCGCAGCGTGCGCGTGCCCCTAGCGGCTTTAAAAGACAGGACATCATATGACGTCCTGTCAGAACAATGGAGTCTTCCGCCCGCCGTCATTTACCTTAGTGCAGTCCTCCTTCACTTACCTCATCCTTCCATTTTGCTTTTAAATGTCCTTATTTCTTCTGAGAAATCCTCACTTCCTGTTCTTCTGTCTATAACTCCACACAGTAACGCAAGGCTTTCTCCCTGTTGTGGAGTGTCATGTTCGCCCACTCCCTTGGACTACAGAAGAGTCAAGACGCTCTCTACGTCTGCAGATAGAGAAAGAAGCTGTGTGTTAAAGTGGAGCTCCACCAAAAAAAAAACGTTTTTTTTTTAAATGCTGCTGCTACTGCTGCAAAAGGCTGTTGCTAGGCAGATCATCCCAATCTGCCACTTCCCGATCTGCGCTCCGTCTTCTTTCTTCTGTTCCTCGGCTGCCTCGGCATGCGCAGTAGGGAATCGGGCGATGAAGCCGCAAGGCTTCACTTCCTGATTCCCTCACCGAGGATGGCGGCAGGGCAGCCGAGACCCGAGCGATTGCTCGGCTTCGGCTGCCGTCATTGAGGGAACCCTGGATAGGTAAGTCTCTTTATCAAAAGTCAGCAGATACAGTGTTAGTAGATGCTGACTTTTATTTGTTATATTTTTTTCTAACCGGACCTCCGCTTAAAATTTTTGACTCTGTTATATTGCAGCCATTTGCTAAAATCTTTTTAAGTTCATTTTTTTCCTCATTAATGTACACACAGCACCCCATATTGACAGAAAAACACAGAATCGTTGACATTTTTGCAGATTTATTAAAAAAGAAAAACTAAAATATCACATGGTCCCAAGTATTCAGACCCTTTGCTGTGACGCTCATATATTTAACTCAGGTGCTGTCCAATTCTTCTGATCATCCTTGAAATGGTTCTATACCAGCTGTGTTTGATTATACTGATTGGACTTCATTAGGAAAGCCGCACACCTGTCTATATAAGACCTTACAGCTCACAGTGCATGTCGGAGCAAATGAGAATCATGAGGTCAAAGGAACTGCCTGAAGAGCTTAGAGACAGAATTGTGGCAAGGCACAGATCTTCTGGCCAAGGTTACAAAAAAAATTCTGCTGCACTTAAAGGGGTTGTAAAGGTTCGTCTTTTATTTTCTAAATACGTTCCTTTTAATCTAGTGCATTGTTGGTTCACTTACCTTTTCCTTCCATTTCCCTTCTAAAAAATTTTTTTCTTTGTTTATGTAGCGCCCCCATACTTTCAGTAAGGGCGCAATGCTAAAGTTAATGGGGAATGGGAGAGTTATTTTGCTCCCATTTGTAATTGTGTAAATTTGGGCTGCTGTCATTCAGAACTGTCCCGTGGGTCAGTCTGCACTCCAGGGTTGATGTTCACACCCCTGGGCGGCAGGTGGCGCTAGAGGGGTTCTAACGGAGCCACTTTTCCCCAGCAGCCAATTAGAGGAGTTTTTCCCTCGCGGGGCATGCTAGGGTATATCCGTGGTGGATGCCATTTTCTTTGGTTCTTCGCAAGTTCAAGGTGCGGCACCCACCTTCAGGGTGTGCGCATCCAACGGACCCCGGCAACATGGCCTACCTGGCTGGGGTCATATGCTATGCAGAGTTCCATGCGAATGCTGAAAGGGGCCCCAATGATTTACTGGGTCCCCAGCTACACTAAAAAGGGATCCCAGGCTGTGTGCCGTTCGGCGGGGGATCGGCTTGAGGAGATCCCCGAAAGCAGGTGATCCAAAAGGGCTTGAACGAACCATCGGGGATCTGGTGACCGGGAGATTGACAGGTACACTTCAAACTGTCAACCGGTGACCCTGATTGAATTTACTGGGAGGATTCGCTCAAGAATCCTATTAGCTCATCCAAGTACAAGGCCTGTGGCTGAGGCCCGAGCCAGGCCTGTGGCAGAGGTCTGTTCCTCCCAGAAACCTAAGTGGCACTTTGGCTGCCAGACTCGTGACAGGAGTCTGTCCGGAGGCGCTTCACCCGCTCTGGCTAGAGTGGCGACGAACTGTGCTATTGATGAAAGCAGGCTTTTTTTCCCTATCCATCCTGGGCCTAATACTGCAAATGTTCTTCTGCTTCATCAACCTTTCCTATCCCACTTCGTGTTGATGTTGGCTGTGTTGGGAATTGGAAATAAAGCATTTAAAAACTCCATTGCTGACTGGACATTCGCTCACTACATGTACTCGCTACCATCACCCCTAGAGAAGCCACCGAGGGTAACTTAATACGCCGATCCCAAAACAACCAGCTGCTCCTGAATGGGGTAACACTACATTTGAATTTCTCACTTCCTGTTTGTTCTCGGTAAGCTTTTCACCATCATCCGAGCGGTGGAAAGTCATTTAGAACAGCTTACTGAACACCTTACTGAGGAGGAACAGGAAGTGAGAAATTCAGACAAAGAAAACATAGAAAAAAAAACATTCAGAAGGAAAATATAAGTGAACCAACAATGCACTAGCAACATATTTAGAAAATAAAAAACTAACCTTTGCAACCCCTTTAAGGTTCCTAAGAGCACAGTGGCCACCATAATCCTTAAATGGAAGACGTTTGGGACGACCAGAAATATTCCTAGAGCTGACCATCCGGCCAAACTGAGCTATCGGGGGAGAAGAGTCTTGGTTAGAGAGGTAAAGAAGAACCCAGAGATCACTGTGGCTGAGCTCCAGAGATGCAGTCAGGAAATAGTAGATGGTTGTAGAAAGTCAACCATCACTGCAGCCCTCCACCAGTAGGGGCTTTATGGCAGAGTGGCCCGACAGAAGCCTCTCCTCAGTGCAAGACACATGAAAGCCTGCATGGAGTTTGCTAAAAAAAAAAACACCTGAACGACTCCAAGATGGTGAGAAATTAGATTCTCTGGTCTGATAAAACCAAGATAGAACTTTTTGGCCTTAATTCTAAGTGGTATGTGTGGAGAAAACCAGGCTCTGCTCATCACCTGCCCAATACAGTCCCAACAGTGAAGCATGGTGGTGGCAGCATCATGCTGTGGGGGTGTTTTTCAGCTGCAGGGACAGGGCGACTAGTTGAAATCGAGGGAAAGATGAATGCAGCCAAGTACAGGGATATCCTGGACAAAAACCTTCTCCAGAGTGCTCAGAACCTCAGACTGGGCCGATGGTTTACCTTCCAACAAGACAATGACCCTAAGCACACAGCTAAAATAATGGAGTGGCTTCACAACAACTCCGTGACTGTTCTTGAATGGCCCAGACAGAGCCCTGACTTAAACCCAATTGAGCATCTCTGGAGAGACCTAAAAATGTCTGTCCACCACCGTTTACCATCCAACCTGACAGAACTGGAGAGGATCTGCAAGGAGAAATGACAGAGGATCCCCAAATCCAGGTTGTTGCATCTTTCCCAAAAAGACTCATGGCTGTATTAGATGAAAAGGGGGCTTCTACTAAATACTGAGCAAAGGGTCTGAATACTTAGGACCATGTGATATTTCAGTTTTTCTTTTTTTTAATAAATCTGCAAAAATGTCAACAATTCTGTGTTTTTCTGTCAATATGGGGTGTTGTGTGTGTGTATATATTATAGAATGCATTTTCGTTCGAAAATCGTGTATTTTCGTTATCGTTTTAACAAACGATAACGAAAGCGCAAGAAACGAAAACCGAAAGATCTAAATGCTTTATTTTCGTTTTCGTTGGGGTAAAAATTCAATATAGGGAAAAGATTCGACATTATAGGGAAAAGATTCGACATTATAGAGAAAAGATTCGACACTATAGAAATAATAGATTCGACATTACAGAGATTGGATTTCGATCTATGGGAAAATAGATTCGACATTATTACTAGTCATACAACATTAGAATTCTTGTAGGCGGAATATTCGAATGGAAATGTACGATTCGACGTAAAGATTCGACGTTCCGTCGAATATTCTTTTGACCATTCGACAGAAATCAAGTATTATTGGATTTTCGGACGAAAGCTATTCCCCAACGAAAAACAAAATAAATCAAAACGATTTTCGGGAGTAACTAAATAAATGTATTTTCCAAACGAAAACGAAAAAATGAAACAAAATATTCCAGTCTGCACATGTCCAGTAAATGGCTGCAATATAACCAAGTCAAAAATTTAAGGGGGTCTAAATACTTTCTGTACCCACTGTATTTTGTATACAATATGTTGAATATGTTGATGAGAGATGAGTCGTACTGTTATGCAATCAGCCAATTATTTTATGTTTTTATTTATTTAACAATAAACGTCGACATTTTATATATTTATTTTCTTTTGTTGATCTTGGTGTTTGAAAGTCCCAAATACCCGGTGTTTATTTGGTGTATTGTATAACATTGGGGATGTCAACCATGTGGAGCAGATGCCTTCTCTGCTGTGCATTCCTGGTGTGAAGTTACAATGCAGACGGCAGATAGCCTGAATATAAACAAAGCGTATTCACATAAGCCAAGCTCTAGAATAATGACACTCACAACACAGGGAATAAAAAGCAGAGGAGACTTTACATCTTGAGGAGTAACGGTGGTGTCGCTTGATGTATAAAAAAACTTCTGTGTTAAAGAGGAACTGCAGTCTGCTCACATAACTTGTAATAAAAACATATATTCACCATTCTGAAGCTTCCCTCCAACCACTTTGCATATTTTATATATACTGTGATTCTGTACTTGCCAAATATGATGCAGAAATCTCCCTCCACAGAGGCTGGCTGCAATCATAACTGTGGGCAGCTGAAGCTGCTGCCTCTTCACCTCCTGGACTTACACAGAGGCACACCTCCAGCTCTGATGTCCTGCAGCTGTCATTTTCCCTCTTATGACTCACCCTCCTCCCTTCCTGGTAAACTCTCACAGGAATGAGAGAGAGAGAGAGAGAGCTGTGCATGATGTCATAAGCATATGCTAATGACCAGACAAGAAACAGGAAGTGGACCGTATAAGGTGTTTACTTGCAAAAAAAAATGTTTTACTATCCAAAGTTAAAACGAGGGCAGAAGATTTAATAGATGGAAAATTAAAAAAATGACTGAAGGTCCGCTTTAAGGTAGAGTTTTCCTTTTCCATCCTAGGTGGGGTGTTTACCTGCATTACTGTATAATTTTGTAGTACAGGTGAGCACAGCACATGGAGATCTCATTGCTGGGTCATCCCCCCTCTCTGTCCTCCTGCACTGACATGTTAGAGAGACCTGGGGGGATGAGTATTGGCAGGTGATTTACTTCATCATACGCTCTGACTCCATGTTACATAGTTGGTGAGGTTGAAAAAAGACACAAGTCCATAAAGTCCAACCTGCGTGTATGATTATATGTTGGTATTACATTGTATATCCCTGTATGTTGCGGTCATTCAGGTGCCTATCTATATCTATCTATATTTTTTTTACTACTAATGGTGGCGATCAGCATTTTTTTTTTTTCGTGACTGCGACATTATGGCAAGACACTTCGGACAATTTTGACACATTTTTGGGACCAGTGTAATTTTCACAGCAAAAAATGCATTTAAAATGCATTGTTTACTGTAAAAAATGACAATTGCAGTTTGGGAGTTAACCACAAGGGAGCGCTGAAGGGGTTATGTATGACCTCATCTGTGTTTCTAACTGTAGGGGGGTGTGGCTGTAGGTGTGACGTCATCGATTGTATTTCCCTATAAAAGAAATCACACGATCGATGACGGCGCCACAGTGAAGAACGGGGAAGCTGTAAGGCCCTGTACACAAGATCAGACCGGTCCGATGAGAATGGTCCGACGGACAGTTTTCATCAGGCCACCGCTGAAGTCTAATGTGCATACACACCATCAGTCCAAAATCCGATCGGGTCAGAACGCGGTGACGTAGAACACAACGACGTGCGGAAAAACCGAAGTTCAATGCTTCCAAGCATGCATCGACTTGATTCTGAGCATGCCCGGGTTTTTGGTCCGATGCTTTTGTGTACTAACCATCGTTTTGGTCCAACGGTCAGGTGTCCATCGGACAGATTTTAAAGCAAGTTTTGGTCCGATGAAACTGGCCTTAAGTCGGACCGGTCTGATCGTGTGTACGTGGCCTAACACACAGCTCTCCCCATTCTTCAGCTCCAGGGACCGATCGCGGAACTCTAGCGGCGATCGGGTCCCGCGGTCACGGAGCTTCGGACCTACGGCTGGGCATTAACAAATCGCGTACCGGTACGTGATTGTGCCCAGCCGTGCCATTCTGCCGACGTATATCGGCATTAGGTCCTTAAGTGGTTAAATTATCGCCACTCCCCACGGCCTGTGGAAGGGAATTCCACATTCTTTCCGCTCTTACAATAAAGAACCCTATACGCAGTTCAAGTTTTTAGTGAATGGCTGCATGCCTTATTAAATTCTCTTTCATGGAAAAGTTTTATCCCTTTTGTGGGGTCACCACTATGGTATTTGTACATTAAAATCATATCCCCATATCAAGTGTCTCTTCTCCAAAGAGAACAAGTTCAGTGCTCGTAACCTTTCCTCATAACTAATGTCCTCCAGACCCTTTATTCGTTTTGTTGCCCTTCTTCAGTTCATGCACATCCTTCCTGAGGACTGGTGCCCAGAACTGGACAGCAAACTCCAGGGACGGCTGGACCAGAGTCTTGTAGAGCGGGAGAATTATTGTTTTAGTTTTATCTTTGGAGTTAATTGCCTTTTTAATGCATGCCAATATTCTGTTGGCTTTGCTTGCAGCAGCTTGGTATTGCATGCCACTGCTGAGCCTGTCATCTACTAGGACCCCCCTAGCGCAAAAAATAAAAACCGCAGAGGTGATCAAATACCACCAAAAGAAAGCTCTATTTGTGGGATTTGGCAACGAGTCTTCATGAATCCATGCTGATTACTACTGATAATGTTTTTCATTACTAAGATTTTGTATGTAGTCCCTTATTATCTCCTCCAAGATCTTGCATACAATTGATGTTAAACTAACTGGTCTGTAATTCCCAGGAATGTATCTTGGCCCTTTTTTAAATACTGGTTCTACATTGGCTTTTCTCCAATCTGCTGGTACCATTCCAGTAAGTAGACTGTTTGTAAAAATTAGGAAGAATGGTCTGGCAATTACTTGCCTGAGTTCCTTAAGGACCCTCGGGTGCAAGACATCCGGTCCTGATGACTTATTAATGTTAATTTTTTCAAGTCTATTTCTAATTCTATCCTCTGTTAGCCATGGGGTGCTTCCTGTGATGTGTCACAAGGATAAACATTGCAGTTTTGGTTACTGAAACCCCCCGTTTCCCTAATAAAGACTGAGGAGAAGAATAGATGCAATACCTTCGCCATCTCATTCTTTATGGGGCCAATATGATCTTGCTTCCCTTTCTTACTATTTATATACTTAAAGAATTTCTTGGGTTTCTTTTTACTTTCCTCCACTATGTGCCTTTTTACTTTCCTCCACTATGTGCCTAATGTGGATAATTAAAATCCCCCATTATAATGACACTTCCCATCCTCGCTGCTAATCCAAGCTGTGATGGGAGGTCCACCTCCCCCTTTTCCCCTCTAGTTAGGGGGCCTGTAGCCATGGGCGTCCGCTGAACTTTTTCCAGGGGGGGGGCATAACTTTATGGTCACCTATGCTCCGCTTCTTTGACAATGTCACGAAGGGCAGGGGCTTAGTCATTATCCCATAAAGCCTTCTCCCTTAACTTGTACTCACAGTCCCCACTTGTAAGGTCACGGTGGTCTTCCTTCTCCCAAGTCCTGTTTCCACATGTCCCTTTGAAAATACATTACAGGCAGCAAAGCAAACACGAGGGTGCACATACAGGAAGCAGCCAGAGGTGGCAGTAAAGAGCTCTGTACTTCAGTGACACTGATCTTGCAACAGCTGTGGAGCCAACTCGCACAAACACAGAGAGTCAGCACAGCTAGAGATGCAAGCATGGCAGACCCTTGCCGATTCCAGGGGGGGTCACTGGCCCCCCCTTACTCCTATGAGCGGACGCCCATGCCTGTAGCATACTCCCAGTATTTTCCCCTTAGTTTCCTTCCTTTGTAGTTCTACCCATAAGGTTTCCACCTCCTCTCTTGCTCCATTAGTGATGTCTTCCCTCGCATTCACTTGTACATAATTTTTGATTCACAGGCATGCCCCTCCCCCTTTTTTACCCTTCCTATCCCTGTGGTATAGGGAATCCCCTTGAATGGTTGCCAGCCAATTATGAGAGCTGTTAAACCAAATGTCTGAAATTCCCACAAAATCGAACTCCTCCTCGTACAATAGTAGCTCTAGTTATCCCATCTTGTCCGCAAGACTCCTGGCATTGGTGAGCATGCCACATAGTTTAGTCCAGACGCATACTATCTCCTTATTGGGTGTATTGAGGCTGCAAATAGGACTTGTTACTGTACTTACCTTGGGTTTAGGTGCTTTAGTCAACCTACCACTAATGCCCCCAATACTACCCTCTGGAATTTGTTCCATGCTGACTATCTCTACCACTGTACCTCCCCTGTCGCCTAGATTAACCACTTGACCACTGGGCACTTAAACACCCTTCCTAACCAGACCAATTTTCAGCTTTCGGTGCTCTCACAATTTGAATGACAATTACTCAGTCATACAACATTGTACCCATTTGAAATTTGTGTCCTTTTTTTCACACAAATAGAGCTTTCTTTTGGTGGTATTTGATCACCTCTGGGTTTTTTATTTTTTGCGCTATAAAAGAAAAACGACTGAAAATTCTGTAAAAAAAAAAAAAAAAATCTTGTTTCTGTCATATTAGCGGGTTATTTCTCACACACAGCATATGCATACCACAAATTACACTCCAAAACACATTCTGCTATTCCTCCCGAGTATGGCGATACCCCATGTGTGGGACTTTTACACAGCGTGGCCACATACAGAGGCCCAATATGCAGGGAACGCCATCAGGCGTTCTGGAACACCCAGACCAATTCTGACATTTCTCTCCTACATGGAAAAATCATCATTTTATTTGCTAGAAAATTACATAGAACCCCAAAACATTATATATGCTTTTTTAGCAAAGACCCTAGAGAATACAATGGCGGCCGTTACAACTTTTTATCTCGCACGGTATTTTCGTAGAAATTTTTTGAACGTGTGTTTTTAAAAAAAAACTGTTTTGTGATAAAAAAAAAAAAAAAACAGTAAAGTTAGCCCAATTTTTTTTCATAATGTGAAAGATGACGTTACGCCGAGTAAATAGATACCCAACATGTCACACTTCAAAATTGCGCACGCTCATGGAATGGTGCCAAACTTCGCTTCCTAAAAATCCCCATAGGCGATATTGGGTATTGCAGAGTATTTGGGTATTGCAGAGTATTTGGGTATTTCAGAGTATTTGGGTATTTCAGGGTATCGCACAGGGTATTGCGGTATTGGGGTACTGAGGTATTGGGGTATTGGAGTATTGGGGTACTGGAGTACTGCAGAGTATTGGGGTACTGGGGTACTGCAGAGTATTGGGGTACTGGGGTACTGCAGAGTATTGGGGTACTGGGGTACTGCAGAGTATTGGGGTACTGCAGAGTATTGGGGTACTGGGGTACTGCAGAGTATTGGGGTACTGGGGTATTGCAGAGTATTGGGGTACTGGGGTATTGCAGAGTATTGGGGTACTGGGGTATTGCAGAGTATTGGGGTTTTGGGGTACTGGGGTACTGCAGAGTATTGGGGTACTGCAGAGTATTGGGGTACTGGGGTATTGCAGAGTATTGGGGTACTGGGGTATTGCAGCGTATTGGGGTACTGGGGCATTGCAGAGTACTGGGGTACTGGGGCATTGCAGAGTACTGGGGTACTGGGGTATTGGGGTACTGGGGTACTGGGGTATTGTGGGGTACTGGGGTAATGCAGGGTACTGGGGTAATGCAGGGTACTGGGGGATTGCAGGGTACTGGGGGATTGCAGAGTTGGGATGGATTGAGGGGTGGCTGGATCTGTGACTGCATTTGTCACAGATCCAGCCACAGCTCAGCTGCTGACACCCCGCTCCCCCCCCCCTCTCCTCACACACTGTATCGAACGGTACAGAGAGCAGAGGGAGGAGAGGGAGGAACCGGCGTCATCAAATGACGCCGGTTTGTTTACAAGTGATCGCGCCGTCATTTGACGGCGCGATCACGTGGTAAACGGCCGCTATCAGCAATTTACCGTGATCCGTGATGCGCCGGGTCTTCTAGACCCGGCGATCACGGACACTTTCGCGAGCGCGTCCCAGGGGACGCGCAATCGCGGAAGTGAAGGACGACGTCCCAGGGACGTTGTGTCAAAACTACTCGACCGCGCTGTAGCAGTATTTTCGCTATAGCGCGGTCGGCAAGTGGTTAAAAGCCCCTCTAACTTGTTGGCCATCTTTTCTACCAGACGATCTGCACCTTCCCCATTTAGGTGCAGTCTGTCCCTGCTAAAGAGCTGGTAACCGACTTAGAAGTCGGCCCTGTTCTCCAGGAACCCAAAGCCCTTCTTTCTACACCAGCTCCTCAGCCACTTGTTTACTTCCCTAATCTCCTGCTGCCTTTCTGGTATGTAGGGGGCAAAGCTTGCTCATCCTGGGATGCAAGCCCACCCATCTGCTGCTCTGCGGACTGCATTAGTCACTTTGAGAGTCCCCATTGATTTTTTTTCCCTTGTTTGCTTTTTTTTTTTATTGTACTGTGGATCATCATACAATGAGAATTAAAGTCGCCCAGACATAATCTTTCCTGATGAAGGAAAACGACATTGTTTATTCGAAAACATGTTGGGCTATATGCAAGAAATCCCTATTGACTGACCACAGCTCGTTTCTGGCAGTACAGGGCATACTTGGCTTTTGTTGAGTTTGACAAATATTTTTTGATGTACCACCATTTTTTTCGAATTTTGTACTCTGTACTGTACTGTGTGTTTTTACAATATATGCATTGTGTGTGTGTGTGTATGTGTATATATATATATACACACACACACTCACTCAAGTGTTTATGTTTTGCTCCAGTCCTGCACTATGGTGTAGGTGTACAAACTTTTTGTATGATTAGGATGCTGGCAGTCCAAACACGGATATATTACATTTTCTCTTCTCTATCACTCCTGTCATCTCCAATGCAACTATATATTCTCCATCCATCATCCTTCTCTGCTAACCCTGTCCAGTCCCTATCCCAAAGCTTGGGATATTTTATAACCTAACCCTGCTTTAAACTTCTCTGCAACTTTATCCCTGACCTATACTACTAGACAGACCTCCTTCCTTCATACTCTTCTCCATCACTCCTGTCATTCCCATCCTATACTACTAGACAGAACTTCTTCCTTCATACTCTTCCATCACTCCTGTCATCCCCATCCTATACTACTAGATAGAACTCCTTTATTCATACTCTTCTCCATCACTCCTGTCATCTCCATCCTATACTACTAGACAGACCTCCTTCCTTCATACTCTTCTCCATCACTCCTGTCATTCCCATCCTATACTACTAGATAGAACTCCTCCTTCCTTCATACTCTTCCATCACTCCTGTCATCCTAATCCTATACTACTAGACAGAACTCCTTCCTTCATACTCTTCCATCACTCCTGTCATCTCCATCTTATACTACTAGACAGAACTCCTTCCTTCATACTCCTCATCACTTCTGTCATCTCCATCCTATACTACTAGACAGAACTCCTTCCTTCATACTCCTCATCACTTCTGTCATCCCCATCCTATACTACTAGATAGAACTCCTTCCTTCATACTCTTCCATCACTCCTGTCATTCCCATCCTATACTACTAGATAGAGGAGTATGAAGGAAAGAGTTCTATCACTCCTGTCATCTCCATCCTATACTACTAGACAGACCTCCTTCCTTCATACTCTTCTCCATCACTCCTGTCATTCCCATCCTATACTACTAGATAGAACTCCTCCTTCTTTCATACTCTTCCATCACTCCTGTCATCCCCATCCTATACTACTAGACAGAACTCCTTCCTTCATACTCTTCCATCACTCCTGTCATCTCCATCTTATACTACTAGACAGAACTCCTTCCTTCATACTCCTCATCACTTCTGTCATCTCCATCCTATACTACTAGACAGAACTCCTTCCTTCATACTCCTCATCACTTCTGTCATCCCCATCCTATACTACTAGATAGAACTCCTTCCTTCATACTCTTCCATCACTCCTGCCATTCCCATCCTATACTACTAGATAGAGGAGTATGAAGGAAGGAGTTCTATCACTCCTGTCATCCCCATCCTATACTACTTGGCAGAACTCCTCTTTCCTTCATACTCCTCTATCATTCCTGTCATCCCCATCCTATGCTACTAGACAGAACTCCTTCCTTCATACTCCTCCATCACTCCTGTCATCTCCATCCTATACTACTAGACATAACTCCTTCCTTCATACTCCTCCATCACTCCTGTCATCCCCATCCTATACTACTAGATAGAACTCCTTCCTTCATACTCCTCTCTATCACTCCTGTCATTCCCATCCTATACTACTAGATAGAACTCCTCCTTCCTTCATACTCTTCCATCACTCCTGTCATCCCCATCCTATACTACTAGACAGAACTTCTTCCTTCATACTCTTCCATCACTCCTGTCATTCCCATCCTATACTACTAGATAGAACTCCTTCCTTCATACTCTTCTCTATCACTCCTGTCATTCCCATCCTATACTACTAGACAGACCTCCTTCCTTCATACTCCTCCATCACTCCTGTCATCCCCATCCTATACTACTAGATAGAGGAGTATGAAGGAAGGAGTTCTATCACTCCTGTCATCCCCATCCTATACTACTTGGCAGAACTCCTCTTTCCTTCATACTCCTCCATCACTCCTGTCATCCCCATCCTATACTACTAGACATAACTCCTTCCTTCATACTCCTCCATCACTCCTGTCATCCCCATCCTATACTACTAGATAGAACTCCTTCCTTCATACTCTTCCATCACTCCTGTCATCCCCATCCTATATTACTAGACAGAACTCCTTCCTTCATATTCTTCTCTATCACTCCTGTCATCCCCATCCTATATTACTAGACAGAACTCCTTCCTTCATACTCCTCCATCACTCCTGTCACCCCCATCCTATACTACTAGATAGAACTCCTTTCTTCATACTCCTCCATCATTCCTGTCATCCCCATCCTATACTACTAGACAGAACTACAGAACTCCTTCCTTCATACTCTTCCGTCTAGTAGTATAGGATGGGGATGACAGGAGTGATGGAGAAGAGTATGAAGGAAGGAGTTCTGTCTAGTAGTATAGGATGGGGATGACAGGAGTGATGGAGAAGAGTATGAAGGAAGGAGTTCTATCTAGTAGTATAGGATGGAGATGACAGGAGTGATGGAAGAGTATGAAGGAAGGAGTTTTGTCTAGTTGTATAGGATGGGGGTGACAGGAGTGATGGAGTATGAAGGAAGGAGTTCTGTCTAGTAGTATAGGATGGGAGAAGACAGGAGTGATAAATGAGTATGATGAAGGAAGGAGTTCTGTCTAGTAGTATAGGATGGGGGTGACAGGAGTGATGGAGGAGTATGAAGGAAGGAGTTCTGTCTAGTAGTAGTAGTATAGGATGGGGATGACAGGAGTGAGGGAGGAGTATGAAGGAAGGAGTTTTGTCTAGTTGTATAGGATGGGGGTGACAGGAGTGATGGAGTATGAAGGAAGGAGTTCTGTCTAGTAGTATAGGATGGGAGATGACAGGAGTGATGGATGAGTTATGATAAAGGAAGGAGTTCTGTCTAGTAGTATAGGATGGGGGTGACAGGAGTGATGGAGGAGTATGAAGAAAGGAGTTCTGTCTAGTAATATAGGATGGGGGTGACAGGAGTGATGGAAGAGTATGAAGGAAGGAGTTCTGTCTAGTAATATAGGATGGGGATGACAGGAGTGATAGAGAAGAGTATGAAGGAAGGAGTTCTGTCTAGTAATATAGGATGGGGGGTGACAGGAGTGATGGAAGAGTATGAAGGAAGGAGTTCTATCTAGTTGTATAGGATGGGGGTGACAGGAGTGATGGAGGCGTAAGAAGGATGGAGTTCTGTCTAGTAGTATAGGATGGAGATGACAGGAGTGATGGATGAGTATGAAGGAAGGAGTTTTGTCTAGTTGTATAGGATGGGGGTGACAGGAGTGATGGAGGAGTATGAAGAAAGAGTTCTGTCTAGTAGTAGTATAGGATGGGGATGACAGGAGTGATGGAGGAGTATGAAGGAAGGAGTTCTGTCTAGTAGTATAGGATGGGCGTGACAGGAGTGATGGAGGAGTATGAAGGAAGGAGTTCTGTCTAGTAGTATAGGATGGGGTGACAGGAGTGATGGAGGAGTATGAAGGAAGGAGTTCTGTCTAGTAATATAGGATGGGGATGACAGGAGTGATGGAAGAGTATGAAGGAAGGAGTTCTGTCTAGTAGTATAGGATGGGGATGACAGGAGTGATGGAACAGTATAAAGGAAGGAGTTCTGTCTAGTAATATAGGATGGGGGTGACAGGAGTGATGGAAGAGTATGAAGGAAGGAGTTTTGTCTAGTAATATAGGATGGGGGTGACAGGAGTGATAGAGGAGTATGAAGGAAGGAGTTCTGTCTAGTAGTATAGGATGGGGATGACAGGAGTGATGGAAGAGTATGAAGGAAGGAGTTTTGTCTAGTAATATAGGATGGGGGTTGACAGGAGTGATGGAGGAGTATGAAGGAAGGAGTTCTGTCTAGTAGTATAGGATGGGCGTGACAGAAGAGTATGAAGGAAGGAGTTCTGTCTAGTAGTATAGGATGGGGGTGACAGGAGTGATGGAGGAGTATGAAGGAAGTAGTTCTATCTAGTAGTATAGGATGGGGATGACAGGAGTGATGGAAGAGTATGAAGGAAGGAGTTCTGTCTAGTAATATAGGATGGGGATGACAGGAGTGATGGAAGAGTATGAAGGAAGGAGTTCTGTCTAGTAGTATAGGATGGAGATGACAGGAGTGATGGATGAGTATGAAGGAAGGAGTTTTGTCTAGTTGTATAGGATGGGGGTGACAGGAGTGATGGAGGAGTATGAAGGAAGGAGTTCTGTCTAGTAGTAGTATAGGATGGGGATGACAGGAGTGATGGAGGAGTATGAAGGAAGGAGTTCTGTCTAGTAGTATAGGATGGGGATGACAGGAGTGATGGAAGAGTATGAAGGAAGGAGTTCTGTCTAGTAATATAGGATGGGGATGACAGGAGTGATGGAGGAGTATGAAGGAAGGAGTTCTGTCTAGTAATATAGGATGGGGGTGACAGGAGTGATGGAAGAGTATGAAGGAAGGAGTTTTGTCTAGTAATATAGGATGGGGGTGACAGGAGTGATGGAGGAGTATGAAGGAAGGAGTTCTGTCTAGTAGTATAGGATGGGGATGACAGGAGTGATGGAAGAGTATGAAGGAAGGAGTTTTGTCTAGTAATATAGGATGGGGGTGACAGGAGTGATGGAGGAGTATGAAGGAAGGAGTTCTGTCTAGTAGTATAGGATGGGCGTGACAGAAGAGTATGAAGGAAGGAGTTCTGTCTAGTAGTATAGGATGGGGGTGACAGGAGTGATGGAGGAGTATGAAGGAAGTAGTTCTATCTAGTAGTATAGGATGGGGATGACAGGAGTGATGGAAGAGTATGAAGGAAGGAGTTCTGTCTAGTAATATAGGATGGGGATGACAGGAGTGATGGAAGAGTATGAAGGAAGGAGTTCTGTCTAGTAATATAGGATGGGGATGACAGGAGTGATGGAAGAGTATGAAGGAAGGAGGTATGTCTAGTAATATAGGATGGGGATGACAAGAGTGATGGAAGAGTATGAAGGAAGGAGTTCTGTCTAGTAATATAGGATGGGGATGACAGGAGTGATGGAAGAGTATGAAGGAAGGAGTTCTGTCTAGTAATATAGGATGGGGATGACAGGAGTGATGGAAGAGTATGAAGGAAGGAGGTATGTCTAGTAATATAGGATGGGGATGACAGGAGTGATGGAAGAGTATGAAGGAAGAAGTTCTGTCTAGTAGTATAGGATGGGGATGACAGGAGTGATAGAGAAGAGTATGAAGGAAGGAGTTCTGTCTAGTTGTATAGGATGGGGATGACAGGAGTGATGGAGAAGTATGGAGGAAGGAGTTCTATCTAGTAGTATAGGATGGGGATGACAGGAGTGATAGAGAAGAGTATGAAGGAAGGAGTTCTATCTAGTAGTATAGGATGGGGATGACAGGAGTGATAGAGAAGAGTATGAAGGAAGGAGTTCTGTCTAGTTGTATAGGATGGGGATGACAGGAGTGATGGAGAAGTATGGAGGAAGGAGTTCTATCTAGTAGTATAGGATGGGGATGACAGGAGTGATAGAGAAGAGTATGAAGGAAGGAGTTCTGTCTAGTAGTATAGGATGGGGGTGACAGGAGTGATGGAGGAGTATGAAGGAAGTAGTTCTATCTAGTAGTATAGGATGGGGATGACAGGAGTGATGGAAGAGTATGAAGGAAGGAGTTCTGTCTAGTAATATAGGATGGGGATGACAGGAGTGATGGAAGAGTATGAAGGAAGGAGTTCTGTCTAGTAATATAGGATGGGGATGACAGGAGTGATGGAAGAGTATGAAGGAAGGAGGTATGTCTAGTAATATAGGATGGGGATGACAGGAGTGATGGAAGAGTATGAAGGAAGGAGTTCTGTCTAGTAGTATAGGATGGGGTGACAGGAGTGATGGAGGAGTATGAAGGAAGGAGTTCTGTCTAGTAATATAGGATGGGGATGACAGGAGTGATGGAAGAGTATGAAGGAAGGAGTTCTGTCTAGTAATATAGGATGGGGATGACAGGAGTGATGGAGGAGTATGAAGGAAGGAGTTCTGTCTAGTAATATAGGATGGGGGTGACAGGAGTGATGGAAGAGTATGAAGGAAGGAGTTCTGTCTAGTAATATAGGATGGGGATGACAGGAGTGATGGAAGAGTATGAAGGAAGGAGGTATGTCTAGTAATATAGGATGGGGATGACAGGAGTGATGGAAGAGTATGAAGGAAGGAGTTCTGTCTAGTAATATAGGATGGGGATGACAGGAGTGATGGAAGAGTATGAAGGAAGGAGTTCTGTCTAGTAATATAGGATGGGGATGACAGGAGTGATGGAAGAGTATGAAGGAAGGAGGTATGTCTAGTAATATAGGATGGGGATGACAGGAGTGATGGAAGAGTATGAAGGAAGAAGTTCTGTCTAGTAGTATAGGATGGGGATGACAGGAGTGATAGAGAAGAGTATGAAGGAAGGAGTTCTGTCTAGTTGTATAGGATGGGGATGACAGGAGTGATGGAGAAGTATGGAGGAAGGAGTTCTATCTAGTAGTATAGGATGGGGATGACAGGAGTGATAGAGAAGAGTATGAAGGAAGGAGTTCTATCTAGTAGTATAGGATGGGGATGACAGGAGTGATAGAGAAGAGTATGAAGGAAGGAGTTCTGTCTAGTAGTATAGGATGGGGGTGACAGGAGTGATGGAGGAGTATGAAGGAAGTAGTTCTATCTAGTAGTATAGGATGGGGATGACAGGAGTGATGGAAGAGTATGAAGGAAGGAGTTCTGTCTAGTAATATAGGATGGGGATGACAGGAGTGATGGAAGAGTATGAAGGAAGGAGTTCTGTCTAGTAATATAGGATGGGGATGACAGGAGTGATGGAAGAGTATGAAGGAAGGAGGTATGTCTAGTAATATAGGATGGGGATGACAGGAGTGATGGAAGAGTATGAAGGAAGGAGTTCTGTCTAGTAATATAGGATGGGGATGACAGGAGTGATGGAAGAGTATGAAGGAAGGAGTTCTGTCTAGTAATATAGGATGGGGATGACAGGAGTGATGGAAGAGTATGAAGGAAGGAGGTATGTCTAGTAATATAGGATGGGGATGACAGGAGTGATGGAAGAGTATGAAGGAAGAAGTTCTGTCTAGTAGTATATAGGATGGGGATGACAGGAGTGATGGAGAAGTATGGAGGAAGGAGTTCTATCTAGTAGTATAGGATGGGGATGACAGGAGTGATGGAAGAGTATGAAGGAAGAAGTTCTGTCTAGTAGTATAGGATGGGGATGACAGGAGTGATAGAGAAGAGTATGAAGGAAGAAGTTCTGTCTAGTAATATAGGATGGGGATGACAGGAGTGATGGAGAAGTATGGAGGAAGGAGTTCTATCTAGTTGTATAGGATGGGGTGACGGTAGGCGGTGGCGGTCCCTGTCTGCTGTCCTCGCCGCTGAGCGCTGATTGGAGAAGTTCTGGAATCACATTCTGCGTACCGGGAAGAAGCTGATAGCAGGGTGGGGGGCGTGGCCGAATGACAGAAGGGGAGGAGTACAATGACAGCAGAGGCGGGAAACCGGTGGGCGGGCGGCCAATAGCGGTTCGGGGCGGGTATGGTGGGTGGAGCGATGACAGAAGTGAAACGTCTGTAATTCGCGGGAAACTCTGGAGAAGATGGCGAGACAGACTGAGGGATGACCGCACTGCACAGGTACTGACCCTCCGTCACCACCCAATATTACCTGCCCGGCCTGATACCCTTATACAGCCCTCACACGCACCGACTTTTAGGAGTTAATAGGGAAGCTAAAGGGAACCTGTCATGGGGCTGTCATCGCTGATCTGTGGCTTTGATACGTGTAGTGACTGGAAAGGCTGTGCAGATCCGGAGTTCTGGCTCTGCTAGCTGCATGCTCTGCACCACGTACCTAGAAAAGGTTAAAGCCAGAGGATCAGCATGGCCGCCAGGCACATAGCATTACCTTAAGGTAGTCTAGGCACTACCATTCAAGCCTTATGTCAGTCTGACTTCAGGCGGACTCTTGCCCTACTCACTAAGGGGTTAATCATAAGGCTGGGCAGCACTCTGACATCTGAGTGTTAATAATACCAGATGCTTACTCTAGTCACCCATGGGTTCATTGACTGGCTGGTCTTTTCTTTTGGTCATGCATGAGTTAATGGCTGGGCTCAGACTCTGGTCATGCAGGAGTTAATGGCTGGGCTCAGACTCTGGTCATGCAGGGGTTAATGGTGGGGCTGCGCTCAGACTCTGGTCATGCAGGGGTTAATGGTGGGGCTGCGCTCAGACTCTGGTCATGCAGGGGTTGATGGTGGGGCTGCGCTCAGACTCTGGTCATGCAGGGGTTAATGGTGGGGCTGCGCTCAGACTCTGGTCATGCAGGGGTTAATGGCTGAGCTCAGACTCTGGTCATGCAGGGGTTAATAGCTGGGCTCAGACTCTGGTCATGCAGGGGTTCATGGTGGGGCTGGGCCCAGACTCTGGTCATGCATGGGGTTAATGGCTGGGCTCAGACTCTGGCCATGCAGGGGTTAATGGTGGGGCTGGGCCCAGACTCTGGTCATGCAGGGGTTAATGGTGGGGCTGGGCCCAGACTCTGGTCATGCAGGGGTTAATGGTGGGGCTGGGCCCAGACTCTGGTCATGCAGGGGTTAATGGTGGGGTTGGGCCCAGACTCTGGTCATGCAGGGGTTAATGGTGGGGCTGGGCTCAGACTCTGGTCATGCAGGGGTTAATGGTGGGGCTGGGCTCAGACTCTGGTCATGCAGGGGTTAATGGTGGGGCTGGGCTCAGACTCTGGTCATGCAGGGGTTAATGATGGGGCAGGGCTCAGACTCTGGTCATGCAGGGGTTAATGGTGGGGCTGGGCTTAGACTCTGGTCATGCAGGGGTTAATGGTGGGGCTGGGCTTAGACTCTGGTCATGCAGGGGTTAATGGTGGGGCTGGGCTTAGACTCTGGTCATGCAGGGGTTAATGGTGGGGCTGGGCCCAGACTCTGGACATGCAGGGGTTAATAGTATGGTTGGGCCCTGACTCTGGTCATGCAGGGGTTAATAGTATGGTTGGGCCCTGACTCTGGTCATGCAGGGGTTAATAGTATGGTTGGGCCCTGACTCTGGTCATGCAGGGGTTAATAGTATGGTTGGGCCCTGACTCTGGTCATGCAGGGGTTAATAGTATGGTTGGGCTCTGACTCTGGTCATGCAGGGGTTAATAGTATGGTTGGGCTCTGACTCTGGTCATGCAGGGGTTAATAGTATGGTTGGGCCCTGACTCTGGTCATGCAGGGGTTAATAGTATGGTTGGGCTCTGACTCTGGTCATGCAGGGGTTAATAGTATGGTTGGGCTCTGACTCTGGTCATGCAGGGGTTAATAGTATGGTTGGGCTCTGACTCTGGTCATGCAGGGGTTAATAGTATGGTTGGGCTCTGACTCTGGTCATGCAGGGGTTAATAGTATGGTTGGGCCCTGACTCTAATCATGCAGGGGTTAATAGTATGGTTGGGCTCTGACTCTGGTCATGCAGGGGTTAATAGTATGGTTGGGCTCTGACTCTGGTCATGCAGGGGTTAATAGTATGGTTGGGCCCTGACTCTAATCATGCAGGGGTTACTGGCAAAGCTGGGATCAGAGTCTGTTGATCCTGGGGTTAATGGTGGGGCTAGGCTCTGCCTCTGGTTACCTAGGGGTTAATAGCAAGGTTGGGCTCTACCTGTGGTCACTTAATAAAAATGGGCTAAAATCTAACTCTGGTCACACATGGGTTAATAGGGAAGCTGGAATCTGACTCTGGTCACCCAAGGGTTAAGGACAAAGCTGAGGTGTCTCTCTGGTCACTTAATGGGCGGGGCTAGGGTCTGACTGGTCACTGCAGGTGATAAGTGTTGGGTTCTGACTCTGGCCATGCAGGGGTTAATGGTGAGGCTGGGATCATCTGACTTTGGTCACCTTGGGGTTTATGGTGAGACTGAGCTTTAACTCCAGTTATGCAGGAGTTAATAGTGTGCTGGGATAAGGTGACTTTGATGAAGCAGGGGTTAATGGTGAGGCTGGTATCCGACTCTGGTCATTTTGAGGTTAATGGTGAAGCTGGCAAGTGAATTTGGTCACCTTGGGGTTAATGGCAAGGCTGTGCTTTGCCTTCAGTCTCCTGGGGGTTAGTGACAAAACTCTGCCCTGGTCAGGGTGAGGTTGGGCACCTGGGGGGTTACTTGGTCTTTTTTCCCATTGGTATACTGCATGGGTGGGGGGGTAATATATTGGGGTGCCTTGTGCACTGCCATGGGGTGTCCCCTCGCAGTTTTAGCACAGTGTCCAGGTGACATCAGAGGGTGGTCGCACTCCAAGAGAATAAATAAAATGTAATTGAAAGATATGAGGGGGCTTCTGATGCCCCCTGTGTGCATGCCCTGGGATAAGGGGAGAGGGCTCAGTAGCGTGTGATTGGCTATGAATGGGACTGTCCAGGCAGGTATCTCTATACCCATAGGGACTTTACAGCCAGATTGTAACATGTGACCCCCTGAATGTCATGTACATTATGTGGGTGTGCTGGCTCTTTAATTCCCTGTGTGTGACCCAGGAGTTCCGTTTGGGGTGTCAGGCCCAGTATGACCGTTTGATGTTCTCTCCTGTCAAATGATGCACAAGGATTTTTTATTTTTTTTGTGGATTTTGAAGCAGCCAATCGCCTTCAAGCCGGCTTGTGTGTATTTTTGGCTGACCTGCCGGACGTTTCCTGTAACGGACGAGAGAAGGCGCCGGGGCACTGCAGGCAGGAGAGAGGGGGGGTGTATCAGCGGATCTGCTGCCCAATGACTGGAGATCAGGATGGCAGTGCAGCACTGACAGGCGGGTAAACGCCAGACGTCTTCTATGACTGCAACTCGGTAGAAGTTGGGAAAGTTTCCTTCCATACTCGCATTTCTCCCAAGTGATATTTTTTTTTCCTGTGCTAGTCTTTTATCAGTAAAACTTTCTGATGATTGGCCAGTAGTGACTGAGGCGTGATGAGATGCCGCGTGCCTCGCTCCTTGACGCTGTCACTAGTTCTGGCTCTTGGACAGATGGGAGGTTGGTTTTGCACAGCAGCTATTGTGGTCAGTGAGTAATGCTGACTCGTCAATATTAATGGTTGTGTATGAAGGGCTCATTAGAATCCTCATCTGCCTGCAGAGTTCCCCTGTGGGTCACCTGGGGGGGGGGGGGGGGGCACTGTGTACCTGAGTCAGTGGGGTGTCAGATGGGGAGAGTTATATTAGGAAACTCAGAGAGCTTCCCGTGGCTATCAGCTCTGCTCTGGTTTGTGGAGGGAAGTGCAGTCAATAAACGAGCAATCGCATCTGCTGCAGAGCCAATATACACGCAGTCGCATTTACTGCAGGTGGATTGGATGCCACCCACTCAGGTGAGTGCTGTGATGCCCTGTGCTTTCCACAAGGGGGAGACACTGACTAGTAATGGCCAGTAGGGGTCCAGCTCCCGTCATACTGTCTGGGCTACAGTGGATTATAGCAGTGCATATAACTGGGCACCACTTTATGCAAATCTGCCCTTTTCCAGTATATTTTTTTCATGGCTACGGTATGTGTGTCCCTGTGATCTACAGATCGTGTCACCCCCCCCCCTGCACAACCCCCCAGTGAGATTCCAGCACCCCACATCTGTGTGGTCTGCTCATTTTCAACATAGAAGCTTTGTATTTATGGTTTTGTGCATCTCCACATTTCCCAGCATGCCTCAGGCATATGGTTTTGACACAGGAAGACTTTGCCGGCTACTGACTCATATCCAGAACGGCAGCCAACAGACATATTAACCCTTTACATGTAAAACTTTATAGATTGTCTCTGTTCATTACAGCAATATCTTGAAAAAACTCACCTTACTTGGGCCCCCAATAGATGTATGAAATGGGATTAGTGGTGTTCAGCAACAAGAACAAACATTTCCAGATTTCCAATAGGACAGCAGGGTGTAACGATCATGCCAGGAACCTTCCGTAGTCAACATGTTGGTGGCTTTTACGTCTTTTTGCTGTTGTCTACACAATTATTTTTGTGCGTTTTCACTTTGTTGGTTTTCTGCCACTCATTTAAAAGACATAATGCATTTCAGTATGGTCTACTTTTTTGGCCTATGACTACAAATTTGCACTGACTCAGGGTCATCTTAATGCAAGGGCACTCCTGGGCACTGCCCAGGGGCCCCAGGTACATGGAGGGGCCCCACAATAATCTTGCGTTACATGATACTTGCCAACTGTCCTGGATTTGCTGGGACAGTCATGCTTTTTACTAAACTGTCCCGATATGGTTGTGTCCCTGGGAAACGTCCCAGAACCTATACTGTGCCCTCCTGGTCCCAGTGTTGTTCCCTCCTGACCCCCCCCCCCTCCCCCTGTTCTGCGCCCTTCTGCATTCCCCCCTGTACTGTGCCCTTTGTGTTTACTAGTCTTTGATTTATGGAATGTTTTCCTTTTGTAAAATCGATTTTATTGAAAGTACTAATGATCATATGTTTAATTCTATCAACTATTTATACTTTATTTCTTAAAAGTAGGTGTGTAATTTGGGGCAAGCTGGAGGGGCCCAGTGCATTACTTTGCCCAGGGGCACATGATGCTATTAAGACAGCCCTGCACAGACTTAAAGTATTGAAGCCAATGGGTCAGTGTAACAACTGGGCAACTAACTTTTTTAGGTGGTGCTCCCTTATGCTCCCAATATAGACCCTTGTGTATCCAGATTCTGGACCTATAATAGGATCATAGGCGTGTGCAGGGGGGTGTCATTTCTGTCCCACTGTTGACTCGCCAACAGTCCTATTCACTTTAATGGGATGACTGGTGATGTGGCAGTGACACAACAAGGTGAGGGACATGGTGGCAGCAGGTGAGTGGATGCCCGCTAACAGGCGCTGCCATGATGGATCTGAAATGACAGGTGCTTTTTTAAATGTAAGAACTTCTTCTTGCTGGTAGTTAGAAACGTTAAAATTTGCAAACAAAATTAAGGTTTCCTATTTAGAATAATAAGCTTCGGTTAGTAAAACGGCGATATTCGAACCGATTCAATCATACAGTTTGTAGTGTACATAGATTTGCAAAACAATGGGTTAAAGGAATATTCTTAAACTTTGTTTTATCTCATGGCTACTGTGACATTGTGTGAATTTATCCTTGCAGTGCATGTTATATCTCAGCTTGCAGAGATTGAATTCATTGAATGAGTTAACCAAAAATGTAAATATTGCAGAATATGCAGCCTCGTGCTACATAACAAAGCTCAATTTCATGCTGAATAAAGTAAATGTATTAATCTCAAATAGAAAACCATTCTTTAGGGTCCTTTCACACGTGCGGACCGTTGCTTTCCTATGGGTCCTTTCACACCCATCCGTCTTTTCTGAATGGAAGAAAACCCTATTTTTCTTCCGTCAAAAATAACGGAACGGACGAAAAACGGATGTTAGCGGATGATCCGTTTAACATCCGATCCGCTAACATCTGTTTTTCATCAAAATATGTAATAAAAATAAAGTTCTAACAAAAAAAAAAACGGATGACAACTGATGAAATACTGATGAAAAAATGGAACTGATGATAAAAAACGGATCTAAAAACACGGTCCGCATGTGTGAAAGGACCCTTGGATAGATTTTTACTCCAAAAGCATTTTATTGAACTAAACTTGATAAAATCCCAAAAAATCGATTTTAAATCCAAAAAATCTGATTTGAATCATTGGTTTATATCCACTCTGTTCACTGTGCAGTGCAGCTGAGGCTGTAGATAAGGGCATTTGTGTTTTTGTGCTTTGGGTTGCACACGTTAATGCAATCGACTGCTCACACCTATGAATGGGATGCAATATGAGGGGGCCTGTGTCAAGATTGTGTGCTTCAAGCTGTAGTGGGATGTGATATGAGGGGCCGTGTCCAGATTCTGTACTTGAGCCTGTAGTGGGACATGCTCTGAGGATCCCATGTCCTGGTTCTGCACTTGAACCTGTAGTCAGATGTGAAATGAGGGCCCCCCTTGTCCAGAATCTGTACTTGAGCCTTTAGTGGGGTGCTGTGAGGGGGCCGTGTCCAGATTCTACACTGGGATTGATGGTAGGTTATGCGAGAGATCTGTGTCCAGAAACTGTAACTGGATCTGTATTGGAATGTTATATGAGGGGCCCACATCTGGATTCTACATTGGGATCTGTAGTGTGGAGACTCTGCACTGGGGCTTGGCTTGTATACTCTGCTTGATGGGTTTAGAAAGTCATTTATATATATATTCTTATTTTGCAGAGACCTATCTCTGGAGATGGAGAATCGCAGCTTGGAGCTGGCACTGAGAGATGTTTATCCTACCTGTAGCAGGTTGCGCCGCCCTGCCATGGAAAACTCTGGGAAAAGCGGGCAGGACTGCCCAGAATTGTTGGCCCCTCAAGCAGAAGGCCAGTATGTACTTTGCAGGTGGACGGACGGACTCTATTATCTGGGGAAGATAAAAAGGGTGAGCTGCTGGGAAGTCTTCAGCCTTATATTCAAAGAGAAATTGGATATTTTGCAACTTTTTTTTAACATTCTGGGCACATAACATAAATAACCAGTTCCAAGATAATGATTTGCTATATCACAAACTATTTCATGTCTGAAATGTCGGCATCATTAAATAGAAAATATATAAATGTAGCGCTGAAGTGCAATCAGAAAAGAGTACACCAAACTAAATTAAATGTGTGTGTGTGTGTATATATGTGTATATATATATATATATATATATATTCGTCTCTGTGAAAAAGTTATAATCAAACAATAAGTGAGAATGTTCCCTTGATCCAATCATGAAAAACCAAGATAAAGAAGAAGCTGTCGCCAACTGAAGAGAGGCTTACCGGACAGATTGAACCCTGAGGAACATACGTTCGTAAGGGTCATTCGGGCATATGCAAGTCTGATGGAACCAATCAAATGCTGCAGCTCTCAAACGACCTCCAAGGACTCCAAATGATGGTAACAAAAAGTAGATGGAAAATGCGTATGTAGAATGACTCGGCAAAGGTCAAAAAACAAGGCCAATCGGAAAATAATTTAGAAGAGAAAAAAACACATGTAGCACTGACCCCCGAAGGAGCTGCTGGTTTGATTTGGGCCTGCACTCTACCAATAAACCCCACTAACTTGCCTCAATCCCCTTGGCACAGCTGTGATGCAATGCAATACAATGTAAGACAGTACAAAATACATGTATTGTCACCCCAGGATCCACTGACTGCACCTGGTGGGAGAAAACATTATGCCACAAAAACTGGATACTTAACCAGAGATATATTTTACTGTAGAATATGCAAAAAAGTGATTACAGTAATTGTGCTGTTCCAACATAAGACAGCAGCACAATAGATTTCAATATAAACAATTTGAACCAACAGTGTGTATGTGTGTGTATATATGTATGTGTGTATGTATATTATATATATATATATATATATATATATATATATATATATATATATATATATATATATATATATATATATATATATATATATATATATATAAAAAAAATCTCTATCTGTACCTGGGAGCTCCCCCTACTTTATAAGCAATGCGTGAGATCTCACTTAAAGTACTTAGTCCTGGGTCTTCTTTTCTTCACTAGCTAAAGTGGCTCCTTGTGATTTGTAATCCACAGTTTTGGTAAGTTAAATTGAAGTGAAAATGCTCCTGGTATAGCTGTAACAACTATTTTAACATTGTTTGAGACATCAAGGTAGATAGGCCTCAAGCCTTCTCAGTGTCAGTTGCTCTGCTCCTTCGTGGAACTATAATTTCCAGTGAGGCCTGTATATGAGTCTAACTGAGTGAAATTTAACAAACTGTGGGCCGTGACCAACTCACCCACTGGATAGAGGCTCCGTGTGGTAACTTTAGTCCAGGGACTGCAACTTGCTTCTCCGTCAGCTGGGCCAATCGCTCTCTTCAGCTCGGATGAGTGTCTCTGGGTCTCTCCAATCTGGCCACCGTCTCCCCTCAGGTCCTCTCAGGCAGACCACATGACTCCAAGAGAACTGAAATGGCTGCTCAGGCTCCTTTACCCAGCATGCACTGCTCAAGAAGGTGTTCCTGGGTAGCTCATCAAACTTCCTGCTGAAAAAGGTCAACCTCCTCCTCCTTTACAACAGTCACTTCCTCTCTCTTGTGCTTCTTTAAGGAAAACTTAAATATTTACACTACCAGTATTTGGCCACTAGATGGCTCCAAATACTCAAACATAGCAATGTCCATAGACGTTTTATTAAAGTATGCAAACACACATCAGATATAGGAGAATATCAGCACTACACACAAATAGTATATTACTGTATTACCAATGTATTTAATGCAGGTTGGAAACACTTACCGGTACATTATATGTAGAAATGAGCGCTGATCAGATAAAAAGCGACAGCAGTGGGGTACCTGACATGTTTCGCAGCCTCGTGCATCGTCTGGGGTGTGATCATTGAATAAAAGCCTTGCTGCTTCTGAGAGGCTCATTCTATGTCCTGTAGTGGAACTGGTCGCTGCAAGCACTGATTATTGATCACTTATCTGCCCATTTGTGCTTTCCAACAATGGGCAGGGGTGTCATCATGAGACGGCTGCTGTGGGATTTTCCTATAGTGTAGGAATCCAGTGCCTGACCAAACTATGCCCTCCTAATGTGACTGATGGCCTCAGTGTTGCCGCTCTGAAATGCCCTTCGAGCTACCCTGAATAAAGCCAGAACAAAAAATAAGGCAACTGTAGTCCACTGGATGGATTGCCTATGTCACCTGGATGGGAAAGAAGTGCTGCATTTCCTGCTCTGCTCCCATTGAATTCTCCTCTCCATTAGTGTGGCATTAGGCAGTTACATGATTTGTTCTACATTATATCTGGATTTACTTTTGCCTTTTCTTTCTTGCAGGTCAGCAGTTCAAAGCAAAGTTGTCTTGTGACATTTGAAGATAACTCTAAGTACTGGGTCCTTTGGAAAGACATTCAACACGGTAGGTATGCCAGGGCTCTCTGCACTGGAATATGAGAATCTGCCATACACTTTACTTTGGTCTGCAGCCAGCAAGATTCAGTTTGCACTTTTTGCAATGAAGACGGTTACTTAGTCATGTTCAAAAAAAGACACAAGTCCACCTAGTTCATGGGTCTTCAAACTATGGCCCTCCAGTTGTTCAGGAACTACAATTCCCATCATGCCTAGTCATGTCTGTGAATGTCAGAGTTTTACAATGCCTCATGGGATGTGTAGTTCCGCCACAGCTGGAGGGCCGTAGTTTGAGGATCCCTGACCTAGTTCAACCAACAGAAGAAAAAATATATAGAGAACCTCCATACACAGAATCTTAACTCCACAGTTGTTCCAAAGGAAGACAAAAAAAAAAAACTATAAATCATGATCCAATTCACTCTGGGGTGGGGGTTGAACATTTTCTTCCTGATCCCCCAGAAGCCATTTGAATTTTCCCTGGGATAATCAATTGCTGGTGGTAAATAAATATAAATATGAGAAATTTGAATTTAAAATGTGAATATCCAGTTGTATTTTGAGCATGTAGCTAATACATCGGCTCTCCCTTCTTCCTCCTCCCCATATTTGTTTGTATTTTCTTTACAAATCATTTCAGTTCTAACTAATATTTCTTCATATATCTCCCTCCTTGGATGCATGCATGTATTTAGCCTTGGAGTGCATAACTTTACATATATCAACATTAAACTTAATTTGCCATATAGTTGCCCAAATAGTGCATTGAGCTCAGCTGGTAAATTGGATACATCCTGCTGTAAGGACACATTTCCACTTGCACAGTTTGGGCTCATCTGAAAAACACTTGAATGGTACAATTTAATCCAAAACTCCTCTATCATTTATACCTGTGTTAGGCTGGATTCACACTTATGCAGTTTTAGTGCTTTTTGCATTTTGCACTACTGAACGTGTTCCATAGGAAACCATGTTAAATGGACTGTCGTGCAAATCTGCAAAAATCCCTAAAACTGCATTGGTGTGTTTTCAGCCTTAAAAAGTAAGGGTCCCAACACAGAACCTTGGGGTACACTACTCTTATCCTTAGACCATTCTGAGTGTTAATGATTAATTACTACTCTCTGAATATGGTCTTTTTTTTTTTGTGCCAGTTTTCGATTCATTTACAAACTAATTTCTCTAAGCCTATGGATTATATCTTGCACATAAGCCATGTCAGGGGGAACTGTCAAATGCTTTTGCAAAGTCAAATATACTAAATCCACAACCACTTATTTTTATCTAAATTTGCTTGCTTCTCATAAAAAAGTAAATCCATGCTGTCTATTGCCTAAAATATTGTTTTCTAGCAATGGCTCTTTGCGATCTTTTAGCAAACTCTCAAGTATCTTCCTAACTATAGAAGTTAAACAAACAGGACAGTACTAAGGCTGCATTCACACCTTTTAAATCGCGTTTTTTTTTTTACAGTGTATTGTCGGCTATGCGGAACGCCGAAGCCGCCCGATACGCGCGTCGAAAAAGGGTCCGGGACTTGTTTGAAATTCGGCGTTCTATCGACGTACGGCGTTCTGCGTTGGGAGATGTGAACAGTCTCCATAGAGAACAATGCAATTTCGACCCTCCGGCGTATTGTAGTGTCGCGCTTCAGGCGTAAAATCGCCTAGGTGTGAATGGAGCCTAAGGCTGTCCATATGGATTGGAAGATGACCAATTATAAGGGGGAATAAAGCAAATGTTCCTTATTGCACTCAACGCTGTATCTTGGCCTAGGGCAGCACTTTGCAGGGGGCAGCATGAAAAGAGTCCCCTCTGGCCTGTGCTACACTTTTAGTGTAGCGCCAGTCTTATGAGGTCGACTGGGGCCGCAAGACAAATCTGGGCCGCACTGCTGCTGGTATGATAGGGATGGCTCAAACACAAGGGACACTGACATGGTCACCTATACCTGTCAGTTAGTAGGACTCCCTGCAATCCTTTGCTTGTTTCAGTTGTACATATTAAGGAATCTTAATTTTATTTTTGTTTATTGCTGATGAGAAAAATAAACAGATTCATTTGTTCCAGCCCCCAATACTTCCTTTGCTCACTGCCTGGACCACATACCTTCATCACTTTGCTATGTTTTCCGCTGCACCACTGGCATGGTTATACCCTCTTAGTCTTCCATAAATTTAGCAGGAATTTGTGCTTAAATTAGAACTATAGGCAACACTCCAAAAATGGGGAAAAAAAGCAGTAATGGATGGTTATAGTCCCTGTTGATATTTTTTTTTTTTTTTTTGCCATCCATTCATTTCCTGCCCCATAGCCTAACAGGAAGTGAGGAAATCTCTGCAGATTAAGGGAGGGTTTTAAGGTTGGCAGGTCTTAAACAGGAAGGGGTGGATCATATTTAAATTGTGGGGTGCACAAGTTTAATCAGGCCTAGGGCAGCACAAAACCTAAATACACCACTGATTACACTAAGGGGATGAAATACATTGTTCCTTATTGCACTGATTTAAGACTGGAGCCCAATTTTTTATTTTTTTTTTGCAAAAGTGTTGACAGCAGATTCCTCATCTACTTCTCAGAAAAAAAGAAAGATTGATCACTATTGGGAATATCTAAACTTTTAATAAATCTGCCACGTCAATTTAAAAAAAAAATCTGAATGTTCCTTTATTGAAAAAACTGGCATGGTACATAAATCATCAAAAAAAATAGAGCAAATTAAGGCAGAACAAATACTGACAGTATCATGAGCATAGTGCCCTCGTGGCATGGTACAGAGTACGTAGTCCGAGCATATGCACAGTAGAAAGGCCATCGCCATGCCCATTCACCACAAAATATACAAGAATAAGACTGCAGCCATATCGTGGCTCACTTAGAGTTTAGGAATAGAAAGGAGTACCTTCTCACTGGGCCGTCCACAGCTGCCATATCCTATCTAATTTCCCAGGATAATTCCTACAAATTGAAGTCCATTTATACATGGGAAGAACATCGTTAATAACTTTCTCCCAGGAAGCCACAGAGGAAGCTTTCCACTTAAGTATAATTCCTCTCTTGGCATAGTATAGCAAGTAATACATTGGCAGTTTTAGTACACTGGGGTCTCTGTGCATCATCTGGAATGCCCAACAACACCAGCTCAGGGGAAACTGGAAGGGTCAGCTGAAGACTGAGCTTGATCAGCTCTAAACTGTGCTACTCCTGGATAGCTCCAGAACATATGAAAATATGTTCCCACTGCAGCCCCAGAACAAGGGCAGTCGGGCTACCTTTGGGGGTAGATCCTGTGCAATCTCTGAGGAGTATAGTACACTTTGTGTAAGAATTAATTTGCCACTTTGTTTTTAGTGTCCATTAACCTGACTTCTCTCCTTCAGCTGGCGTACCCGGAGAGGAACCCAAGTGTAATGTTTGTAGTGGGAAGAGCTCTGTGACCCACAATCAGATCCTCATCTGTGGAAAGTGTGGACTTGGTAGGTAGACTTCTCCTTTTGAATTGTCTAAAATAGAGATTTGCAGCTTCTCTGAACAAACATGAAAAGCAACATTCTGTTAATTACTGTTTGCTTGTAAACTGACCACATAAAGTAACTCAAATGTAATTTCAGAAAGACCCCAACCCTTTTTGTGGTTATGGGGCACAACTTCAATATGGCATGCCTCCCATTGCTTGCCAATAATCCTAATGTAGGGAGGATATAGATGGACTATGGCTCCCACTGATCGCCAGTAATTCTAATCTAGGGCAGGTATAGAAATACAGTAACTATGCAAAATCCCTGAAATGTGTCAATTGTGTGTGTGTGTGTGTGTTTAAAGCATATCTAAACTGAAAACAAAACTATATTGCCGCTCATTGGTCTTTAGATGTGGTGGCTGCATGAGTTTTTTTGCTTTCAGATTCTGTGTCAGGGCAACAAACAAGATATAACTATAGAACCATATCCTTCTCTTTTTGTACATAATATAGAGAGGCATGGTTCTGTAAACCTAAGACTAGTGTAATTGATAAGTCAGCAGGAGCAAAGACAACAACATAATTTGTTTCACAAGATATCTGGAATTAACGGGTATTATTTTGAACTTCTTAGAACAGAGATTTAACATGCCAAAAGGGACCAAATAGACAAATAACAAATATTTCAATTCAATATTAAGTTTGTCTACCCTTTAACTTCAACTATTCTGGGAAGGCTGCCCACAAGGTTTAGGAGTGTGTCTATGGGAATGTTTGACCGTTCTTCCAGAAGCACATTTGTGAGGTCAGGCACTGATGTGGACAAGACGGCCTGGCTCACAGTCTCCACTCTGAATCATCCCAAAGTTGTACTATTGGGTTGAGGTTAGGACTCTGTGCAGGCCAGTCGAATTCCTCCACCCCAAACACGCGCTCATCCATGTCTTTTTATGGTCCGTGCTTTGTGCACTGGTGTGCAGTCATGTTGGAACTTGCCTGGCTTTTACAAAGTCCTGACCTCAACCCGATTAGAGTCTGCGAGCCAGGCCTGATCTCTTAAATGCACTTCTGGCAGAATGGTCAAACATTCCCATAGACACTCCTAAACCTTGTGGACAGACTTCCCAGAAGAGTTGAAAGTGTTGGAGCTGCACAGGGTGAGCCAACTCAATATTTAACCCTACGGACTAAGACACTGGGATGCCATTAAAGTTCATGTGCGTGCAAAGGCAGGCATCGCAATACTTTTGGTAATCTAGTGTACAGTATATTGCCTTGTGAACCAGTAGGGTGCTACACAGGTCCAGGGCAAACAAGGATCAGGGTTTTTCTTAGACTTAGAAAGGCCTATGTTGGTCCTCTCACAAAAGCAATCCTGACTAGTTTACAGTGTAAATCCACACAAAGCAATAAAAAAAAGTATGAAAACGGCTGCTGGCACAGGTCAGCAGATGCTAACCTAATCATAGATATATAATACAAAGTGCAGCGCTTAGTTAGAAGTAGGCAAGAATTGGGTACAAAAAATGTGATGACAAATGGTGATAAAAACAGTCCTCAAAAACAGCCCATATAAAAACGATGAGATGTTTTATGTACGTAAAAGTCCAAAAGAGTCCAACAAAGAAGCTGATGCTTCCCAAAATTATTCAATGTTGTATTGGCTGCAGCTTGGCAAATTCTCTGCAACACAATCTGACCCTAACCGTATGTCGAAGCGCGTTGGACAGTACCTAACGTGACATCACTATGTACAGCGGTGCCATCTGCAAATACTGTTGCCAAGGATTTGCTAATCTGCAGCTTATACATCTTTGAATGTGTGTGTTTTAACTACGGAAATGTGACTGCAATATGGTTTGATTTTAAAATAAACTCTTAACGATTTAAAGTTGCCACTTCCCTCTACTCCCAAAGGTTACAGGATTGAGATTATTATTATTATTATTATTATTATTATACAGGATTTATATAGCACCAACAGTTTGCGCAGCGCTTTACAACATCAGGGAGGACAGTACAGTTACAATTCAATACAGGAAGCATCAGAGGGCCCTGCTCGTTGGAGCTTACAGTCTAGAAGGAAGGGTTAAGTGGAACAAAGGGTAGTAGCTGTGAGGGGGCAGCCCGCCACAACATCCCCAATCCTTTCCTGTACATCCTTATTTTTGGATGTTTTGTACATAATGGGCTCACCCTAACAAGGTGTTTATGCTGCCAAAATAGGTTTGCTTAGCAATACCCCACGGAGGGGGAGTTCATAAAAAATGGAGTATGTATTCAGTGAAGCCAGCAGTTCTGATTTCGGTAAGACCCTAATATTTCCATTAAACAAGGTCCCAGTATGTAAAGATGCCTTGGACAAAAAGCCTAATTGGTTCTGCTGGGGGTTTATAGCCAGCAATTTCTACTGTAGGCATGGGCCAAATCCTTGGAGTCTGGCCTTGCTTGAAGGACCAGGATCCTACTAGTGGCAATACTGAAATGAGCAGAAACCTGGAGCATTTCTCTGTGGCCGCCTTAAATTACTCCATTCAACTGCTTCCTTGGCTAGTTGTTGTCTTGTCCGAACACTTGCAATTATGGCTGAAGTGTTGGGCAGTATGTAAAATGTTTTTTACCTTTTCACTGGGAACATTTGTTTGCTCCTGCTTGTCATGATGCCATCCAAAAGGTGACACTGGGTAAGAGTACTGTGGACTCTTAAAAATAAGGTTAAAGAGTAACTCCACTCTTGTGAGAAAAAGTATTCCCCCTCAGGGTGATCTGTGTAAATTGAAAGAAGTTTAAAGATTTCCAGCCTCTTTCTGCTCTGGAAAAAAAAAGCTGTATGTCCTTGATATACTGATTCCTGAATGGGAGTGTCTATAGAGATTCTAATCAGCCAAGCAGGAAATGACATTTCTGAGTAAGTTCTGTATACCAACTGTGTACAGATGCCTCCTGGTTGCCATATTGCATTGAATCTTACAGAAAATTACAGTGCTGCAGATTGAAAAGGAAGGTTCATTTTTTTTAATACCCTTAAATTACAATATGGTTTGCGTATAGCCCTCTGATCTAAGGGACAAGATTTTCTCACAATGATTGGGCTTCCCTTATTATTTTGGGTAGGGGGATGTTTAGATTTTTGGCAGAAGGATATTGCAGACGCGTGAGTCTGCAACATAATTGCTTGTGGCTACAAGCTGGAATTTTAGAGCCTTTCCCTCTCCGTTCTATGCTTTCAAATGCTTCATTGGTTAGTGTAGCTGCAGGGCGCTCATGTAACTCCTGTAGGCGTTCAGTTAGACAATTCCATGGCGTTGGCATACATACAGTTGTGCTCATAAGTTTGCAGAATGTATGACATTTTTTTGGCCATTTTTCAGAGAATATGAACACAAAAACATTTTTCACTCATGTTTAGTGTTTGGCTGAAGCCATTTATTAACTGACCAAATCATAATGACAACAGAAACTACCCAAATAACCCTGATCAAAAGTTTACATACCTTGGTGATTTTGGCCTGATAACATGCACACAAGTTGACGCAAAGGGGGTTTGAATGGCTATTAAAGGTAACCATCCTGACCTGTGATCTGTTTGCTTGTAATTGGCGTGTGTATAAAAAGGTCAATGAGTTTCTGGACTCCTGACAGACCCTTGCATCTTTAATCCAGTGCTGCACTGACATTTCTGGATTCTGAGTCATGGGGAACGTAAAAAAATTGTCAAAAAATTGCAGGGAAAAAGTAGTACAACTGTATAAAACAGGAAAGGGATGTAAAAAGATATCTAAGAACTGAGAATGCCAATCAACAGTGTTCATACTATAATCAAGAAGTGGAAAATTAGGGGTCCTGTTAAAAGAAAACCACGGTCAGGTAGACCAACTAAACTTTCAGCCACAACTGCCAGGAAAATTGTTCAGGATGCAAAGAAAAACCCACATATAACTTCAAGTGAAATACAGGACTTTCTAAAAACATGTGGTGTGGCTGTTTCAAGATGCACAATGAGGAGGCAAGAAAGATGGGCTGCATGGTCGAGTCGCCAGAAGAAAGTTATTATTATGCAAATGCCACAAAGTATCCCGCTTACAATATGCCAAACAGCACAGAGACCAGCCTCAAACCACCTGGCACAGTCATTTGAAGTGATGAGACCACAATTTGGCCACAACCATAAACAATAAATTTGGAGAGGAGTCAACAAGGCCTATAATGAAAAGTACATCATTCCTACTGTGAAACATGGAGGTGGATCGCTGATGTTTTGGGGATGTGAGCTACAAAGGCACAGGAAATTTGGTAAAAATTGATGGCAAGATGAATGCAGTATGTTATCAAAAAATACTGGCGGAACATTTGCATTCATTAGCCAGGAAGCTGCGCATGGGACGTACTTGGACCCAACATGACAATGATCCAAAACACAAGGCCAAGTCGTCCTGTCATTGGCTACAGTAGAATAAAGTGAAGGTTCTGGAGTGTCCATCTCGATCTACTGAACTCAATTTAATTGAGCCACTCTGGGGAGATCTCAAACGTGCAGTTCATGCAAGACAGCCCAAGAATTTACAGGAACTGGAGGCTTTTTGCCAGGACCTTTACCATCTGAGAAGATAAAGGGCCTTATCCACAAATGCCACAAGCTGTCTTTGATGTTAAAGAGGGCAATACACGGTATTAAGAACTGGAGTATGTAAACGTTTTGATCAGGGTCATTTGGGTAGTTTTCTGTTTTTGTTCTGAGTTAAAAAAAATAAAGTTGGTAATAAATGGCTTCAGCCAAACACTAACCAGGAGTGAAAAGTTTTTTTTCATATTCTCTGAAAAATGGGCAAGAAATCATAAATTCTGCCATGGTATGTAAACTTGTGAGCACAACTGTAAATCGAGGAAGGCACCAGAAGTAGGGCGGGCCAGAAGGAAGTGGACTTCACTGTCTTCAACGGAAATCTATGTTTCCACACTGTCCGCAGTTCACATTCCAGGCTTGGAAAATTTGGAAGGTGTATTTTCTTAGCAGGTTTTTCCAGGGAAGTGGGCTCTTTTTCTCCCAGAGGTGTTTGAGGAGCTTTGGCCACAACGGGGTACCCCGTATTTGGATCTGCTGATGTCCAGATTCAGTGTGACTTCCAAGGATTCACCATGGGACTTGGAAATCTTATTTTGCTTAATGTGAGTTTTTAGGGGATTTCAGATCTTTAATTTCCCCAGATAAATTTTAGCACAGCTTTTGTGCCTTACTTTCAGGAAGTAAAAATTTCAATATCGCCTGGTATAATCGCATTTACTCGATTTTTAGATTTAATTGTTGTTGATGAGGAAGGTCAATAGCTGTTCTAAAACACAGATAACTGCTAATATGGTTGAGGAATTACAGAATCCCACCCCATGTTGTGCATAGCCATAAGTCACAGATTTCATTTTTTATTTTTTGGAGCTGTTCTGTAAATACAACCTGCACTATTGTATCTATGAAAACTGCCATTGCTGACTTCTTCTAAAGTTGCTAATTGTCTCCAGCTTTAACATACTATGAAAGCAAGGAAAAAGGATGCATGACTTTAAATGAGGCCTCTCTGTTGTTACGGATAGATATAACTATTTGATGATAACTATGAAGGATTAATTAACCCAATCCCCATGGCCATAATATAATATAATGCAGATTTGATAAATAAGAAAAATTATAATATAAAATATGCCAATGGATCATTTGTACATGATTATTGTAAAAAATACAGGCAATATATAATATAAAGATAAAAATAAAATGCAAATATTACGAAATCCACGATGGTAAGTACGCAATACATTGGCACCCTTGAGTATGGACTTGATGCGTTTCATGGTGTTTAAAACCATTCATCAGGAGTAGGATGCTATAGAATACATGAATATAAGGGTAAGTAAATGGGCAAACGTCTAATAAGGTATGCTCTCCATCTCTAAGAGACAAGAAGCACAGTCTAGCAATGGATACTTTACCTATGGAGGTATCTCATAGGTATAACTACGGCCGCTTGGATGTAGTGGAGATAGTTCAGAGATAATTCTCTCATCTAGGGTTGAAGAGGGAGACACCCTCCCGTTGGCTCCAGTTCCCCTAGGTAGGTAGAGTGGACTGGGTCGAAGACCATGAGGCCCAGCAGCCGCAAATGGAACCAGGTGTCTGCAACTCGACTTCAGGGTTGGAGGTATATGTCCTCGGGATGTGATAGTGCAACTATAGGTAGATGGAGTGAATAAAATAAGTAGCATCCAAAATGGGAAAACAAAAATGAAAAATCAAACTAGTCACACAGATGGAGGGGGAGAAGGGGAAAAAAATGGGGAACAGACTCTCACCCGGGATGTTCCTCAGCGTAACCTAGGGTCCTACAACGTCATATGACAAAACGTGTCTGGGAGGTCGCGCAGTGATGTCGTCTTGAGGAAGAAGGGCACCTTACATTGCCTTTTACATGCCATTTTTATATATATATATATATATATATATATATATTCTCCTTGTTCTTTGTAAGTACAATACTTTTTTAATAATCCAGCTTCTACGGTATTGCACTATGGTCCATCTTCTTTCATGCTATGTGAATGATACCACAGACCGCATGTTATGTTGAAGGACCCTAGGTTATGCTGAGGCACATCCCGGGTGTGAGTCTTCTCCCTGGAGCCATCACTCTCCTGCAAGTTAAAGGCTGCGGCTGGGTTATAGCCCATTGTGTATTCGTGCTTGCCATTGATTACGGTGGTGGGCACTTGATTTGTGTATTTATTAGTACAGTCATTATACAGATATTATTTATGGACCATTGTTTGCCTATGGATTCTTTTGAGCTGGTTATTCTATAGCTGCATAATCGCTGGTGCGTGTCCTGTATTCATCTGCTTTTTTACATCTTTATGCCATCTGAGGACTGATGTGACTAATATTGTTTATCCCACTTATGCTGCTGCCTTTATTGTAATTTATAAAATGTATGTAATTTTATATTGCCTAGCACGTTTTGGTTTTTTTCTCTCCTTTTTTTATAACCTTTTATTATAATGCTTAGCGCCAACTTTACTGTCAGACAATATATTGTGAGATTCTGCATATACACCTAATTTTGTGAAGCTGTTGGTACAGTTTGCGTATTACCTGCTTTGCATATTTGGAGAAATGAAAAGGGAGCTGTTGTAATTTGGAAATAAAAATGGCTACGATTGCATTTCTTTTTAGCAGCTCTTCTGGCTATAGTGCTTTTTAAAAAAAAAAAAAATAGACAACAAAAAAAATAATAATAATCTTTTTAAGTGCTCTAGTATAATGAAAAGGTTGAAAAAAATTGCAACGGCTAAAATCATTGAAGAGGCAAAAATAATATAGGTTTTTCTCTGTGGTGGGGTTTTTTGTCGGTGTAAAATATTTTATGTGTTTTCAGGGTACCACCAAAAGTGCCACATACCCGCTGTGGAGAATGGGGAGCAAACCATTCTAGAACCTTGGTTCTGCAGGCGCTGCATCTTCGTGCTGGCTGTCCGGGTAAGAAACAAATTTCCCAATTATTCTGCTATTATCAACTTAATGAAAGATCTGTTAAAGCCGGATGGTGAGGTAGGTGTGGTGGTGTGGCGTGTCTGTCCTCTGGTGTTCTGTTGGCAGAAAACATTTTCAGAAGACAACCAGTCTGCTTTTTTAGTGTACGGCCTTACCAATATTATCACCTAAAGATATCTGCCACATGGACAAGGAGATACAGATAATTCACATTACACCTACTTCACCTCAGTCTGTGAAGCTCTGCATCCTAGAGTTCTTTAATGCAGAGCTGAAAGCAAAATGTTTGTTTTCATTTTGGATATAGTAGGGGAGGGTCATAATTGCTGTCAAGTTGTGGTTTGTATTTGTTTTTAGCCATCTGTGTCCTTCCTTTTTACTGTCCCATAGCCACAACAGGAAGTGAGGGAAATCCCTGGTAGTCACCAGAACTAGTGCCCCCACTGGAAAATTTCCCCTCCTCCTTGTAGGATTTTAACTTTCGGTTGGTGATAACAGTACACAGGACAAATGAAGAAATTGAACCTCCCCACAGGAATGCACCCTGCACACATGGATGATTGTCCCTTGGGTCACAGCTGCGGATGATCGGTGTGGCAGGAGGGACAGCTGTAGGCACCAATTTCTCTGCATGAAAACCACTTCTCCTCCTCTCCTTCCGTTGGCTGTCAGTGCTTACAACTGTCCCTCCCATTGCACCGATCCTTCCCGGGCGGTTCTCCTCTTCTGCTCCACGTACTCTCCCAGCACGCTGTGTCCTTCCTTCATTCCTTCCTTCCTTCCTTCCTTTGGATGGAGAGCAGAAGGGGCTCGGTAATTATGCTATCACTACCACCCTCTATGTCCTAACTGTGCAGAGTAAGCTGTGTGTTACTTTACTTCACAGTTTTATGAATGGACGAGAGCCAGTCTCCTGTATATTCATCTTCGTTGCTGAGAAAGAGGCTGGGGAATCTGTGTCCTCAGTCCCTTTCTCTGTCTCAAATGGGAGAAACTGTTAACTAATTGATTACAAAATTGTAAAAAATAATAGATTGACACCATCCACTGCCCTACTGACACTCTCCGAATCCCCCCCCCCCCAATCATTGTGAAGAAAAAATATTGCAAAATATAAATTGTAAAATATTATAAATTCTGACACTGTCCATTGCTCTACTCACACTGTCCTAGTGACACCATCCACTGGTTGCCAAAAAGCATTTGGGGGGGGGACTAAATTAAATTTTAAAGAACTGACAACGTCCACTGCCCTACTGACACAATCCTGCACATACTACCCACAACTGTACATGCCGCACTCGTCTTCTGCACATACTACCACTTCCATGAACGCTTCTCCTGCACATAATACCCTCCTCCATACACTCCTCTCCCTGCACGTACTGTCCACTGCTGTACATGCCGCACCCCTCTCCCTGCCCATACTACCCACCTCCATACCCCTGCACTCTCTGCCACCATACACTCCGCACTGTACATTCCCTATTTAACATTACTGCATTCTACAATATGCAAGTCATCTCAGACTCTTTTTAGCTTGCATACGGGCCCACTCATTTCATGATACACCTCTGCTTTTCATGTAACCTTGCCAGGCCTAAACACAACAATAATAGTATATTACAGAAAGTCAAACTCTGGGCTAAACATTAACCACTTCCCGCCCACCATATAGCACAATGGCAGCCAGAAAGTGATTGTATTATCCAGACTTGGCGATGTCCAGCAGGATAAGCCGCTAGCAATCATGTGGTGTGTGTCAGTCTGACACACCGCACCTCTGATCCCTGTAAAGAGCCGCTGATGTAGGCTCCTTACCATGTGTTGAGCGGTGTCCAATTACAGCTCATCAAATGGTAACCAAGAAGTGCCGTTTATCAGCCTTTTCTCTACTCGCGCTGACGAGGTGCGAGAAGAGGCTAGCCGATCAGCTGCTTTCCTAACGAGCGCTACTGCTTTGATCAGCGCATTATTAGTGCAGGCCCATCGAGGGTGCCCACTAGAGCCCACCAGGGATACCAATCTTTGCCACTTATTTAGTGCACATTAGTGCTACTTATCAATGGCACCTATCAGTGCCCATCGGTGAAGGAGAACACTTCTTTATTTGCAACGATTTATAACAGAAACTAAGAAAAAAACATTTTATTTTTCGCTCTTTTTTTTGTAGAGCAAAAATTAACCCAGTGGTATCAAATGCCACCAAAAAGCTTAAACAAAATGGGTACAGTGTTTGCGTGACCACGCAATTGTCATTTACAATGCGACCTCTGAAACCTAAAAAGTGGCCTGGGCAGCAATGGGGTGAATGTGCCCTGTATTGAAGTGGTCAAAAGACAGCTAAAATATCATTAAACAGTTAACTAAGCATAAGTGTACATGCTAGTCACTGTCCTGTGTACCTTTTTGTCTCGGTTGCCCCTCTGCCTAGGTTCAGAGCAATACAATCCTGGCTGTATGTGTGCTAATTAGAACTTGGTGTGGGAGGCATACAACTTCTAGGTAGTAATACCACTGGTGGTGTAGATTCGTTCATTTTTACAGCCTCTGAACCACCATGTGGACAGTGCTGTTAGAAGTCAACTCTCTGTGCATACATGTGGTCAGGGGAATTGTGCTGTGCCATTGTACACGGTGAAGGGGGCACTGTGCAGCGGGCACTGTGCTGTCTCTTATAGGCTACAGGCACTTTTTATTTTCTCTTTCAAGAGAACCTGACATGAAAGAGCTGCTTTGCTTAAAATAGAACAAAATACATTTTTTTTTATTTTTGTGTTTTACGTCCTGTCCATAGCTGATATGGGAAGTGAAGTATAAAAAAAATCGCAATAAGCAATTAATTTGCGCAAAAGTTATAGCGTCTACCAAATATGGGATAGAATTATGTAATTTTTATTTTTTACTACTAATGGTGGCCATCTGCGTGGTGGTTTATTTATTTTTATCGTGACTGTGACATTGCGGCGGACATATCACACTTTTGACACTATTTTGGGACCAATAACATTTAGACGGCAATCGGTGCTATAAAAATGTACTGATTACTGTATAAATGTGACTGGTAGGGAACACTAGGGGCGATCAAGGGGTTAATTGTGTGTCCCCTAGGGAGTGATTCTAACTGTGGGGGGAGGGAACTGATGAGAGGAGGAAACCGATCGTTGTTCCTATATGCAAGGAACATACGATCAGTTCTCCTCGCCCCTGACCGGACGTAGATCTGTGTGTTTACACATGCAGATCCACGTCTTTGCTCTGTGATGAGCAATCGCGGGTGCCCGGCGGCCATCGGGCACATGCATCGGGTCCACAGTGATGCGGCGCGCTCACCACAATTCCGGGAAGACAAAAGTCATATGACGCCTGCCCGGAGGGAGGAAGTGGTTGAAAGCTCCAGACACAATTGCCTTGCTAAAAGCAGAATCGCTAATGCTGACCAGAGACCCCAGGTTTGTACATTATGCAGAAGGCCCACATATTGTATGACGGCAGTGTGCTTGTTGTATTCTTTGTATAGTATAAAGCAGAATTTATAACCTTTTACCTTTTTCCTTCTCTTCTCTGCTGGCCCTCATCTTTCCTCCTCTGTACTTCATTTATATAAACAAAGCAAGGTGAGCTTACATGTTTATGCGGCATCCGGCAGACATTACATCAGACCATTCTCATATTTTTATGTCTTATTATTTGATATAAATATTTTTTTCATGTTGGGCACTACTGCCCACCAAACTCCACACATTCAACTGAATGGTGTTGCACCAAAAGTGCCCCTAAACCATGTGCAATGCCCTCAGAAGTCTAACTCAAATGTACACTAGTTTTAGGGTTGCCTTGCTTTTCTCAGAATGGGCTTCTTGATGGTGACAACAGTAGACCATGCCTGCATAATGTGTTTTGGTAGTCCTCTTCAAAAGCTTGTGTGACAGGTTTAAAAAGCAGGAGCACAACTGAGAAAAAGGGAGGGGGGTGTTTTATGCAAAATTTTCCAAAAAAAAAAAAAACAGACCACAGAATATAAAATGGAACATACAGATGGTAGTAGGGACATAATAAGAAAGCCCTCATTCTTCTTGTCTTTGACTGACCTACTAGACTAAACTGGGTAGGAATATATCCGGAGTAAAAGGAACATCATATTTCAACTGTCATATGAACGCAAACATCAATAAATCACCCCTGTTGTACACTCCTTTGTAAATGGACGAATATGGTTCGGACCTTCAAACTAGGGCAGAAATCTGGAAAAACCCAGAGATAACAAAACGAAAGGGAAAGAGAGAAAAGAAAAACAGTAAAAATAAATAAAACAATAAATAGAACAAATAACAGTCCTACACAACTGAGTAAAATTAGTCAAATTGAAATAAAATGGGCTGATCGGGGCTGCTGAAAGCTGCTCTCCCTGCCAGGGTATGTCCGGTGGAACCCCGGAGCCCCCACAGCCCGGCCCCCTTGATCGATGATTTCTTCCAATATATCGGTATTAGTCTCCTAGCCGCATTGAGTAGATGTGGCAGTGCTGATTTACGGTATTGGCTGAGAGGGGTGGTAGGGACATGCAGTAAGGATTCAAACGGGGCGTTTGGGAGCTCCAGGCCCAAAATGATGCATGGATATCTAGCCAGAAGGGTCGTAACCTGGGGCATTTCCATCGACAAGGTGTTTTCACCCCACTAACGATTTTTGGAAGTGGAAAGTTATGAGCTTTGTGATTGGCATGACATCTAAAGAGGGATTTTTGGTTTGCCCATGTAGGGCAAAGCAAGAGGTTTGATTTAATGGCAGATCCACCAAGTTTCCTATTCTAGGCTATCATTCCACTGCTGAAAAAAGTGGCATACATATATATATATTTTTTTTTTATGTATGGGCAAGCAGTTGTAAGCTCCAAGTTGTAACTGATCTATGGTTGTTTCTCCTTACATTGAGAGAGGGAGCAGCAGGAAGGTATTAACAGCTGTTGAGGCTGTCCTTAAAGCAAACCTGTTGCTTTGCCCTGCATAGGAAAAGTAGAGGTTCACCTTGGAGAATAACTCCACTTTTGTTGAAGAAAACCATCCCCTTTGTGTGATTGCGTTGTAGGGATTTTAACAAATCTTGCAACAGATTTCAACCTTTTTTTTCTTTCTCCTGACTGCATTTCTGGGGGCATTCTATACACCAAGGCTGTACAGAACGCCTCAAGGTTATGACTAGGGAAGTCGGTGGATAATATAGTTACACTGTCTGAAAAATATAACAAGACAGAGGGTGCAACGGCCTTGTGCATTATCTTAAGGAAGACCTCTCTTTAATAATATGGTAACTTAAGTAATATCACAATAAATGAGACGATTCCCATAATCCCATACATAGCTCACACTGTAAAGAGGAGGCATCTGCTATCAGAGGGGAATCGCAGTTGTCATTGAATTTGTCACTTTGTCAGTGTAGTTTAAGTTATACTACACTGACATGCATGGATTTTTTTAAACATGACAGTACACAATAAATATACAGTACTAGTAGTACTACTTGCTAGTACGACTAGTATACTATAGAATAACTTAAACTCAAATGGCATGCAATCCATTCCATTTGAAATCAAATTTAATCCGTTGAATATATAAAATCTTTTTGGTACAAGTCGGATGTCCTGCAGTGCAGAAATTTTAAATAGTATTGCATGGCAAGAGTGTTGGCTTGTTAACGAGGGCTTGTTAAGTAGTAATAGTTATTTGACTGCTATTGTACTGAAATGATGATCTTTCTATAACTAGTTGGATTGTCAGTTAAAGCAAGGGAAAAGCTCACTGGCGAATAGTAGTAATGGTAGCCATCCAGGAGGGACAGTGCCCACTCTCGTACTATGAGTATGCTATGCGGCCCATCTCTCTGGTCCTAGCAGCATCTCTCAACCACGAGGAGTGTCCGCGGGGAAGGTGCTTCCAACTCCAACATCTCAACCGCAGGCAACGTGCTTACGCGCGTCGGCGTCTTAACCACGAGGAATGTGCATGCCACCCACACGAGTGACGTCACCGGCTCGTTCTCGCATCGCAACTTCCGAATGCGTGATTTTCAGCGCCATTATCGGCAAGATTTTTCATTAATGTGCCGAAAATGCAATTTTCGGCCGATTATGACTCCGCGGCCGAAATTTCGATGCACCCCTAGTCTCTAACATACACCAGCTCCATGATGTCGTCGTGGAAGAGGACTGCAGTGGTAACCTGTGAAGCTCTGCTGAACTCCCATGCCAAAGAGGGTTAAGGCAGTGCTGGAAAATAATGGTGGCCACACAAAATATTGACACTTTGGGCCCAATTTAGACATTTTCACTTAGGGGTGCACTCTTTTTGTTGCCAGCGATTTTAGACATTAATGGCTGTGCAGTGTTATTTTGAGGGGACACTGTTTTCAAATGAAAAGATATAATAAAAATATTTAAAAAAGTGTGAGGGGTGTACTCACTTTTGTGAGATACTGTGTGTGTGTGTGTGTGTGTGTGTGTGTGTGTGTGTGTGTGTGTTTTTTTTGGCTATGTTTTATAGCAGAAAGTAAAAACTATTGTGGTTGTTCTTCCTTCTCTTTTTTTATTTTTTAGGTAATAATAAAAAAAAGTGGTGATAAAATACCACCAAAAAGCTGTGTGTGTGTGTGTGTGTGTGTGTGTGTGTGTGTGTGTGTGTGTGTGTGTGTGTGGGGGGGGGGGGGGGGGGGGGGTGACATGCATTTTATTTTGGGGACAGCATTGCATGATCACAATTTGTGTGTGTGTGTGATAATATATATTATATATCATTTATTTTATAATTACTATTTTTATTTTATTTTTTATCTGGTTATACTGCCACATTCTGTCTGATCAAATATTGTGCTCCTGAAGGCATGATATCTGTGCTTTGGACTTTTTCATGCAGATGTTGTGTTGTTGATGGTGTTCCTGACCGTGTATAACCATACCATGGTAACCATGCCATTGCCGGCTTGAAATTTTAGATCGAGCTGATGAAAGTATGGACAATGTATTGCGGATAGCACTAATGCTGTTCTCTTCTCTGCAGAAAGGGGGCGCTCTGAAGAAAGGCCCCATTGCCAAGGCATTGCAGACAGTGAAGATGTTGCTCACATACAATCCAGAGGAGCTGGACTGGGATTCTCCACATCGAACCAATCAGCAGCAGTGTTACTGTTACTGCGGAGGACCCGGAGAGTAAGATTAACATTTTGACTTATACTTGTATCATGCTGCATCTTCAGCTGGTGTTCACATTTAAAGGGGCAGCAGAATGGAACAAAAAAAAAAATCCTTTTCGAAAACTTTATAACTGTATTTTTGTGCAGAGAATTATTTGGCTATTTTTGTCACTTTCAGGTGTTGCCTGGATGGGAATTAGGAATGCAAAGCAGACATTGGGGGGTGGGGGTGGAAATGTGTTGGCTTTTAGAGTGTAGCACCAGAAATTTCAACACAAATAGCTAGCTTCTTTTTATTTTTTAAATTTTTTGGTGGTATTCACCTTGCTCCCCAACCCTGTAACTGTCACGACCCCCTTTTTTAACCTGATCTGAAAACTAATTTTACATCTTGTGTGAAATGTATAGCCGCTATCGCACAAGATGTCGTGTATATAAATCTCCTTTATTTCCTGTGCTGTCCGAGAGCAGTTTGTGATCTTTTCCGATTTTGAGTTCTAGTGCAGTGGTCATCAACCCTGTCCTCGGGGCCCACTATCGGGCCAGGTTTTATGTATTGCCTTTGAAGAGATGCAGACTAGAATAATGCAATCACTGAGCAGCAAATGATATCACCTGTAATGCATTTCAATTATTTCCGGGATGACCACCACTGTTCTAGTGAGTTATCCCCCCCCCCCCCTTTTTTTTTTTTTTTTTTTAAATACATCTGGTAGTCTTTATACAGTGTATGGATGGGGGGGTATTCCAAATAATACACTGTTATTCCTTTAATTTGTCAGACCGCAAGAAATGAGCCAGTCTCCTAAGGGAGTAATGTTTGGCCTAGGTGTGGCTCAAATTGCATTGGTGTTCACACTCGTGATGTGATTCTGGCAGTCATACTGCGTTTTGAGATCTGTTTCAGGGTGTTATCTCCGTGAAACAAACCTCCCGCGCTCTGGTGTTTCGCCAGTAACCGGGTACTGCAGTGTATTTTTATAGCAAAGTCTATAGTCTTGCGGCCCTCCACAGAACAAAGTGTGTTCATATAGCTAAAAACAAAGAGAAAAGAAGGCACACCGACCTAGTGCATTACCACTTACATTTTTTATTAAAGACAGAATAAAAGCAATAGTCCTACTCACAAGGAAAATTAAATAAGCGCTTTTCAGACAGCTGGACTAGACCTTGCGGCACCTGCCAGTGGAACCTCCAACATCTAGATGGCCGACGCATTTCTGGGGCGTACCCCCTTCCTCAAAGCCTGAGTGGTCCGTGGGAACTCTCTCCTGTATGTCCTCTGTAATAAAATATATATATTTTAATATGTAGTGCTCACCCCCGAAGGAGCCGCTGGATTGATGATGGGACCGGCATGTTGAAGTTACCCTTGCTTAGTCTAGGGATGCACCAGAACACTTTGCAATAACTTGAATGTCCAGACAGGCAAAGATTTTCTCGTGCTTTAATTCCAGGCCAACATAGCCAAACATCAACTCGATGAAGAAGGACAGATTGATGAATAAGAGATAGATTTTTGATGTCGGGCCTGGATAAGCACACAGCGCAACTCGGCAGCAGACAGCGCCAATTCACATGCGTCACCGTCACAACGGGTCTTTTCTCTCTCTGACCCGGCTCTAGGCCTCTGCCACAGGCCAATGTAATCTGAATAATTTGCCAGCACCAGAACAGAGCAAATCCTCCCAGCTATTTCCCGTGCGTCCGGCACCATGCGACAGCGAAGAGTAACTGTCTATGGTTCTGGTGCCGAATTTTCCCGGCGACGTTCAGGAAACCCAGCCATCCACTGCGGTCCCTCTCGGATTCGTCTCCGACCGAGACTCGGCAAGGTCAGGACATTGGCCGGATAGGCCACACCGCAGGGAACGCCAAAAGGACCCAGAACACCTGACCTCCCTTCCAGATATACCCCTCCCCAGCGAGAGGAAAACTCTCCCATTGGCTGCTAGGGAAGACTCGATCTGCCGGGAGTCCCTGTAGCTCCCACTGCCGGCCAAGGATGAACTTGCATCCCCAGAATGCAGTCCGAGCCAGTGGACCCTCCCAGAGTAAGACAGGCCAGTAACTCAACAATTGTGATTGGAAGCAAAGTAACTCCCAATCAACTATTCTTTTTAAAGCGAAATACCCGCGCTAAACGCAAGGGGGCGCTACATTATATTTATATATTTATATATACACACACACACACACACACACACAACATACAGGAGAGAGTTACCATGGACCACTGCGTTTCCTGCATTACATGGTGTGAACCAGGGCTCGAAGTAAATGACACTATTGAGCCCCCCTCCCCACCAGAGGTATGCAACTTCAGAGCTCATGTTCTCATAGATGTCTCTAGAGGTCTTGCCAATAACCAAGTATTGAATAAAAGTGTAATTCCTCCTTTTTACGACTTTGTTGTTGCACAGAAAAGCAAAAAACGGGCATTATTGGTGTAATGAATGTAGTCTGAGGCTGCGTACACACGATCAGACCGGTCCGATGACCGTCGGACCAAAGTTTTAAAACTTGCTTTAAAATCTGTCTGACGGACACCTGTCCGTCGGACCACAACGATGGCTAGTACACAAAAGCATCGGACCAAAAACCTGCGCATGCTCAGAATCAAGTCGACGCATGCTTAGTAGCATTGAACTTCGTTTTTTTAGCAGGTCGTTGTGTTCTACATCACCGCGTTCTGGTCTGATCGAATTTTTGGCTCGATGGTGTGTACACATATCAGACCATTCTAATCGGACCGGTCTGATCGCGTGTACGTGGCCTAACTCTTTTCTGTACGCAGAATCTGCAGCAGCTGGAAGATGTATTAAGCCATGTAAATAGAGGAGGGGGAGATGTAAATTACCTCTAAATAAAACGCGTGTCATGGTGCATCTCTAAATTTTCTGTAAACCAATTAGAATGTTTTCTGGTCTCTTCAATAGGTGGTACCTGAAGATGATCCAGTGTTACCGATGTCGTCAGTGGTTCCATGAAGCATGTATCCAGTGTCTGAACGAGCCCATGCTGTTTGGTGACAGGTAGAACCTCCGTTCTGAGTTATTATTTGAAGCCCCACACATTGTGGGAATATCTCTGGGTATTTATATGGTCTCCTGCCTGTCGACACTTTGCACAGAGCTGTTAACAGGCCGTAAATGCTTCACTTCTGACAGCTCATTACCTATTATTTAAATTGCACTGAAGGGGGCTGTTAAAGCAGCTTGTTTTCATTCTGCGTGTCGTACAGACACAATGTTAGGAATGTGAGCTGTGTAGTAAAACAGAGGGCCTTTCTTTACCAAATAGCCAGAAAACCCTAACATGTTAGCGCAGGAATTTCTGTTGGGAGATCCTTATCAAAGCTGCACACGCTCAAATGAAGCTGTACCTAAATATACTAATAGACTAACAATACTTGTCTCTCCTGGAGTAAGAGCTCATTCACACCATGAAAACTGACTGGGAAAACGCAGATTTAATTTGCAGAGACCTCAGTTTTCATGTGCGCTTTTATGTACAGTGGCATCAGTTTTCATACACTTCACTTATGTACCCTGTTCCCACCAATGTTGATTTTTGCCCTTTTTTTTTAAGTGCAGAAAATTGCATACTTGTTGCAGATTCCTGCGCAGAAAAATCTTCACGTTGTGGTGTGAACAGGGAACATGGAGAACCATTGTGTTCTTTGAGCTCTTGCAGAACATGTGCAGAAAAAGCTGATGTCTCTGCACCATGGTGTGAATGGAGGCCTTAAAACAGAGCTCCACCCAAAGGGGGGGAACTTCTGCTTGTTTGCCCCCTCCCCCTCTCACTGGCACATTTGGCACCTTTTGGGGGGGATCGGGTAACTGGTTTTGAAAGGTACCCGCTCCCACTTCCGGGTGATCTTGCCACAGCAAGTCAGTCAGAAGTTCGGTCCCCCTGCCGCCGGGTCATTCACAACCTGCTGAATTTGTACGTTTGTCCACCGACAAAAAATTATCAGTCCTATAATATTAATGGTTGGTTTATTTTAACATAGACAGAATAACAAAAATGTACAGAAAATCACATTTCCAAAAAGTTTTTATAAATTGATTTGCATTTATAATGCATGAAATTAGTATTTAACTCCTTCGCAAAGCATGACTTTAGTCCCTTTTTAGCAATCGGAGGTCAGACATTTCTTTTTTTTTTTTGTTTTGTCTCTCACTAATAAAATAAACCTACCATTACAATTAGACTGATGATTTCTTTGTCAGTGGACAAACGTACAAAATCTGCAAGGGATCAAATACTTTTTCCCCTCACTGTATATTCACTTAGAGATTGCTGTGGTCTTTGGTCCTGTATTATCTGCCTGATCTCCTAGGAAACGTCCATCTGTTATCTTTTTGGTGTAATATTCCTACCTAGATTCTTTCAGGCTGCATTGTGTAAATTTTTCATTTTGTTTGATTTCACTTTGTCCATCCTGACCGATGCCCATTGATTGTTGGCGGTCTTTGGCAGAGGGTGGCCGGGCTCAGCGCACAGTCACTTTGAAGCAATGTTTCTCAGAATGAGTTCAGTGTGGTTTCCTCAGCTCAATGGCATTCTGTACATTCTTCCACATTCCTGAGAGACCCGGCAGAGGGCCTTTCATAGCAGATGAGACTTTTCCGCCTTTCCAGGGAGCAGTATATTCATTCAGCATGTTAACCCGTTCAGCTAGTGTGCTGTGGATGCCTGAAGCCTGCTGGCTGGTTACAGATCTGAACGGCCCCTATGAGGGGCCACTTGGATCCCCATAAAACACAAAAATGTAAAAACCTGTCCTGCTTCTGACAGCCTCTGTAAATCTCTTTAATCCCTTCTACTTCCATCAGTGTGTGGGTGATTGTGAGAGAGAAGCAGAGTTGTGACATGACTTGCCTATCTCCAAACAATTGCATGCACGTCTGTCTACAAACCTGCTTGAACTATGTGCCCCATCGCTCTGTTTTCCCAGGTTATGGAAGGGCATGGTAATAATGCTACATTAGAGTAACATCATTGGAAAAAAAATGTTTCTTTATCGTACATCACGGGACACAGAGCGCATAGCCATTACATATGGGTTATATGGGTACCTTCAGGTGTGGACACTGGTGTAATCAACTTCACAGGAAGTTCCTCCCTATATAACCCCCTCCCACTGAGAGTGCTTCAGTTTTTTCGCCAGTGTCTTAGGTGTTGGTCACATCTAGCTGTCCCTCGGAGGTCTCGGGACCCAGGATAGCTAGCCGGATCCTTCCGAAGTGCTTCAAAGCCAAGGAGTACGGTACCCGGGCCCTGCCTGCGTGGGGTGTTGCCTATAATGCCTCTCCTTGGAGGGCTGGATTCTGGGCTCCAGTGCCTTGGTCTCTCCCAGGACTAAACGCTACTGATGCCAGGATGCTATATAGGTCCAGGGGTGTGGGTTCCTTAAACACAGGACCCCGGTCCCTGAAGGTCCGAGACAATACCCACGGAGATGGGAGAAGTTTGGGCCTCTTGCAGTTTGCAATACCCTGCGGCGTGGAGCAGGTAAGAGGGAACCTGCGGGACTTGGTTCGACAGTAGGTATCCCCCTGGGGGTTCTGGGTTGGCTAATGGTATGCTTGTGCATCAGCCACTATCTCCACTATGTCTTTTTAGGCAGGATGGGATGTACTAATGTTTACCCAGATAACATGTAGATATATGTATACTTGTTTAAGATATATATTTGCTACTCACCCCAGGTCTGCCTGTTAGCATTGATACTGCAGCCCCACGTACTATAAAGAGGGAATTGCTGGTGAAAACTCCTGTTTCTTAGGAAGCCTATGGGGACAGCTTCCTCTCTGTGTGCACTACAGTAAGGATTAGTGCTTACCTGGTGTCTGTTGGTGCTGCTGGCGCTGGTCCATGCTTTTCCTCTGCTCTCTGCTTCCTCCATGTTGTTCAGCGTGGGGGGGGGGTGCGCGCGCGTGGGCGCGTGCACGCCGCCTTTTATAGCGTCGGCGTGCGTTGGGGGGGGCCAGCAGCGTCAGGGTCAGTTAAAAGTAAAACGTTTCTCTCTGGCTGGTCTTTTCCCTCCTGGAAGCAGAGGAAGAAGGACACAGAGCGCGCAGCTGGGTCTTTTGGCCACAGTGACACCCAGTGGCGGTTTGTGGATCTTCAGGTCTAGGACTTAGTTCCACTATTGACCAGAAAAAAAAAAAGAGTTTTTTTTGCTTAAAGGGACTCAGCCTTAGATCCAGCAGTATCTGAGTCAACCTTGGACTCCGGCTAACGCGCATTGGTGTTGCAATACTCACAGGTTTTCCTCAGTATTGCCACCTCCCAGGCGGGTAAAAAAAATAAATTTTTTTGGAAAAAAAATAAAAATAAATAAATTTATATATATATATATATTTATACAAAATTTTCATTTTCCTCAGCCTGTTCTCATATTAATTACTCCTAGCTACAACAGTCAGGTGTTGGCTATAGGGGTGACTCAAGGTTGTGCAATGGCTCCAAAGGGATCAGGACCAGCCAAGGCTGCAAAAGGTGCCAAGAAACAAAAGGGGTCTCCATCGGGGTCAGAGGATTTGGGCCAGGCTTCAACGGCCCCACCCTCACCAGTTAGACCACCGAGTAGCATAGTACAAGAGCCATTGGGGGTGTTGGGGGCAGAGGCGGCCCCCGATCCACCCATTCCCGTTTACGTAACGGAAGAAATGCTAGCGACCACCCTGGGTGGGCTAGAGAAAAGGTTAACTGCTTTGTTTGCCCGCCCTTTGCCAAGTAGCAAACGGGCTAGATCCCCCTCACCTAGTTTGGTGTTTTCAGATGCGGAGGTCTCCTCTTCGGAGGAACGGGACCCACAAGGGGATCAAGCAGACCCAAGTCCCGACGGTTCAGACATGGAGGGTTCCACTGTAGATGAATATTTTTCGGCCTCTCAAGCGGAGAGCCTGTGGATCCAGTCTTTGACCGATATGGTTCGCACTGCTTTTAAACTTCCAGTGCCAGAACTAGTAGCCCCTGTGGTATCCTCATTGGGTTCTTTAAAGGCTCCATTAACTTGTGTGTCTTTTCCGATTCACCCCCTTCTGTGGAGCGTGATTTACCAGGATTGGGCTCGACCTGATAGGATCTTTATCCCTCCTAAGAGGTTCTTTATTCTCTATCCTATGGAAGAGGAATTTTTAAAGAAATGGGCACTCCCCACAGTGGACGCGGCCATTTCCTGCGTGAATAAATCCCTGACCTGTCCGGTTGAAAATGTTCAAGGATCCGGTCGACAAAAAATTAGAGACCCTACTGAAGGCTTCTTTCACCACAGTAGGTGCCATGGTTCAGCCAGCGGTGGCAGCCATTGGCGTTTGTCAGGCCTTAAAGGATCAGGCAAAACAGATATTAAAGGACATGCCGGCTCGGCAAACTCGTGAATTAGCAGATTTCCCTAGGGCTCTCTGCTTTGCAGTAGATGCTGTTAAGGACTCCATCCAACAGGCATCCCGGTTATCTCTGCTGGTGGTTCACATGCGGCGTCTTTTGTGGCTAAAGAACTGGTCAGCAGAGGCACCCTGCAAAAAGCTTTTAGCAGGGTTTCCCTTTCATGGGGGAAGACTATTCGGTGAAGACCTAGATAAATATATCCAAACCATATCAAGTGGTAAAAGTTCTTCCTTACCGGTCAAGAAAAGACCGTGTGGGCCCGCGTTTAAACGACAGGCCTTTGCAGGCTCGGCCCCTTCGACTTCCCGTCAGTATCGACGGCCTCCCGGGCGTTCAGCAGTTAATAGCCGCCCACAGGGACAAGCCGCGGCAAACAAGAGGCCCTGGTCTCGCAAGCCGGCTAAACCAGTCATCAAGTCAGATTCATGAAGGGGCGCCCCCACTCTCTTGGGTGGGGGGAAGACTTCAGTTTTTCTCCGAAGTCTGGAAGGCCAGAATTACCGACTCTTGGGTTCGGTCCATGGTAGCCACAGGCTACAAACTAGAGTTTCGAGAAATCCCCCCTCCTCATTTTCAGGGGTCAAGTCTTCCAAGCGACCCGTTAAAGAGGGCCTCTCTCGTAAAGGCGTTGGATCGCCTCTTGCTCCAAGGAGTAATTGTAGAAGTACCAACCCAAGAAAGGGGTCTGGGATTCTACTCCAACCTTTTTATTATACCAAAACCCAATGGCGACGTCAGGCCTATCCTAGACCTCAAACGCCTAAATCGCTTTCTAAAGATTCAGACCTTTCGTATGGATTCCATACGTTCAGTGACAGCCAGCCTACATCAAGGCGACTTTCTAGCATCTATAGACATAAAGGATGCATATCTGCATGTGCCGATCTACCCAGCACATCACAAGTTTCTTCGTTTTTATGATAGATCAAAGTCATTTCCAGTTCGTAGCCCTCCCTTTCGGGTTGGCAACAGCTCCGCGGGTATTCACAAAGGTGTTAGCCCCGGTGCTAGCCGTCCTAAGGACAGAAGGCATTTTGGTCCTGGCATACCTGGACGATCTCCTGGTTATCGACAGATCAGCTTCCAACCTCAATCATGCAGTAGTCCGCACAGTTCGGCATCTACAAGAATTCGGGTGGGTTGTGAACCAAGGAAAATCGAGGTTGCAACCCACAAGACAGTTGGAATATCTAGGCCTTCGGTTAGATACAGAATGCCAGAGGATATTTTTACCTCAAGAAAAGATCAGGTCATTGACTCAAACAATTCAAATAGTCCTAGGCAAAAAGAGGCCGACTGTTCGCCTATGCATGCGACTGCTGGGAAAGATGGTAGCCGCCTTCGAAGCAGTGCCCTATGCCCAGATCCATACCAGAGTTCTCCAGGCAGCTATTCTCTCTGCTTGGAACAGGTCCATACAGGCATTAGACCGTCCATTAGGTCTTTCCCCAGGAGTCAGGTGCAGCCTGTACTGGTGGCTGGTCCCTCAAAATTGTCAAAAGGGAAAACCTTTTTGCCCCATCACGTGGAAAATAGTAACCACAGATGCCAGCCTAACAGGTTGGGGGGCAATCTTAGGAAAACGGACCCAGCAGGGACAGTGGTCAGAGGCAGAAAGTCTGCTTCCCATCAATGTCCTAGAGATCAGAGCTGCTCGGTTGGCCCTGGTCGCCTGGACTCTCCCCCTGCAGGGTCTGCCAGTAAGGATACAGTCCGACAATGCCACGGCGGTGGCATACATAAACCACCAGGGGGGCACAAGGAGCCTAGCGGCTCAAAGGGAAGTAAACCTGATTTTCTCATGGGCCGAAGCCCATGTACCCTGCATCTCAGCAGTGTTCATCCCAGGGATAGACAATTCTCAAGCAGATTTTTTGAGTCGTCAACAGTTACTCCCGGGAGAGTGGTCTCTTCACCCCCAGGTATTCCAAGAGATTTGCCAAAGATTCGGAGTTCCCGATGTGGACATCATGGCAACAAGATTCAACAAGAAATTGGACAAATTCGTATCCCGAGCCAGGGACCCCTCGGCCTACGGAACCGATGCGTTGGTTTGCCCCTGGCACCAGTTTTCTCTCCTGTATGCATTCCCTCCACTACAGATGATTCCCCGCCTTCTACAAAGGATCAGGGTGGAGCGCAGGCCGGTGATCCTGGTGGCCCCAGCCTGGCCCAGAAGGGCTTGGTACGCACTCATCGTGAGGATGTCAGTAGGGGCACCGTGGCCACTCCCCCTGCGCCCAGATCTGCTGTCTCAGGGCCCGATCTACCACCCTGCTTCACAGCAGCTAAATTTGATGGCTTGGCGGCTGAATCCCTAATTCTTAAGGGCAGAGGCCTCTCAGCCCAAGTCATATCTACGTTAATTCAGGCTAGAAAGCCAGTCTCTAGAAATATCTATTACAGAGTCTGGAGGACCTATGTGGAGTGGTGCGAGTCTCAAGGAGGGCATCCTCGCAAGTTTTTTATTGACAGGATCTTGCGATTCCTCCAGGTTGGCGTTGACAAGGGGTTGGCTCTTAGTACTCTAAAGGGGCAGGTGTCTGCCTTATCGATATGGTTTCAAAGGCCTTTGGCCACGCATTCGCTTGTGAAAACCTTCTTGCAGGGGGTCTTGCATGTGAATCCCCCTATTAGAGCTCCCCGCTGCCCCTGGAATTTAAATCTGGTCTTGTCAGCTTTACAAAAGCAGCCGTTTGAACCTCTGACAGAAATCCCTCTTGTGCTGCTAACCCGAAAGTTGGTTTTCTTGGTGGCTATGGCTTCGGCCAGAAGGGTCTCCGAGCTGGCAGCCTTGTCTTGCAGGGAACCGTACCTGATTCTGCATAAGGACAGAGTGGTTCTGCGACCTCAACCTTCTTTCCTTCCTAAGGTCATATCCAGTTTTCACTTGAATCAGGACCTAGTCCTACCATCCTTCTTTCCTACTCCCCAGTCCAGAGAGGAAAGACTGCTTCATACTTTGGACGTGGTCCGAGCCATGAGGGTTTATCTCAAGGCTACAGAGAAGATTCGGAAAACAGATGTGCTTTTCGTTCTTCCGGATGGCCCCAAGAAGGGTCAGCCGGCTGCCAAGTCTTCCTTGGCTAGGTGGATTAAGCAGCTGATTTTTCAGGCCTATGGTCTGAAGCGCGTTCCACCTCCCTTATCAGTTAAAGCCCATTCTACGAGGGCCATGAGTGCCTCTTGGGCGGCACACCATCAGATCTCTATGGCACAGGTTTGCAAAGCGGCAACCTGGTCTTCCGTACATACGTTTACTAAATTTTATAAGTTGGACGTCACAAAGGCTACGGACGCAGCATTTGGGCAGGCGGTCCTACGGGCAGCAGTATAGAATCCTCTGGCCCGGTTCACGCCCCCTTTTTTTCTGTTGGTGGAGCTATTTTACCTCCTGATAATGTTTTTTTGTTTGGCTATTCTTGGCCTTACGGTCTCCCTCCCTTCATGGAGCATTGCTTTGGGACATCCCATATGTAATGGCTATGCGCTCTGTGTCCCGTGATGTACGATAAAGAAAAAGGGATTTTTAATAACGGCTTACCTGTAAAATCCTTTTCTTGAAGTACATCACGGGACACAGAGCTCCCACCCCTCTTTTGGGGAACATTGTGTAACCTCGGAGAAATTGCTTGCTACAAAACTGAAGCACTCTCAGTGGGAGGGGGTTATATAGGGAGGAACTTCCTGTGAAGTTGATTACACCAGTGTCCACACCTGAAGGTACCCATATAACCCATATGTAATGGCTATGCGCTCTGTGTCCCGTGATGTACTTCAAGAAAAGGATTTTACAGGTAAGCTGTTATTAAAAATCCCTTTTTTACGTTTTTAGTAGTAGACATGGTTTTCACATCCTGCAGTTGGTCTCCTCACAATCTACTCTTACAGCTTGTGGTGAAATGTTTGTCAGTAAGGATAGCATGTCACTTAAATGCCTTTCTCTCACTTATAACTATTTTATTTTTTTTATTTTTTTGTAAAGCTAAATTGTGATTCTACATATTACACAGATGTTACACTTTTGCAACATTAGCCCCACTGTAGTTGTTCATGCTGTTGGCATCTACATAGCTTTTACAGTTTTTTTCTTTTTTTTTCCGCCAGATTCTTTATGTTTTTCTGTTCCGTTTGCAATCAAGGTGTGGAGTTTATAAAGAGGCTTCCTCTGAGATGGTAAGAGTCCTGTAACCTGACACTTACCGTATGTAAAATATGTGTGTGAGAATATATACATGTGTGTATGTGTGTGTGTATGTGTGTGTGTATGTGTGTGTGTGTATATATATATATATATATATATATATATATATATATATATATATAGGTTGTCCCGATACCACTTTTTTAGGACCGAGTACAAGTACCGATACTTTTTTTCATGTACTCGCTGATACCGAATACCCAGCCATGTCCCCCCACTTATATGCAGCCATGTCCCCCGTACCTACTGTAAATGATGATGCCGCGTTAATCACATTGCGGCAAACATTACAGGCACCTTTCGTTTGAATAGCTGCTTTCCCTGCCGCGCTGTGTAAAGGACGCTCCCCCTTGCTCGGGATTGGACAGATCCGTCCAATCCCGAGCAAGGGGGAGTGTCTATACACGGCGCGGCGGGGAAAACAGCTATTCAAACTAAAGGTGCCTGTAATGTTCGCCGCACGGTGATTAACGCGGCAGCGGCGGCTTTGCCATATATGCGGGGGCAAAGTATTCTATTCAGGCATCGGGGGCATTTGTTGGATACTGGAATCGGGACAACCCTTATATATAGATATATAGATATATAGATATATAGATCTCAAGCATCTAAATCTGTGCAGTTTGAAATTTCAGTCCCAAAACTGGCGATTTTACACTTTGTTCAGCAGTGCAAAATGTATACAATGTTTTGATTAATGATCTAATACACTGATCTGGTTTGACAAGAAACTGGATAGATTTTTATTTAATCGTGGAGGAGAGGAGAGTAAAGAACTGAGATGTTCAATAACAGCAGTCTTGTTATACTCCGTGCTGTAGTTAATATAGCAGTAGGTGTGAAGTGGTTTGTTTCCACCTACGAACATGCACCAGTAATTTGTCTTCGAGCAGAAGTGGTGTAAGCACAGATTGTTCTGCCTCGGGGCTCCGCAGAGTACTTTCTGCCAAATCAGTTTGTGTAAAGTGTTATTTGACATGTGACAGGGTGGCGGGTCTATTTTAGTTCTGGGATGAAAGTGATTATTGTTAACACACCAAATCCTCCACTTACCTAAGCACTGATTCTGCATGCTGCAGCTTGGCTGCATTACACTGTAATACAAAAGCTTGGCGGCAAATTGTGAGTATTTAGATAAATGTACAGAAACCACTTTCCAGAGACACAAGCTTGGATATCTCACCCAATACGGATGCCGGTTTAGTGCTCTGGTTACTGTGTTAAAAAAACAGCAGGTCTTTATTCGGAATGACTATTCTGTACACATTTCTAGCGCGACTCCTTTCTTTTTTCTTTATATGTTGTATGACATTTTTGAGTCCGCTTTTAATTTTAATTTTTGTTCACTGTAGGGTATGCGCAGTATATTATTTCACTGTACACATTTCTGCTTTCCTATTATTATATGAAACTTCTAGATCTGGCGTTCCAATTTCTGAACATACCTACTTCCCTCTGCTAAAACAGAATAAGACCCCTTTCACACTGGGGCGCTTTGCAGGCGCTATAATGCTAAAAATAGCACCTGCAAAGCGCTCTGAAACAGCCGTTGCTTTCTCCAGTGTGAAAGCCCCAGGGGCTTTCACACTGGAACGGTGCGCTAGCAGGACAGTAAAAGTCCTGCTAGCGGCATCTTTTGGAGCGGTGTGCTCCTGCCCATTGAAATCAATGGGGCACCACGGCTATACCGCCGGCAAAGCGCCTCTGCAGAGGTAAATACTACCCTGCTAGTGGCCGAATAGCGCCACAAAATTGACTGTAAAGCTTTACCGCCTGACACACTTACCGCCCCAGTGTTAAAGGGGCCTTAGGGTCCATGTCCTTGAGCTTATGTTTATCTTTAATTGGGTTATGCATTTCCATACAAGTCTCTGCAAATGCAACACTCTTGAAGGAAGTTACCTGCAGGTCAAATGCACCTGTCAATGAATTTTTAAATAATCCAAGAAGTCTCAAAATGATGCCATTGATACAAGCCCCAACGATGATGACCATGGGATTTTTCTACTCCCCATAAAATTAGTTTTCTTGGAGTGCAATGAGTAGCAAAGGAAGTATTAAACCATTGGGTTATACTACCACCAGGAGGATTGGACATTGACTAACAAACAATTGTAGGCCAGCTTATTATAGGGGGTTATCCTACTACCAACATGCCAGTTTGTAAGAAAGCAGCACCAAAGGCATGATCAATCAGCCTTAAAACAATTCCTAAGAGCAGGGTTTTACTATGAGCACAAAAATACTATTCTCTTTGCTTTCTCGTACATCACGGGACACAGAGCGGCATATTCATTACTATACGGGTTATATGGAGTACCTTCAGGTGATGGACACTGGCAATCTCAAACAGGAAGTCCCCTCCCTATATAACCCCCTCCCATAGAGGGAGTACCTCAGTTTTTTCGCCAGTGTCTTAAGTGTTGGTCACGGAATAGCTTTGCCTCCACATCCTTGGGATTAAGGCAGGGCTAACTGGATCTGTCCAAAGCGCCTCAGTGCCAAAGTGGACGGTACCCGGGCCCCAAACCGTGGGGTTTTGCCTATAATGCTCCTCTTTAGAGGGCTGGGCCCAGGACTTGGAGCTTTCTAAAAAGCCAAAAGTGACCTGTTTGCCAGGGTGCGATATAGGTCCAGGACAGCGGTTCCTTCCAGGACCCCAGTGCCTGAAGGTCTACTACGCTACCCACGGAGATGGGAGAAGATTGGACCGTTTTGCTAGGCAAATGTCCTGCGGCATGGAGCAGGTAAGAGGGGAGCCTGCGGGACTTGGTTCGACAGCAGGCTCTCCAGGGGAGATCGTAGGGGGGTAGCCTGAGTATGCTCTGCATTGGCAGCCCTGGTCACTGTGTCTAATAGACAGGATGATCTGAATCTTTTTCCCCCTATCGCTTGGTCCCCCTGTCCAGATAAAGTTTGTTCTGGCTGCATGCTGGTTGAGAAGGTCATCTTTGAGATCTGTCTCAGGGCTGAAAAGGACTCCTTAGGGGCCTTTTTTTTAAAAAGTCCTACCTGGCCGGGGTTTGAATCTGCCGCCCTGATGCGGATCCTTTACTCTGCGCTCCTGGGTCTCTCCAACAGCGCGTCTCCTCCATGTGTTCCCCTCCCCCGGCATGCGGGCGTGGGCACGTCAAATAGAGGTTTTTCGCGCCGTTCGGGAAGGGGGGGCGGGGAGCGTGCTCGGCTGCGTCAGAAGAGGGCGTGCCTTCGTCGCTGTTATACACAGCAGGCGCGTTCATGGCTCAGTCTGAGGCTGAGCTGGAGGAGAGAGGAGCAGAGCGGCAGAACAGTGACTCCCGGTGGCAAAAAAGGGGTAGTACATGCTGGAGTTGGCTCCAATGAATTTCTGTTAAGCCTAAAATCCCCTTTGCAGCAGGTTGGATGCTGGCAAACCTAATTGAGGTGGGGCTGTATGTTTTGAAAAAAAAAAAAAAAAAGATACATAATATAAAAAAAAAAAAAAAAAAGATATAATAAAGAAGAACATACTGAGCCCCACCGGTTTTTGGGCATTAGTAGTACTATTGTCCCCTAAACCCTGATTTTTTTTTTGTACTCCTGGCTACAGCAGTTTGTTGCGTAGGCGGAGTCCCTTGGTTTTGTAGTATGGCTTCCAAAGGTTCAGGATCAAAAAGTACAAAGGCCAAAAAACAAAGGGGTTCGTTCGGCATTTAAATTGCCATTACCAGAGCCTCAGGTTCCTGCGGTATCCTCTTTGGGCTCTTTAAAAGCGCCTTTGAGTAACGCGGTTTTTCCGGTCCATCCTCTGTTAGAGGAATTGATTTTCCAGGATTGGGTACGACCGGACAGAATTTTTCTGCCGCCTAAGAGATTTTCTGTTATTTATCCTATGGAAGAGAAATTTGCTAAGAAATGGGCGCTCCCAGTGGTGGACGCAGCCGTCTCATGTGTAAATAAATCATTAACTTGCCCGGGGGCAGACCCGGTCGATAAACGTTTGGAGACACTTTTAAAGGCATCCTTTGCTACAGCAGGAGCAGTGGTACAGCCAGCAGTGGCTGCGATTGGAGTTTGTCAGGCATTAAAAGACCAGACAAAACAAATGCTTAAAAACATTCCTGCCCAACAGGCAGAAGAGTTATCTGATATTCCCAGGGCTCTGTGCTTTGCGGTGGATGCTATAAAGGACTCCATCCAGCAGGCGTCTCGGTTGTCACTATTTTTAGTGCATATGAGAAGGCTCTTATGGTTGAAGAACTGGGTGGCCGAGCCCCCATGCAAAAAACTATTGGCAGGTTTTCCCTTCCATGGAGGATGACTCTTCGGAGAGGATCTGGATAAATACATTCGGACTATTTCAAGTGGCAAAAGTACCCTTTTACCAGTCAAAAGGAAATTCCGGGGTCCTGCATTTAAAAGGCAGCTCTCCCCTGTTCCAGGGTCCTCAAATTCCAGGCAATATCGACGGCCTCCTGCACGAGCAAACTTTAACAATAAATTGCAGGGACAGGCCCCTGGGGGCAAGAGGCCATGGTATCGCAAGCCAACTAAGCCAGCCCCTAAGTCGGCCTTATGAAGGGGCGCCCCCACTCACACGAGTGAGGGGAAGGCTTCGTTTCTTCACGGTATTTTGGGAAGCCAACATCCCTGACAGATGGGTCCGCTCATCTGTGGCCAGAGGCTACAGACTAGAATTTCTAAAGTTTCCTCCACCTCATTATCAGGAGTCAAGGGTACCAAACGACCCGACAAAAAAGGCCTCGATGCTGGCGGCATTGGATCATCTGCTTTGCCAGGGCGTGATAGTAGAGGTACCAGCCCAAGAACAGGGGCTAGGTTTCTATTCCAATCTGTCATACCAAAGCCCAACGGCGATGTCAGACCAATTTTGGACCTAAAGGGTTTAAATGTTTACCTAAGGGTTCGCTCCTTCGGGATGGAATCCGTTCGGTCAGCAGCCGCCACGCTCCAGAAGGACAACTTTCTGGCTTCTATAGACATAAAGGATGCTTACCTTCATGTACCAATCTTTCAGCCACATCAGAGGTTTTTACGCTTCGCAGTGAGTCAGCGTCACTTCCAATTCGTGGCGCTCCCTTTCGGGCTGGCTACGGCCCCCCGGGTATTCACGAAGATCCTAGCTCCAATTCTAGCCAATCTAAGGATCCAAGGGGTCACGGTCCTAGCGTACTTGGACGTCCTCTTAATCGTAGATCACTCGCTTCCTTGTCTGGAACGAGCAGTAGCCCTCACGGTTCAGTACCTCGAGAGGTACTACATGGGAGACACCCTAAAAGCCCTCTTAATCACAGCGTGAGAGTCCAGTGGTCACAATCGCCTAGAAAGGGAAGAAACTTGAGCCATACACCGATCAAAACTTGGCTATAAGTAGGCAAAATGTATCCTATAAAGAAATTCCAGGGCTGAAAGCCCTAAGACTCAACACCAAGTGATGTATGCCTTCCATGTCTCTTAAAAGACCTTGCAAGAAGTTTACTTGCTTTTAGCATTCCAGAAATTGCAGACTCTGAGCTGCCCCTGTCCTTCAGAGCCTGTGCTTTAGCTGCCATGCCATCAAAACTAGTTTCTATGAAGTAGAATAGAAAATTAGTCCTTGAGACAGAAGATGTGGCTGATTTGCTACAGAGCATCTGCAAGAAGTTTTGGCAGGTCCGTGTACAACATCCACTTGGGCCAGTCTGGAGCAATAATGGTCCCCAGTATGCCCTCTGTTTTGATATTGGTAGCAGACGAGGAAGAAGTTTCACAGGAGTGCTCGATTTTAAGATCTAATGAGCTGTGCAGTGACATCGGTTGGCGGTAGGAAACCGAAGGGAGCGAAACCTCAGTTTCTAGCCCCGAGTCGCAACCTCCTACACACATGCGTCTGAGATGCAAGCTGTCAAACTGTGCATAAAGGTTGAAAAAATGTCCACCTACTCTGAGAATAGGGATGCATCTTCAGGCCGTGGAAGGTTCCTCTGAGGATTTGGCAGATATATAAAATAACAGGACTTGCAGTTAGACAGGCAGCCAGGCTTGGGGCAGTCTCAAAAGGGGGGGTTGAGGGAGTGAAGAAATAAATGGTTAATTTAACATACAGGCAGCGGATTTTGCAGTCTGTTCTGTAGACTTCTTGCATTGGAGAATATAGGATGCGCTTGCCACCAGTAGCATTTTTACACGAGGGATGCACATGCACAGACATGAAACCCATGCAAGAAAGAAGATTGGAGGCTTCCAGGAACTAGACACAGCTGAAATTTAACACTGCAGTCATATGCTCTGCACACAAGCAAATAATCAACCTCAGCAGCAGCTCTTTGTGCTTGCCCTGACCAGCCTACTCACTAAGTGGTTTTAGAGGCAGGGCAAGTATTGAAGCCCTGGCTCTGGACCAGGAAAGTGCTCTGCAGCTAAATGGATTCTAAAAAGCACTCTACTTTGGAGTCTGTGCCCAAAGGTCACTTCCAAGTAGGTATACATGACGTGGAACTGCAAAGGATGGCTGCCCCAAGGAAGCTGCATTAGAGCTGAAACTCCAGCAGCAATGTAGAGTCTTGATTTAAGCGTGGTAGCAAAAAAAAAACATTGAACTTTAACAAGGCAGCACTGCATTGGCCCTATGGTTGCGTTAGTTTTGCCAGTATCTAATTCTCTCATAGGCAGGGTTGCCACCTCATCTCTTTAAAACAGAACACATATGAATTACACATGTTCTGTGGCTGATTATGGTGGTAGCTAAACTCACTCGGTGCCTAATCTGCATTAGCCTGAGCCTCAGAACCTGTGAAATTCATATGTGTTCTGTTTTAAAGGGATGAGGTGGCAACCCTACTCATAGGTGGCACTATAACCAAAAGGTTTAAGACTTCCCGCATTCCTGTATTACAGGAAGGAGAGAAATTGTGATTTGATTGCATGTTATTTCATTCTAACTATTTTTGACACCTGTCTATGGGAGAAGGGAAATATTTTCTTTTTTCTCTGGAGGATTAGAGACAGAATGTGAGAATTTTTTGTTTTTCTTCTCAGAATGGTTGCAAAAAGTCCTCCATTTGTCAGTATAGTCATAGGGAGACGTGGGATGTGCTCTCTGATGCCTCCTGATGGTGATGCCATGTATTTTTTGTGCCTTTTTTACAGGGTGGACATTGTGCATCTCACCCTTTATAATCTGGGGGTACTGAGTAAGAAGAAATACTTTGATTTTGAGGAGATTGTGAACTTTGTGAACGAAAAGTGGGACCATCTGCAGCTTGGAAAGGTATGTTTGGTGGCACAAAATATATGGAGAGTGGTAAAGTAGTAAGAATACTCAAGACATGCTGGTAAGGTAAATTGGCCCTAGTATGTGTTCATGTGAGGTGGGGACCATGGATTGTAAGCTCCTTGAGGGCGTGGACTGATGTGAGTGTACAGAATATGTAAAGTGCTGCCTAAATTGAAGGCGCTATATACCGTATCTCACAGGTGAGTACACACCTCAAATTTTTGTAAATATTTTATTATATATTTTCATATGGCAACACTGAAGAAATGACACTTTGCTACAATGTAAAGTGTACAGCTTGTAGAACAGTATAAATTTGCTGTCCACTCAAAATGACTCAATACACAGCCAATTTCCAAATTGGGTCCAAAGTGTGAATATTTTGTGTGGCCACCATTATTTTCCAGCACTGCCTTAACCCTCTTGGTCATGGCGTTCACCAGAGCTTTACAGGTTGCCATTGGAGTCTTCTTCCACACCCCCATGATGACATCACCAAGCTGGTTGATGTTGGAGACCTTGCGCAACTCCACTTTCCATTTGAGGATGGTCTGGAGACATGCTTGGCCAGTCCATCACCTTTTACCCTCAGCTTCTTTAGCAAGGCAGTGGTGGTCTTGTAGGTGTGTTTGGGGTCGTTATTATGTTTGAATATTGCCCCGCTGCCCAGTTCCAAAGGGAGGGGGATCAACCTCTGCTTCAGTATGTCACAGTACATGTTGGCATTCATGGTTCCCTTAATGAACTGTAGCTCCCCAGTGTTGGCAGCACTCGTGCAGCTCCAGACCATGACACTCCCACCACCATGCTTGACTGTAGGCAAGACACACTTGTCTTTGTACTCCTCACCTGGTTGCTGCCACACACGCTTGACAGCATCAGAACCAAATAAAACGTTTATTTTGGTCTCATCAGACCATAGGCCATGGTTCCAGTAATCCATGTCCTTAGTCTGCTTGTCTTCAGCAAACTGTTTGTGGGCTTTCTTGTGCATTGTCCCCTCTGCAGCAATGCTGGCAACACTCATGCGTCTATTCCCCAAAGACAACTTCTGGATATGACATTGAGCATGTGCACTCAACTTCTTTGGTTGACCATGGCGAGGCCTGTTCTGAGTGGAATCTCTCCTGTTAAACCTCTGTGTGGTCTTGGCCACCGTGCTGCAGCTCAGATTCAGGGTCTTTACAATCTTCTTATAGCCCCTAGGCTATCTTTATATAGAGCAACAATTCTTTTTTTTTTGATCCTTGTTTTTTTTGCAATAATGTGCCATGTTGAACTTCCAGTGACCAGTATGAGAAAGTAAGAGCGATTTAAACCAAATTTAACAAATTTGCTCCCCATTCACACCTGAGACCTTGTAACACTAACAAATAACATGACACCGGGGAGAGAAAATGGCTAATTGGACCCAATTTGGATATTTTCACTTAGGGGTTTACTCACTTTTGTTGCCAGTGGTTTAGACATTAATGACTGTTATTTTGAGGGGACAGCAAATTGACACTGTTATACAAGCTGTACACCTATTTACATTGTAGCAAAGTATAATTTCTTCATGTTGTCACATGAAGATATAATAAAATATTTACAAAAATGTGAGGGGTGTACTCACTTTTGTGAGATACTGTAAATACCTGTAATAAATAAGAGAGATCCCATAAACTGCATGTCTGTTTAGGATCCTCCTTGTTTTGGCTTTTGAAAAAGTATTGCCGCATTTTGGTCTATGGTAAACTGTAGAGGAATTTTAGGCTTTTGTTTTTTCTCCTTTGAAGCCCCATACACACTATCAGTTTTCCTGACAGTTTTCTCATCAGGTTTACCAAAACCATGTAGTGCAAGGGCCTGCTTGATTGCATACAAATTGAAACTCTTGAGGTTTGACCTCGTATTAGATGGTTTTGGTAAACCTGAAGAGAAAACCGTCAGGAAAACTGATAGTGTGTATGGGGCTTCAGACGCAAGATGTTGGGAAATCTGGCTTTGTGGCCATAGTTATAAAATTTGGAAGTCGGGAGTGTACAGAACGCCCCTCAGAAATATAACTTTCTGCTTGTGTGATTGGCTTACTGATTTGCCCAGATGTCTGCACTAAAAAGTCATATTTTGGGCACCCTCTGCAATAAATTTTTTATTTTGGTGACATACTCCCACAGGAAAATAATGTCTGCAATGCAATGCCACTTTCCTAGTTGGAACCTTGCAAGTGCAGCACTTCATTGATATTTATAAAATCCCCCACCTTCATTCATTTTGCACATGCACAAATAAAACGGCTTTTTCTTCAGAATAACAAAAGGTAGAAGTCTGCAACAAAGATTGTTAAAAATCCCTTCAATGTACATGTATCACCCAGAGGGAATGTTGTGGGGGTTTTCTCAACAAAAGTAGACGAAGGGCTCTTTCACACGGGGCGGATCAGTAATGATCCGCCCAGTGAACCTCCGTATGCCCACCCGGGATCGTTCTGTTGATCCCCGCTGAGCCGGCGGATGACAGGGCAGTCCCTGCACACTGTGCAGGGACCGCCCTGTCTTTCTTCCGCTCTCCCCTATGGGGGGATCGGATGAACACGGACAGTCTGTCCGTGTTCACTCGATCCAATCCGCAGACAGATGCAAAAGTAGGTTTTTCCTCTGTCACACTTTGGCGGGTGGGATGTCACCGGGCATGTCACCGCTGACATCCGTGGCTCCATCAAGGAGTACCGAGCGCCCGTTCAGGTCCGCCTAAAAAACTGGCGTAAAAGAGCCCTGTGTGAAAGAGCCCTTACTCCTTTATACTAGAGCATCTCTTCCAGGCTCTGACTTTATTTATATATATATATATATATATATATATATATATATATATATATACATATATATATTTTTTTTTTTAAGTCTTCCTGTCAGACAACTCCAGACTGCCACCTTGTGTTTTAAATCCATACAACGCCTCTTACAAATGCCTCCAACTATAGTGATGCCGAACCTTGGCACCCCAGATGTTTAGGAACTATATTTCCCATGATTCTCGTCTACACTGCAGAGTGCATAAGCATCATGGGAAAGGTAGTTCCAAAACATCTGGAGTGCCAAGGTTTGCCATCACTGAACTATAGCAATAGGAGACTTAAAAGCACCCTTTCATGAAAGAAACTTAGAACTATCATTTGTTGACTACCTTCTACAAATGTTAGTTTCTACAAATGTTAGTGACCCAGAACATTTCTGCAGATCAGAGGAAACTATGTTGGAATTATTTTTCATGACAGCCAGGCAACTGGCATTTTTTTTTAGCTGTCATGTGGAAAGACGAACAGCAGGAAAATAACCTGCTAGTTGCTTTATGCTTATGAGCGATAAATGGCATAGGAAGGAGAAGGTAATCCTAGCGTTCATCACGTGGAGGATGGGACAGTAAATGGACTATGCTGGTTTTCCTCTCAATAAGTTTACAAATAAAAATGTTAACGGGTGTCCATGTCCCAGTGACCTGTGACGCCCAAAAACAATCGGCTTCATCATCCTCATTTCTCAAAAGACTAGGGAAAAAAAGCTTAACACTGTTGAGTTGACCCATCATACGTCTGTATTTCTAGCTCTCTGTCACTCCACCCGAAGACCGAGGACAACACCTACTGGAGGCATTAAACAGCTATAAAAGCCGGTAAGCCTTCTGTATAATCTTCCTTACCAAGAGCGAAGCTACATGGGCTATGTTAATCACTTGTCACTAAGATTAAACTGCTGACTTGAAGTCTCCTGTATGGGTTAGATCTACAAAGATGATATTTAGTAGCTCAGTCCTAAAACTGCTAGTGATTTAGTCTTTTAGGTGTAGCAAGCAATCACTGATGGCTCCCGTGAAATTGGCTGCCATGTACAAGTAGTATGTGGTAGCGATCAATCTCGCATGATTACATAATGCCCCATTCAGGTGTAATTGAGCTGTACAGACTGCTACTTGTGTTCACAGGGAGATATCTACGGTATTTAACAAGCAGTTGCTATTCTAGTAATTCATTTCTAGAAACACTAGTAGCAGGATTGAGCTGCTAAAATGTCCTGTACTTTCTGACCAATGCAGGTTACTGTGCCAATAAGTGGTTCAATCTCTTGGGCTACACAGATGATTTATTTATTTTTATCCATTTTTTATTTTTATTTCTTGCTATTGGTCAGTTTGCTACTGTGCTTAGAAATCTTCACAACATTTAAGTTGGTATTTGTTATTCATAGTCTGGGCTGGAGAGCACATACGAGGTGCACATGCAAAAGGATGCAGTGCAGTTTGCATGCCAGAAGTTGCTGGGTTACACCCCCCAAATGCAAGTTCAGCTGCCATTATCCCTCTTTAGCGATGGTCAAATAAAAAAAAAAAAAAATCTTGCAGTAATGCCAAAGCTCTTTTCTTGTAGGTCACAGTATTTAGCCTGCAGCAGCCTAAAGCCCCACTGTGCATTGATGTCACCTATCCGGTCTAGACTCTGAAGAGATGCCAAATTTAATGTCAGGATTCACCCAGATATTTGGACTGCCAGCTGGCACAGCCTCTCAGAGCACAGCTGAGAGCCTGAGCCAGCCACTCCCACTCCCTCCACAGTCCAGCCCTTCAGCACGGGGCACAGCAGAAAGTGGTAATTGACATTCACCATCTCTCTACTCGCTGAGGATCAAGAACCAAGTGATCAGTGGTCTTTTATCGCTTAGTTCTCGGTCTTGGAGGCGACAAGAGATAGATGCAGTATTCGAGTGACGCTGCATCCACCTAGGGCGGTGAATGTGCAGGTTTGTGTGTTTTTTTTTTTTTGTTTTTTTTTTTTTTTTATATTCCATACTTTTTTTTTTATCTCAAATAATTTGTATTCTTTTACCCAGGTATGTAATACAAAAAAAATTATTTGCAATATTGCAGGATACATATGGGAACAGATTAGGTAGGTAGATCCTAGAATATGGCATTATGTGCAGACCACTGGCTAAAAGGTTTTATAGAAGCTCCATACTTCTAATGTAAAAGTCCTAAAGTGGGAAGGATAGAAAGTTTGTAGACTGTAACAATGCACTTTGTGTAGTCCTGTGAGGAGCATTGCTACACATATAGGTGGCATGTTCTCGTGTTCTCGTGTATGTATGTATGTATGTATGTATGTGTGTGTATGTGTATATATATATATATATATATATATTATATTAAAATGCAGCTAGGTTCAACATTTTGAAGTGTGGAAGGTTGTAAAGGATCGATGCTTTAGCTGGTCTGGAGGTGTGGGTCTCCTCATTTTATTGGCAAGTGATTAACAGCCTGTGTGGCCTTCATATCAAACGTATATTTCAGGTTTCTCTGTGGCAAAGAGATCAAGAGAAAAAAGTGCATCTTCAGATTGAGGATAAGAGTGCCACCCAGCCCGCCTGGAAAACTCCTGCCAGACAAACTTTTGGGCCAGGCAGACAGGAGACCTGGAGGTGAAGTTAAAAAGAAGGAAAGGAGCAAGTATACTCTCAAAAACAGGTATTATTTTTGTTCTAGTAGTGTTGTTCTCTTGAATGTAATAATCCTACCAATGCCCTCTTATTAACGAACACTGGTTTAAGTAAAAAGCTGCATATGAATTAAAAAATATTTTAGGTGTAAAAACAATTGATGAAAAGCTTAGAGCATAGTTGGAACAGGTTTTCTGGTATTTGGGTGACAAGAGGACATTATTTTACAAATGAATTATGGAATTTCTGTAGTAATGTTGTTGTGTGATCCATAAGCATGCAAATAGCAATTATCGGAGTGTTGTACAGAATCACTGAGTGTGTCTTGTTCTTATTACAGCCTGCTGCCTCATGACTGCCAGCAACAGAAGAGGGGAGGCATTCAGCGGAAGCAGTCGGGGTTCCTCCTTGAGGACGCCATCCCCAGTGTCAGTACTTAACCTAACGTATCAGGGATCTTTCTCTGGGAATATACTAAACATTTCTGAACATATAGAGGCCTGTTTTTGTTTGTGCCGCTTCCCACAATGCAATAGGTTGCCAAAGCATTTGTATTGCCTGGTGGCATGCAGGAGGTGGAGCATATACATTAAAGTGTTACTGAACCCTGGACCCTGCATTCCCTATATTTGGTCTCCCACAGAACATGGAAATGCAATTATTTTAGTAAATCTAAACTGCTAAATACCTTTTCTCCCCAGAAGTTAGAGCAGTCTTGTGACCTCTATCCGTGTCTGGCTGAGCACTGGTTAAAGCTTGTAGAAGGAGTTTTCATTCTCTTATGACTGTCTTATGAGGCTGCATCACTCCTGACCTTCTGTCTGGACAGTGCTGATTGGCCCTGTGCTGATCACATCCACCCTCCCAGAACAAAAAAAAAAAAAACTCTCTAGCAATACACACCAAACACAGTGAGTATGGCCAGAATGCTTTACTGCATATACAGACTTATTTTACTGTTGTGCATTTAGTAACACTTTAACTTTATAGATGGGTCAACAATCAACTGGTTCAGCAAGGACTGGATATATTTCAATCCATCTATGCTCAAGAGAAGTTGGTGTGAGGCTGGCCATACAGTATACAATTTTCTTGTGCAATTTTTTTTTTTTTTTTTTTTTTATCTATGACCATCCTTGCTTTAGGGGATGGGGACTGACGGATGGTGTACATGTACCAGATATTACTTTTGTGCTCCCTTTTCAAACTGATTAAACATAACATTTCAAAATACAGTAAAATCTTTGTCTGTAGTAGAACCAGGCTCTTTCTGCTTCCCTCTCTGTTACTAATCTACGGTTGTTACTGCTGCTACCTCATCATAGTACAAAGTGAATACTGCTCTCATGGACTGTGCGCTCACCCCTTACCCTCTCTATATTGCAGAGCGATTTCACCTCAGCGTGGAGCACCAACCACCACCTGGCCAGCATCTTTGATTTCACGCTGGATGAGATTCAAAGCTTGAAAAGGTGAGTTAAACTAGACGATGATAAAACTGCTGAGTGTAAAACTGGACATGGATGGAGTGCAGGAAATAAAATCGCTTAATTCCCCTATCAACACAGTCAGTGATGATGGGGGAATCCTCCCAGTCAAAGCCATTGTGCCCTCCCAATTAAGGGAGCTGTCCCTGACGGGAGAAAACACAGTGGTTGCTGCTAGCAATAATCGCATGTAAAATCCGACAGGCTGGTTGTACCCAAGTTGATCTATCAACTTGGGTACATTCAACCTTTCTGTACGTGGTTTGAATGTCGGCTGGTTCCTGCCGTACCGTCCGAGATTGTTTGTGGGCGGCTTTAGATAAGTAACTGACCTGTGCCCTGCATTGAATGTTTGCAAATTTAAATTTGTGACTATGTATAAGAAATAACATTTTTCTCTACAACCTAAATATTATAGTGCTCTCTCCTTCTTCCTTTTTTTTTTTTTTCCAGTGCGAGTTCCGGTCAAAATTTTACTTCTGATTTGGAGTCAAATGATGGGGCCAGCACGTCTGGCTCTGCCTCCACCTGCCTATCATACGAGTCACGGTAAGCGATGTGGATGTCTGTAGAAACCCCTACCAACTGGGGAAGAACAGATTGTGTTACTAACCCAGTTGTAGAAGTCGCCTACATATTTGTGAAGCTGTATTGGCCTTTTTACTAGCCCTTTTTTTTTTTTTCATTTTTGTCTATGAATTCCAGATTTCCTTGTATTTACGAATGCAGTTTGCCTGCCATGCACACAAGACCCTTGATAATAGAATGCTAGTGATTTCCAAAGGACTGTAGGACCTATGGTTTTCTGTAAATGCATGAATCATTATGATATAGAAATTTAACTAAAAAAAAAATTACATGGCTAGACTGATTGCTTTAAAGAGCACATGGGCAGCACAACTTTTTATTTATATTTCCTATGCTAGAAAAATGGCATAACAATTTTGGCTAAGGAAAAGTAATATTTGAGCTAAATAAAAATAAATTTGCCAGTGCAGAAACATGACTCGCTAAGGCCCCTTTCACACTGGGGTGGGAGGTGCGGTGGCGGTATAGCGCCACTATACCGTCGGAATTGCGCAGGTATACGGCCGCTAGCGGTGCGGTTTTAACCCCCGTTGGCGGATGAAAAAAGGGTCAATACCGCCCGCAATGCACCTCTATATTGCCGCGGTTTCCCATTGCCTTCAATGGGAAGGAGCGGTAAACACACTGCTCCAAAGATGCTGCTAACAGGACTTTTGGAGCGGTCCTGCTAGCGCACCGCTCCAGTGTGAAAGCCCTCTGGCTTTTACACTGGAGAAACAGCAGCCGCTGTTTAGGGTCGGTTTGCAGGCGCTATTTTTAACGCAATATCGCCTGGAAACCGCCTCATTGTGAAAGGGGCCTATGACTCCATATACCCTATTGGATTATATCTTAAGATTTACCAAAACCATGTAGTGCAAGGGCCGGGCTTGCCTGCCTGGTTGCATGCAATATTGAAACTCTTAAGGATTGACCTTTTTTATATTATATGTTTTTGGTAAATCTGAAGACAAAAATCTGCAGAAAATCTAATAGTGTGTATGGGGTCTAAGAGTAGCCCAGTAAGGATGAGCATGACGGCCCCATAGTCTGCCTCTTTAAAAGCAAGGTACAGCTGTAGTGTCCAGATTTCTGTCCTGATTGGTCACGGTAAGGTTCATGGCAGTAGATCAATTCTTTTGGCGAATGAGAGGAAATCCCTCCAAAGTGAGGGAATCCAAATGTCACCAGAATTACGGTCCCCACTGGAAGATTTAATCTCTATTAGTGTTCTGATGTTAACCCAAAATTTGTTACATTCTCCTAATTTCACTTTTGAGGATAATCCTAAAACTGGTCACAAAGGCCGAATCTCCCTAACAAGGCAGACTGAAATAAAGTGTCAGGTGTTCTAATCCCTCTCCATTCTATCCAAAACTTTAAATTTGATCTTTAGTTACACTTTATAAGAATACATTGTAAACTCTGCTTCAGTGCCTTCCTCTCTCGCCTTGCTGCGCACCATTTCATTTTGGTAAATGCCGCCCTGCCTTTTATTTCTTATTTGATTTATGTTTCATTGGTCACAGTGGAAATGTTGGAAGCCGCAAGCGGAAGCTGGCCTCTAAGTCCTACACTGCTTTTGAATCGAAGAGGAGGACCCTGGACCACTCTGACCGACAGAACAGCTGTGCTGCAGAATCCGTGGAGTACACCCGATTGTCTGACTTCCAAGATAATGCTGCTGATAGCCACACCTTTGAGAGCCTTAGCGAGGATGACTCCTCAATTCCGCACCTCAAACACTCCATCACAACTTATTTTGGTGCTGCAGGAAGGTTGGCTTGTGGCGAGAAATACCAAGTATTGGCACGGAGGATCACCCCCGAAGGAAAAGTCCAGTACTTGGTAGAGTGGGATGGAACCACCCCGTACTGACCTGGACATTGAAAATATATACGTATATTTTGTAACCAAAGTAAGGAAGCACACGCCGAAGCAAACCTTTTCAGCCATATTGCCAGTCGCATTGTGCCTACTGAAGGTAATAAGGCGGACATTTGACTCTTTAGTAACCTTTTGCTGCAAATATAATTATAGCACTTATACAGGGTACAAAAATCGAACAGCCATTGGGGCAACAATACTGACTTTTTCCCTAATATACTGGGACTGCGAGCAGGAAAGTAGAAATACTTTGCTTCTAGATCTAGAGGTAGCTTTCAAGATTGTAGACCCAAAGACATCACTTTGCTAATGTCAACTCCATGCTGGAGGCTAAATCAATAAGAAAGCTGTGGACAGGACCACAGGTTAAAAAAAAAAAAAAAGGAATTACATAATGGATGTAACTTTTATTTCTCACAATCCCATTTTATTTGCCTTGGCAGAAATTTTACAATCTGACTTTAAGCCACATAACCTAATCACCGACTGTTGGGTGTGCATCCCATGTCGCAGAGACTAAACGTGCAATACTAAAGGAAAGTCTGGAGGTACAGGAAAAGCGTAGTTGCGTTCTTTACACGCACAGTTGATGGAAGATTTGTCTACAGTCGATCCATAAACTGAAGACGGCCCTAATGGACAATGATCATCATTTTTTGCTTCAAAAATGTTCTGGTGCCTTGTTTGGTTGACTAAGATCTGATTGGCTGGGTGATGATTTATCTATGTGGTGATAGCACTTACAACATGTGGATGAAAGGGATATGTACACAGACAGTTCAAACTTCAACTTTTTTTTTTTGTTCCTGAAGCAACAGCAAAATCCAGGAAATTGAATGATGAAATGTATGTCCAGTGTCAAATTACTATGACTGAAGATAGTATGTGACTTTGTTGATTTCAGCATCACAGATTTCAGAGACAGGATTGTCTTTTATTTAAAAATCACCTTTTGAAAGAGGGGAGCCAAGGAGACCTCATCATTTTTTTAGGACCCCATCAAACTGCGTGCAGGAAGCGCTCTGCCTGTAGGTGGCGTTTTTCTCTCTGGATGCTTATTATAGTATATGGAAAGAATATGTTCTATATTGATGAAACTCTTTTCAAAGCACTTATTCATTTTTACCATGACTGCAATGAGGGGCAAATTTATATTGTTTATATGAGCTGCTTTTTATAACTGCAAGAAAAAGTAAAATTCTGAAATATATGTTTATGTAAGAATGTAAAGACAACTGACATAAGAGATTTTAAAACTATTTTGATAGCTAGGAATGCCTTTTTCTAACTTAAACCAGTGCCTTCCACAGAATGGGGTGGTGTCCAACACACCCAGATTCCGGTAAAATGGTCAGTGTGCTTCTACATAATTGTCACAACTGTACCACCACCAGGAGGTCTGGGAAACGTTTGAATGATTGACTGGAAGACTTCCCAATCCGTTATTGTAAGCACAAGATACAATGCAGTTAAAGGTGATTGGATTGTAGCGTGTGTGTATGTGGCTGGTTTTGTGTGCCTTGAGGAAAAGTTTGAGAGATGCTGACATTGGTGATTAGATACTTAAGGGGGATGTTTTTACAACTTTGCACAGACTGAAAACCATTGTGTATCTTTTTAACATTTTGTTTCAGAATGAGAAATTGTGCGCTTTACATTTTAAGAGCCGGTTCACACTGCGGCGGCACGACTTCAGGGGCGACTTGGCAAATCGTCCTGAAGACGTTTTCAGAGGCGACTTGCAAAATGATTTCTGTATAGAAGTCAATGCAAGTCGCCCCTGAAGTCGTACAAGAACATTTTTCTAAGTCGGAGCGGACGGTTCTGGTGAATAGAATGGGACGTGACTTGTTAGGTGGCTGAGTCGCCTGACAAGTCGCCCCAGTGTGAACCGGGTCTTATGGTTACGTGATTGTATGTGTAGTCTTATTTTTATTAAAGTTCTTTGCATATGCACCTGGACATATGAAAATTAGGCAACCAGTATGCAGGATATTGCTGCTGGTAAGATCCTGCATAAAAAATGCTCTGTACGCATGTAACGTGTTGCAGCACAAATGCCCTTTTTGTTGATAGATTGAAAGTACCTAGCTAGGATACAGACGGCTTCTTTTGCCTAGTGTCCTTTTGTTGCTAGGATGCAGGTGGCACCAAAAAAAGGCATTTGTGTTGTGTGCATGTCCACCTTATCACAAACGTTTGCATGCTTGCGGTGTAAAATATGGTCTGTACACAGGACCTCAGATGGCAATTCTTATTTATTTTTTCACTTGTATACAGCCCTGGCCAAAAGTTTTGAGAATGACATAAATATACATTTTTCACAGTCGGCTGCTTTAGTGTTTTTAGATTTGTTTTTGTCAGAGGTTACTATGGTATACTGAGGTATAATTACAAGCGATTCATAAGCGTTAAAGGCTTTTATTGTCAATTACATTAAAGGAGTTTTAAAGGGAAAAACATTTTTTTTGCCTAAAATTAATGTCTGCAAGGTAGACAGACAGAATAGTGTAATCATTCTGTTAACAAACGAGTAAATACCTATTAAATTCATTCATCTATATCACCTCCGGCATTCTAGTTTCTGTTCTCTCATTCACTTCCTGGTTTGCATCACTTGTTCATGTAAAAACTACTTTTCCCAGTATGCATTGCGGCACGCCCAGTAGTTCACACCTCCTTGAAGTCTCTAACACGTAGATGTAGTTCCCAGGAGGGGGCGAGCACGTCACTGACCACCGCAGTAAAGCCTCCCTTTACGGTGGTGAGTCTCCCTTTACGGTGGTGAGTAACAATCAGACAAGCAGGAAGTGAACAGAACAGAGAAGAAATAGAGCAAAAACGAACAATGAGGAATGTCTGCAGGTAAAGGATGCTTATTATGAGAACATTTTTTTTTCCTTTACAACCCCTTTAAGTTTATGCAGGAGTCAATATTTGCAGTGTTGACCCTTCTTTCAAGACCTTTGCAATTCCCCTGGCATGCTGTCAATCAACTTCTGAGCCACATCCTGACTGATGGCAGCCCATTCTTGCATAATCAATGCTTGGACTTTGTCAGAATTTGTGGGGGGCTTTTTTGTTCTCCCGTCGCCTGAGAATTGACCACGTTCTCAATGGGATTAAGGTCTGGGGAATTTCCTGGCCACGGACCCAACCTTTCAATGTTTTATTCCCCAAACCATTTAGTGATCACTTTTGTCTTATGACAAAGTGCTCCATAAAGCTGGAAAAGTCATTGTTCCTCACCAAACTGTTCATGAATGGTTGGGAAAAGTTGCTCTTGGAGGATGTCTCTGTACCATTCTTTATTCATGGCTGTGTTCTTGAGCAAATTTTGAGTGAGCCCACTCATCAGTGGTCTCGGGATGCTTTACTGTTGGCATGACACAGGACTGATGGTCACCTTTTCTTCTGTTGACAAGGCTTTTTCCGGATTCTCCAAACAATCAGAAGGTGGATTCATGAGAGAAAATGACTTTACCCCAGTCCTCAGCAGTCTAATCCCTGTACCTTTTGCAGACAACCATTCTGTAATTGATGTTTTTCCTGGAGAAAAGTGGCTTCTTTTCCCTTTTTTACACCAGGCCATCCTCCCAATGTCTTCGGTTCACTGTGCAGATGCACTCGCACCTGCCTGCTGCCATTCCTGAGCAAGCTGGTAGTGCCCCAATCCCACAGCTGAGAGGGATTTTGCAATTGATTAAAATTCATCTGATTTACTCTTCGTGACATTCTGGAGTATATGCAAATTGGCATCCTAAAAACAGACTTTGTAAAAATGATCAGTGTCATTGTCAAACTTTTTGCAACGGCTGTACACCGGACAGCAACATTTTAGATTTTTTTTTTTTACACATCTTTGTGCATGGGCACAATGAAAACAATAAAGCTGCATTCAGATCTCTACAAAAAAGAATTGCTGTATTTGCATTTTTTTATTTTATTACTATTCAAGCTCCCTTTTTTTTTTTTTTTTTCTCTTTAATTTTAAAACCTGTCAAACTCCTAGTATATGAATGAATGGCACCATCTTGTGGTGATCCATTATCTGGCACATGATTATGTACTGAGAAAAGCTAGTTGAAAGAAGGCTGAGCCTTTACCCCACAAAAGATTTGTGCCTATGTGTTAATGCATGTAGTCCAGAGAAACTAGTTTGGACAAAGAAAATGTATGGGGGTGAATTGTGGTTACAAGCGGGTACTAATTTTTTTTAATTTTTATTTTTTTAGTGGGGATTCTTTTTTGACAAGAGCACAACTTGTCTGTGGTCTGAGATTTATTTATATTTTTTTATAGCGGACCCAGCAGTACAGAAAATTCACTGACCTGTAGATGAAAGAAAGAGGCCACATGAAGCCCGCCCGTGTAGCAGTAAGGCCCCTTTCAGACTGGGGCGGGAGCCGCGGTGGCGGTATAGCGCCACTAAAAATAGCGACGCTATACCGTCGGATTTGCCACGGGAATCGTCCACTAGCGGTGCGGTATTAACCCCCGCTAGCGGCCGATAAAGGGTTAATACCGCCCGCAATGCGCCTCTAAAGAGGCGCATTGCGGGCGGTATTGCCACAGTTTCCCATTGTTTTCAATGGGAAGGAGTGGTGAAGGAGCGGTATACATGCTGCTGACAGGAAATCTTATTTTTTTTTTTTTTTTTCTCTCCCGCCAGCGCATCGCCTCAGTGTGAAAGCCCTCAGGCTTTCACATTGAGTATGCACTGAAGGAGTTTTTCAGGCGGTATAACAGCGCTATCTTTAGCGCTGTACCGCCTGAAAAACTCAATGTGAAAGGGGTCTAAGTTCTGCAGTTGGATCCATGATGTAATATGCCATTTAGTAGTAGAATCTAATGCTGCACAATGTTTTGTACCTATAGTACATTTTTCATGTAAAGTATATGAAAACCCAATCCATTAAAAGACTTTATATTGATGTGTTAAAAAAAAAATTAATGCAGGTGCTATAGCGTTAATATAGTGCCTGCAATCCGCTCTCAAACAGCTGCACCATTGTCCCCAGTGTGAAAGCCTGAGGCTCTAGCAGGACGCTAAAAAAAAAGTCCTGCTAGCCGCATCTTTAAAGCGGTGAAGGGGCGGTGTGTTTACAGCTCCTTCACCGCTGCTGCCCATTGAAATCGATGGGACAGCGCGGTTATACCGCTTGCAATGCGCTGCTGCAGCATTTAACCCTTTCTCGGCTGCTAGCGGGGGTAAAACCACCCCACTAGTGGCCGAAATGTGCCGCAAATCCGCCCTTAGCGTAGAGGGTAAAAATATTGGAGTTTTACCGCTGATGACATGAGCGGCTCAGTGTGAAAGGGGTCCAACTATAAAAATGATGGCAATTGTTTACAGTACACTCTGCTTTAGTTTATGGCTACTTTAATGCATCCTATGAAAACACTTCTGACAGAGACCAGGTTTTACTTGCCTGAGCCCTTCGATCCCTCGGCGGAGATGTGCTCTAGCTCTCTGCCAGGAGTTCTCGGATCTTGATTGGATAGATTGATAGCAGTGTAGCCATTGATGCGGCATTCTGTGTCTATAGACGCAAATGCTGGACTTGTAAGCACGCCTGCAAGGTAACTCCCAGGGAGAGTGCTTCTCCCAGGGGGTTAACCGATGCAAAGAGGAGATGCCGGGGGACACCAGAACAGGAGGATTGGGGCCACACTGTGCCAAACGAACTGCACAGTGGAGGTAAGTATGATATGTTTGTTATATTAAAAAGAAAAGAGGGTTTACAAACCTTAACTGCCTTTTCCAGAATGTTTTGTAGATTGTGTGCATTCATTTTTCTCTTCTGGTTTCATCTCCACTCTTTTTGCTGGCGGGATTCATATCCAATCTTTTCAGCTGTGCTTCCAGCAATTGATGACACATCTCTACTATCGTTTGCAAATAAGTGAGGCACAGATGTTTTGTAATTTGGTAGAGCTGACTATATAAGGCTGCTGCTCTTTGCATATTAAAGAGGTAACTGATTGTGTGACCGCTATAATAGTGGTCACACGATCGCCAATCCTGCCCACCCTCTGAACGGTTTAAAAGATAAGTTCACCTTTTGTACAAAAAATAATAAATGCACATGTTTTTGCAGGTAAATAATGTGCATTTATTATTTTTTTGGAATAGGAGCCTGTAAAGCATTGCACTAGCGACCAGGAGCTCGCTGATGCTATGCAGGTCTCCTGCAGACTGTCGGTTTTATCTGTTTACCGGTACATTCCATACGTGTTCACACCTAGCATTTTCAGGATTGGTCAGCAATGGCGGCCTTTGTATTTAGTTCAGTACAGGTTTCCTTTCAAAGAATTGACTTGCCTCCAAAGTACAGGTATATCTAAAGCCCACTTTTTTTGTTTTGGATAGAGTAACAAATGGTTAAAATCCCCATCAGGTTTTTCTTTTCATGTTGTAATTTTTGAAGCAGGAGATGATCACCAAAAAAAAAAAAAAAATTCAGAGTTCACCAGAACAAGCATCCCCATGGAAAGATTTTTTTTCTTGCAATAAATGTGGGCCTATTTCTAAGCCAGGATACACAGCTACCACCTACAGCCATCCAAAGTAATGAATTGCTGTAGGCGGCTATGCAGGGTTACAGAAGTAGCGACATATAGAATCTCATACAGCCATTCAGTACGATGTATGGTTGTATGTGGCAGCTATGTATCCCAGGCATGGAAATACTCCTGCAAATGACATGATATGACCTTCAGCCCAGGTTCACACTGGGCTGCGGGAATGAAGCTGTGCGAGTTCAGCTGAATTCGCACGATTTCAATCCCGCTTGTTGGACCCGATTTTGGCCACGATTTTAGAGATGTCTGTGCAGGTTTCTGCACAGATGTCAATGTAAATCCCAGCCCGCAATCGCAAAAAGTAGTACAGGAACTACTTTTTGAAATCTGTACAGCGCTTCACTGATTTAGGATGGTGCCATTGCCAAATGCTGCCGATTTGACATGTCAAAACGCACCAGTGTGAAACGAGGCTCATGCCTGTTCTGGTGCTTCAGCTAAAGATACACTTTAAAGAACATTCAAATATTTGTAGGCAAGTTCAATTCTAAATCCTTCTAACATGGTCATTGAACGATCGAACTATAGAATGTAATATAATATATATATATTTTTTATATAATATTTACAAAAAGTTTTATCCAGAGGCACGTGTAGGTTATAAGTATAGCTCTGTAAAATGCACGTGCGTCACAAAATAATCAGCAGCTGCTCTGGCTGCGTTTTCGAATGTAGAATTGCCCCGTAATATGCGACGGTGGCAGAGATGATGGTAATTGGCTGCTTTGGAATATATTCCCTTGGCAGCGTAACAGTATATGACATTATTATTTTTTTCATAATTGCTATACTGATTGGGGGGGGCGGGGGGTCCTCTATATACTGGTGCAAAGTTTTACTTTTGCAAAGTAGTAGAAATGAAACGTATGCCTTTTTTGAATGTTTTCACACATTGCATAAATATTATGAATGTCACCAAAAGTTTATTGTAAGTGTTGATTTGTGTATATACACAGGCCATTCAAAACTGATATTTCTGTAAGGCCGGATTCACACTTGTGCGGTGCGAATTTCAGCTCTCCTATCTTTGCAGAGAGATAAGAGAAGTGTTCAGCAGATACATTTTTTTATTTACTGCAGATTAGCTGCGAATTTGGAGACCTGGGAGAGGGGAGGGGGGAAGTGTATTGGGCTGAATGAGTAGATCCTGAAGAGAAATGAACACATCTGCGAATCAGATGCGTGCCCATAGAAGATAATGGGCCTGAATAAGCACCTGAGCCGCACCGCAAGGCATAAAATACGCACACGTTTTTTCGGAAATGCGCAGTGCGAATGCATCGTACATATGTGAACCAGCCTCATTGAAAACAATGTATTTAGAAATGTTCTGCGTATTGGATGCGGTTTAAGCGCACTCAATTCGCAATGGTGTGAACCCGGCCTTAAGGCTGGTCACTGCCTGCTCTGCACTATTGTATTCTGACATGAGGGACTAACCCAGAGGCGATTCAGTTCGCATGTGCCGCTCTATAGAAGTTTTCATTCATTCATTCATTCATTCATTCATTCAACCCCTCTTTCCTTCAGAACACGCTGATCAGTGCTGGTTCTCCATCAGGGCTGTTTGACAGAAGACAGTCTAACTATCTGCTTCTGTTGAACAGAGAGGGTTACACACAGATTGAAATTCATTCGGTTCCTGTTCAATCGGCCAGAATTTAAATCCGTGTGTAGCCAGCTTTAGGGCTCATGCACACTGCAGCCAAAAAAAAAGCTTTTTTATTTGCTTCTAAAAGCTTGAAGAAACTTTTTTTTTTTTTTTCCGCTTTCCCGTGTTTTTATTGAGCTTTCAAGCTTTTTTTTGAGCATAAGTGTTTTAATTTTTTTTTTTTTTCCCTCAAACCCTCCTAGACAGTATTTTCTTAACCACTGTATAAACAAACAAGAAAAGCTGGAACAAATGTTTTTCGCAAGTTTTTTGTGCTTTTTTTTTTGCTGCCGTAGGAGCATATTCCTGAAACCGTCTTAAAAAAAAAATAGCCATAGTGTGCATGGACACATTGGCTAGAATAGAGGGGAGTTTCTGGGCAGAAAAAAATAAGAGCTGAAATTGTCTCAAAAGCCTGTAGGGGCCCCTTCTTTGAGCTGCAGTGTGCATGAGCCCTAAGACTCCTTTTCTAAGGGCCATGGTGGATGGGTAGAGTTGGGAACTCTGACAGCTATACAGCACTTGCATCCAATTAAAAAGATTATAGTGTGCTGTGTCTGTTCTGCATATGCAGAGTGGACACGGACATCCTGTCCACCCACTCTGCTCATTGTGGCCCGTGACCAGTTACAAAGTTGCTTAAGTGGCCCTTGCTCTTCAAAATGTTGGGCACCCCTGACTTAGTGCATGGTCAGCTTTAGACTGCTAATGTCCACAGAAACCTGGAATATTGTTTTTTTGGATTTGACACTTCAAGATTTTAAGTTGCTGCTAAGTTTAATTTTTAGGACTGTAAGGCTTGTACACACAGGTTATTTTTACTTCCATTTTTTTTATTATAGTTTTGTCATTTTGTTTTCCTTGGAAAACAGTAAGAAATCTGTATTTTTTTTCTGTAAACGTGATTGTTTGTATTACACTTTCATTCTTTTACATTATTTTGTAGAGTTTTAAAAGCCCCTTTTACACAGGCTTTCCGATCAGGTCCGCCTGTCAGTTTTTCAGATCGGATCCTCCATTCGCGTCTATGGGACAGCAATTGTTGGTGGTGACATGTCTGCTGCTATTTCATCAGATCCTGTCCAGGAAATCCAGAGGAAGGGTGACCCTATTTTCCAATCCGTCTGGCGGATCTGATGAAAACTGACATTCAGTCATTTCATCTGATCTCCCCACATAGAGGTCAGCGGGTGTGAAAGGAACCTTTATATAGTAGGGAGGAGAATAAAAATCCCACGCTGACTGAGCAGCAAGTTGAAAAAAAGAGTGAAACCTGCAGCAAAATCTGCATTTTACTTTTAGAGGGAGGGAGTGGTTGTGTTGTGTGTGTGTGTGTGTGTGTGTGTGTGTGTGTGTGTGTTTGTTTGTTTTTTTTTTTTTTTTTTTTTTTGTTGTGTACATTTTATTACGGTGGAATTTGTAGCTCACTGCAGATAAGGTGAAACTCGCCCAGATCCTATCTGTAGCAACTCACATTAATGAATGTTGTGTTTTTTTTTTTTCTTTTAACCATATGGTTTGGGAAACCGTGTGAATGACAATCCGCATTGGTTCTATATGTCGGTGTGCCCTGAAGGGCCCAGGCAGACCATCTGGATTCTTGTACACCCCATTCACTGATACAGCACAAATCCCTGTTTTTCATATCAAGAGTATCAATCTGATTTGACATTTTTTATTGCTATAAGCTGATGACAGAAGAATGCTGATTAGATGCAGTGGGTTACACCACATTGAATTTTGTTCTTTCATTTGGTATCTAATGTCAAATGTGTCAGACTTACAGAAAGTCATGTTGGAGCTTTTTGCACTGTTCCTATGCTTTATTCTTCATTTTAGTGTGAAATTCACATTTTACATCGGTATGTGTACAATGTTCAACAGCAACTGTATAGGTATTTTAACTCTTCTGCTCTGTGAAACAAATTGCACGTTGTAAGGGGAATATATCAAAATTGGAGCAGCCGTATCTGCAGCAGCTGTAAATGGCAACCAATCGGCTTCTAGTTTTCATTTTTAAAGCTTAACTGAGCAAGTTGAACATTTCATACATTTTTCCTTACTGTTTTTTACCAGCAACACCCAAAACAGGGCCTATTCACTAACTTTTAAATTGTATAATTTTAAAGCTGTCTGTTGTTATGCTGGACGGAAATAGCATTTTGTTTCATGAAGTGGACAGTTGGTTACAATACAGCTTTGTAAGAAACTCCAGAGTTCATTAATAAAAATTATGATATATTTTACAAAGCAAATGAGGATTCCAGTTGTCTTATTTTACATGAAATATTTTAAGTATGCTCAATGATATACAATGTAAATATTAAATTAATAATTATGACTTTAGGCGCATCTGCTGAGTTATTCCAATTTGTATGCTGAATGTCATGTGCTCCACCTTCTTGTCCTATCTAAATCAATCCACAGCTGCTGGTATCCTCTTCTTCTGTATGGCCCTGAATCTGAGCCTGGGAGAATGCAGCAAGCGTGTGGATGAGGATGCACACCAATAAATTGCATATCAAGACATGGCTGCTTTGAACATATGAACAGTATTATGCCTGCTTAAAATGGTTGTAAAGGCAGAATATTTTTTTTTTGTTTTTTTTTAGAACATTTTTTGCATTAGACTTTTTTTTTTTTTTTTTGTTTTTTTTTTTGTCAAAGCTCCTAAACTCAACTTTCTAAAATACTATGTGTCAATGTACACATAGGCCTTTACCAGAGTTTAGGAGCTGCTGCGGTTAGGGGAGCTTTGAATCACCTCTGTACCTGAGAGCTTTGCTACTGCTCTCTCCTTACAGGTGACATGTAGGCAGCAACTGGAGCCATTGGCTCCTGCTGCTGTCAATCAAATACGTAAGGAGGCAGGTGTTGATCTGCGCTGAAAAAAAATAGTGTGCGATACTGCTCTAAAAACTGCTGTTACCTTGGCTTTGCTTCCATCCCAATAAACCAAAAGGGTGCTGGCTATGCACAGATGCATTGGATAGACGATCCTGGACTGCCGCACTCCTTAAAACGAGGTCTTTATTGTACAAATGAAATCCAAAAAAACAACCAAAGCGATGCAGTCAAAATGAAGTCAACAGGAAAAAGGTGGCTGACATGTTTCACATCATGTGATGCTTACTCATAGTGAAAAAAAATTAGCAAAGGCTTGACCCGCTGACGTCTGTTTTCCAGTCTGGTGATGCGGCAGCGGGTGGTCTGACGCTTATGAGTATCGGTGGGCCAATAAGCATTGCCAAAGTCACATGCGGAGGACACCAGGCGTTTGATAGTGAGGCTTGGTGCGCACACCATAAGTCCATAGGACAATGGTCAGATGACCTCGTCCACATGTGTGCTGATTCACTATTCAAAGGGAGGCTTTAGCCGCACGTACCACTGCCATTTTGAAAACCAGGACGTTATTGCATGATGAATTTCCCACCGGTTTGTATCTCGTTATTGGGGTACAATGTCTATATAAACGCAATGACCACAGCATGTCTACACCCCAGATGTCTCTTTAGATGAAACGCGTCAGTACAAGCCTGCTAATGCCATTGGGTTGAATCTTCAGTTTTTTTTACCTGCTCAAATGTGAGTGTTCCTCAAATTCTAATAAAATATTCTTTGTAATGCGGATTCACACTACGTGGCACTTTTTGTTTTAATTTTTGGTTGTATCCTGTGAGCACAAGGGAAGGATTTGACCAACCTCCCTTTGAGTTTTCCCTCTCTGCTGGGAGTCATCTAAGGGACACTGTGATCACCATCCACCTGTGCCAACAGTCCAATAGCTCTGGTAAGCCTCCCTTATGTTGGCGGTGGCTTCTCCCATTATCTTCTTTCCACACCTGTCCTTCTATTGATGTTTCAAGGTGGTAATTCACTTAACGGGACTAACATACCACACTTTCCATCTGTGAATTATATACATTTTTCATCACTGGATTGTATTTAGTTCATTTATCTATTTCATAGTTTCATCTGTTTATTTTTTGGTGGGTCGGCTGGTTATTTATGTTTTATGTGACAGCATGGCATTCTCTACTTTTCACATCGTTCTGTTGAAACCAAACCATACTTGGGTAGATCAACTAAAATTTCAGCCACAACTGCCAGGAAATTGTTCGGGTTGCAAAGAAAAACGTACAAAAAACTATGTACAACTGTCTCCTGACCTCAAGCTCATTGAGCCACTTTGGGGAGATCTCAAACATGCAGTTCATGCAAGACAGCCCAAGCATTTACAGGAACTGGAGGCTTTCTGCCAAGAGGAATAGGCAGCTTTACCATCTGAGACGATAAAGAGCCTCATCCACAAATACCAAAAAATACTTTAAGCTATCATTGATGTTAAAGGAGGCAATACATTGTATTAAGAACTGGGGTATGTAAACTTTTGATCAGGGTCATTTGTCTAGTTTCTGTTATGATTTGAAAACCGTAAACACAGTTAATTGATAATAAATGGCTTCAGCCAAACACTAACCATCAGTGAAAAAAGTTTTTGTGCGATCATTCATATACTCTGAAACATGGCCAAGAAATCATAAATTTTGCCAGGGTATGTAAACTTATGAGCACAACTGTGTGTGTATGTTCAGGAGAATGCTCGTAATCCAAAGCACTCGCATATCAAAGCAATTTTCCCTATAGAAGTCAATGGAAACTAAAATATTTTTTTTCCGCCAGAGGTGGGGTGTGCCGGAGTACCTCATAAATGCTTGGACAGCTCAGCTGACATCGGAAAGGCTCGGAAATACCTGGGAATGGAGTATGTCCGAACCGTTCTGTGTTTCACCGGCTCCCCCGCACCTCTGGCCAAATGCGGTACTGCAGACCCCATTAGCTTGAATTCTGCTAGTTTTGCGAGACAACTCTTGCAATCTGAGTCAGAACTTTTTTTAAAAAAATACTCGTTAACCGTGTTACTCGTAAATCGAGGTTCCACTGTATATAGATATATAGATGGAGAGATTAATCGAGACAAGCAAGAGGCTGGCAGGCTGGTAATGGCTGAGAGATTTGTGCCTCCTAATGATATAATTGAAAAGGGCAAACAAAATAAAAAAAAGTTCTAGCTGCAATATATAGTTTTTTTAAAGCTGACCTATTACAAACCAGGCCTTATTGCTAACCACTTGGCCATGAATATTTTATGTACTTTGGCTCCCATAACTGGAATGTTTGTTTAAAATTTATAACAGACCTGTAAGATTTATAGAAATTCTTCTCTGTTGCAGTAATGCATGTTGGGGTGTTGCATTGCCATTAACCACTTCCCGCCCAGCCAATAGCAGATTTACGGCCGGGAAGTGGTTATGAAATCGTGACTAGACGTTCTCAAACGTCTAGCACGATTTCAATGCCGCGAGCGCCCGTGGGGGCGCGCAGTGCGGCGATCGGTGATGCGGGGTGTCAGTCTGACACCCTGCACCTCCGATCTCGGTAACGAGTCTCCTGTGGAGCCTCGTTACCACGTGATCAGCCGTGTCCAATCACGGCTGATCACGATGTAAACAGGAAGAGCCGCCGACGACTCTTCCTCACTCGCGTCTGACAGACGCGAGTACAGGAGAGCCGATCAGCGGCTCTCCTGACGGGGGGTTCGCGCAGATTGTTTATCAGCGCAGCCCCCCCTCGGATCGCCACACGGACCACCAGGGAGTGCCCACACTAGACCACCAGGGTACTTAAAAAAAATTAAAAAAAAGGACAAAAAAAAAAGGGGCAGTAAAAAAAAAAATGCCAATCAGTGCCCACACATGGGCACTGATTGGCAACATTGATCCATCAGTGCCACCCCTCAGTGATCATCAGTCCCACCCCAGTGTCTGTCAGTGCCAATCCATGCCCAGTGCCCACCTATCAGTGCCCACCTGTGCCACCTATCAGTGCCCATCTGTGCCGCCTATGAGTGCCCAGTGCCGCCCATGAGTGCCCATCAGTGCCGCCCATCAGTGCCCCATACCAGCGCCGCCTATCAGTGCTACCTAATCGGTGCCCATCAGAACTACCTCATCGGTGCCCATCAGTGCCACCTCATCGGTGCCCATCAGTGCCACCATATCAGTGCCCGTAATTGAAAGAGAAAACATACTCATTTACAAAAAAATTAACAGAAAAAAATAAAAACGTTATTTTTTTTCAAAATCTTCGCTCTATTTTTAGTTGTTGCGCAAAAAATAAAAACCGCAGAGATGATCAAATACCACCAAAAGAAAGCTCTATTTGTGGGGAAAAAAGGACGCCAATTTTGTTTGGGTGCAGTGTAGCATGACCGCGCAATTGTCATTCAAATTGCGACAGTGCTGAAAGCTGAAAATTGGCTTGGGCGGGAAGGTGCGTAAGTGCCTGGTATGGAAGTGGTTAATTTGGGATGGCACCCAAAAGCGCTAATGCACCACAAAAATGTTCACAGTGCCTTTTATATTTTTATTTTATTGCCATGTGGTATAAGGCACAAGTGCAAATTGTGTAAATACCTTTACCAACCAAGTTTAGGGATCCCATCCTGGTTACGTGCTTTGTTTTAGTCTGCTTGTTCTTTGTCTTTTCAGACGTCTATTGTAAGCTTTTGTACTGTATCCAAGTTATTATTTATTTTTTCTTACATTCATTCAATTTTGTCCGGAATTTTCTGTGTACTCCAAACAGCATCTTGTTTTACTGAATCACGTTCTCTTCTTGCCCACATTGATCAACTTGACCTGGTCCCAGCTGTATAGGTTGTCCTCTTTTCTAAATATCTGGAGTATCTTTTTGGTATTAACTATTTATTGAATTGCCTGAGGACATCCAGATCTGACATTTAACTATAGCTAACAATACTGACTTAGATATTACAAACTGAAAAGTCCTAATACTTCTTCTTCTTGAGGAAGCCTTTATGAATGTCCTGACACGCAATCCATGATCATTTCTCTGACGTGACGTCTTCAATCCATCTGAAATAATCTGGGTTTTCATCACCAATTGGCACTGTCAGGATATCTGGTGTTTCAAAGGGATGAACATATCTAAAAACCAAAACATAACATACCTCAATTTTGTTTTGTTTATGGTAAACTGCAATCAAAGAAACTTTCTCAGATCTCCATCTTTGGAAGTGGTCATCAACCCTGTCCTCACGGCTCACTAACAGGCCAGGTTTTATGTATTACCTTGGGGAGACGCAGACTAGAATACTGCAATCGCTGAGCAGCAAATGATATCACCTGTGATGTATGTCAGTTATCTTGCAAACCTGGCCTGTTAGTGGGCCCCGAGGACAGGGTTGATGACCACTGTCCTAACGAATATAATATGTTGATAAGGATCCTTTCACACTGGTCAACTGCAATGCAGTGTGGTACTGAACCCATTTTAATGCAGGCTGCAGTAAATCAGCCCCTTTAATTTTAGATAAGCAGCCAATGCACCACCACAAAAGTTTAACAGACATGCAGCATTCTATAACATGAAAATCGTTTTGTTGCAGTGAGCTACAACGTAAGTGTGCTCCAGTGAACAGCCACAGCACTTACACCATTTAAGGTGTGTTGTGGGAATACATAATAAAACCCATATTAAAACTAAGTGTATGTGTGAATGGGCCTTAAAACTTTAATTGGCTACACATATTTTAAAGCTAAATTCCAGGGAAAGGAAAAGTTCTCCCTTGTAGTTGGGCTGCTGCTGCACTGCAGGGCTTCAGTCCATGTTTAGGTCTAGAAGGCAACAAAAAGAGGAATTGCCTGTACATTTTTTATTTTATAGTACAGGACACAAGAATTTATTTATAGACTACTACAGTACATCCGGCAAGTATTCACAGCACTTCACTTTTTCCACTTTTTATATTACAGCCTTATTGCAAAATGGATTAAATGGATTTTTTTTCCCTCAAAATTCTACAAACAATACCCCATAGTGACAATGTGTGTCACGTACCTTGTGGATGAGCCCAATATGCAGAGAGAGGCCTCTTACGCCCCTGACTCGTGGCCCTTGATAGAGAAAACAGGAGGCATGGGAGTGCGAGATAGCACGAGTGCCTGGCAGCATCAGCAGCTGGTGGGCAGTTGGGAAGTTTCAGAGCACTTAGTAGCTGGATCTGCAAACTTGACAGGAAACGGGAGCAGACTTGTAACCGGAGACACTTGCTGGTAGCAGGTAGGTAGCTCCAGGAAAGATGCACGGGAAGATCCTGCAAGCCGGGTCAAACACAGACGGGACGATACAGGAACAGATGCAGGAGACAAAAACAGAGTCACAGGACAAGTTGGGTCAATGGTAGGCAGGCACGGATGGATCAGAGGATCAGGCAGGTGCAAGGTTGTGGACAAGCCCGGGGCAGATGCAGGCGTGGATATCAGTGATAGCCACAAGGGAAGCCCTGTCAAACAGAATCAGGTTCAGATAATCGGATAAGGCACAGGAACGCTGTAGATCAGATAGTATGGCTTAGGACAACAAACTGAGTTTAAATAGCCAACCTGGTGTGAAAGACTGCGCTCGCTCCTGTGCACGTGCGCATAGGCGCCCGTAAGCGCGCACTAACAGGAATGGAACTACTGTTCCCAGCCAGCCTTTCCTGACATTGTCCCTCTCCAAGGGGCAGACTCGGGATGCCCAACCGAGCCATTTTCTCAGGGTGAGAACATTTGAAGGATTGGATTAGTCTCTTGGCATTAATATTACCTTCGGGCTCCCATGAGTTCTCTTCTGGACCATACCCTTTCCATTCGATAACCTGATTATTTTTCTTCCTACAATCCATGATTGCTTCCACTTCAAATTCTTACTCCACATTGATTACTACGGGCTCGGGAGGACCCATAATTTGTCCTGGAAAAGAGTTGGGAACGGCGGGTATTAATAAAGAAACATGAAAGACTGAGTGTACCCGGAATTAATCTAGCAGTTCCAGCCCCTAGGCCACCTCCATTGATCCTTCTCTTTACTGGAAAATGACCCACAAACCTGGGGACCAAGTTCTTTGATGGGCATGTGAGTTTAAGGTTTACTGTGGACAGCCATACCTGGTTCCCGGGCTCCAGTATCAATTCTCCCCATGTTCTCTTGTCAAGTCTCTTTGTTAAGCTCCTGTGCTCTGGTTATTGTTCCCAGCCAGCCTTTCCTGACAATGTAAAAGAAGTTTGTTTGAAATATTTGCAAATGTATTAAAAAACAAATATAATTGCATGCACAGCCTTTGCTCAATACTTTGTTGAAACACCTTTGGCACCAATTACAGCCGCAAGTCTTTTTGTGTATGTTGCTACAAGCTTGGCACACCTACTTTTGGGCAATTTTTCTCCCATTCTTCTTTCCAGGACCTCTCAAGCTCCATCAGGTTGGATGGGGATCGTCGGTGCACAACCATTTTCAGATCTCTCCAGAGATGTTCAATCAGGTTCAAGTCTGGGCTCTGGCTGGGCCACTCAACGAGCTGCTGTCCCGTAGCCACTCCTTATCTTTATTGTGTGTTTATGGTTGTTGTCCTGTTGGAAGATGAACCTTTGCCCCAGTCTGAAGTCCAGAGTGCTCTGGAGCAGGTTTTCATCAAGGGTGTGTCCGCTGCCACCACCATGCTTCACTGTAGGGATGGTATTGGCCAGATGAGCGGTGCCTGGTTTCCTCCACACATGATGCTTGTCACTGTTTCATCAGACCAGAGAAATTTGTTTCTCATGGTCTGAGAGTACTTCAGGGGCCTTTTGGCAAACTCCAGATGGGCTGTCATGTGCCTTTTTACTGAGGTGTGGCTTTTGACTGGCCACTTTACCATACAGGCCTGATTGGTAGAGTGCTGCAGAGATGGATGTTCTGGAAGGTTCTCCTCTCTCCACGGAGAAACGCTGAAGCTCTGTCAGAGTAATCATCCAGTTCACCTCCCTGAGTAAGGCCTTTCTCCCCGGGTCGCTCAGATCAGCCGGGCGGCTCGCTCTAGGAAGAATCCTCGTGGTTCCAAACTTCTTCCATTTATGGATGATGATGGCCTTTGTGCTCATTGTGACCTTCAATGCTGCAGAAATTTTTCTATACCCTTCCCCAGATCTGTGACTCGATGCAATCCTGTCTAGGAGGTCCACAGACAATTCCTTGGACTTCATGGCTTTGTTTGCACTCTGACATGCACTGTTAACTGTGGGACCTTTATATAGACAGGTGTGTGCCTGGCCAAATCAACTGAATTTACGATAGGTGGACTCCAAGTTGTAGAAACATCTTAAGGATGATCAGTGGAAACAGGATGCACCTGAGCTCAGTTTTGAGCGTCATAGCAAAGGCTTTGAATACTTATGTACATGTTTTTTTTGTTTTTTTTTTATAAATTTGCTAATTTTTTAAAACTAACTTTTTTTTCACAATGTAATTGGGTGGTATTGTTTGGCTGCATCTGTTTTCTTTTCTTAGGCTTTTTTCCCCCTCTGTTTTCAACTGGTGATCTGGCCAGTAACACACCGCTTGTAGTAGTTTAACCCTTTCATGCCTAAGCCCATTTCTGACATTTGGAGTTTACAAGTTAAAATACGTATTTTTTGCTAGAAAGTTACTTGGAACCCCCAAACGTGTGTGTGTGTGTGTGTGTGTGTGTGTGTGTGTGTGTGTGTATATAATTTTTTAGCAGAGAATCTAGAGAATAAAATGACGATTGTTGCAATATTTTATGTAGCACGGTATTTATGCAGCAGTGTTTTTAAATGCAGCTTTTTGGGAAAAACACTTTTTCATGAGTTAAAAAATTAGATTATTAAATTGTGTTTTGAAAAAAAAAAAAAAAAAATTTTGATCACTTTTTTTGCTCTCATAAGGAATGTAAACATCCCTTGTAACAGAAATAGGTGGCGACGGGAACTGCTATGGAGAGATCGGGGGTCTAAAAAGGCCCCAAATCCCTCCTGGACAAATTGGGTTTGGGGGGGGGGGGTGGGGGCAACATCGCGGGATCCCTGGACAGGTATAAGCTGCTGACTTTTTTGTTTTTTTTTAGAGGCTGGAACTCTGCTTTAAATAGGGAGTGAGAGACAGAAGTCCTATGAAAGAAGGAAAGTGGGGTAAATTGACCACCCATGTGTGTGAGAATGGGAGGAGGATCCATAAGGGAGGGCATTCCAGTAACAACTAAAGGAAAGGGGGGGGTGTAGCCTCCCATGAGGACCAGGTGTAGCCATAGATGTCATTCCTGACTCCCAATGCCATAGGAGACCAATGGCGAATTGACGTGCCAGCTGGTATAAAGGGGAAAATAAGAAACGTCATGAAACTAGGGAGAACACCAGCTCTTCATGCTATCCTGCCCTCAGATGGAAGAGGAGTCCAAGGAAGAACACTGCTGTTGATATGGACAGAAAGGGATGAGTGGAACTTAGTTTCCCTCAGGATGTAATCGCTCTATTGACAAGTGTAGCACTACCCCGGAAGGAGCTGCTGGTTTAGATTTGGGTTTGCACGTTACCTCACCATTCGTTGTCTAGGGGATGAGAGTCTATAGAAACCTCAATGTCCACACAAGTTGCAAATCCTTTTTGTTAAGCTTTGCTTCACACAAACTTGCACAGGTAAAGGGATGAAGGGTCGGGTTAAGGTTCAGGCACTCGATGAAGTTCACAGGGGAGCTTTTAAGCTTCAAAAGTCACACTCGCCACTTTCCTTCGAGTGGGTATTGCTCTCCAGGATATGCCCCTCTCACCGACCTAGCAGCCGGGATGATGCATGGACAAAAAGAAATAATAAGTCTCTGCCACAGACTTTAGTTCGATAAAGATGAGCTGTTCAATAATCCTCTGTGACAGGATTTAGTATTCGGATATCCAGCCTTACAGTTTAGAGCCTTTAAGCCGACCCCGCACACTGTAAGGTAACATAGGCTTCGGTGCATCCTCCAACATAGTCACCAGGATTTCCTCGAGATACCAGCCTTCCACTTGGTCCTCTCCAGGACAGGTCCTTCCCTGGTTTCCTCCATTGAGTGGCTTCCTTCCTTAGGACAGACAGCGCAGGATCACCTCCAAAGTGAAGACCCCAGTCAGCACAACTTGGCCTGCGTGGCAGGGATGCAGCCTCGGACCAGCATGGCCCCACGGCTGAAAATCAACCATCACATGCCTCGAACCAGGAGGGCCATGAGGCAAAAAGCCTAAAAAAATGGTGTCTGCCCCCTTAAGTACCTTTCCCCAGCATGCCCAGCAGGGAGACCACACCCACTGGGCTATTTCTGGGGGAAAGTACCCAATACACTCTGGCCTGCTTGTATTCCAATATTGGCCTGGGGTGGTAACGCCACCTACAGGCAACAGTGGAAATTCCTTCAAACACAGCCATAGCTGGATCAGAGGCTGATTTAGCCTTAATCATCCCAAAGTCTGAGCTAACTACCAGCTCAGACATACACTAAGTTTAAACATAGCGCCTGGTCATCAGGAGCAGGGCGCTAAACAAGGATAGCTAGGGATGGCCCTGAGGTCATGTAGGAGTCCCATCAGATAAGGAAGAACCTTATTTAGTAAAGGGTTGTACAAGAAGTGCAAGGTGGAAAAACACAAGCGTAAAAGCATATATGTAGTCTACCAGAATCTAGATTACTAAGCAGGAAAAGAAAAAACATCTTGTGCCCAAATGGGGATGTAAAGGGAGGCATATAACGTAAAGATGGAATGCGGTTACATCCTGTGCAGGCTGTCGCACATCCATAGGCTAGAAAGGATGGCTGAGAAGGGTAAAAGTGCCATGCTCAGGCAACACGGGCTACACTGAGCATATCTATATAGGGAAGCAGACTGGGAGGTGGGCCAGGAAGTAATAGAAGGTAAAGGGAAATAAATCCACAGTAGACCAGGGTGCTGCCCATAGGTGAGCACGAAAGGCAGCAGCACATGTGGATGGAATAACAGATCTAGCAGAACCACAGCAGCAAGGAGGAAAAAATGTCACAAACCCAAAACGTCAGACTAGACCATGATAAAAGGTTTGTATTCCACAGGATACACTGGTTTCATTATTTGGTAGTCAGGTTTCCACAAAATGCCCCCTTACACAGCCATTTGTCTAATCTCTAGTTAGACTTCAAAAGACCATCTGTGCTGCCCGTAAAATTCTTCACCAAATTTTGCTGGTTGTTTTTTTACTGTCCACCTTTCTTTGTAAACCTTTTTTACTGACCTGAATGACTACTTCCATTTGCCATGGCTGTGGGATTTGGAGTTTGGGGCTATAGACCTCCAAATACCAAAATTCTGACATCTAAAAACCTGACAATTGCATTTTTATTTCACTACTTCCAAAAGACTTGTGTGCCTACATGCCATTGGACATACATTTGTCTCGGTACTAACAGCTTAGACACCCTCTTCAACATGACAATCTTGTCTGTGTCGGATTCATTCAAAATAAAGAAATAATCTGTTTTATGAGACGCTTTTTTTGTTTGTTCTGTGGACAGCACAGCAATAGGTCTTTCTCAGGGGAATGATTCCTAATTCCTATTCAAGAAGGTTATATACACATTCAGGAACCTGTATACTCAATCCTATCGTGATATGACTCGCCTGGCTTAACTCTCAGGCCTTCTCCTGAGCTCCAGCATGCCTTTTTAACCATCCATGGCTGCAGTTTGCCACTTGCTGTCTCTGTGATAAGGCATTTGGTCTGTTTTCTCCTGCTTTGGGTATGCCATTTCAATGTTTTTTTTTATCAAGGACAGTTTAAATTCCCCTGTTCCCAGGGTTTCTTTTGGTCACTCTCTTTATTATTTAGCTATGGCCCACTGCCCCTAGCTACATCACCAACTCATCTCAAGATATCTCCCAAATTGTTCACTTCCGCTCCCCCCCAAGACATCTTGCTCTCTAGCTCTCTCACTACCTCCTCCCATGCTTGCCTTCAGGACTTCTCCAGAACCCCACCCATTCTCTGGAATGCCCTACCCATTCATGTTTAATTGGCTCCTACCCTGTCCTCCTTTAGGCGATCTTTGAAAACTCATTTATTCAGGGAAGCCTACTCCACTTACTTCAGCCACCTGCATCAGATCATCCCTTGCAGCTACCATATTTGCCGGCGTATAAGGCGAGTTGCTGTATAAGACGACCCCCTAATTTTTCAGCTAAATGGCTGGTTAGTTTTGGGATATACTCGCCGTATAAGACGACCCCCCTTCCGACTAGTCTGTCTAGAAGCTGAGGGGTAGCTTTACTCAGCTTTTTTCAAATCTCACTGTGCCATTGCATGCCTCACTTCGACGATCTCCATACCTTCAGCTTGACATGCAGAGTCAGTCAGACTGCAGGCGTCCATTGTTCAAACTGAGAAACTGAGTGTTTCGCCTATCATGGAACAGCATGAGGAGGAGGCCCGGCTTTTGAACAATGGACGCCCGCAGTCTGACTAATTCTGCATACTGGCGTATAAGACGACCCCAGATTTTGAAGGCATATTTTTAAGTATAAAAGGTCGTCTTATACGCCGGAAAAAACGGTATTATCTTTTGTAACACCTCACTGTCCCTTTAGATTGTAGATCTAGGAGCAGTGCCCTCCTAATCCTATTGAACTATATTGTACTTGTACTGTCTCCCTTTATATTGTAAAGTGCTGTGCAAATTGTTGGCGCTAAATAAATCATGCATTATAATAATTTTACCCATTAGGTCCAACAGTCCATTAACCACTTAAGGACCGCCGCATGTACATTTACGTCGGCAGAATGGCACCGACAGGCACATCAACGTATATATACGTTGGTGCCTTGGGGGGGATCGGGGGTCCGATCGGACCCCCCCCCCCCGTACATGCGGCGGTCCGCGCGGCTGCAGGAGCGATCCGACAAGTGGGGGCGGCTATCCGTTTTCATCCGCCCCCTCCGGATCGCTCCCAGCCAATGCGCGCGCCCGCCTGACCTGTCACTTCCTCCTCCTGTGTAAACACAGGAAGGAGGAAGCGACGTGATCTCTCCCTCGGCGTTTGTTTCAAGCGCCGCTGAGGAGAGATCACTACAGAACAAGTAAGTCCTGCACCAAACAGCACACTGACACACACACAAACACATTTAACCCCCGCGATCGCCCCCCCCCCCCTCCCCCCTGTCACAGTGTCACTGAATGCAGTAATCATACATGTATGATTACTGTATTTAGTGTCAGTGTGACAGACAGTGTGACAGTCAGTCAGTGTTAGTGTCAGGGTAGCCCCCCCCCCACCCCCCCCAATAAAGTTTTAACCCCTTGATCACTGCCCTAGTTAACCCTTTCACTCCCTATTGCCAGCGTCACTAAGCGATCATTTTTCTGATCGCTGTATTAGTGTCGCTGTTCCCGCTAGGTAGCTAATTTTTTTTTAATGCGATTTTTTTTTTACTAAAGACATGTGGCTAAATAAATTTTGGCCTAAATGTTTGACTAAAATTTAGTTTATTGGTTTTTTATTATAACAAAAAGTAAAAAATATTGATTTTTTTTCAAAAATGTCGCTCTATTTTTGTATATAGCGCAAAAAATAAAAATCGCAGAGGCGATCAAATACCACCAAAAGAAAGCTCTATTTGTGGGAAAAAAAGGACGCGAATTTTGTTTGGGAGCCACGTCGCACGACCGCGCAATTGTCTGTTAAAGCGACGCAGTGCCGAATCGCAAAAACCCCTTGGGTCATTTGCCAGCGTATTGGTCCGGGTCTTAAGTGGTTAACCAATGTTTACATTGCACTGTGGTATGTTTTCTAGAATAAGGATGTAGTGTATATTACAGAGCTATGAAGACATGTAGCAGACAGAACTAGACCTGTATAAAAAATCTGCCGCTATTCACGCTCGTACCATGATAATAAGTTGAGTCATGGGACAGTTCCCAAGATGTGCTCAAGGATCACTGATCAGGAAACTGCTAGAAAGGCCCGATGGCAGTAAGCAGTCAGATCCTGATAGAAGTGTCAATCAAAAAAAGTAGTTAAACCTGCTATAGGTAAAAGGTAAAAAGGCTCCCTTAGGGTCCTTTCACACGTGCCAACCGTTTTTTAGATCCATTTTTTTATTATCAGTTGATCCGGTTTTTCGTCCGTTTTTCATCAGTTGTCACCCGTTTTTCATCCGTTTTTTTTTTTTGTTAGAAAAAACGGATGTTAGCGGATCGGATGTTAAACGGATCGTCCGCTTACATCCGTTTTTCGTCCTTTCCGTTTTTTTGACAGAAGAAAAATAGGGTTTTCTTCCTTTCAAAAAAACGAAGCTTAACGGAGACGGATGTAAACGGACGTTAGCGGATGCTCATCCGCTAACGTCCGCTATCCCATAGGAAAGCATTGTAGTCCGTTTTTCATCCGTAAACGGATGTATGAAAAACGGACGAACGGTCCGCACGTGTTAAAGGGCCCTTAAGCTTAAGGACACTAGCAAATAAAAGGAAGTCTCACAGAGTTGCCAGGATTATATGGCGACACCAATTGCCTGAAAGTAGTGATGTGACTCATGTTCTATGAACTGGTTCTTGTGTCCTGTACTGTATAATAAAGATAAACCATTTTACTTACCCGATTCCCACTCTCACAGTCTCCCCTCCAGGTTGCTAAATGATCCCATAGCCGCTTCTCCCTTATGCTCTGGCTGTTGCATGCCCTCTGATGTCATCAAATCTAATGCAGAACCGATACTCCTGCATTGGATGTGAGGACATTGAGGGAAAGTCTACTGTCAAAGTGTAGGGGGATAGAGGAGAGCACCTGCTGCCAGGGGAGAACAGTAAATCTACTTTTTCCTGGTTCCCTAGACCTGAAAAAGCATTTGACCCTTGCAGTGTGGGGTCAGTCTCACTACGAAAGATTTTTTTATTTTTTTCCTTTTCCCGGAGATGGGCTTTAAAGGCAACCTGTGTTCAAAAACCTACTTCCAGTACTGCTCACAGGACAAATGCTTCCCAGCAGCAGCAGAAGGAAAGGGTATGCCAGGGCCGATCCTAGGGTCACATGCGCCTGGGTGCAGAAATATTTCTGGCGCCCCCTACAAGGGTGTGGTCACCTTACTAACTCCTCCCCCTTTACAAATGTTTCTATGGCAACGGTTCGAACACAGGGATGCTCCCCTAAGGAGTTATCGTTACCCTGGGATCCCCCCATGATCTCTTAGCAATAAACAAAATACGGGAAGAGAAGCATAGTACTCTAATTGGACCTGGAGGAGGGTCTCTCTAATGGACACAGAGAGGACTTCTGTTAGAGAGTCTGCTTAGAAAGAGCCCCCAGACATAATACAGGAGATAGTCAGAGACTTCTAACATGATACAAGAGATGATCAGAGACTGCAGCCATGGTACAAGAGATCAATGCAGCCTCACCAGTGCCCATAATATGCAGCCTACCAGTGCTCACCAAATGCAGCCTACCAGTACCCAACAATTGCAGCCTTATAATTGATCACCAATTTCAGCCTACCAATGCCCACCAAATGCAGCCTTGTCAATGCCCATCAAATGCAGCCTATCAGTGCCCATCAAATGCAGCCTATCAGTGCCCATCAAATGCAGGCTACCATTGCTCACCAAATGCGGCCTACCAGTGCCCACCAAATGCAGCCTTATAATTGATCACCAATTTCAGCCTACCAGTGCCCACCAAATGCAGTCTTGTCAATGCCCATCAAATGCAGCCTATCAGTGCCCATCAAATGCAGGCTACCAGTGCCCACCAATTGCAGCCTACCAGTACCCAACAATTGCAGCCTTATAATTGATCACCAATTTCAGCTTACCAGTGCCCCTGGATCACACAGAAGAGCAGTATCCTGCTGTCAGCTTGGATTTAATTTGCCCGGGCAGCCACTGAAACAAAGACCGACTTGCGGCTCCTGTGGTACACATCACACTGATTATACTAACTATACCCCCCCCCCCCACACTCTGATCACACCTCCCCAGATACCCCTGACCTGATTACCCTGATTGGGGGCTAAAAGAGAGCTCAGGCTCAGAGAGAGAGGTGGGGCTGAAAGAGAGCTCAGGCTCAGAGAGAGAGGTGGGGCTGAAAGAGAGCTCAGGCTCAGAGAGAGAGAGAGGTGGGTCTGAAAGAGAGCTCAGGCTCAGAGAGAGAGGAGGTGGGGCTGAAAGAGAGATCAGGCACAGAGAGAGGAGGTGGGGCTGAAAGAGAGCTCAGGCTCAGAGAGAGAGAGAGGTGGGGCTGAAAGAGAGAGGTGGGGCTGAAAGAGAGATCAGGCTCAGAGAGAGGTGGGGCTGACCGAGATGGAGGCGGAGAGAGAAGGGGGTTGAGTGAGAGAGAGAGAGATGGATTAGGCTGAGAGAGAGAGATTGATGAGGCTGTGTGAGGGATGAGGCAGAGAGAGAGAGAGGGATGAGGCAGAGAGAGAGAGAGGGATGAGGCAGAGAGAGGGGGATTAGGCAGAGAGAGAGAGAGGGGGATTAGGCAGAGAGAGAGAGAGGGGGATTAGGCAGAGAGAGAGGGGGATTAGGCAGAGAGAGAGAGGGATTAGGCAGAGAGAGAGGGATGAGGCAGAGAGAGAGGGATGAGGCAGAGAGAGAGGGATGAGGCAGAGAGAGAGGGATGAGGCAGAGAGGGAGGGATGAAGCAGAGAGAGAGGGATGAGGCAGAGAGGGGAATGAGGCAGAGAGGGAGGGATTAGCAAGGGGTAGAGGGATGAGGCAGAGAGAGAGGATAGTGTCATAGTGGACAGAGAGGGGTGCTGACAGAGAGAGGGAGTGGCTGAGAGAGAGGACGGCTGTGAGATCCCTAGCCCTGTCTGTATAAAGATAGGTCCGTCTGTGTCCGTGTATGGTGCCAACTACCTTATTGATCCGGGAGGTGCTCTCCTCTGCTGCTTCTTCAAGCAGCTCTCTGGCAAATCGTCCTTATCCTCCAGGCCTCACTGACTGCTGCTGGGGCACAGAGGAGGCTGGAGGAGATTGTGTGCAGCGACATCAGATCGGTGTCACTGGTCTGGCTGCTTTGAAATCTCCCGCCCACACCCCTTTCCAGGCACAGATTGGCGGCACAAGGGGTTGTGGGCGGGCACATGGGGAGGACATGGGGATGAGGTTAGTCCTGGTACAGATACAGCGGGCGCCGTGCGGGGGATGTGGACAGTGCTGCGCGCGGGTCAGTGGGCGGCAGAGGTAGGGGGCAATGAATGTGATCACGGCGCACTCGCTGACATGCGCTCGTGACTCGTCTAGGGAAATCACAATGCTGACTCGTTGGCAACACACTCTGGACCAACGCTGCTACTGACACTTTGGCGCCCCCTCCCCTTTGGCGCCTGGGTGCAGCGCACCCTTTGCACCCCGTCTGGGATTGGCCCTGGGGTGTGCACTGTGATGTAAGGGAGAGAAGGGGACTCAACTTCTGATGGTGGGGTGGCTCTTGACATCTAATATAAGGGGAGGGGATGCGCTGGACATCTAATCTTACAGATACAACCGGCCCTTTGGAGGACAATCATAATGCTTATGCGGCCCACAATGAAATTGAGTTTGACACCCCTGCTTTAAACTATCAATCGGACAAATTTTTACACTTCAACCACACATGGTCTCCAAAGATGAGATCTATGCTTACTTTCATATAAATTAGTATGGAGTCTTTTCAGATAAGGGGGAATGTGGGGTGCGGGAGGGGGATATTTGAGGTGGAATGTAGATGTTGTGACTTGGGGGTGAGTGGTGCATGGCACAGAGGTAGTAAAACTAAATGGATCGGGGAGATGGGTAGGAGGGAGGTTATGGAGGGGGGTAGAAAAGGTAGGATTGGAGGTATGAAGGTGATATGAGGAGGAGGGCTTTAAGTTCAGAGCTACTGTGATGTGGGAGGTAAGGTAGTTGTCAGAGAAGCACAGTGACCAGGGAGGGAGGTGGGTGGAAGGTGTTTGTAACTGGAGGAGAGAAGGTGGGGATTTAAGGTGGTGGGCATTCTTTTTAATTTAATGGGGTGAACGTCAGACTTTGCTGTTGGGATCAGCAACATCAGATCAGGGGTGTGGCTCACCTTGAGCTGTTGGTAAAATGCAGAAATGTAATTGGCACACAGCTCACCACAGCAGTGTCTCCCCCCCAATATGAAAACACTGCTCCTGGGAAACATGCCCATCCCTGTCCTGGCTCTACAGGTATGCTGCTATTTTTCAGGCTCAACTGTGACTTTTTTGTTCTAAGATCTGAGGATACTGCAATGGAAATTTTGTTTGTGCATAGTTTGTAAGGTCTTTTCAGGACCAGCAGCCGAGTAATATTTAGTGCATTCATACCTAATATATCCTGATAATTCGTTTATCTTTGCTGTCCTGGTTTTCATTATCTGCACACAAAAAAAAAAAACATATTTAGCAACAGCTAAAAATGTAAAATAGAAATTGTACTTTAATTATAAAATAATTTTTAAATGCCTATAGAACCTATTGGAATATTAACAAAGACTACGTTTTTTTAATGCTTTAAAGGTGATGGCCAATCACAAAGTGCTGTTCAGTTCACTCTACACACATTGCTCTCTGACGAAGAATACACAATATTGTAACACACAAGGAAAAGATCAGGTCAATCATACTCACTGTCTGTCCAGGTGCCATTTTTTATTGGGAAATACAACTTTTTACAGTTGTCATTGAAACGGGAGGTGATGGCAAATCTTCCAATGAGGACACCTATTTCAGTGACAACTGACAAGGGTGAGATTTCCTCAGATAGACCCCTTTCACACTGAGGGGGAGTTATTCAGGCAGTTTAGCGCTTAAATACCGCCTGAAAAACTCCTGCCCTGCAGTCTCAGTGTGAAAGCCCAAGTGCAGAGGCGCATCGCCGGCGGTATTAACCGGGGGTTATAAATGCACCTCTGGAGGTTTTATACCAGAAAGTAGAAATATAGTTTTGTTTTGTTTTTCAACATTTTCAGTCTTTTTTTGTTTATATAGCAAAAATAAAGAAATAGTGGTGATCAATTCCCACCAAAAGAAAGCTCTATTTGATAGATATACATTTAATTTTAATAGTGTTGCATGACTGCGCAATTACGAGTTAGAGTAGCACAGTGCTGAATAGCAAAATAATGGCCTGGTCATGAAGGGGATAAAGCCTTCCAGAGGTCAAGAGGTTAAGACCTCTGTACAGAGGGCCTTCCATATAGCAAGCCTCATCTATTTCCCTGTAAAAAAAACACTGTTTGAGCCCATTAGAGTCATTCCTCTAACTCTTACCCACAAGGTGATGTTCCTTATAGCCATCACCTCCACAAAGTAATTGTCTGAGCTGGCAGCCTTATCCTGCAAGGTGCTCTATTTGGTTTTACATAGATGCAAAATGGCCTTGAGCTCCAAAACGTCCGTCTTGCCTAAAATTGCCTTCTGCCTTTTGCCTCAACCAGAACATTGTTTTTTTTTGGTCAATCTATCTGGCTCCAGTTCACCAAAAATAAATTTCCCTCCATTGTTTAGATGTAGATCAGAATTTGAAAGTCTATCTCTTAGCCGCTGCTTATTTCAGAAGGACCAATTCCCTTTTTGTCATCCTGGATGGACCCTGAAAGGATGCTCCTGTTTCTTGTGCCACCATCTCTAGGTGGCTTAGACCAGCATTCAAGCACTGGGTTACACGTTTTCTTGCCAAAGGTCATTCTGCAAGTTTATATAGAAAGAAAAACAATTGCGCATACCATACAAAAGAAAATTAAGCTGCATCTCAAAAGTGTTATACAACACAAAACGTTACAAGAAAAAAGGGGAGGAGATCGCGCTATATTACACAAACTAAATATCAAATGGCCACTTGTGATGAAACAAACAACAAAGTGATTATCTGAATAATAACAATGACCATCAAAAATTGCAAATACAAATAAAAATACATATACATGTATAATACATGTTATAAGCAGAGTCCAAATGGTGAGTATGAATCTGAGAGAAACAGGTCCCAGTTGTGAAGTAAATTCATGCAATGTGTGACTTGATGACAAACAAGAACCTCCACCCACGACAAACACTGACCCTTACCAGAGTCAAAGATCTCACAGAGATCAAGAACAGCATATATCAGGAGACATCGACTATCCACAGTGGGGAATGGTAATATCCGTTCAATGCAGTATGGGTGGTCAAACTCGTATATGAGTACCGATCCAGGATATGAAAAAACAATCGGGAAAGCTCACATAGCGTAAAATTGTATGGATTTTAATAAAATAAAATATTGTGTGCACTTACAGCAATCATGATAATAACAGCGTATAAAAAGTTCAGCCGGCCGGCTTGTGGAAACGTGTACCCGTCTCTTCCGGGTCCTCACACGTGATGCGGTGACGTCAGGCGCTCTGACGTCACCGCATCACGTGTGAGGACCCGGAAGAGACGGGTACACGCTTCAAGCCGGCCGGTTGAACTTTTTATACGCTGTAAGTGCACACAATATTTTATTTGATTAAAATCCATACAATTTTACGCTATGTGAGCTTTCCCGATTGTTTTTTCATGTCCTGGATCGGTACTCATATACGAGTTTGACCACCCATACTGCATTGAACGGATATAACCATTCCCCACTGTGGATAGTGGATGTCTCCTGATATATGCTGTTCTTGATCTCTGTGAGATCTTTGACTCTGGTAAGGGTCAGTGTTTGACGTGGGTGGAGGTTCTTGTTTGTCATCAAGTCACACATTGCATGAATTTACTTCACAACTGGGACCTGTTTCTCTCTGATTCATACTCACCATTTGGACTCTGCTTATAACATGTATTATACATGTATGTGTATTTTTATTTGTATTTGCAATTTTTGATGGTCATTGTTATTATTCAGATAATCACTTTGTTGTTCGTTTCATCACAAGTGGCCATTTAATATTTAGTTTGTGTAATATAGCGCAATCTCCTCCCCTTTTTTCATTCTGCAAGTTTCCTTGAGTGCTTTTTAGCATCTGTTTCTTAATGTGCAAGGCTGTTACCTGGCCCTCCAATCACTTGTTCTTCAAGCTCTACCAGGAGGATGTTTCTGTTTCATCTAATACCGGCCTTATCCATATATTTCAAGGTCACAGTTCTCGGTTGTCTACTTGGGCCTTTTTAATGGTTTGTTGCATTGCCCACCCTTCACTTGGACTGCCTTTGGATGTTCCAAAGGTTAAGTGGTTCAATAGATGGGGGGAAAAAATGGGATTTTTTTTCAGTGTAAAATCCCTTTTCTGCACTAAAAATGCATGCACATTGTTTTCCATGTATTCCAATGACTTTAGTTCACACCAGTGCAGTCAGTTCCAGTCTGTTTGCGGTCAGTTTCTGCACCGGAAACTGACTGCACTGGTGTGAACTAGATCCATTGGCATACATGGAAAACACTGTGCATGCATTTTTAGTGCCAGTTCACACCACAAAAATACGCTCAGTTTTTGCTTACAGTTCACACCACACGCAGTTCCAGTGCGTTTTTAATACAATTTGCTAGGTTCCAGTACAGTTCTGTGCAGAAAAAATGCAGCACGCTCTACTTTTTTTTTCTGCACCAGAAACTGACGGGAACTGACTGCACTGGTGTGAACTAGAGCCACTGGAATACATGGAAAACAATGTGCATGCATTTTGTGCCGAAGAAAACGCACAGAACTGCATCTGGTCTGAACTAGCAATGTGAATTTTCAGTTTTGATGGAGTCGGCTTTGGTTTTCTTTAAACGTCCAATCATGTGCAGGTGACATTCATCTTTTAGATTGATTGTTGGGCACCTGAATGGGCTTTTGAAGAGAACACAGACTCAACCCACTAAAGATTAAAAAAGAGCGAAACACAAACTGTCAGAGCATTATCACGAATATCTGTGAACGACTCGGAAACACTTACTAAAAGTACCTCAGTAGACTCCTCTATTTCTCCTTTCCAGATGTACCTGTGAAATATCAATAAAATATATAGTATATATAACAGTATATATGTTTAAAACCACTTGGCGTTATGGAACACAGTAACTGTTTATTAGGGGTGCCTGGTCTGTTATGATTCTTATTCATTTATTTCTATCTTTGGATGGATTGTTAAGAGTTAGACCATGGATGTCCAACCTGTGGCCCTCTAGCTGTTGTGGAACTAAAAGTCCCATCGTGTCTCTGCCTTTGGGAGTCATGCTTGCAACTGTTAGCCTTGCCATGCCTCATGGACCTTTCCTTGCAATGCCTCATGGGTCCTGTAGTTCCACAACAGCTGGAGGGCTGCAGGTTGGACACCAATGGGTTAGACCCTCTGTCAGGTTGCTATTGCTGTCTATGTCTGAACTTTGCACTTCCTTTTCCATACAGAAAAGAAACCATACAGAAAAGAAAGGGAACTTCCTCCTATTAAAAAATAAATAAAAAATAAAGAAAGAAAGCAATTAAATCCTTAAAGTGGAACTACTTGCTAAATCTACTATCTTTAAAGGGGTTGTAAAGTTTGTTTTTTATTTTCTAAATAGGTTCCTTTTAAGCAGCATCTCTTTGCAGGGTTTTAGTCCCAAGGAAGGGGGCAAGCACATTGACTAACCCCCAGCCAGAACGGCTCGGATGATAGGGGAAAGCTTACTGAGGAGGAACAGGAAGTGAGTGTGACGGTAGTAGAACATATCCCCGTCAAGCATTCCCTTCTTCTTCCATAAAAGAAAATCACCCAATATTCCACGAGTAGGAATATCAATGGAATCGCAGAATAATCCACACATGAGCCAAGGCTTAATGCTGGATGTAAACAGGACATACTTTATTGAAAGTACATAGCACACTTTTATACAGGATTTGGAACATCCCGCCCCCAACAACCGCTTTCTTATTGGTCCTTTTTAGAGTCCTGGCAGTTCCCCATCAGGTCCACCACCTTAACCATGCAAATGAGGACTTGAAAATGACACAGCAGAGATTGGTCAGAACGGTTTGAATAGCAAGACTGTGATGTGTATTCAGACAAAAGCCCCAGGGGGGGGCAATCAATGTACACAATAGCCAGCCACAGAACAATGGAACCGTCTGGAGAGTTGAGACAGGGCAGAAGACATTTACCTGATAATCAAAAGGCTTTTAAATAGGGTTATCACACAATGGACAATGAGTATCTCTTATGAGTCTATTGACCTGGTTGGGGTTCAGAATAAAATCTCCTGTAATCTCTCAAGACATCCTGGAATATGAACTATCCGTAATGTCCCATCTTCTGTAATACATGAATTATGATTTCACTTAGAAACACTTCAGTATTTCATGGTCCATGACATTACTCCCCCTGGGAAATAGTTCAACATCCACAGTGGGACCTAAACGGGTCACTCGAGGATGTTGGGCAAGTAGTCTTAGGGTACCACGACTGTCTACCGGGATGAACCATCCGCCTTCCTGGTTTGAGGCCCTGGCCCATAATCAGACGGCAAGAGGCTCGCATTCAGTCCTCTCCAAAAGCCCCTGTCCCGGCTAGGTCTGGCACACGGCTCCCCTTTTGGCAGGAGACTAACACAGTAGGAGACACCAGATGGGTTGACTCTGAACTTAGTCAGTAGTTCCAGTCCCCCAATGCCGGTATCCATACAGTACCCCAAATAACTTGCTCCAGACAGAGCATTACTCACCCCGCCATCCTCTGCCTCTCTCAGGAAACACGTCTGCCGCTGGGGAGAGGCCTGGACTGGCCCTTCTCCCTGGAGTCCTTTCAGCCGCTGGAGAGATGACAGGGTGGCTGGGCCCAGTCCATCATGCTGTTGGGGATCTGGGCCAACTGGCCACCATTTATGGGGTATACCAGTGGAGACTGAAGTCCCATTCACTGGTGTGAGGTGAAAATCCCCCGGTGCTTGCAAAGCAAAGCCGACATCCTCCTGTTTCAGTCCTGTACCATTTTCTAGGGTTGTGCCAGTGGAGACTGAAGTCCCATCCACTACCCCAGGAACCCCTTCTTCTGTTAGTGGGGAGCAGAGGCCTGGGGCACTCTGCTCTGTTGCCAGCTCTTCCGCTGGATTGCTGTGAGTGGAGACAACAGTCCCATCCACTACCACAGGGTCCCCCTCTTCTGTTAGTGAAGAGCAGAGGTCCGTGACCCTCTCTTCTGTTGCCAGCTCTTCCGCTGGGTCGCTGTGAGTGGAGACCACAGTCCCATCCACTACCACAGGGTCCCCCTCTTCTGTTAGTGAGGAGTAGAGGCCCATGACACTCTGCTCTGTAGTCAGTGATTCAGCTGGGGGTAAAAACTTTACCACCTCAGCTTGTTGATGGAGAGAGGGGCCAACCGCCCCGGCTCCCTGGAACTCCACACCATCCGCTTCGGCTTTAGGGATGGCAATCTCCATATTTTCCACTGCCGATTCATCAGCCAGGATTTCACAGTTGTCATATGAACTTTCCTCATAGTCCCAGGCAACGGGAGCCACACCCTGCTGCTGAGCCGAGTCTAGCAGCTGTTTGAAGGTGATCTCCAGCTCCCATTCTTGAATGGCCAGAAATTCCAAATCTTCCTGTGACCAGTGGCCTCCCGAGATATTCAATTTTTCCTCTCTGTGCTCCATTATGTCCTCCAAGCGCCACTCCCGATCATCCCCAAAGTAGGGATCCCTGGACATCCTCCAATACAACAATCCCAGGCCATCATAGTCATAGCCTTCTGTGGGGCTGTCATTTGCTGACCACGGGCACTCTTGGGCTACATACCACTGGAGGGCTCTGTAGCTCTCATCCAGCTGCATCTCTGCCCGGATCAGCCTGCTTAATTCCACTCCTGCTTCGGTTGTTCCCCCAACAACGGCATTCTTACTTCATACTGTGACCAGTACCTTACATGGATGGAGGGGAGAGCTTTTCACTGTTTGGAGAATGTGCGGCTGCTTGTTGGACTGCTGCCAGTTTTAACTGTAGCTCTGCGTCTCTTATTTGTTTAGCCTCCTCCGCTAACAGGGTCATCACTTTCAGCACCACATCCGCCGTTGGTTTCGGACCGAACCATGCTAGTTTCTCTCTTATTAGCTTGTTGGCTGGTGATTCCTCCTCCCGAATCACTGGTGTCTCCATCTCTTGTACTGCTGGCATTGCTGCCACCGAGTTCTCCTGGTCTAGCTCCATTAATTCTGCTATGATGACACGCTCGGTTTTGTTGCTAGCAATCCTTCCACGAACTTCCAGTAGTTCTTTCAGTGTATTTCTTTTAAGCTGGGTGTACCAGTCTTCCATTTACTGTTCCCAGTGTCTGCTTGGAATCCTGGTGTAAAGGAAAGTAGAAGGGAAAATCCCGCTGCTGCCACCAGTTGTGACGGTAGTAGAACATATCCCCGTCAAGCATTCCCTTCTTCTTCCATAAAAGAAAATCACCCAATATTCCACGAGTAGGAATATCCCTGGAATCGCAGAATAATCCACACATGAGCCAAGGCTTAATGCTGGATGTAAACAGGACACACTTTATTGAAAGAACATCCCGCCCCCAACAACCGCTTTCTTATTGGTCCTTTTTAGAGTCCCTGCAGTTCCCCATCAGATCCACCACCTTAACCATGCAAATGAGGACTTGAAAATGACACAGCAGAGATTGGTCAAAACGGTTTTAATAGCAAGACTGTGATGTGTATTCAGACAAAAGCCCCCAGGGGGGGCAATCAATGTATACAATAGCCAGCCACAGAACAATGGAACCGTCTGGAGATTTGAGACAGGGCAGAAGACATTTACCTGATAATCAAAAGGCTTTTAAATAGGGTTATCACACAATGGACAATGAGTATCTCTTATGAGTCTATTGTCCTGGTTGGGGTTCAGAATAAAATCTCCTGTAATCTCTCAAGACATCCTGGAATATGAACTATTCGTAATGTCCCATCTTCTGTAATACATGAATTATGATTTCACTTAGAAACACTTCAGTATTTCATGGTCCATGACAGTGAGAAATTCGGACAAAGGAAAAAAAAACATTTAGAAGGGAAATCAAAGGAAAAGATAAGTGAACCAACAATGCACTAGCTTAAAGGAACCTAGTTGGAAAAAAAAAAAAAACTTTTCAACCCCTTTTAATGTTCCTTTTTCATTTTACCTGTTGATCCTGCCTATCCTTCTTTTTTTTTTTGTGTCGTTTCCCCGCATCCAATTCGAACAACAGGACACTGTGACCGCCTCTCAATGGAGCTGGTTTACACAGCCACGGGGAAGCCACGGTCCGTACTGGAAAAGGGTCCTGTGCGTCTTTGGGTCAGTTTTCAGGTCCGAATTCACGCAAAAATCTGGACTTGATTCATCCCTGAAACGTAGAACAAAAGCACACCGGACCCCCTGCTGCGAGCTGCAGCTAGTTTGAACCTGGCCTTATAGAAGACTGTGCTTTCCTAATAAAAAATAATAATTCTGCAGCCCTTGCGTATACAGCGTCCCTGCCCCTGAATTCAGTCTTTTGTAGTCTGTGCCTGCCTAAACTAAAGCTGGATGAAAAAATATTGCTGGGGCATGGCCATGGGCGTCCACTCCATAGGGCAAGGGGGATCGTTTGCCCCCCCCCCTGGAATCGCCAGGGAGAGCCAGGGCCAGGCTCCTGGCAGTGATGCAGGGAGCTGTGTAATGTAAAAGGGTGCAGGGTGCTGTGTAATGTAAAGGGGGCCAGTGATGCAAGGTGCTGTGTAATGTAGAGGGGGCCAGTGATGCAGGGTGCTGTGTAATGTAAAGTGGGCCAGTGATGCGGGGTGCTGTGTAATGTAAAGGGGTCCAGAGCTTTGAGGTGCTGTGTAAAGGGGTCCAGAGCTGTGAGGTGCTGTGTAAAGGGGTCCAGAGGTGTAGTTGTGGAGAGGGGGTACACAGTAGTGACAATGAGATATTGAAAGATGCAGGGGGCACAGTGGGGTGTTTTTACATTTTAACATGGGGGGGGGGGTGCACTTTTAACCCCCACTCGAAAGTGTAAAACTTGTAAAAGTGTAATTCGACTGTGTATCGCCGCTGCCGAAGTGCCCCCCTCTGAAAAAATTTTAGCGGACACCCATGGGCATGGCTATCAGTGTTGCCACTGTAGATTGTCAATTAGCACCACACCTAGTCCTGACCATCGCTATCTAAATTTACAACACTGCCTCTGTTGCTGAAACCTCCCCCACTTTGAGCTGCAGTGTGAAGGGGAGCATGTGAGGCGCAAATAAGGAAGGATTTGCCTCAGTTTTGGAAGGTAAAAACTTTTTTTTTTTTTTTTTTTACTTTATGGGGCTTGTGCATCACATTGTAACTTTTGTATATATTTAGACCACAGGAAACTTTGATTGTTCTTTTTAAAGTGCACTTTGCAAGAAAATGCAAAGCCTGCTTACCATTGAACCTTCCCTTCATTAAAAAAAAGATTAAATCTGAAAAAAATTTGATGGAGTCGCAAGCTTTCCTGCATGATCTCAGTAAAGCTGTGCATCCCAGAAGGACATTCCTGCACTGTTCTGGAGCCTCTATTGTCGTGAGCTTTACCAGGACTCTGAGAGAAGGCCCTGTGATGTCATCCTTGCCTAGGCACTGCGAGTAAACCGTGGAGGAGGGTTCTGTGCAAGGCCCACTTTAATAATGTCACTTTTTAGATTTTCCTCTCTTACACTATGTTTGTTTGCTTTGTACTAGGGTTTTGCCATAAACTATCCGCTTAGATAGCAGCTACATCTGCAATCTCGATGAATGTTTTCAATGAACTTGCTGGTTGTGACATGAGAATTGGTGTTTGAATTATTAATGTTCGGATACACTTACAGCGATGAGCTTTTTGGCATAATATTCACACTGGCTGCCAGTTTCTTCTCCAGAATGCCCCTAAGGAAATTAGACAAATTAAACAATTTTACCGCCATAGTCATACATCATGTATTTTCCTGATCTACAATGCAATAGTCCAGTTCTATAACATAAATTTCCACTGTAATGGCCATTCCCCAACAGATGTTGTGCATAAAGCTACTGTCCATCCTTTAATCCCTCTGTGTGTCAATTTATCAATAGGTACATACGTCCCCCAGGACACCCTCATCATGAACCAGCAAACGTCACAGCAGTTACCAATTGCTTCAAGCAAACGCATACCCTTTGATGAAGGACCCAGCTTGTTTCTAGAATATCACATTTTTTACTGAGTTTGTAGGCAGGTGCTTCCAATTGGGTTCCAGAGGGTTAAACATTTTTATTCTTCTGAGTTAATGCTCTGAGGTTAACTAGGCAAACCATGCTGCAAATTGTAACACTGTATAAATGTTGCACTGTGTCCTCAGGTTGACCTGCTGAGCTGGTGGTAGTTGAGTAGAAAGGGTTAATGCTGCCGGTCAGGTTTTCACCTCTTTTTAAGTAAAGCGCCGGCCCTGCAGGTCTAAGAGTGGTCAGGGGAAAGACTGCTAAAATGGAGCTGTTAGGCCCCTTTCAGACTGGGACGGGAGCCGCGGTGGCGGTATAGCGCCGCTAAAAATAGCAGCGCTATACCGTCAGATTTACCTCGGGATTTGGCCGCTAGCGGTGCGGTATTAATCCCCGCTAGCGGGCGATAAAGGGTTAATACTGCCCGCAATGCGCCTCTATAGAGGCGCATTTCCCATTGTCGCGGTTTCCCATTGTTTTCAATGGGAAGGAGCGGTGAAGGAGCAGTATACACGCCGTTCCAAAGATGCTGCCGACAGGAGATTTTTTCCTCTCCTGCCAGCGCATCACCTCAGTGTGAAAGCCCTCGGGCTTTAGTAAAATAACTTTAATTGTTCATCCAAACTGCCTGGTCTCTAAAGGGGTGCATACATGGAGTATCAAACGAAAAGGGCTTGCAACTAGGGAACTGAAGTTTGAGAAGATACAGTACAAAGGTCTAATGAGCAGAATGCTGTCCAGAGGAAGTTAGATTACTGTTGCTGATGAATACAGTGTCTGTGTAATTTGCTAATGCAACCAACCAGCCAGGAAATTGGTGACATAGCAGGGGTGATGGATACTCCTAGTAGTGAAGGGGTGTTTATGTTTGGTCCCTTCACTAGTGGCCGGTTCGCCACTGATTTCACAACACAGAGTACTTGAATACCTAGCCTGGGAGTCACAGGAGTGAGAGATGAAGTAGCAAAGCCTTGGGAGGGGAACAAGCATAAAGTTATGAAAAAATGTGTTTCCTGTGTCCAATAGCAACATACATTGTCACTGGGGAGAGGGGTGATGGTAGTTAGGTGGAGACCGGTAGTTGGTGGAGACCGGTAGAAGCTCCACGGTACAGGCTCACTAATTCTGCACATCTGAAGGGAGAGGTGTTCTCTATCGTAAGTGGTGTCCGAAGTGTTAACAGTGTGAGAAGTATGGCCATGGATTACAAGGTGTTAAGTGTGTTGCTCGCCTTCTATATCTGGAGTCCTGCCTTAATGTTGTATTCATGTGACCGCAGCTCCTGCCTATGGTTTATAAATTAGCGAGTGCAATTACAGTGTCCCTGCTAGGTCAATTTAAAGCGAAGCTCCACCCATACAAACAACATTTTGCCATGTTGTTTAAAAAAAAAAAAAAAAAAAAAACCTGAAAAAAAAAATACTCACCTGAAATAGCTGTTGCTATGCGGAAGTCCGTAATCTGCCTCACCTGCACCGCGGTCCGATTTCTTCTTCTCCTTCTCCTTGTGAATGGGGCGCGCTGCTTTCTGGGAACTGTGTGTGTTTTCAGAGAGCAGCGCGCCCATTCACAAGCCAGCGTAAGACTCGCGCAGGCACAGTAGGAAACGGGCAGTGAAGCCGTACGGCTTCACTGCCTTTTTCCCATAGTGTGAATGGTGGCGCGGGACTCGGAGCGATCGGGGGACCGGCATCGGGGGGGCCATCAGCGCGGGCGCCTAGGACAGGTAAGTGTCCTTATTTAAAGTCAGCAGCTACACTGTTAGTAGCTGCTGACTTTAAAAAAAAAAATTTTCGCGGCTGGAGCTCCGCTTTAAGAATTGCCCAAAAATGTGTGAAGTGTGTAACTTTCATGGTATTCTAATAGCATAATTTATATCCTTATGTAACTGAAGACAGATCAATCTACCTAGTGGCCCAATACCAGCTCAGTCCAGACATCGTACAGGATGTAGTCTGGTAGTAATTCTTGCGTTTTTTTTACCTGGCAATATCTTTAGCGACCTGGTCATTTGGACAATTGATGAAAGCCAGGGAGTGAGACCCAGAGATGTATCCTCCTGTGACCGCAGCATGAATGTGGCACAAAATGCTCTTAAATACAGGGAACAGTAAACATGAAGTAGTCATTAGCTGCAAAGCAAAAGCAAAGATTATTAAATTAGTGCAGATAGTACAGTGTAATTTTACACATCCAGCTGAATTATTGTCCAGTAAACCCCACAAAAGAACTGTGAACCTTGTGTAATGTAACATGGCAGATAACATACTGTATGTAACGGAATGGCCCGTGATACTCAGAGACTTTTGAAGGATGCTGGGTACTCCTGTGCCAGCTTCACCAATGACTCTTGGGTCTAGGGTCATCCTACGTCCATTAGGGGCATAGGATGACTGGGAACTGATATCTCGGATTACATGCGATGGGACATTAAAGGGGTGTTCCAGCCTGTTTTTATGTTTACTAAAAGTCAGCAGCTACAAAAAGTGTAGCTGCTGGCTTTTAATAAACAGACACTTACCTTCTCCAAGGTTCCAGCGAAGCGCCGGCCAGGGGTGCGCTCCTCCCCCCCCCCTCCCCGGCCGGCGTCTTCATTTCAACTGCGGGCACCTGGCTGTGACAGCTTTCGGCTTCACGGCCGGGCATCCACTGTGCATGCGCGAGCGGCACTGTGCATGCGCGAACAGCGCTGCGCCTTCCCATTGGACAGGCGATCGCCTAAGACCTGTGGCTTGTCCCAGGTGATCGCCTACAGGGAGGGGCTGAAGATAGGCGATTAAGCTAATCGCCTAACCAGCCCCTCGGCGAAAGGAGGAAGTGGGACAGGAAGTCCCACTCCTCCTGAAGCCCCCACTCCCCCCCCCCCCAAAAAAAATTACATGCCAAATGTGGCATGTAAGAGGGCGAGGAGTGGGTTAAGCGGAAGTTCCAATTTTGGGTGGAACTCCGCTTTAATAATGGACATATCTTGAATTGGTTTAGCATGGAACAGTAATCCACAATATATTCCTTAACGTCTCTAGAAGAATATTACAAGTCAATAGAGTGTTTCATTCAATGTGTAACATAGACTGTTGAGATGCTAATTAAGTCTACCTGGCTGTAGTGATGGGGCTTCCTGTGATTGCATTCTTTTGTACTAATTAAGTCGGAAAGGTCAGATGTCTAACTTGTCAGCTGTAGTAATTAACTCCTGAAGATTCGGTACCAGAACGGCTGACATAGGATTGTGTATTATGCAGGTGAATAGCTTATTGTCAGAGTCAGAACTTCTGGGAAATGATTAGCTCATCTGAATGTCATTATCTAACCGAATGTGTATTGAAGCCCCCGTTGTGTGATGTTGTGGGTGGAGTGTGTCCTTATCCCTTTGATTACCGCAGCATGCTTTTCGGTGTATATAACAGGCTGAGTTACCATTAAAAGTATTCATTCGTTTTGGAACCAGAAACAGAGCTTGTGTCTCGTTATTCTGGGAAATGGAATGGGTCGTGCCTGCTGGATTGTCGGAGTGTCGGATAAGCTGTCTTGGGTTGGTGGAATGGAAATTGTAAACGGTGGTGACCGTTGCACTGTAGATCACACAACAGCTGCTTAAATGTCAGATAATTCTTATACAGGTTTTATGAGTGTAGCCCCCTTGTCCTAAACAAGGGCTACTTTTGCAATTTTGTTTTTGACTGGGCAGTATCTCAGACTGTATAGTTTTTTCACCTTTTTTTCCACTAAGCTTAAAGTGTTACTAAACTCGGAATCTTGCATTCACTATATCTGGTACACTGAACATGGAAATGCAAACGTTCTAGTAAATATAAACTGCTAAATATCTTTTCTCGTCAGCAGTTAGAGCAGTGTCTGTCTGAGCACTGGTTAAAAACTTGTAGGATTCGTTTTCATTCTCCCCTGATGGTCATAATAGGCTGCAGGATCCCTGACCCTCTATCTGGACATTGCTGATATGCCCTGTGCTGATCACATGCACTTTCCCAAGGAAAAAAAAAACCTCTCTAGCAATACACACCAAACTGAGCATGTGCAGCTTGCCCCCAAGGCTTTGTTCTATCAGGATATGGTTTGGGGACTGTATAAGAAGGGGATGATCAGAGGAGACAAGATTTTTACACAATGCAGAGGATTAACCTCTTAGGTTCCATGGTGAGTATAGCAAGCATGCTTTACTGCATATACAGACTGATTTTACTATTATGGGTGTAGTAACACTTTTTAAGTTGGCTTGTGATTTCTCACTGTCTCCAGTACATGTCACCAATATCACTGGTCATAGTATGAAATTTTGCAAACAAACCTAAGTTATGAATATTGATATTTGCTTCAGCCTCTCCAGTAGGAGGTTTATACAGGCCATGTGTTCTCCCTTTTTCACTGGGCTGAGGCCTAGGGTTTGTGCTGTTGGATGGAGCTCTGCTGTTAGGCCAAGTAACCTGGTTTGGTGCCTAACGTGCTGAAGTACATGTGCTTTCCTGCCATGCCTGGAGGAAGCTGTGCCAAAGAGGAGACCCAGGAGAGGCCCCCTGCTAGAGAGATCCAGGAAGAAGACTGGTCTCTCAAAAGGGCCTGCTGACTCACTTGAATACATTGAAATTTGGGATTATGCTTACAGTGTTGCCAGGTTGGGATAAAGGTTCTGACACTGTGAAGCTGGACATTGATCTGAATTTGGAGAGTGTGTAAGTGATTTGCTATGGTATCTGGAACTCCTAACCCTCACCTCCTTAAAGCGGAGCTCCACCCACCCGCGTTTTTTTTTTCAAAGTCGGCAGCTACTAACAGTGTAGATGCTGACTTTGAATAAGGACACTTACCTGTCCTAGGCGCCCGCGCTGACGGCCCCCGCCGATGCCGATCCTCGATCCCGGCACCGCCATCCACAGTCAGGGAAACAGGCAGTGAAGCCGGGCGGCTTCACTGCCCGTTTCCTACTGCGCATGTGCGAGCGACGCGGCGCTTTGTGAATGGTCCGGCTGCTTTCTGGGATACACATAGTTCCCAGAATGCAGTGCGGCCCATTCACAAGAAGACACCCAGAAGAGGAGGAGGAAGAAAACAGCACCGCGGATCGTGAGGGCAGATTCGGGACTTCCGCATAGCAACAGCCTATTTAGGGTGAGTATTTTTTTTTTTTTTTTTTTCATTTCATTTTTATTTTTTTCAGATTTTTAAAAAAAATATATATATCAGGGTGGAGCTCCGCTTTAACTGCAATAAAACTTTAAAAAGACAAAAGTGACTAACACTCAAAATCCTTTCTCTGTTCCCCCTTTAGGAATAGACTCAGCTCTGGGGTGAAATGCTAGCCTGCCCCTGCCTCTGGAGGTGCTATCCTGCCTTTGGGGTGTCTCCTGCAGATCTGTCTGCAGATCTGTCAGTGTATCGGCTTGCTCATACCTTATACGAAAAAGTAGGTACAATCTGACCGGAGGAATCAATGAACTACCACAGTGCTCACAGCACTGTGGTAGTTCATTGAAAACTACAAGCCGACAGCCACAAAGGCTACCGGACATTGTAGTTTTCGATTCACAGAGGAATTGTGGCAGCAGACACAGGGAGAAGATTCCCTGTCTGCTGTCACATTGGGGTGGGGGGGGGGGGCTGGTGCATTCATAACATGTAATCTTGAATATGGGTGTAACATGTTATGAAAGGTGAATTTATCCTTTAAATAGAAAACTCCAAAGACATATTGTCTAAGATATTTTTGGTGTGAAGAAATTAAACATCTCTCTTTCCTATGTTAGAAAATTGCATCAGGAAATAAGATCTGTTGTATTATGAGACTTGAACATTCACTCTCACGAAAGTCACATGCAGAGGGTGTCCAGCTCACTGAATTATTCACTGTAATCTATTGTGTTTCCATGTGAATAATGCAGAGTATAATTTAGAGGGTGGTATCCAGTGTGAGATACTGCGGTGTTTGAGGCAAAATGGAAGTTGCTTTTGTGTTGGTGACTTATGTGTAAAGTGCTGAGTGTTCCGGAGTAAACAATTAGGCCTGATGGAATTCCCTCCATCTTGAATTATAAGTTAAAGCGGAGCTCTACCCAAAAGGGTAAGTTCCGCTTTAAGGGCTCCTTCCCCCCTCCTCCAAATGGCACTTTTTTGAGAGGGGGGGTGATGATTTTGACAGTTCCCCACTCTCACTTCTGTTTAGATTGCCTGGGCAATCCTACCGGAAGTTCTCCTCTCCCCCTCCCTCCCTGCAGTCACCTGGGACATGTCACGAGTCCCAGAAGACTGTGGGACCAGTCACAATGCGCAATGTGGCTTGCGCATGCACAGTGGGCATCTGGCTGTGAAGCTGCAAGCTATCACACATGGGTGCCCACAGTTGAAATGCTGGTGCCGAGGAGAGAAGACCAAAGGAATAATAACAAAATGACTGAAGCTCCTCTTTTTAAGGCCCCTTTCACACTGGGGCGGGAGCCTCGGTGGTGGTATAGTGCCGCTAAAAATAGCGGCGCTATATCCCGCCGAAATTGCCGTGGGAATCAGCCGCTAGCGATGCAGTATTAACCCCCGCTAGCGGCCGATAAGGCGCATTGCGGGCGGTATTGCTGCGGTTTCCTATTGTACACGCCGCTCCTCTCACCGCTCCAAAGATGCTGCTGGCAGGAGATTTTTTTCTCTTCCGCCAGAGCATCGCCTCAGTGTGAAAGCCCTCAGGCTTTCACATTGAGTATGCAATGCAGGAGTTTTTTCAGGCGGTATAGCAGCGCTATTTTAAGCGCTGTACCGCCTGAAAAACTCCTCAGTGTGAAAGGGGTCTAACACAGTACTGACAAAGCAGAGCTCTTGTTGACATCTTGCTGTCTCTTGCTTTAAAACTTTCAGTCCGTGGCCTAGAACACATGTGCCAATAAATATGTCAGAAATTCTGATGTGCATACTCCAGGTCAGGAATTTAGGAAGCATTAAATGGGAGCATGAGCACATAACTAAGCAACTAATAATTTGAGCAGACATCGCCTTCGTCATACATCTTTGGGCTCAGGTGTACTATACAGAGTCAGATTGTCATTGATTTGCCAAATGCATATGCTAGTGAGGTATTCAAGCAGTCATCATGCCAACTTTTAACTGAGATAGGGAGTACCCATTTACAATGGTCAGATGCAGCTACAGGCCCCTTTATCTCAATTTCCCATAACAGTGGCTTAGTGGTTAGTACTTCTGCCTTGCAGAGCTAGGGTTATCAGGTTGAATCTGAACAATGACACTATCTCCATAGAGTTTCCATATTCTCCCTGTATTTGCGTGGTGTTTCTGTGGGTACTCTTCTGTGGGTGCTGGTGGATTAAAGCGGAGGTCCGCCGAAAAAAAAAAAATATTAAAAGCCAGCAGCTACAAATGTTGCAGGTGCTAATTTTTAATATATGGACAATTAGGGCGCCCGCAATGTCGGCAGTCGAAGCCGCTTTGTCCGACGTCTTTTGGCTGCTGCTGCCGCCATTCTCGGTAAGGAAATCAGGATGTAAAGCCTTGAGGCCTCGTTTCCTGGTTCCCTACTGCGCATGCGTTAGTCGCTCCCCGTCCTCATGGGTCCCTGCTGTCTTCTGGGACCTGTGTGTCTCCCAGGAGACAGCGGGGGAACAGAATAGGCGCCAGAAGTGGAATAGGTCACCGCAATCTATGCCAGGAAGTGGGAGAAAATGCCTGCATTACACAGGTATCTGCTCTCTCCTCCCCCTGAAAAGTGCCAAATGTGACAACAGGGGGGGGGGGGGATCCAAAAAGTGGAAGTTCCATTTTTGGGTGGAACTCCACTTTAAATGACTCCAGTCTAAATTGGCCCTATTAGGTGTATGCATGTGACTTAAGCCTCATACAAACAGTTGGATTATCCGACGGCAATAGTGTGATAACATGCTGTTGGCAGAAAATCCGACCATTTTGTATGCTCCATCAGACAATTATTGTCAGATTTTCCACGGACAAATGTGGGATAGCATGCTTAAAAATTGTCTGCCAAGAATTGTGTTTTGTTGAAATTCGTGTGCACACAAGTCCGTCAGGCAAAACTCCAAAGTACACACACACATGCTCAGAAGCAATGCTCACCATAACACAACATTATCAGAAGTTGCCCAATGGGTGGCACTAAAGAGCTGAAAAACCACGTAGTTTTTTGTTTGTTGGCCGACAATTCTTTGCCGTTTGTAGGCAAGACAAAGTCCTAGACTTTTATGAAGCATGTATGAGGCTTTAGACTATAAGCTCTTTGAGTTATGTTGCTCCCACTCCTAATTTTGCTAAATTGGGCTGCTGTCAGCCCTGAATTATCCTGTGGGTCATTCTGTGCTCCAGAGATGTAGTTCCATCTCTGGGTGGCAGGTGGCGCCAGAGGGATTCAGGCAAAGCCACTTTTGCCCAGCAGCCAATTGGAGGAGTTTTCCCTCGCGGGGCATGCTGGGGGGGGTATATCTGTGGTAGACACCATTTTTTGGGGTTCTTTGCGCGTTCCAGGTTCCAGGTGCGGCACCCACCTTCAGGGTGTGCGCACCCAACAGACCCCGGGGGTATGGCCTACCATGCTGAAAGGAGCCCTAGCGACTTGCTGGGGGTTCCCCTTCTACTGAAGAGATCCTAAGCTGTATGCTGTTCGGTGGGGGATCGGCCTGAGGAGAACCCAGAGGCAGGTGATCCAAAAGTCTTCATCTTGAAGCACTAAATTCTACTAGAGCCAAGTCAGTGAGAGAGACTTGTTCCTCCCAGCAACCTTTAGTCTGTCCGGAGGCACTCTGCCCACTCTGGCTAGAGTGGCGACTAACTGTTCTACTACAGAAAGCAGGGTTGTTTTCTTTTTCCTCCAAAGCCTGATACCGCAACGTTCTCTCCTTTCATCAACCTTTTCTCTCTACCTCATGTTGATGTTGGTCGTGTTGGACCAGGAAATAAAGCATTTAGAAAACTTCAGCGGTAGCTTTGGACATTCTCTTATTGCTCTGCTCACTGCAATCACCCCTAGACGACATACAAGGAAGTGACGTAATGTGTTTAGTATTTGTTCTTTAGTTTCTGATCATGCGTAGTCTTGCTCTTACGTTTTTTTTTTTTTTTTTTCGGATGAAAACCGTACTAATAAACGAACATCAGAGGTTGAGTTCACATCCTCTGAAAATTTTTATAGTCATCCAGCTTTTGTTGTACGAAAAATCGATATCAGGTGTCGAAAGCACCGTACTAACAATCCGAAAATCAGCAGATCATTTGTCGGATGAAATTTTACTTCCGATTTTTTTTTATCGTGTGTATCGCCTTAAAAGCATGCAGCTTATCCAGGAGGCCAAACTACTGTGTGGAGCCCCTTCGCAACTGCTACCAGAGTAATCTTGTTCCAGTCAGGTGGCACTTTGGCCTTGGATCCCTCCAACCAGGGCCAGGACAAGGGGTGGGCAGGAGGGCCGGCTTCCCTGGGCACTCTAGCTTTGTGTGAGGTGGGGGCTGTAAGGAAGTTAGGGGGAATTTGTGTTGGGAGGGGGCATTTGAGGGGCGGCAGGAGGTAAGAATTGTTCTTGAAGCGGAAATTTGGGAGTGGTAATTTAAGGGGATTTGTGTTGAGATGGGTGGGGGGTGCTATTGGGGAGTATTTGTGTTAGGAAGAGAAATTTGGGGGGTTTATGTACTGAGAGGGGGGGATTTGGAGTGTAGGGGAGAGGATGTGTAGCCAGTGGGGAAATTTGAGGGGTAGAGGTTTTGTGCTTGCAGGGGTGTTTTTTTTTGGGGGGGGGGAGTTTGAACTGCAAAGATTTGTGCGGTGAGAGTGGATTTCAGCAATGGGAGCAGATTTGTCCTGGGAGGAGGGGAATTTATGCTTAGGTGGTAAGCATGCAGATTCGTGTTCAAATTTTTATTTTGGGGGGGGGGGGGGTTTTGCTGACAAATAATGCTCATACATGGGGGTGGGGGAGCAGTTTGGCATGTTCGCCCTGGACTCTAGATGACCTTGTCCTGATACTGCCTCCAACTCTTTGTTGCCTGTGTTACCAGAGCTACCCAGGACTTCACTGAGCCTTTGGGGGGGGGGGGGGGGGCAGCCACACGTTCTTTATTTTTTTCCCCTCATTGGTTGTTTAAGGGGTTGTAAACCCTCATATTTTTTCACCTTAATGCATCAGGTTTTACTTACCTGAGCACTGGCATTCATTCGGCGGTGACGCACTGTCCCTCTCTCCACTGGGGTCCCGGCTCTTGATTGGATAGATTCATAGCAGTGAAGCCATTGGCTCCCACTGCTGTCAATCAAATCCAATGACGTTGGGGGCAGGGGCGGGGCCGAGTCATACATTCAGCGCCTATGGACGTCGAATGGATGAGTCAGGAGTGCTTTACCTACCGCAAGGTAACCTCCCCACAAGAGCGCTTTACCTAGGGGGTTATCTGATGTGGGGAGGAGCTGCTAGTGCCGCTGCAGGACCCCAGAAGTCGAGGATTGGGGTCACACTGTGCAAAACGAGCTGCACAGTGGAGGTAAGTATGATGTTTGTGAAGCTTTGTGTTTTTTTTTTTTTAAATAACAATCACTGACTAACCCCCCCAGCCAGAACAGGTCAGATGATGGGGGCAAGCTTACTGAGGAGAAACAGGAAGTGAGAAATTCAGACAAAGAAAAAAAAAACATTTTAGAATAGAAATTGAAGGAAAAGATAAGTGAACCAACAATACACTAGCTTAAAAGAACCTATTTAGAAAATCGAACCTTTATAACCCCTTTAAAGATAAGGTCCTGTAAAAAAAAAGATAAGCTTGTGTGCATGGAGCCTTATTATAAATACACGGTGCAGAATCGCAGATGAACCTGGTGCCTTTTGCATGGGAAAACGTTGCTTCTACAGGTGTCCCGTTCTATGTCTTTCACTCCCTTCCAGTTCTGCCTGTGGCATCATCCTTTCTGAATAGTAACAGCTGAATCAGCAAAAGCCCCAAATATCCTGCTTCCAAAAATGTTATCAAAACTTTCCATCCTACTTTGTAACTCTGTATGAACTCATGAAAATAACTCCTGAAAATATGCAGAGAATGTACTAACCCAGTGTGTAATAATTGTAGTCTGTACTGAAGGTTAATATCCAGCGACACACACAGCGCCATAATTGGGTGAAGGTAACCCATTGGATTCTGTGTCCCTGCCACTATCCAACTAAGTGCCCACTGGAGGGTTGCATCAGGACACTAGATGCCCCCAGCCACCTGTCAGATGGAATTTCTTCATTATCTTCTCCACATTCATGATTTATATAATACAGACAGCGTAGAGGTACCATGCCTAGAAAAACAACTGGAGAAGTCTGAAAAGTTTACATTTTAAATCTGTTTAATCACCTCTATCACTTTAATGGCACATTTCCAGTTTTAATCTCGTCTATCTATACATGCACAGCAATCTACACTTAGAGACATGAATAAAATCACTCACCAGCACCACAGTCATCCAGCCTGGGCGATGCCAGTTCTGGGGAGGTGACCAGCACCCCATCATTCTTTACCGTCTCCTGCCACGAGTTCCCTCATGACCCAGGATGGTGGTGGGAAAGAGGAGGAGGGAGGTGAGTTCTGTGTGCCAGCCTGAGCATAAGCTGGGTCTGTGCCTGTGAAATATGTGAGTCCTCCCCTCTCTCTCTCTCTCTCTTCTCCATCTCTATTTCTGTCTCTCTCTTATTCCATCCCCCATCTCTTTTTCCCTTTCCATCTCTCAGCCTCATTTACTTAAAGTGGAACACTAGCCAAAATGTGCTTTTAGTTTTGGATGGAACGCGGAAGGATTAGAAACTCCGACAGTTGTTTCCTGCTTTCAGCTTTCTTTTTTCTTTTTACCCCTCACTTCCTGTGTGGTCACTGGGACAGGAAGTGAACAGAATCTCTCCAACAGACAAACATCAATGGAAACCTGACTACCATGTTCACCATGATAGAGAGAGAATGGGCTGGATTCTTTCATATCTATGTGCGTATCTAATCTCTTTGTATGTTGAACTCTAGGGTTCCTTTAGGTAATTCTCTTCTACTCAACAAAATGTCTGGAAATAGAGTAAAGTTAATGCTACCTTGCTGCGTTTTCTGCTAGTTAGAGAGTGTGATCCTTTGACTGGTAATCTGTGTGGAAAATGAAAATCTCCTCGGAACGTGTGGCTGGTGTATAAAGAAGCTATTCAGGATGGTGGAGCAGTTGGAGCCTGGCACAGTGTGTGTATTTTATGCCTCATACAGACTGCCTTTCCATTCACCCATACATATGCTACAAAAACAAAAAGTCTTCTGTATGCCTGACCACCACCACAGGGATGTCCATCATGTATCCTGAGTTACTATCCATCACAGGATGAAAAAAAATAAAAATGAATTCTGGAAGAAAGAAAAATGCATGTTGTACCGACTTTCAAGGCAAGAAAGAGAAACACTTTTCTTCTCCAATGATTTTAGGTGTAGCTGGCCCTTCTCCCAATCACTTTGGCCAAGGAAGGACGGTCAATGTTTGCTGTGGAGAAAGCAGAGATTTGTACTTCCCACCATTCTGAGACTGTAAATCAGGATACATTTTATTGCCGCATTTTGCAGAACACCCAGTCATCTGAATATCAATATCTGATAATAATATCTCTGACTAAGTACAATTGCAGCTGTAATTTTAGTGTAGGATAGGTCACTAGTACTAAAGGTACATCAGGCAATGTTGCTAGGAAAGCATAGCTCCCAACTGTCCCTGATTTGAAGCAATGTCCCCCTGTCCCTCATTCCTCCTCATGTGTCCCTCATTTTGGTTTGATCTATATAGTTGTATATAAAATGCACTTTTTCCCCTCCTCTACGTTCTTACAATGGAACACCTAGCCATTGCTATACGTAATAATCCCTCGGTTCAGGGCATCAAAATCGGGCCCATACATACTAAACTCGCCCTTTTCGCGGATGATCTGCTCTTGTTTGTGACACGCCCACATACATCCTTGCCCTCAGTGCTCCAGGAGTTTCAGAAATTTGGAGCAGTTAGCAATTTCAAGGTAAACTACACTAAATCGGAAATCCTTAACATATCTTTGTCCAAGCCAGACCTACGGAGACTATCGACCACCTTTTCCTTCAAAACTGGTTCTACCTCCATTGGGTACCTCGGAATTCAAATTCCGGCGGATCCATCCCAACTCTTCTCTCTGAACTTTACCCCCCTGCTTCTTAGGACCCAAGCAGATTTAATCACTCATGCGTCCAAACGGCTCTCATGGCTAGGTAGGGTAAATGCTCTGAAAATGGATGTTCTCCCTAGGTTCCTATATCTGTTCCAAACCATTCCTATTCATATTCCTAATTCCTACTTCAAGAAGCTGCGCCAGATGTTCTCCAAATTCATCTGGAATGCTGCCCGTCCCAGAATACGATATGAAACATTATCTCTACCAAAGGTTAGGGGGGGAGCTGGAGCCCCAGATGCCTCCTTGTATCATAAGGCCGCGGTGCTCACTCGCATACTGGATTGGTTCCACAACTCCTCAACCAAGCTCTGGGTTCAGTTGGAGAGCCACATGAACCCTATTGATCTCTCTGCTCTCCCATGGACCTCACCCACGGTTCGGGGGGGTTCGGGCCCTTTCAGCGACCTTACCCTTCAAACGATCCAGACCTGGGATCGCTTACGATCTAGGAGGGGCTTATCGAATCACATGGGGCCCATGACCCCCTTTTTCGGGACCCCAGCCTTTCCGCCGGCCATGTCCGTAACAAGATTCGGACCATGGCGAAAAGAGGATCATGGGAGACTAGCCCAGGTCCTTCGTGCAGACCCCACCCTGAGGACGGATACCCCGACCGATCCGTCCTCCCGACACCCCACACGGTGGCTTCTGAGGCAACAGATTACTTCTTACATTCGAACTCTCCCGTCCATCCCGGATATCCTTTCTGAACCGACGGAGTTTGAGGCACTGCTTCTACAGACGGATCCCCCAACGCATGTGGTATCTCAACTCTACTCCCTGTTGCTCAATATCTCCTTCCCTGACCCCCCGCCGTTTACAGTGGCCTGGGAGATGGACCTCCGTCACTCTATCTCCCTTCTTGACTGGAAGAAGTGTTTTGTCCTGACACACAAACTATCCTCGGCCACTAAGACGCAAGAGAAAGGGTTCAAGTTGCTAACAAGGTGGTATAGATGCCCAACAACTGTCCATCATTTCGATTCGGCAGTGCCGGATACCTGCTGGCGGTGTCTTAATCACCGGGGAACCATGCTCCACATCTGGTGGGACTGCCCTCCTGTGCAGGGATTCTGGCAGCGGATTTTCAAACTCTACTGCAAACTGGTGGCGACCTCTATTCACCCCTCTCCTGAGATAGCTCTCTTATCTATACTTCCGGGCACGTTCAAATCCATCAAAAACGATATACTACGACACTTCCTGGCGGCGGCCAGAGTGGTAATCCCCCGTCATTGGAGATCGGCAACCATGCCTTCCCTGGGAGATTGGGCTGTCGAAGTGGACCGCATAAGGGACCTCGAGCATCTGTTGGCGGAGGAGGGTGGTAAAAGCGAGCAGTTCTCCCTCACATGGACTTCATGGTCCATGTTCCGATACTCTTCTGAGTTGGTCTCTTGGGCCGAACTTGCCATGGACGATGTGACCCTGATGCCATGATGGAGTGACTCTTGTCCATTGATTCTGGTCCCCTGTCTCTATGCCCCCCTTTTTTTCCTTTTTTTTTATCTGCCCCTGCTTCTTGTCCTTTTCTTGATATCTAAATACTTCCTTGAGAATTCATAGAGCTAACGTATCATGGCCTTGACCCACCTCTGGTTATTTGCCCGTTATGGGACCCCATGGGTCTTGTATTACTTTCAGGTTCGTGTATAATCTCTCCCACTACACCGCGTGTGATACAACACTGCACCCCTCACTTCTGTGAGGTTGGTAGATACACATAATGATTATTTCATGTACCTAGAGATTGTTCAATCATACGGCCCTATGTTGGTCCACACGCACATGCTCCTATCCCCCTATTTGTTTTATTTTTTTTTAGTTGTTTCTTTTCTTTGATCACATACATTGGACATGCTTTTAATATGTCATATACGATGATTACTGTTGATATATTTGCTTTGACTGTATGTACTACTTGAGCCGTTATTTGCCTCTCTATTCCTCCTTCTTTTCTGAATAAAATAAGATTGAATTAAAATGCACTTTTTAGCTATCAAAAAGTGTTTCCCAGTACTAAACATTTCATCTGATTTCTTAATTGCTGCATTTGTAAATTCCAAAAGACAATATAGAGAAATAGTTGTAAAAAAAAAAGCTCTTGTGGGTTTAACGAATCTTGTTTTTTGTACAATTCTCCTTTAAGGGGGGCGTGGCAAGGGGTGTGTCCTATGCCTGCATACTTTTGCTGATAGGTGTCCCTCATTCCCATCTCAAAATGTTGTGAGGTATGGAAAAGACAAGTAACTAAACCTGTAAAAAAAATCATTAATGACTTCTGAGGAACTGGCATTTTTACAGCTCAGGTTTGTAAGTGTATGCCCACCACCTGGGATTTTGTCACAACGTCTTCTATTGAAGTTGAGATAACACTCATAGACCACACAGTTTTTTCTTCACGTGGCCTAATCAGTGCAAGGCTAGTGGCAGCATAAGGTCGTATATACCATGAAAGAGAGATAGCCCACAAATGTCAGTTCTCCCATTGGGATAAATTTACTTATTGGCAAACTACGGGTTTACCCAATGTGGTTATAAGGGGTGGGGTAGCAGGTGGGTGTGGTTGTTTTCCCATTAACTCGTTGGGTGCCAAGGGTCACATGGAGAGGCCTAACCCGCGTGGGTTCTTCTGGACTACGTTTCCTGTGACCATGCACACCTTCTAACCTAGTAACTTGCATTTTGGTGGGACACGCTGAGTCAATGTCCATAACACCTGTCCAGCATCTTCCATTACTACTCCTAAGTAGCACCACGCTGTAAACTCTGCACGGACTCCACATGTGCTCTCAACTTAACGCTCGAACCTTCAGCACCTCTGTACAGGAGAGAAAACCTCTGTGGTGCAATCCACTTCCAATACCATGGGAGACAGAGTGCTGGCAGGAGAAGTGATGACTACATCTCCCTCGCTGCTAGAGGCCGTGCCACCTATAACAGGTATACGCTACTGGCAGGCTGCTTGCTAAACAACTGTTACCCTGGGTAGCCACTTGTGTCTTCACTAGAAAAGACAATATTGCACTCGTTAGGCTTTGTACACACGATCAAATCTGTCCGCTGGAAACGGTCTGCTGGACCGTTTCAGCAGACAGATTTGATCGTGTGTACGGCCGAGCCGACGGATTTGGCCACCCGACAGATTTCAAAGCATGCTTTGAAATCTATCGGGTGGGAATCCGTCCGCCCGACATGTCTGCTGGTTAGTACACTTACCAGCAGACATGTCGTCCCGCACCGCCGCCGCACCGCCGCCGAATGGTTTCGGCGCATGCGCGGAAGTGTTTTACTTCCTTGTGCGGTGACGTGGCGGCGTCAACGTCACCGCCACGTCACCGACACGTCAGCGCGCCGTCTGCTGGCGGGGATTTTGGTTTGCTCGTGTGTACACGCGAGCAAACCAAAATCCCAGCAGACAGATTTGTTCAAATCTGTCGGACTCGTGTGTACGAGGCCTTAGGCGGCGTACACACGAGGGGATATATCCGCTGAAAACGGTCCGATGGACCGTTTCAGCAGACATCTCCGCTCGTGTGTATGGGCTAGCGGACAGATTTCTCCACCCGACAGATTTCAAAGCATGCTTTGAAATCTATCCGGTGGGGATCTGTCCGCCCGACATGTCTGCTGGTTAGTACACTTACCAGCAGACATGTCGGCCCCCACCGCCGCCGCGCCGCTGCCGAATGGATTCGGCGCAAGCGCGGAAGTGTTTTACTTCCTGGTGCGGTGACGTTGCGGTGACGCGGCGGCGTCAACGTCACCGCCGCGTCACCGCCACGTCACCGCGCCTTCCGGCGGCGGGGAATTTGATCCGATGGTGTGTACACGCCATCGGATCAAACTCCCGATCGGACATATCCGATGGAAATGGTCCGCGGACCGTTTTCATCGGATATATCCGATCGTGTGTACGCCGCCTTAGTGTAACAAAAAGCAGCGTTCATAAAGTGTTATACTACACAGTAGACATGTGCACAACAAAATTTTTTGTTTATTTCTGTTTTGTTTCTGTTCGTTTATCGTGATTCGTAACGAGTCGGAATTTCGTAAGACGTTAGTTATCGTATTCGTACTCTTTAGTATTTTCGTAACACTTTTTTTTTCGTTTCCGTTTTTTTATGTTCGTTTATTTTTCGTTGATTCGAGATTAGTATTTTCGTTAAATGTTGTATTCTGCCTCGTTCGTATTTTTACAATGAATTTATTCGTTCATTCGTTTTTACGTTGCTTCATTTTTCGTTGTTTTGATATTCGTATTTACATTATATTTTCCATCATGCCGCGTTTGTATTGTCGTAAGAAATAAATCTTCGTTGCTTTATGATCATTGGTATTTTCGTGTCTAATTTCATTTGATGTAACAACGTTCTTTTGTAGATTTTTTGCATTCGTAATTCTGTTAAAATACATTTTACGTTTATTCGACACACTACTCGTCGTAATTTTGTAAAACATCGTAATTTACTGCGATTGACTTGACAGATCCACAAAACCAGTGCAACCTACCCAAACACACCCTGGACTCTGGATGGAATGCACTGCAGTCTAACACAGATAAAGACACAAGGTCAAGGAGCCACTAGGTAATAAGAAAGAAGCTCATTGGGGCAGTACTAATGAAAGTGAATTTACGTTATTTCATTTCCGTTTTCTGAAGATTCGTAATTTATTTTTCGTTAGTTTTGCTTTTCGTTTATTATTCTTTGTTCGGCATTTCGGTTGTTTTCTTTTCGTTCTTCAAATATTAGTAAGTTTGCATTTTCGTTTATTTTTCGTAATTATGATTTTTTTTTTTGTGTTCTGTATTTTCGTTATTTCTATGTTTTCGTTTCTTTTTTCTTTCGTTGTGTTGTTCTTTTACATTTAGTAGTTTCGTATCTTCGTAGTTTTCCATATTCTTTATTTTTGGAAATATCGTTATTCGTTATTATTTGCGCTAAACCATTTGTTTATTCGTAGGTTAACGAATCAACAAAAATAACGAATAATGACGGAAAACGTATTCTTAACGAAAAAAATTGCACATATCTACTACACAGAAAACATGTTCAAAAGGAAGAGATTGCGCTAAATAATATATGTGGACTGATAAGTGCTAGTTGAACAATATCATAAAAATAAGTGTAAATCACAAAATAAACAATCCATAAATTGAAGTGAAAAAGTTCATAACAGAAGGTGATCCCACAAGTGCCAATAAATCAACGGGAAAAAAGTGCTGGGACAGATGAGACCTCCACCGAAATCACAAGAAGCCTCTTACCAAAAATCAATGATCTCTTAGTGATAGGAGATCATATAAAGCATGATACGGTCTGAAATAGTCGGTGTCAATCAATGAGAAGGTCCAACAGACAGCCTGGATCTTTGAATATCTCCCGATGGGTCATCCACAGGTGCATAAAAGAAGGATTTTTAATAAACAGCTTACCTGTAAAATCCTTTTCTTGAAGTACATCACGGGACACAGAGCACATAGCCATTACATATGGGTTATATGGGTACCTTCAGGTGTGGACACTGGTGTAATCAACTTCACAGGAAGTTCCTCCCTATATAACCCCCTCCCACTGAGAGTGCTTCAGTTTTGTAGCAAGCAATTTCTCTGAGGTTACACAATGTTCCCCAAAAGAGGGGTGGGAGCTCTGTGTCCCGTGATGTACTTCAAGAAAAGGATTTTACAGGTAAGCTGTTTATTAAAAATCCTTCTTTCTTTATCGTACATCACGGGACACAGAGCGCATAGCCATTACATATGGGATGTCCCAAAGCAATGCTCCATGAGGGGAGGGAGACCGTAAGGCCAAAATTAGCCAAACAGAAAATATATCAGGAGGTAAAAACTAGCTCCACCAACAGAAAAAAGGGGCGTAATCCGGGCCAGAGGATTCTATACTGCTGCCCGTAGGACCGCCTGCCCAAATGCTGCGTCCGTAGCTTTTGTGACGTCCAACTTATAAAATTTAGTAAACGTATGTACGGAAGACCAGGTTGCCGCTTTGCAAACCTGTGCCATAGAGATCTGATGGTGTGCCGCCCAAGAGGCACTCATGGCCCTCGTAGAATGGGCCTTAACTGATAAGGGAGGTGGAACGCGCTTCAGACCATAGGCCTGAAAAATCAGCTGTTTAATCCACCTAGCCAAGGAAGACTTGGCAGCCGGCTGACCCTTCTTGGGGCCATCCGGGAGAACGAAAAGCACATCTGTTTTCCGAATCTTATCTGTAGCCTTGAGATAAACCCTCATGGCTCGGACCACGTCCAAAGTATGAAGCAGTCTTTCCTCTCTGGACTGGGGAGTAGGAAAGAAGGATGGTAGGACTAGGTCCTGATTCAAGTGAAAACTGGATATGACCTTAGGAAGGAAAGAAGGCTGAGGCCGCAGAACCACTCTGTCCTTATCCAGAATCAGGTACGGTTCCCTGCAAGACAAGGCTGCCAGCTCGGAGACCCTTCTGGCCGAAGCCATAGCCACCAAAAAAAACAACTTTCGGGTTAGCAGCACAAGAGGTTCAAACGGCTGCCTTTGTAAAGCTGACAAGACCAGATTTAAATTCCAGGGGGATTCACATGCAAGACCCCCTGCAAGAAGGTTTTCACAAGCGAATGCGTGGCCAAAGGCCTTTGAAACCATATCGATAAGGCAGACACCTGCCCCTTTAGAGTACTAAGAGCCAACCCCTTGTCAACGCCAACCTGGAGGAATCGTAAGATCCTGTCAATGAAAAACTTGCGAGGATGCCCTCCTTGAGACTCGCACCACTCCACATAGGTCCTCCAGACTCTGTAATTGATATTTCTAGAGACTGGCTTTCTAGCCTGAATTAACGTAGATATGACCTGGGCTGAGAGGCCTCTGCCCTTAAGAATTAGGGATTCAGCCGCCAAGCCATCAAATTTAGCTGCTGTGAAGCAGGGTGGTAGATCGGGCCCTGAGACAGCAGATCTGGGCGCAGGGGGAGTGGCCACGGTGCCCCTACTGACATCCTCACGATGAGTGCGTACCAAGCCCTTCTGGGCCAGGCTGGGGCCACCAGGATCACCGGCCTGCGCTCCACCCTGATCCTTCGTAGGAGGCGGGGAATCATCTGTAGTGGAGGGAACGCATACAGGAGAGAAAACTGGTGCCAGGGGCAAACCAACGCATCGGTCCCGTAGGCCGAGAAGTCCCTGGCTCGGGATACGAATTTGTCCAATTTCTTGTTGAATCTTGTTGCCATGATGTCCACATCGGGAACTCCGAATCTTTGGCAAATCTCTTGGAATACCTGGGGGTGAAGAGACCACTCTCCCGGGAGTAACTGTTGACGACTCAAAAAATCTGCTTGAGAATTGTCTATCCCTGGGATGAACACTGCTGAGATGCAGGGTACATGGGCTTCGGCCCATGAGAAAATCAGGTTTACTTCCCTTTGAGCCGCTAGGCTCCTTGTGCCCCCCTGGTGGTTTATGTATGCCACCGCCGTGGCATTGTCGGACTGTATCCTTACTGGCAGACCCTGCAGGGGGAGAGTCCAGGCGACCAGGGCCAACCGAGCAGCTCTGATCTCTAGGACATTGATGGGAAGCAGACTTTCTGCCTCTGACCATCGTCCCTGCTGGGTCCGTTTTCCTAAAATTGCCCCTCAACCTGTTAGGCTGGCATCTGTGGTTACTATTTTCCACGTGATGGGGCAAAAGGTTTTCCCTTTTGACAATTTTTGAGGGATCAGCCACCAGTACAGGCTGCGCTTGACCCCTGGGGAAAGAACTAATGGACGGTCTAATGCCTGTATGGACTTGTTCCAAGCAGAGAGAATAGCTGCCTGAAGAACTCTGGTATGGATCTGGGCATAGGGCGCTGCTTCGAAGGCGGCCACCATCTTTCCCAGCAGTCGCATGCATAGGCGAATAGTCGGCTTCTTTTTGCCTAAGACTATTTGAATCGTTTGAATCAACGACCTGATCTTCTCTTGAGGTAAAAATACCCTCTGGCATTCTGTATCTAACCGAAAGCCTAGATATTCCAACTGTCTTGTGGGTTGTAACCTTGATTTTTCTTGGTTCACAATCCACCCGAATTCTTCTAGATGCCGCACTGTGCGGACTACTGCATGATTGAGGTTGGAAGCTGATCTGTCGATAACCAGGAGATCGTCCAGGTATGCCAGGACCAAGATGCCTTCTGTCCTTAGGACGGCTAGCACCGGGGCTAACACCTTTGTGAATACCCGCGGAGCTGTTGCCAACCCGAAAGGGAGGGCTACGAACTGGTAATGACTTTGATTTATCGTAAAACGAAGAAACTTGTGATGTGCTGGGTAAATCGGCACATGCAGATATGCATCCTTTATGTCTATAGATGCTAGAAAGTCGCCCTGATGCAGGCTGGCTGTCACTGAACGTATGGAGTCCATACGAAAGGTCTGAATCTTTAGAAAGCGATTTAGGCGTTTGAGGTCTAATATAGGCCTGACGTCGCCATTGGGTTTTGGTATAACAAAAAGGTTGGAGTAGAATCCCCGACCCCATTCTTGGGTTGGTACTTCTACAATTACTCGTTGGAGCAATAGGCGATCCAACGCCTTTACGAGAGAGGCCCTTTTTAATGGGTCGCTTGGAAGACTTGACCCCTGAAAATGAGGAGGGGGGATTTCTCGAAACTCTAGTTTGTATCCCGTGGCTACCACGGACCGAACCCAAGAGTCGGGAATTCTGGCCTTCCAGACTTCGGAGAAAAACCGAAGTCTTCCCCCCACCCGAGAGAGTGGGGGCGCCCCTTCATGAATCTGATTTGATGACTAGTTTAGCCGGTTTGCGAGACCAGGGTCTCTTGTTTGCCGCGGCTTGACCCTGTGGGCGGCTATTAACCGCTGGACGCCCGGGAGGCCGTCGATACTGACGAGAAGTCGAAGGGGCCGAGCCTACAATGGCCTGTCGTTTAAACGTGGGCCCACGCGGTCTTTTCTTGACCGGTAAGGAAGTACTTTTTCCACTTGATATGGTGTGGATATATTTATCTAGGTCTTCCCCGAATAGTCTTCCCCCATGAAAGGGAAATCCTGCTGAAAGCTTTTTGCAGGGTGCCTCTGCTGACCAGTTCTTTAGCCACAAAAGACGACGCATGTGAACCATCAGTAGAGATGAACGGGATGCCTGTTGGATGGAGTCCTTAATAGCATCTACTGCAAAGCAGAGAGCCCTAGGGAATTCTGCTAATTCATGAGTATGCTGAGCCGGCATGTCCTTTAATATATGTTTTGCCTGATCCTTCAAGGCCTGACAAACACCAATGGCTGCTACTGCTGGCTGAACCATGGCACCTACTGAGGTGAAAGCGGCTTTCAGTAGGGTCTCGAATTTCTTGTCGACCGGATCCTTGAACATCTGGACATTTTCAACCGGACAGGTCAGGGATTTATTCACGCAGGAAATGGCCGCGTCCACTGTGGGGAGTGCCCATTTCTTTAAATATTCCTCTTCCATAGGATAGAGAATGGAGAATCTTTTAGGAGGGACAAAGATTCTATCAGGTCGAGCCCAATCCTGGTAAATCACGTTCCGCAGAAGGGGGTGCATTGGAAAAGACGCACAAGTTAATGGAGCCTTTAAAGAACCCAATGAGGAAACCTCCGGGGCTACTAGTTCTGGCACTGGAAGTTTAAAGGCAGTGCGAACCATATCTGTCAAAGACTGGATCCACAGGCTCTCCGCTTGAGAGGCCGAGAAATATTCATCTATAGTGGAATCTTCCCTGTCTGAACCGTCGGGACTTGGGTCTGCCTGATCCCCTTGTGGGTCCCGTTCCTCTGAAGAGGAGACCTCCGCATCTGAAAACCCCACACTGGGTGAGGGGGATCTAGCCCGCTTGCTACTTGGCCAAGGACGGGCAAACAACGCAGTTAACCTTTTCTCTAGCCCACTCATGGTGGCTGCTAGCATTTCTTCCGTCACGTAAACGGGAATGGGTGGATCGGGGGCCGCCTCTGCCCCCAGCACCCCCAATGGCTCTTGTACTATGCCACTCGGTGTTCTAACTGGCGAGGGTGGGGCCGTTGAAGCCTGGCCCAAATCCTCTGACCCCGATGGAGACCCCTTTTGCTTCTTGGCACCTTTAGCAGCCTTGGCTGGTCCAGATCCCTTTGGAGCCATTGTACAACCTTGAGTCACCCCTATAGCCAACACCTGACTGTTGCAGCTAGGAGTAACCAATATGAGGACAGGTATGAGGAAAATGAAAAAAACTAAATTTTTTTTTTTTTTTTTTTACCCGCCTGGGAGGTGGCAATACTGAGGAAACCTGTGAGTATTGACACACCAATGCCCGTTAGCCGGAGTCCAAGGTAGACTCAGATACTGCTGGATCTAAGGCTGAGTCCCTTTAAGCAAAAAACTTCCTTTTTTTTTTTTTTTCTGGTCAATAGTGGACCTAAGTCCTAGACCTGAAGATCCACAAAACCGCCACTAGGTGTCCCTGTGTGGCCAAAAGACCCAGCTGCACGCTCTGTATCCTTTCTTCCTCTGCCTCCAGGAGGGAAAGACCAACCAGAGAAAAAGTTTTTCCTTTAAACAGACCCTGACGCTGCTGGCCCGCCCCCCCCCGACGCACGCCGACGCTATAAAACGCTGAAAACCACATGGAGGAAGCAGAGCAGAGGAAACAACATGGACCAGCGCCAGGCAGCACCAACAGACACCAGTTAAGCACTAATCTTATTGTAGTGCACACACAGCGAGGAAGCTGTCCCCATGGGCTTCCTAAGAAACAGGAGTTTTCACCAGCAATTTCCTCTTTAAAACATGTGGGGTTGCAGTATCAATGCTAACAGGCAGACCTGGGGTGAGTAGCAAATATATATCTTACATAAGTATACATATATCTACATGTTATCTGGGTAAACATTAGTATCCCATCCTGCCCACACAGACATAGTGGAGATAGTGGCTGATGCACAAGCATACTGTTAGCCAACCCAGAACCCCCAGGGGGATACCTACTGTCGAACCAAGTCCCGCAGGTTCCCTCTTACCTGCTCCACGCCGCAGGGTATTGCAAATTGCAAGAGGCCCAACCTTCCCCCATCTCCGTGGGTATTGTCTCGGACCTTCAGGGACCGGGGTCCTGTGTTTAAGGAACCCACACCCCTGGACCTATATAGCATCCTGGCATCAGTAGCGTTTAGTCCTGGAAGAGACCAAGGCACTGGAGCCCAGAATCCAGCCCTCCAAGGAGAGGCATTATAGGCAACACCCCACTCCAGCAGGGCCCGGGTACCGTACACCTTGGCTTTGAAGCACTTCGGACGGATCCGGCTAGCTATCCTGGGTCCCGAGACCTCCGAGGGACAGCTAGACGTGACCAACACCTAAGACACTGGCGAAAAAACTGAAGCACTCTCAGTGGGAGGGGGTTATATAGGGAGGAACTTCCTGTGAAGTTGATTACACCAGTGTCCACACCTGAAGGTACCCATATAACCCATATGTAATGGCTATGCGCTCTGTGTCCCGTGATGTACGATAAAGAAAAACAAATGCCTCACATAGCATAAAACCTTCATTTATTTTAGGGGGTGTTTAGGGGAGACTAACACAGGGATCCTCAAACTACGGCCCTCCAGATGTTGTAGAACTACACATCCCATGAGGCATTGACATTCACAGACATCACTAGGCATTATGGGAATTGTAGTTCCTGAACAACTGGAGGGCCGTAGTTTGAAGACCCATGGACTAACACATGGGACACATAGGGTAAACAGTAAGACTGAGGGGAGGGGGGTCAGTACGAGGGGAGGAGCATTATTTAAGAGAGAGCCGGGATGAGAAAGGAGCAGGCAGTTTTGTAGAGGTGGAAGGAATAGTGCCTCATTGTTTGTGGGAAAAATAGTACCCGGGCCCATCATTGGTATAGGTCAGTGATGGCGAACTTTGGCACTCCAGTTGTTTTGGAACTACATTTCCCATGATGCTCTTTTACACTGCAGAGTGCATGAGCATTATGGGAAATGTAGTTCCAAAACCTCTGGGGTGCCAAAGTTTGCCATCACTGGTATAGGTGGAAGGAATAGTGCCTTGTTGTTAGTGTTAATGGGAAAAATAGCGCCCAGGCCTATCATTGGTATAGGTGGGAGGAATAGTGCCTCATTGTTAGGGGAAAGAATAGTACCCAATCATTGGCATTAGTGCTTCATTATTAGAGTCAGTGGGGAATAATGCCATATCACTGGTATTAGTGGAAGGAATAGCGCCCCATTGTTAGTGTCAGTGGGTTGACAAGTTTTCCATTCAAACAATTCACACCTTTATAAAAATGCCATCATGCCACATAAGAGAGGCCGGATAGTCTCTGAAATCAGGGACAGTTGGGAGCTATGCACAACAGACACTGTGGCAGCCTATCTCAGTCTAATAACTGTACACATAAAACATAAAACAATAAAACACTTTTAACTACTTGAGCCCCGGGCCAAAGTCAAAAGATGGCCTCAAGGTGGCTCTATAAATCCGAGAGGATGTCATATGACATCCTCCGGCCACTGGGGGGCGCGCGCGCCCCCGAGATGCTGATGCGCGTGCCTGGCGGCCACAATGTCCTCAAGGTACCCTCGATCGGCAATGTTAGAGCAGGGATGTGGAGCTCTGTGTATAAACACAGAGCTCCACGTCCTGTCAGGGAGAGGAGACAGATGCTGTGTCCTTTGTACATAGGGACACCCATCGGTCACCTTTCCCAGTCAATCCCCCTCCACACACAGTTAGAACACACCCAGGATACACATTTAACCCCTTCCATGCCCCCCTACTGTTAACCCCTTCCCTGCCAGTCACATTTATACAGTAATCAATGCATTTTTATAGCACTGTTCGCTGTATTAATGTGAATGGTCCCAAAAAATGTGTCAAAAGTGTCCGATGTGTCTGCCACAATATTGCAGTCCTGACAAAATTTTCAGATCGCCGTATTACTAGTAAAAAAAAAAATAATAAAAAAAATGACAGAATTCTATCCCCTATTTTGTAGTCACTATAACTTTTGCGCAAACCAATCACTATACGCTTATTGCGATTTTTTGTTTTACCAAAAATATGTAGAATACATATCGGCCTGAACTGAGAAAAAAAATATAAAAAAAAAATGGGATATTTATTATAGCAAAAAGTGAAAAATATTGTGTTTTTTTTTTTTTCAAAATTGTCGCACTTTTTTTTGTTTATAGCGCAAAAAATAAAAACCGCGGAGGTGATCAAATACCACCAAAAGAAAGCTCTATTTGTGGGAAAAAAAGGACGTCAAGTTTGTTTGGGAGGCACATCGCACAATTTAATTTTAAAGCGTTGCAGTGCTGAAAGCTGAAATTTCGCCTGGGCAGGAAGGGGTTATATGTGCCTAGTAAGCAATGGGTTAATAAATAATAATTTGTTATATAGATCTATAAATCAAACCAAAAAGGTAGAAACTGGGAAGAAAGAATGTTTGGGAGATATAACTACACGAGGGTTGCCCCTCATTTCTTCTCTACTGTATGGCATAGATCATGTTCATGTATATACACACTTTTCCAGCCTATCACGATACATGATTATAACTCCCACCCCCTTCCCCTCACTAGCGTTCAGGTCACACTCTGGGGGAGTTCTAGAAAAGGGGCGTGGAAAGGGGCGGAGGACTCCGGCATCTCCCAGAAGTCCCCGAGATGCGGCGTGACGTTAATTTATCGCGCTGCATATCGGCGCACTCATTGGGAGGAGGAAGATGGCGGCCTCTGTAGAGCAGTTGTTGAGTTCACTGTCCGGTGTGGAGGAGCCTATAGAAGAGTTGAAGTGTCTAAAGACCGCGACCCTTGCCCTGCCGCTCAGCACCCTGGCAGAAAGGCTCCCTGCCCTGCGCCTGGAAGTCATCTTTCGCCTCATGGCCAGTCCGGACAGGTGATGGCCGTTCTCTGCAGTCACTGGGGGGCGCTCTTTGTCTCCATTGCATCGAGGCAGTCGGCCCCTTCACCGCAACAGTGGGGGCGCTATACCTCTCTGTCCCAGAATAACAGGGGACAGATAAAGCACACAAATGAGGAACTATGATCCCTGGTACCCCCCTTTTCATACTGGATGACAGGTGGCCTATAACCCTTATAGCCTGACACTGAGGAGTCCTGAAAGGGGCCATATATCCCCCATACCCTGTCACCAAGGATTCACGACAGGTGACATCTATCCCTCGGGCTGTGACATGTATCGCCCATACTCTCTCACCAAGGATTCATGATTGGTGACATATATTTCTAATACCCCAACATTAGGGGCTATGACAGGTGACATATATCTCCCATATCCTGAAATTGAGGCGCCATGAAAAGTGACGTGTATTTTCTATATCGTCACCAATATTTTATGATAAGTGACATCTATCCCTCATATCGCGACACGAGGAGCCATACCAAGTGACATCTATCGCGACATGAGCCATGACAGGTGACATCTATCACTTATATTGCAACATGAGGTGCCATGACAAAGTGACATCAATCCCTCATATCGTGACATGAGCCATGACAGGTGACATCTATTACTTATATCACGACATGAGCCATGACAGGTGACATCTATTACTTATATCACGACATGAGCCATGACAGATGACATCTATCCCTCATACCGCGACATGAGGAGCCATGACAGATGACGTCTATCATTCATACCGCGACATGAGCCACGACAGATGACATCTATCACTTATATTGCAACATGAGGTGCCATGACAGGTGACATCAATCCCTCATATCGTGACATGAGCCATGACAGGTGACATTATCACTTGTATCAGGACATGAACTATGACAGATAACGTCTATCCCTCATACCGCGACATGAGGAGCCATGACAGATGACATCCATCCCTCATACGGCAACATGAGGAGCCATGACAGGTGACATCCATCCCTCATATTGCGACATGAGCCATGATATCTATCCCTTATATCGCAACATGAGGGGCCATGACAGGTGACAGAACCCCTCCCCATATCCTGACACTGAGTAGTCATGACGGGTGACATATCAAATCAATATTGGTTGGCCATACACTAAAAGTAGAATAGAATAAAGGTAGAAAAATGATTTAGAGTGTGTAGGAGACCTGCTTTATTTGCTTTGTAAGCAGTGACAGGGACTGACAGACCCCTGTCTGCTGTAAGTCCTTCTAATTTACATGTTGTGTTCCATTTACAGAGAACAAGTGAATCTGTGTGTTGCCATATTGGAGCGTTTCCTTCAGGCCCTGGAACCAATTCACATTGCTCAAACCTATAAAGAGGACCTGCAGAGAGGACTGTATCATCCGGATGATTCAGTGAAGTTGCTGTCAATATCACAGGTGCAGTTCTATTAAAGGATCTGTAGTGAAGCTCTGCAATGGAGTTATAATTGATTATGGTGGCCTTGGTAATTTACTGTCTCTCTGAGTTTGCGCTAACATGAAAAAGAACACTAGCATGTTGTGTCCCTGCTGCAGATTTGTCTTTACCGCATGTCTGTTGAAACTGTTGTCAACAAGGCAGAAAGGATAAGTTTACCTTTGGGAATGTTACATGACATGCAGTGGGAACGTGACATGTTCCCACTGCTGCCCCCTCTCCCTCTAGCAGCAGTACGGGAAGAAGCTTCCTGTACGAGCTATCACTTTTTAAAACCAGTGCGACCATGCGGGGCTCCCTCCACACCCCTATTATTTATTTACCTGCAAGCAAATGTGATTTTTTTCCCCCTAAAAGGTGAACTTATACTTTAAAGCAGTGGTCCCTAACCTTTTTGGCACCGGGGACCGGCTGCGTGGAAGAAAATGTTGCCAAGGCCCGTTTGGGGATGGCATGCGGGGGGTTAGCGACTTTTCGCGGGCAATTTGTCAGCGCATTATTTTTATTTACATTGTAGTAATAAATGAAATAGGTTAAACCCACCATAATGCAGAATCAGTGGCAGCCTACCCCCCACATTACATTCCCAACCTCCACTTTAATGTCCTCAGCCCCCCTCACATGACAGTTCTTGGTCACCCCAATTTAACTTCTTCAGGCCCCCCCCCATTACAGTCCTCAGTCCCCCCCCCCCCCCACACTCCAGTCCTCAGTTCCCCCACACACACTCCAGTCCTCAGTCCCCCCCCCCCCCCCCCCCCCCACACACACACAGCTCTGGACCCCATGCACAATACCCCCCACACACACAGAGCTCTGGACCCCCTGCACAATAAACCCCCATTCTGTATAGCTCTGTGTTCATTCCTACCTTACTTTTTGCACTTTCCTATTCAGAATCACAAGTTCATGATTGGTTGCTAGGACCACCTAGCAACCAATCACCTGCAACTCCTCTGGCATTTCCTGTCCTCTGTTCAACACTTTTTTTTCTTCTGCTTGCGGCAGCCGTTCCTGTGTGTGACTGTCATCCGGGTAGCGGTACAGTCCGCACTCGACTCGGGCATCCCCACAATTTGTCACAGCTGGGCTGTCCCTGCACGGTCAGGGTTTCTCTGCTCTACCACGCCGCACTGATTCATACAGAGGACTTGGAGGACGGGGGTGCCGCAGCCACCCGACCCCCCTAACATGTGACACCCCGGGCGAATCGCCCTGCCCCTAGTAGTTAGTATGCCACTGAATAGCGCGTCGCACGCGCCTGTCTTTCACAGCCTCACCAGCCTAGCAGCAAGTGCCGGCCGGCTATGAAAATCTGGGGGGCGGCCGAGAAGTCGCCGCAAGAGCGGTGCCGGCTGTGCCGCCCCTGCACCACTGGCCTTGTGGCAAATCCAGCCCTGGATGGAGGGCCGAGGTAACAAACAGGTGATTGGCTGCTAGGATTACGGACAGTCCTAGCAGCCAATCACCTGTTTGATAACCTCCGCCCTCCACCCAGAATTGTTCCGCCTCCCGCTGTCGGCTCTGTGAGGATTACAGAGCGACGCCAGGAGGAAGAAAAGTCTCATGCCACCTGCTTGCACCCGCGGCCCGGCAGCAAAAGGGCTGCGGCCCGGTAGTGGGCCGCGGACCGGGGGTTGATGACCCCTGCTTTAAAGGATAAATTCACCTTCTGTTACATGTTTACACCTGTATTTAGGATGTAACATGTTACTGATGCATGAGGTGCTTATGGGCACTGGCTAATAGTCTATATCAAGTAGATGTAAGGCATGTCCAAAGTCCGGCCCGTAGGCCGGGTTTCTATATGTGCCTCCCACTTTTTAAGGGACCAAAAGCAATGAGACAGATTAATATTCATAAATCAAACTTTCACTTTTTAATACTTGGTTGCAAATCCTTTGCAGTCAATTACAGCCTGAAGTCTAGAACGCATAGACATTACCAGACACTGGTTTTCACCCCCTGGTGAAGCTCTGCCAGGCCTCTACTGCAACTGTCTTCAGTTCCTGCTTGTTCTTGGAGCATTTTCCCTTTAGTTTTGTCTTCAGCAAGTGAAATGCATGATCAATCGGATTCAGGTCAGGTGATTGACTTGGCCATTGCATAACATTCCACTTCTTTCCCTTAAAGGAGTTGTAAAGGAAAAAAAATGTTTGCCTAAAATTAAAGGGATTGTAAAGGTTTGTTTTTTATTTTCTAAATAGGTTCCTTTAAGCTAGTGCATTGTTGGTTCACTTACCTTTTCCTTCGAATTCCCTTCTAAATGTTTTTTTTCTTTGTTTAATCTTCTCACTTCCTGTTCCTCCTCAGTAGAAATGAGCTTCGTATTCGAGTCAAACTCATGTTCGACTTGAACATCGTATGTTCGATCGTTCGGATTACGAATGTTTTGGGCCGTTCGCGCCAAATTTAAGTGGCGTGTCACGGCCCATAATTCACTGTGACATCGCAGTGCATTGCTGGCTGATGATTGGCCAAGCATGCACTATGACCCGCATGCTTGGCCAATCAGAGCTTTCAATAAACGGAGGGCCATAATTGGCCAAAGCCGGGTGGCTTTGGCCAATTATGGCTCGGGGGTTTAGTACATGCCCCACACAGGTCAGCCCTGTGTAGTGTGTTGCGGTGGTTAAGAGAGAGAAGACAGCGAGAGAGAGAGAGTGTCATTTTTTTGTAGGTAGATAGAGCAGGCAGGCAGGCTAGTCAGTTAAAGTTACAGTGTGAAGAAGAGGGAATGAATCTGCGCTACGGACAATTTAAATTGATGATGCGTGAACAAATTAAAATTGAGGTAAAATGTCAAAATATATATATATTTAGTGCCTGCCCCTGCATAAAGATTTCCACCTAAGTGGAAAAAAGATATTTGAGTATAGATAGCAGGTAATGGCGCCTACCTGAAGTGTTTGAATAATGTGCCAAAGAAATTATTGCCAAAAGCAAAAAGTGTAAATGATATGTGAAATACAAAGTGCTATATAGTGCTGCGCCTTGATATTAGTGATACGAAAAATTAGCAAAAACCTATGTGTATTCTAGTACGAAAACAATCAAAGAAGTCAAAGTCCAATTTCCAATCTTGTTTCATGCAAAAATTAAATAAATAAAATTAAATTAAAAATATTTTCAATATATTTTCTATGTATTTTCAATCTTGCTTCATGCAAAGTAAAGTGCTGGGTGCTTCATGCAGATAAACCGTCGGTGGGTCACTCAGTGCTTTCCCCCAATGGTCCCGCACTCACCGGATACAATCACCCCTGCAGGGGTAACAGGCTCTCACAATAAGTATCCACACTGCTATGTCTGTCAGGTGTTTACAGTTTTTTTCATATGGAATCTTTCCAACCGCTCACCTGCTCATAGAGGAGACAAATGAAAGCGCCTAATAGCGTGATACCGTTTCACAAAAGATATACTTTATTCTCATAAAAATGGGTACTCACATTTAGCATATAGTATAAAAGCCTTTAAAACGAGTGCTGTAGCTCAGAGGAAAGATCGTTCTACCGGTTTTGTCGTGCTGACGTGATCTGGAGCGCGCCCAGATGACGTCAACACGACGAAACCGGTAGAGCGATCGTTGGGCGCTTTCATTTGTCTCCTCTATGAGCGGGTGAGCGGTTGGAAAGATTCCATATGAAAAAACCTGACAGACATAGCAGTGTGGATACTTATTGTGAGAGCCTGTTACCCCTGTAGGGGTGATTGTATCCGGTGAGTGCGGGACCATTGGGGGAGAGCATTGTGTGACCCACCGACGGTTTATCTGCATGAAGCACCCAGCACTTTACTTTGCATGAAGCAAGATTGAAAATATTTTTAGGTTCAATAAGTATTTATTAAAGGTTTTCAGACAGTGAAAATAAACAAGAGGAACATATTGGACCTGACTTCCGATACAGGGGAGCCAGATCCATAAGAAGAAAACATAAAACATAGACACTCCAAAGTACACGCACAAACATGCACAAATATTCACATTATGGATATTGTGGGTGGACACATATCGATAAATCAATAAATCAAACCAGCATCCAAAGAAAATAAAAAAGGGAACTACTTTTCGAGCTCGATCCGGGCGCCCCTTCGGGATCCTGCTGCGCCCGAGAGCCAAGGAAGTGAAAGATAATGTAGCTCAAAGGGCGAGAAAAAACTGAGCTGGAGTGCTGATAGCTACCGAACAGCCATATAACGGTACCACTTCCATAAAATGTGTTCGGCCCAGTGTACCATCAGAGTGTCCGTGGGTAACTAGTCGGCCGTCAAGAGCGACCCAAGGGGAGGCCAAGAAGACCAGTAGAGAGAAAGAGGGAGGAATAATAAGAAAGAGGGTAGAAGAAGGTGGGGAAGATGGAGGAGGGGGGGGGGGGGGTTGGGGAGACGGTGTGTTCCATTCCCGCCTAGGGAAAACAATCTTTGAAAGTAAAAGAAACCAAGCCTAGAGAAGGGGTCAAAGGAGACTGCACTCCAATTCCACTTCTAAGTGCACGGTTGCGGGCTGGAGTCTAGTATCTGCAGGGGTACATTGGGCGAAAGTCTGGCCTTTAGTTTGTCCGATGTGGAGTAGTGTCTCCATAAGCTCCAAGTAAAGGAGAATTTATCATATTCGTCTAGGGATTTAGCTTGTAATTCTTCCATAAGCATGATACCATTCATTTCGCTTACCCATTCAATCAAAGTCGGAGGGGAGGGTGACTTCCAGTGCCTGGAGATCAGTTGTCTACCTGCGCTAAGACAAAATTTCAGGAGGGAATTCTTTTGAAATTTAATGAAGCCCGGGAGAATAGATAGAAGGGCAATAAAGGGAGATGGGGAGAGGGGATCTCCGTATAGTTCAGAATATATTTCAAAAATATGGTCCCAGAACGGACGGAGTAAGGCACAGTCCCACCAGACATGACAGTACGTACCTATAGCCAGGTTGCATCTCCAGCAGGAGTCAGAAGCCGATGGGAACATGACCTTGAGGGCGGAAGGGACTCTGTACCACCTAGACAGTAATTTATAATTTTTTTCTTGCGCATAACTGGACACTGAGGACTTATGGGTGAAGAGAAAGGCTGTACGCCATTCCACTTCACTGATGTGCCTCTCAAGGTCCCCTGACCATGCTGCAGTGAATTTAGGAAGGGAACCATGGGTGTGTTCTGTAATTAGTTTGTATACCAACGAGAGGGTGTGCCTTTGGGTTTCTGGCAGTGAGCATAAATGTTCAAAGCCCGTCAGGGGTCTGTGGACCTGCTTAGAAATGTGTAGTGTCCTACAATAGGTCGTCAGGTGCATTCGGGTGAGCCAGGTCAATCTAGCTGAAGGGGTAGCCCCAGGTGAGACAAAGGAGCCTGTGGAGGCATGCACGAAGCGCCGTGCCGTCGGCCAGGAAGCCCTGTCATAGTCGCCCAGAGCCCTGGTCAGTCTACTCTCGGGGAAGGCTGGGTTGTCAAACAGGGGAGTCAGTGGGCTGGGGTCAGTTGAAAGTGCCCAGGCCTCCCTCCTGCGGTACCAAAGCCCCAAGGCATCTCTGGTTAGGGGAGACAAATCTGGTATAGACCGGTACCCCCCATCGTGTCCCCAGAGAAGCGCACGGAGATCAGTTGAAGTTAAGTCCTGTTCAACCTGGGTAGCGATCTTAGTCAGGGGGCGGGGGAACCACTCCAAGAGCCGAGAAAGCACCGCAGACGCGTAGTAGAGTTCAAAGTCTGGGAGACCCGTACCCCCATTAGAGTCGGGGGAGCAGAGCAGTGAGTGTTTCAGCCTAGGGCATTTCCCCTGCCACACGAACCGAATAGCCATAGAGCGCAATGTACGAAAAAAAGCTGAGGGGAGAGCTATGGGGAGCGCTTGGAACAGGTACAGCAGCTTCGGCAGAACGTCCATTTTTAGAGTGTTCATACGCCCAAACCATGACACCGGCAGGTCCATGCGCTTCTCTGTGAGGAGCCGGAGCTTGGTTAAGAGTGGAGTATAATTTAAAGCGTATATCTCGGACAAGTGCGCTGGTATGGCAGTTCCCAAGTAGGAAATGGATTTCTCCTTCCAATGGAAGGAAAAATTAGATTTGAGAAGGGCGAGGGTACGCTGTGGTAGGGATAAGTTTAACGCTTCCGTTTTGGACAAGTTTAGTTTGTAGTTGCTGAGTCTGCCAAATCTGTCAATCTCTGCCAGAATGGATGGGATGCTCAAGTGGGGTCGAGTGACATAAAGAAGCAGGTCATCTGCGTAAAGGGAGAGCTTGCAATTAAGGGAGGGCGTTTGGATCCCATGAATATTTGGGTTAGCCCTAATCGCGTGTGCTAAGTGTTCTATCACCAGAGCAAACAGGAGAGGGGACAGGGGGCACCCCTGCCGTGTACCATTCTTGATCGATAGCATGCTTGACTGCGTGCCGTTGACCAAGATAGAGGCAGAGGGAGTGGAATACAGGGAAAGGATACGCGAGAGCATTTTTGGGCCTAATCCTATCTGGTGGAGCGTAGCTTCTAGGAAGGACCAGCTGACCCTATCAAAAGCCTTCTCCGCATCACATGAGAGAAGGCAAGATGGTAGTCCGTGTCTCTGGGCATAGGCGATGAGATGCAGGGTCTTGGTAGTGTTGTCACGGGCCTCACGGCCCAAGGCGAAGCCCACCTGGTCACCATGTATGATAGTGGGCAATAGGGGGGAAAGCCGATCGGATAGAATTTTCGTGAAGAGTTTCAGGTCAATGTTAAGGAGAGAGATAGGTCTATAATTGGAACATTGAGACGGGTCTTTACTCGATTTGGGGAGGACTACAATCTGGGCCAAAAGCAGGGATGGGGAGGGACGCACCCCCTCCTCGATGGCGTTAAAGGCCTTTGCCAGTAGGGGAGCCAGGTGGGGTGCGAAAAACTTATAAAAGCGTCCTGTAAAACCATCTGGACCGGGGCTTTTGCCATTCTTAAGTTTTTTGATAACCAGACGGAAGTCGGCCTCGGTCAGAGGAGACTCCAGCTCCTCACCAGCGGAGGCTGGTATGGACGGGAGCGCGGTGTCTGTAATATAGGAGGCTAGATCTGCCGGGGAGTCTCCGGGTATGGAGCAGGGCCTAGCGGGTTGGGGGGAGAGATTATAAAGATCGGAATAGTAGTGGCGAAATTCCTCTGCTATGGCGGAATTAGCCAACACCTTACCCCCACCGGGAGATGCAATGAAGGGTATATGTTTTCTAGCCTGCCGTGGTTGAAGAGTGTTCGCTAAGAGCTTACCGCATTTGTTGGCTTGAGAGTAATGGGTGAAGCGGCCCTTGTCTCTCGCTACCAAGGAGCGGTCAGAGAAAATTTGTAACAGGTCCCGTCTTGCACCTGTCAGTTCCACCAAAGTGGCTGCATCAGGCGATCATTTGTGTGAGTCCTCCAGGGTCGAGATAGTAGCCAGAAGGCGGGATACGTTCGCCGAACGGGCTTTCTTGAGTCTGGAGCCATGTTGGATGAATTTACCCGAAGAACACATTTAAGGGCTTCCCATTTCGTAAGTGGGTTGGTGTCATCATGGGCATGATTTGCGTTGAAGTTCGCAAGGGTTTGAACTATGTTGTCCGTGCAGGTCGGGTCTGTGAGGAGATTGTCATTGAGCCTCCATGGGGTTCTGGGCCTAGGGGGTGGAGCCCTCCCTAGCTCCACATGTACCGGGGCATGGTCCGACCAAAGTGTAAGACCAATGGAAGCAGAAGGCGAGAGGTCCAGCAATGATTGTGAAATGAGTATATAATCTAGTCTGCTGTATGTGGAGTGGGCAGGGGAATAGTATGTGTAGTCCCTGGCGGAGGGGTGAAGGACTCTCCAGACATCCACCAGGGAGAGATCAGTAAGGAGAGTGCGCAGCCTGGTCAGGGAAGCCAATGAAAGCGAGGACTTACCAGCCGACGTGTCTATGCGGGGTACCAGAGCCACGTTGAAGTCACCGCCCAGGATCATGTTGGTCGTGCTAAACTTCCTCAAGCGGGATGTCATGGAGGCGAAGAACTGTTGTTGGTCCTGGTTGGGAGAGTACACATTAATTACAGTGTATATCACATTCTTGTATGACAATTTAAGAAAAATAAATCGCCCCTTAGCGTCTATGAGGGTATCTAGAACATCTGGTGTGAAGGAGGCATGAAATGCAATGGAGACCCCTTTTGGACTTTGCAGACGGGTTAGTGCTGTGGAACCGAGTGGGGTATTGCTTATGAAGAAGGGTGGGGACAGAATCCGATCTGAAGTGGGTTTCTTGGAGAAGGAGGATCTGGGTACGTAATTTATGGAAATGGAATACTATCTGCCTTCGCTTCTCTGGGACATTAAGACCCCTGCAGTTCAGGGAGGATACTGTCAGGAAATTAGAGGAGGCCATAAGTGAAACAGTAGAAGGGGGTAAAAGCAACTTACCGGGAACGAGCACACCGTCTCCAGAGCATGGGGAAGGGGGGGGGAGGGGCGACAGTGGGTAGAGGACCCAGGGTAAAGTAAAGAGAAAAGGATAAAGAGGGAAACACAGAAAACATTGGGCCGGAATGGCCGCACTAACATTGTTGCTAGAAATATTTCAGCTGACACCGCAAGGGGGGCTGAAGGTCCTAGGTGGGGTAACATGGGTGCCGCACGGAGAGGCACACGCACACTTTAAACATCAAACATTTACAAAAATTCAATAACGGTATTCATAACTAACTAGAACCCCTGCAGGACTTCTTGCTGAAAGATAACATGCACGCTAAGCATGGGGGATATCCCCCTCCCAAGTACATTGGTAGATCTGCATCCTACAGGGTAATGTGGTAAACATCTGAACACGCCTTGGTGACAAGGGTGAGACTTCTAAAAAAACAGCATAGGGAAGGGAGAGGCGGGAGGTGGCCCGCCTAAGTTGGGATGGGTCAAGGCACAGTTTGCTGATATGATCCAAGGGGAAACCAGGGGCCCCCAGGCCGGAGAGGGCCCAGAAAGAGGGGAGGCCGCCACCCCCCCACAGTCCAACCACCCCCCCAGCCCAGCGTCCCTCCAAAACCAAATGTCTCAAACAGTTAGGATCTTAGCAGACTAAAGTCCATGAGCAGCAATATACAGTGACCCAGATGGCATGGGGGGCCAGGTCAACTCATCCATCAGGGGTCTTGGCGGTCTCCGACCTGGATCGTCGAGGTTTCTTAGATTGTCTCTTCCAGCCGGAGGAGAGTTGAAAGCCCGGGGTGGCTGCTCGCAGTGGCCAGTCTGGGATGGAGATCTGCGGGAGCTCAAAGGCACCCAAGAATCTGGGGAGATCACCCAGCGAGCGAAAAACCACCGACTTTCCATCATGGGAGGCTGACAGCTGAAAAGGGAAGCTCCAACGGTACTTAATGTTCTTAGCTTGCAGGGCTCCAGTAAGGGGCTTCAGGGCCCGACGTAAGTCGAGCGTCAGTTTGGAGACATCAGGCAGCAGATGGATGCGAGTGTCATTGAAAAGGATGTCCTCCTGCATACGTTCGGCTTGCATGATAGCTTCCTTAACAGCAAAGAAGTGAACCCTGCAAATCACATCTCTGGGGTGATCCGGGCTGGGGTTCCTGGGGCCCAGAGCTCTGTGCACTCGGTCCAGCTCCATGGGGGCCTCCTTCTCCTTCTGCAGTAGGTCATTAAACAGGGCCACCACTGCTAGGGCCAGATCCTTGGTCTCAACCGACTCAGGGAGGCCGCGAATGCGAATGTTATTGCGTCTGGCTCTGTTCTCCTGGTCGTCCTGGGATAGCATAAGCTGTTGTATCTGGACAGTGTGGTCATTAAGGATAGGCTCATGGGATTGCAAGGTGGCCACAGTCTCCTCCATACGCTGCTCTACTTCCTCCAGCCTGTCAGTAACATCCCTGCGCAGCTCAGAAATCTCCTGTTTGTAGGATCTCTCCATATGCTGAACGCAGGCCTCAAGGTCATGTCTGGTAGGTAGGGTTTTGATATAGGCCTCAAGGTCCCAGCCTCCATAGGAGCGGTGAGAGTCTGCCCGGCCGAACGGATGGAGCCAGCATCGGAGTCGGGGGGGGGGGAGCTAGCCCTCTGTCTGGTCTTCATACCTGATGCTGAGCGCTGCGAAGAGGCTCCATGAGAGGCCGCGTGGGATCCGGAAGGACGGGCCGCCGCCATCTTGGCTGGAGATGTGCCGCGCTGCTCCGGCCGGATTTTAGCAAAGAATCGGTCGATTTCACCGTCCCTGCCCGGATCGGTGTTGCGGTGAGTCTCACCCCCTCCCTTCCGACCCATCACCAGAGTGTCTGGCGTGTCAGGGCTGCTGTTAGGGCCGTTATGCTGGCAGTGTGTGCGGGAGCTCCAGGCACAAGCGTCCTACTCCTCCATGCGTCAAGCCACGCCCCCTTGAAAATATTTTTAATTTTATTTATTTATTTAATTTTTGCATGAAACAAGATTGGAAATTGGACTTTTTTGACTTCTTTGATTTTTTTGATTGTTTTCGTACTAGAATACACATAGGTTTTTGCTAATTTTTCGTATCACTAATATTAAGGAGCAGCACTATATAGCACTTTGTATTTCACATATCATTTACACTTTTTGCTTTTGGCAATAATTTCTTTGGCACATTATTCAAACACTTCAGGTAGGCACCATTACCTGCTATCTATACTCAAATGAAGTTACAGTGTGTAGAGGATATATATGCATCCCAGGTGTTGTATTGTATTTATACACTGTATAGTTTAGCTAGATCCGCTCTTCCCAATTTACTGACAGGCAGGCAGGTGATTGTGCTAGCTGCAGTATTCTCATGTGGTGTACTGCCTGTGTCCTCTGCAGTGTGCACCTAAAGCTATGTTGTGTGTGTACTGCCTGTGTCCTCTGCAGTGTGCACCTAAAGCTACATGGTGTGTGTACTGCCCATGTCCTCTGCAGTGTGCACCTGAAGCTACGTGGTGTGTGTGTACTGCCCGTGTCCTCTGCAGTGTGCACCTAAAGATACGTGGTGTGTGTACTGCCATTGTCCTCTGCATTGTGCACCTAAAGTTACGTGGTGTGTTTGTACTGCCTGTGTCCTCTGCATTGTGCACCTAAAGTTACGTGGTGTGTTTGTACTGCCTGTGTCCTCTGCAGTGTGCACCTAAAGCTACGTGGTGTGTGTACTGCCTGTGTCCTCTGCAGTGTGCACCTAAAGCTACCTGGCGTGTGTACTGTATGTTTCGGTGCTATTTTTCTCAATGATTTTCATCCATATTGCAGGGACCAGACAATACATTAAAGCCGCAAGCAGTTTTAAATTACTTTAGTAATCTCATTTTGTGCAGGGACAGTTCTAAACACGTGCCACTTTAAAGGCATACTATAGACACCCAGCAGGTACGATATTTAAAGGAATTTTTCATGTTTTTTTTTTTTTTCACTTTAAGCATCATTAAAATCACTGCTCCAGAAAAAAACTACCGTTTTAAAAAACTTTTATTTCCATTGATACATGTTCCCTGGGGCAAGACCCGGGTTCTCAAACACGTTTTACGACAATAACTTGCATATTAGGCTTTTAAAATTAGCACTTTTGAATTTGAACGTTCGAGTCCCATAGACGTCAATAGGGGTTCTGGTTCTAAATGTTTATGCGAACTGTCGGTCCGTTCGAAGGTTCAGGTGCGAACCGAACGGGGGGGGGTGTTTGGCTCATCCCTACTCCTCAGTAAGGTGTTCAGTAAGCTGTTCTAAATGACTTTCCACCGCTCGGATAATGGTGTCAACCTTACTGAGGAGAAACAGGAAGTGAGAATTTCAAACAAAGAAAAAAGACATTTAGAAGGGAAATTGAAGGAAAAGGTAAGTGAAGCAACAATGCACTAGCTTAAAGGAACCAATTTAGAAAATAAAAGACGAATCTTTACAACCCCTTTAATGTCTGCAAGGTAGACAGACAGAATAGTGTAATGATTCTGTTAAAAAACAAGTAAATACCTATAAAATAAAAAACAAGTAAATACCTATAAAATTCCTTCATCTATATCACCTCCAGTTCCCAGGAGGGGGGCGAGCACGTCACTGACCAACGCAGTAAAGCCTCCCTTCATGGTGGTGAGTAACAATCAGACAAGCAGGAAGAGAACAGAACAGAGAAGAAATAGAGCAACTTCTGAGCAAAAACGAACAATGAGGAAGTGAAAAGAGGTATGTCTGCAGGTAAAGGATGCTTATTATAAAAAAATAAACCTTTACAACCCCTTTAAACTCTTTGGTTGCTTTTGCAGTATGTTTTAGGTCATTGTCCACCTGCACTGTGAAGCGCCGTCCAATGAGTTCTGAAGCATTTGTCTGAATATGAGCAGATCATATTGCCCGAAACACTTCAGAATTCATCCTGCTGCTTTTGTCAGCAGTCACCTCATCAATAAATACAAGAGAACCAGTTCCATTGACAGCCATACATGCCCACACCATGACATTACCATCACCATGCTTCACTGATGAGGTAGTATGCTTTGGATCATGAGCAGTTCCTTTCCTTCTCCATACTCTTCTCTTCCCATCACTCTGGTACAAGTTGATCTTGGTCTTATCTGTCTATAGGATGTTGTTCCAGAACTGTGAAGGCCTTTTTAGATGTTGTTTGGCAAACTCTAATCTGGCCTTCCTGTTTTTGAGGCTCACCAATGGTTTACATCTTGTGGTGAACCCTCTGTATTCACTCTGTTGAAGTCTTCTCTTGATTGTTGACTTTGACAGACATACACCTCCCTCCTGGAGAGTGTTCTTGATCTGGCCAACTGTTGTGAGGGGTTTTTTCTTCACCAGGGAAAGAATTCTTCTGTCATCCACCACAGTTGTTTTCCGTGGTCTTCCGGGTCTTTTCGTGTTGCTGAGCTCACCGGTGCGTTCTTTCTTTTTAAGGATGTTCCAAAACAGTTGATTTGACCATACCTAATGTTTTTGCTATCTTTCTGATGGGTTTGCTTGAGCAGCCAATTGTCCCATTACTTTTGGTCCCTTAAAAAGTGGGAGGCACATATACAAACTGTTGTAATTCCTACACCGTTCCCCTGATTTGGATGTAAATACCCTCAAATTAAAGCTAACAGTCTGCAGTTAAAGCACATCTTATTTGTTTCATTTCAAATCAATTGTGGTGGTGTACAGAGCCAAAAAGATTAGAATTGTGACAATTGTCCCAATATTTATGGACCTGACTGTGTGTGTGTGTATCTATCTATCTATCTTTTGTGACCCCCAACGAATCCCAGAGCTCCGCTCAGGGCTAAGCCCCAGCCCGCAGGAAAGCTGCCAGACATTTTCCGGTCTGCAGCTACAGAGATCGTGAAATGTCTCAGTGCCTGTGATTGGCACTACGTGCTGTCAGCTTCCCAGAGGGTGGAGTTGTGAACACGACCAAGCTCATCTTTAGTCCTGAGCAGCGCTTGGGGATTCTTTGGGGCCACAAAAGAGATTATATCTATATATCTCCACATAACACGCCCAAGCTTATCCTTAAGTCTCATACACAGATTTTCATTGGATACGATCGTGTGTGCGGGCCCTTAGACTTCAGCACACACAGCAGTGTGTCGGCAAGTTTTTTTTCAATTGAGATAAATACATTGTAGAATTTCGGTTAATGTCAGTTGGTCAAAATCAGTTATAAATATATTTGGACACAACATGTATACTCAGTGTTATGTTCCTGTTCATATTTTTTTAACTGAAAAGTTGACAGACAACCTTTATTACCAATAATATGTACTGTACTTTACAATGTTCCTGACATATATTTCAGATTCCTGGATTAAATTTTATTTTCCATCTGGCCTTCAGATATGAAAGACAGAGTGATTTAACACCTGTTTAGATTTGTCATCAATGTGTCGAAATGAAAAGTATGCCGTTTGCAATAAACTTTTCATAAAATAGTTAATTTGCATTTAAAGAGGAGTTCTACCCAAATTTGGAACTTCAGCTTGTTCCACTCCTCACCCCCTTACATGCCACATTTGGCATGTAATTTTTTTTGGGGGGGGGAGTGGGGGCTTCAGGAGGAGTGGGACTCCCTGTCCCACTTCCGCCGAGGGCTGGTAAGGCGATTAAGCTTAATCGCCTTACTTCAGCCCCTCCCCTAGGTGATCGTCCTAGACGATCGCCTGTCGAATCAGCGGCGAGCCGCGCGTGCATGCGCAGTGCGGCTCGCGCATGCGCAGTGGGTGCCTGGCCGTGAAGCCGAAGGCTGTCACGGCGGGTGCCCACAGTAGCAATGAGGATGCCGGCCGGGGAGGGGCGGAGCGGAGCCCCGGCCGGCGCATCGCTGGAACGCTGGAGCAGGTAAGTGTCTGTTTATTGAAAGCCAGCACCTACACTTTTTGAAGCTGCTGACTTTTAATAAACACCAAATTTGGCTGGAACACCCCTTTAAGTTTAATGGTTCAAAGAATGACAGGCAAAATGGTCTGCCCTCACGCATTTTCACTTCACCAAAGTTCACTTCAGATCCTTAGAATGTCTAACTTGAAACAAGAACGCAAATGAGATGTTCTGCGTTTCCTCATAGTATACTTATTCCATGTCGGTTACTCAGGCAATACCTAAGGCATTGTTTAACCCAAAAACAAACATTTATTATATTGCAGCTCACCAATTCTTAGATGTGATGGCTGTATTAGTTTTCCTCTTAAGGCTTTTTCTTCTGAAGCGGAAAACCCCCCCAGCTGTAACTGCTTTTAAAGTGTGATCTGTAATTTGTTAGTGGTTCTAAATAAACTGGTTCTGCATAAACAATAAACATTCACCCAACAATGCTGCTATGCCTCCTCTCCTCACCCCTCCAGAGTTTCACCTCACTAATACAGGAGGTGTGTTGCTGGCTAGACGACCAAGTGAAAAAAAAATGGAAAAAAGCCAAAGAAAAGAAAACTGACGCAGCCACCACATCTAATGATTGGTAAGCTGCAATATATTGCATTTCTTTTTCCTACATCACGGGACACTGAGTCAGGCTAATATTCATTACCTGCTGGGTTATACTCCATCATCAGGTGAATAGACACTGGTAGACCAAGGTCTTTAGACAGGAAGTGATCCCCTATATCAGTGGTCATCAACCTTGTCCTGCAGGGCCCACTAACAGGCCAGGTTTGAAAGAAAACTGAAATACATCACAGGTGATATCATTTGCTGCTCAGTGATTGCAGTATTCTAGTCTGCATCTCCCCAAGGTAATACATAAAACCTGGCCTGTTAGTGGGCCCTGCAGGAATGGTTGATGACCACTGCCCTATATAACCCCTCCAATACAGGAATTTACTTCAGTTTTTTATCAGTGTCTACAAGGTGGATGGCATGTTTGTTTGAGCTCTCTGAGCTCCAGGTCTCTAGTCCCATGAAATATTCAAAAAATGAATCAAGGGATTGACCGATTGGATCTATTTGACACAAGCTTTACAGCTTAGATAAATGGTTCCCGAGCCTCGCAAAGAAGACTCAAGATCCTGCAAGGTTTTGTCTGTAAGCTGCCTCCGGGCGATGGACCCTGGGAAGTGGGATCCTGAACACTAGAGCGCAAATGCATTCCTGCAGGGTGCTGTACAGGTCCAAGGGAGTGGAACCTAAACATGAAAAGGGTACCCAGTCCTTAAAGGTCCTCAAGTGACAGGAACCCGTCATGATGGGTGAAGATTGGGCTCTTACTTAAGCTGCTCGATTTATTTATATGTATATATATATATACATATATATATATTGTCATGGACCTTGAGATACCAAAGTGTCTCTACTTGACATCTGTTACACAGGAGAGGGTGGCTAATAAATCATAATTCATGTATGGCAGCAGGTGAGACATTGTGGATAGTACATATTGCAGGATTTCTTGGGATATTATCAGGTGTAAATATCTTCTGTCTGTCTAAAGATGTGGAGTGGAACTGAATCAGCCTGGTTCCTAAACCTCTCCTTAGGTATGCTAATGCACCACCAGCCAGCTTTCTATTCCTAAAGGTTAATGGATCTATTGTGGGTGTAAAGCCCTGTGTTTACACTTAAAAGATGGTGTATTGTTTTAAGGTCAGAAGTCTCCTGTCAGGAGTATTGGATTAGCATGTCATTATCTAAAAGAGTGTAATCTCTCAGAGATAGTAATGACCTCCTCGCTATGCGGAGCCAAGCTGGCTAGATGACGTATTCTGTTACAATTGGTGATTAAGTCATGTTAGGTGGATCAGTGCCGAAATGTCTCTGTATGGAAACTCCAGTGTGTGGAAAGGGGGTGGAGATTTCATTGTTCTTTGATTGATGACAAGCTTGTAAACTGTATAAAAGTGTGCTGTGTACTTTCAATAAATGAGTCCTGTTTGAACATACATACAGCCTGCCTGGTGCGTGTTCTAATGGGTCCGATCGGCACATACAGTACCTGCCGCCGAGAATGTGTTTTTAGCACGACAGCATCTCGCTTATTCTCGACGACAGGGTGCCGACATCTCACACTCGCTGGAATAGTAAAAGCACATTTCAGCGAGCGTGTCATAGAAGCGACGGGGATCCGACTTGGATTCCCGCCAATTCTACACGTGGGCGGCGTTTGGTATGAATCTTGAGGGGGAACTCCCTGCCGGATTTCAAATAAAAATCCGGCATGGATTCCCCCCCTCAGGAGCATACCGGGGCCTTGGGTCTGGTATGGGTTGTAAGGAGATCCCCCTACGCCGAAAAAACGGCGTGGGGGTCCCCCCACAATCCATACCAGACCCGTATCCAAAGCACACCGGCCGGCCAGGAAAGGAGTGGGGGCGAGCGAGCCCCCCCCCCCTCCTGAGCCGTACCGGGCAGCATGCCCTTAACATGGGGGGGTCAGGTGCTCTGTGGCAGGGGGGCGCACTGCGGCTCCCCCACCCCAGAGCACCCTGTCCCCATGTTGATGAGGACAGGGCTCCTTCACGACAACCCTGGCCGTTGGTTGTCGGGGTATGCGGGCGGGAGGCTTATCGGAATCTGGGAGCCCCCTTTCATAAGGGGGCCCCCAGATACCGGCCCCCCACCCTAAGTGGATGAGTATGGGGTACATCGTACCCCTACCCATTCACCTGCAAGAAAAGTGTAAACACAAATAAACCACACAGGGTATTAAAATATTTTATTAGTCTGCTCCGGGGCCCCCCCTCTCTTCTTTAGCTCTTTCACGAGGGGGGCTTGCTTCTTTGACGTCTTCGGGTGGGGGCCGCTCTTCCCGCCATCTGGTTCTCTTCCACCGCCGGGGGAGGGGTCGTCTACGGCCAGGGTGGGTACCGCTGTTCTTCGCCGCCGTCTGGTTCTCTTCCGCCGCCGGGGGGTCGCTTTTATAAAAGCGCCCACCCCCCGGCGGGCTTCCTCCGACGTCTTCGGCGGGGGGTGGTGTGCTTCTGTCTTCTTCTTGCTTCTTCTTCTTCTGTCTTCTTGCTTCTTCTTCTGTCGCCTTCTGCTGTCTTCGCTTCTTATTTCCTTTAGATGTTGACACGTCGCTTCCTTTCGCTGCAATGCCCACGTGGGTAGGTACCGGAGCATGATGGGACTGTGACGTCGTAGGTGGCCTATATAAGTTGGTGCGAGTTGCCGTACCCGGCATTGCAGCGAAAGGAAGCGACGTGTCAACATCTAAAGGAAAGAAGAAGAAGCGAAGACAGCAGAAGGCGACAGAAGAAGAAGCAAGAAGGCAGAAGAGGCAAGAAGAAGACAGAAGCACACCACCCCCCGCCAAAGACGTCGTAGGAAGCCCGCTGGGGGGTGGGCGCTTTTATAAAAGCGCTCCCTCCCCCCATCGGCGGAAGAGAACCAGACAGCGGCGAAGAACACCGGCAAAGAAGACGTCGGAGGAAGCCCGCCGGGGGGGGGCGCTTTTATAAAATCCCCCCCCCCCCCCCCCCCCCCCCCCCGGCGGCGGAAGAGAACCAGATGGCGGGAAGAAGAGCGGCCCCCACCTGAAGACGTCAAAGAAGCAAGCCCCCCCCCTCGTGAAAGAGCTAAAGAAGAGAGGGGGGGCCCCGGAGCAGACTAATGAAATATTTTAATACCCTGTGTGGTTTATTTGTGTTTACACTTTTCTTGCAGGTGAATGGGTAGGGGCACCCCATACTCATTCACTTAGAGTGGGGGGCCGGTATCTGGGGGCCCCCCTTATGAAAGGGGGGTCCCAGATTCCGATAAGCCTCCCGCCCGCATACCCCGACAACCAACGGCCAGGGTTGTCGGGAAGGGGCCCTGTCCTCATCAACATGGGGACAGGGTGCTCTGGGGTGGGGGGGTCGCAATGCGCCCCCCTGCTCCAGAGCACCTGACCCCCCCATGTTGAGGGCATGCTGCCCGGTACGGCTCAGGAGGGGGGGCGCTCGCTCGCGGTTTCAGCATTTAAAAAATGGAGATGAAAGAAATATAATCTAGTTTGTTTCTTGCAGGTTGGGAGAATTGTGGAGAGTTCAGAGGCTATAACAGAAATCCTTAACAATCAGGAGCTTCTGAAACAAATCATCATGTGTATTGGCGGTGACAAGATTTCTGTGGCAAAGGAGGTGAGTGCTGCCAAAGGAAAGAAAAATCTTTAGTTCAGCCTTGCACTTTGCAGCTGTGTTTACTTGACCACTTGCATCCTAAAGAATCTCTGTAAGGGCTCTTTCACACAGACATGTTCATGTACGGTCCACGCTTTGATCAGTAGGGATCGCTCTGTTGATCCCGCTAAGCAGGCAGATGGCAGCTCCATCTCTGCACACTGTGCAGGGACAGACCTTTCAGAGCTCCGCTCTCCCCTATGGGGGATCGGATGAAGACAGACCGTAGAGTCTGTTTTCATCCGATCCGATACGCCAGACGGATAGAAAATAGGGTTTCCATCCATCTGAATTTAGCAGCTCGGAGTGGGTCAGATGTCAGCGCACATGTCACCGCTGACCTCCGTCACTCCATAGACATCTTGGGTATCACCATAGCTCCCATGATTTCAGGTAGTCAGGTAGGAGTGAATTGGGAGCATGCACCTGTACGCAAATCTGTTTCTGTGACCTTTTTTTTTGTTTTTTTTAATTTAAAATACATTTTTTAGCAAATACTGATTTTAAGTGTCAGAAAAATATTTAGGCATGAAGAGGTTAATTGGTTTCTGTTCTAAATTGGCCCTAGTATGTGTATGTATGAATGTGAGTTAGGGACTGATGTAAAAGTACAATATACAGGGGTGTGGCCTGGAGAGCGATGGAGTAAGACATGGGCAGTGTGAGCTCCTCTTGCTGAAACTCCTGTAAGCTATCCTGAATGCGAATCCGCAGCAGAATTTACCCAAATAATATCGCTCTGGGTGCCTGCCAGCGCAGAGATTATGTCCCCGCCTAAAAGGAACACCGAGACAGTCGACAAGCTTGCGAAATACCACCGGCAAGAAAATGACCAACAGGCCGAAGATGGTGCCAACACGTGCTCGGATACAGCCAAAGTGCTTGATGACATAGCAGCACTACAAGGCACCCTCACAGCCAAAATTGACGAGGTGAAAAGAGACATCTTCCTTCTCCGGCAAGACTTCTCCAAACTTAAGGACAGTCACGAAGACTGAAACACGCATAGGGTTGACATGCAGAGGCAAATCCAACAACTGCACTCGCATCAAGACGACATGGAGAATCGCCTGAGAAGATGCAATCTACGGTTCATAGGTCTCCCAGAAAAATCAGAAGGTACCGACCCTGCGGAGTATCTGGAATCTCTCCTGACTAAAACCTACAGCAGTGAGGCCTTCTCTGTGATTTTCGCAGTGGAACGGCCCACCGTATTCGGTAGAGATCCCCCCACCCTACTGGCACGCCCCTCGTACATTTTTTGAGGACTTGGCCACGGCTACAGCGTGGCTAGACCAGCGGGGCCGCCCTGCCTAACAGACCTGACAATCCAGTGAGTATAACCACATGCCGGAACTACAGAACATACCAGACCCTGCTATATGGGCCTCATATGGGGTGCTCTACTTACACCAAGTACTGTCTACTACAGGGTCTAACATGTTTCAATCACTCAAAGACAAATACTCTCTCCCGCACCACCTACTGTTTAGGTACCTGCATCTTCGCCATGCTATATGGTCCCAGTTTAGGAACCTTGCTGCTATACTGGACACCCCCTGGTCCTGATTATACTTCTGGGCACAGAACCCTCTAAACTTATATCTACTCTGTACTCTACAATTAGACTACCATGTCTAGCTGGAGCAGTGGCCCAGAGGGCTAAGACGGGATGGGAACAGGATATTGGGGCCATCAGTGGCTCGAATGATGGGGGCAAGCTTACTGAGGAGGAACAGGAATTTGGACCAGGCTTGTGTCTGTGCTTGTGTCTTGGTTTTAATTAAGGAGAATAACGTTTCTACATTAAGGGGGATGTAGACCCTGAGGCTCCTCGTGATCAGCATCCCCAAATATTTGCACAGATCCTCCTCTCTTGCACTGTCTAGCTGGGGAAAGCCAGCTAACACAGTCAGGGTAGCCAACCTGCACATACTCAGTCAGGGCTCGACAAACCCCAGGCTCCAGGTCACATTGGCGACTAGAATTAGCGACCTGGCTCCACGCATGTACGGGGGACAGGGGACCAGAGCAGCATGGGGCGGGGGAATAGAGGAGCACGAGGACCTGAGAAGCATGGGGCGGGGGAATAGAGGAGAAGGGGGACCTGAGCAGCATGGGGCAGGGGGGATAGAAGAGCACAGGGACCTGAGCAGCATGGGGGGACTAGAGGAACACGAGGACCAGAGCAGCATGGGGTGAGGGAATAGAGGCACATGGGGACCAGAGCAGCATGGGGTAGGGGAATAGAGGAGAACAGGGACCAGAGCAGCATGGGGGTGGAATAGGGGAGCATGCAACCAAAATACTGGCTTCTAACTTTTTTAGCTGGCTCCTAGATTCCAAGCAAATTTGTCCATCCCTGTGCTCAGTTGTGTCTTTTTTTTGGAACCCAGAAGACTGTAGGGGATGGAGGAGAACTTCAGAGTGGTTACCTGAAACATTGGGGACCTGCTCAACCTCAATACCCACTCCTCAATTGTGCCAATTTTTCCAGAGGAGCAGGGGACGAATCTATAAAACAGAACTTTATCTTTTGGGTGGAGCTCCCCTTTAAGTCATGATGAGCCACTGCAACTAATGAGCAACTTCACATTCTCAGGAGTACATTCAAATATGGTAGCCGCGAGTAAAGTTGCTTTTTTTTATAAATTAAAGTGGCAGTTTGAGGCATAACACCAAACATTCAGTTTGGAAGTGGATTCGTACAACTTGGTAAAGTGATTTGATGTCACTGTATTCTTTTTTTTCACAGAAATAGATATCTTAATACCATGTTTTTGTAACACTCAATTATTGCTTGCTTATATATTTTGTATTCATTTTTTAGGCTATTAAATCCCTTTCCAAAATCAGTCGGAGTACGTCTGGCCTTGATGTGCTCTTTGGAAGCAACTTGTTAGCCAGCCTAAAAGCTGTAATGGCTGTCAGTGATGTGGTGCGATATAGAGTATATGAGGTAAGTGGATAGTAAATATATGCATGGATATGTTTTAAATACACTTGTAATCAGCCATTAGAAATCGCCTGTTGGGTAGCTTCAGCTTTTTCCTTGAGTGCTGTCTTCTAGTCAGCAAATCTTTATTTTGTCTAAGAAGTTGGTTCTTGGCCTTGCCGCTTTGCATACATTGTATTGGCGCATTATTGTCATGGGCTGCCTCACAAAACAGCAGAAATTTACAAGAGGGGCAAGCATTGGATTCCCGTATGCAATTGAGATTTATGTACGTTTCAGATCTGTTTGGGAACAAAGCTGTAGCTACCTTCTGGAAGTGTCGGTCTAATATTTTTAAAGTGATCTGCCTCTCCTGCAAAAACACAGACCAGGGACGTAGTAGATGTAATGTTCTTCATTATTACAGAGAGGAGTTATTAGAGAGAAAAGAGTTCTTCCTGTGTGTTCACATGGTTCATATACATATTTCCTTGTCTTTGTCAGTTAGTAGTGGAGATATCATCTATGTCGGCAGAGTCTCTAAGCTTCTGTGCAAACAGCGGGATCCTATCACAGTTGCTGGATGAGCTTACTGGGGCTGATGTGCTAGTCAGGTAAGAGTTTAAACACCTAAAACTTGCTTTATTCTGTACTTATCTTCTCAGGATCTTTGTGATCTGTGCAGTCCTATTTGGATTTCCTGACAGATTCAAGGTCTCTCAAGAAATACTTATTTCCATTGAATGACAGGAGGGTGTTCAAAGGTCCCAGCAGTGACTCATTTTAAAGGGTGAAAATGTTTATTCTATTCTTTGCAATAGAAGACAAGCTAGGAAACAAATTCAGTACATGAAACGGGGCTTCTGTGTTTGTTTTTAAATAAAACTAGTCACTTTCATAAGATTTAGAACTGTTTTTTTTTTTTTTACTATGCATATAAAATCTAATACAGGGTGCACATTTGACATAAGATTCATAGGTCAAAGAAAGCACAAGAGACACAGTTTACTTGTCTCTGATGGAAGCTTTGTACAGAAGAGCTATGTAAACAGAACAGGAAGGCAGGGAACGATGTCACTGTCTGGCACTAGAGGTACTGAGCTGTGTAAAAAAATAAATTGTAATCCCTGACCATAGTGAATAAAGAAAATATGTACAAAGCCACTATACTTTGCCTTTTTATTGATTTAAATGTTAATGACTTTTATGTGGCTTTTTAAATAGATTCTGCTTAGTGGGGTTCTTTTTTAACCACTACCTGCCTGGCCCATTGTAACAAAATGCCTGGGCAGGTGCTCTTTTACCCCAGGTGAATTTCATATGATGTCCTCCTGTTCACCCGCCTCACGTGTGCCCCTCACATCTGTTGATACTGCACTACCCTGGGGTCAGTATGAAAAAAAAAATTATACCATTTACATTTTTTTTTAACATACTGTCATCAGTCAGTGTCTCCAATCACCGCCACACCAGTCGCATTGTCCCTGATCACCACCACATCAGTCACTGTGTCCCTCATCACTGCTACAGCAGTCGCCATAAGAACTTGTTCACTCTCTGAAGAGCCATCCATTTCTGGATCGCTCTTCAAGCATTTGACAGGCAATGAGGAGACATTGGGGTTAAATTACTAAAACACAGAGTGCAAAATCTGCTGCATCTGTGCTTCTCTGGAAGCTGATTGGTCTCTTTGTCAAAGCTTAATTGAATAAGCTGAAGTTAGACGCTAATTGGCTACCATGCAGATCTGCACCAGATTTTGCACTCTCCAGTTTTAGTAAATCAATCCCATTGTATTGCCTCCTCACCACCTGATTTAACCCTTTGGACTTTGTGCAAGCAACTCTATTCACTTGAATGGGTCATGATTGGCGGGTGTACAGGGGGTATAATTTCTGCTACAGCTGAGAAACAAAGCTTTGCAGCCATGGCATGTGTACACCACAACCCCTGTATTTGCAGCTAAAGGGGTTAGTGGTTGAGGCGTGGTAAAGATATGGCCTGCTTCCTTTACTAACCTGGCCTGTTTTTTGGACCAATCCTTTGCCTGTTTGCTGACCATGTCTATGCCTGCGCCTCAATTGACCCATCTGTACATCCCATTGAATACGTTCCTATGAGACACCAGTCCCAGCCATCCCCCGAGTACAACTGCACTCCTGAAACCACAGGAACTCTTTTGTTCTTCCTTTCTTTAGCCTCATGTGCTTCTTGGCCAGCGAACATGACATTCCTGGGGCAGCCACGTATAAGGCTTGCTTGGCTTAAAGGATATGTGACTGTATTAGGTGACACTAAGCTACAGTGCCTTGCGAAAGAATTCGGCCCCCTTGAACTTTGCGACCATTTTGTGAAGAATCAACAAGTGGGACACAATAATGAAGTGGAACGAAATTTATTGGAGATTTCAAACTTTTTTAACAAATAAAAAACTGAAAAATTGGACGTGCAAAATTATTCAGCCCCTTTTAATTTCAGTGCAGCAAACTCTCTCCAGAAGTTCAGTAAGGGTTCTCTGAATGATCCAATGTTGACCTAAATGACTAATGATAAATAGAATCCACCTGTGTGTAATCAAGTCTCTGTATAAATGCACCTACACTGTAATAGTCTCAGAGGTCACGCAGAGAGCATCATGAAGAACAAGGAACACACCAGGCAGGTCCGAGATACTGTTGTGGAGAAGTTTAAAGCCGGATTTGGATACAAAAAGATTTCCCAAGCTTTAAAGATCCCAAGGAGCACTGTGCAAGCGATAATATTGAAATGGAAGGAGTATCCGACCACTGCAAATCTAAGAAGACATGGCTGTCCCTCTAAACTTTCAGCTCATGCAAGGAGAAGACTGATCAGAGATGTAGCCAAGAGGCCCATGATCACTCTGGATGAACTGCAGAGATCTACAGCTGAGGTGGGAGACTCTGTCCATCGGACAACAATTAGTCGTATACTGCACAAATCTGGCCTTTATGGCAGAGTGGCAAGAAGAAAGCATTTCTTAAAAATATCCATAAAAAGTGTTGTTTAAAGTTTGCCACAAGCCACCTGGGAGACGCACCAAACATGTGGAAGAAGGTGCTCTGGTCAGATGAAACCAAAATCGAACTTTTTGGCAACAATGCAAAACGTTATGTTTGGCGTAAAAGCAACACAGCTCATCACCCTGAACACACCATTCCTACTGTCAAACATGGTGGTGGCAGCCTCATGGTTTGAGCCTGCTTTTCTTCAGCAGGGACAGGGAAGATGGTTAAAATTGATGAGAAGATGGATGGAGCCAAATACAGGACCATTCTGGAAGAAAACCTGATGGAGTCTGCAAAAGACCTGAGACTGGGACGGAGATTTGTCTTCCAACATGACAATGATCCAAAACATAAAGCAAAATCTACAATGGAATGGTTTACAAATAAACATATCCAGGTGTTAGAATGGCCAAGTCAAAGTCCAGACCCGAATCCAATCGAGAATCTGTGGAAAGAACTGAAAACTGCTGTTCACAAACGCTCTCCATCCAACCTCACTGAGCTTGAGCTGTTTTGCAAGGAGGAATGGGTCAAAAATTTCAGTCTCTCGATGTGCAAAACTGATAAAGACATACCCCAAGCGACTTACAGCTGTAATCGCAGCAAAATGTGGCGCTACTAAGTATTAACTTAAGGGGGTTGAATAATTTTGTACGCCCAATTTTTCCGTTTTTTATTTGTTAAAGAAGTTTGAAATATCCAATAAATTTCGTTCCACTTCATGATTGTGTCCTATTTGTTGTTGATTCTTCACAACAAATTACAGTTTTATATCTTTATGTTTGAAGCCTGAAATGTGGCAAAAGGTCGCAAAGTTCAAGGGGGCCGAATACTTTTGCAAGGCACTGTATATTCCCTGACCACTTGTACAGAGGCGACCATTACAGTACATTGGTTTTGATACAATTGGTTGATTTGTGTGATACGCAAGATGCAATGTCTGTTCTACAGCTGGTAAAATAAGTATTGAACACGTCTCCAATTTTCTAGGTAAATATATTTCTAAAGGAGCTATTGACACAAACTTTTCACCTTATGTCGGTAACTACCCATGCAATCCATACATACAAGGACAAATACGTTGATAAATAAAATTTTCCTGATGGACTCCATGGCAGCCTACGTGTGGGGGTTAATCCCGCCTCTCATACCTCATAGGACCCTACTCCCATAAAGCTTTGCTTCTAGCCATAGACTGTGTCCCTTTTTTGTCCTCCTCCTATGACCTAAGTAGTCTTACCTTCGGTCAAGTCCTGGTGGATGCACGTATTGTCTGTAGTGGCGGTTTTCTGGAGTCCAGCAAATATCGGCTACTAGCGGGATGGACACGGGCAGCAGTGGTGATGCCATGAAGAGCCTACTATCTGGCCATTGGCAGGTAAAGCGACACCTTGGCCAAACATCCTAGCTATTAGCAGGAGGCACTTTTTTCCCCTCTTGGAATGCCCAGGCCGTGCAGTATGAGCGGTGGTGCTCTTAGTTCCAGGCAAGATCGAGACCTCCAAACATGGTGTGTATTATGGCATCCAAAGAGTTCAATTTTGGTCTCATCTGACCAGACTATATTCACCCAGCATTTCACAGGCTTGTCTAAATGTTGTGCAACAAACTTTAAACAAGCTTCAACATGCTTTTTCTTCAGCAGTGAAGTCTTGCGTGGTGAGCGTGCATACAGGCCATTGTAGTTGAGTGCGATACTTATTATTTTCTTTGAAACAATTGTACCTGTTAATTCCAGGTCTTTCTGTAGCTCTCCACAACTTGTCCTTGGCTCTTGCACAGCTCTTCTGATAATTCTTTTGACTCCTCTGTCAGAAATCTTGCAAGGAGCACCTGGCTGTGGCTGGTTTATGGTGAAATTATGTTCTTTCCAGTTCAGTAGTCACTGCAACATTCAGAAGTTTAGAAATTCCTCTATGACCAATGCCATCAGTATTTTTTGCAACAGTAAGCTTGCAAAGGTCTTGAGAGAGCTCTTTGCTTTTACCCATCATGAGATAATTCTTGTGTGACACCTTGGTAATGAGACTCCTTTTTAAAGGCCATCAGTTGAGACTGAAGCAGCTGATATTAGTTGCACTGACAAGGGGCAGGATTGCTTTCTATATACTGATAGATTTCAGCTGGTGTTTTGGCTTTCCATGCCTTCTTGCACCTCCCTTTCCCTGTGTTAAATACTTCTTCCCTGTGTCATACAATTTTATTACACATAACTTAATTTCTGAACTTATTTGTTCTGGATTTTTTTGTATGTATGGATTGCATGGGTTGTTATCGACATGTGGTGAAAAATGCATGTCAATAGCACCTTTAGAAATATATTTACCTAGAAAAACCACAGTTTTTCCCCGCTGTGCGGCCTCGGCGGTGCGCAGGGGGGATGTGAACAGCAGGACGTCCACCCAGCCAGTAAGTATAAAGCTTTTACACAAGAATGTAATGGCACTTCAACATCCAGTGGTGTACAAATAATACTCAAAGCGATGCTGCCTTCCACAAGCTGTGAAACTCCAAATACAACTGTGAAAAGCACAGGATTGCATGCTATTGAAGGGGAGGTTCTTTGGAATATATGAGCATATAAATTGTGAATTGTTTCTAGTTGGGTTGGCTCTGAGGAAGGGGCATGTCTCCCGAAACTTTTCAGTCTTCCAACCTCAGCTATTATGGCATCATCCTAAAATGGATTTGTTTTGATACTCTTTTACCTTCTCATGCTTTTGAGTATGTTTTTGGCTTTTGTATTTTATTAAATTTGGGGACGGTAATGCATGAAGTATACAGGTTATCAGTGTATCCGTATCAGGTTGACAATATAGAATTTTTTTTTTTTCCTGGGCATTCTGCAGAGTGACATGCACAGAGATGATCACAGCTCTAGCTTCCACACATCATGGACGCCAGTACTTGGCACAGCAAGGAATCATCGACAGAATGTCCAACATGATCCTGGGGGCCGATTCTGACCCATTTTCTGGGTTTTATTTGCCAGGTAAACATCTGTTTTAACAGTTAAAGTGATACTAAAGTCATTTTTGTTTCCTTTTAAAAATAATACACATGTTATACTTACCTGGTCTGTGCAGTAGTTTTGCACAAAGCAGCCTGGATCCTCCTCTTCTCAGGTCCTGGAGCTCTTGGACCCTCCCTCCTGTTGACTGCCCCCAGAGTAAGCAGCTTGCTGGGGGGACACCCGAGCCACTGCTCCATGTGTCCATTGAAACACAGAGCCGTTGTTTGGTCTGCCCCGTCTCTCACCTCATTGGCTAACTGATTTTGATTTAAAGAAGCAGGAGAGCCAATGGCGCCACTGCTATGTCTCAGTCATTCAGTACACAGAGTCCTGTGTGGCTGAGGCACTCGTGAACATCGCTGGATCTAGATGGACCTCAGGTAAATATTAGGGGGGCTGCTGCACACAGAAGGTTTTTTACCCTAATGCAAAAAATGCATTAAGATAAAAAAAAACCTTCTGCCTTTCTTTACCCAAAAGAAATATATATATTTTTTATTGTATTTTTTTAAGAAAATTATTTTTATTGTGAAGAAAAAAAATGTTTTCACTGTTCTTGCCAGTATATGTCTGTCCCCAGTTAGAAGCTTTATATAAATATATTGTAAATTTGCATCAGCCCCTTTCCTCAAAGAGCTTACAATTAGGGTTGTCCCGATACCACTTTTTTAGGACCGAGTACAAGTACCGATACTTTTTTTCAAGTAGTCGCCGATACCGAATACAGATACTTTTTTCAAACGTGTTGTCCCCCACATATTGCAGCCATGTCCCCCACATATTGCAGCCATGTCCCCCACATATTGCAGCCATGTCCCCCACATATTGCAGCCATGTCCCCCACATATTGCAGCCATGTCCCCCACATATTGCAGCCAGGTCCCCCCACATATTGCAGCCATGTCCCCCCACATATTGCAGCCATGTCCCCCCACATATTGCAGCCATGTCCCCCCACATATTGCAGCCATGTCCCCCCACATATTGCAGCCATGTCCCCCCACATATTGCAGCCATGTCCCCCCACATATTGCAGCCATGTCCCCCCACATATTGCTGCCATGTGCCCCCACATATTGCTGCCATGTGCCCCCACATATTGCTGCCATGTGCCCCCACATATTGCTGCCATGTGCCCCCACATATTGCTGCCATGTGCCCCCACAAACAGCCATGATGTCCCCCTAACTGATGATGCCGCCGTATATACAAAGCTGCCGCCGCAAACATTACCCCACCTTTCATTTTTCAATAGTTGTTTTCCCTATCACGCGCCCTGTGTAAAGGACACTCCCTCTGGTTCGGGATTGGACAGATCCGTCCAATCGCTAGCAAGGGGGAGTGTCCTTTACACAGGGCGCGCGATAGGAAAAACAGCTATTGAAATACGAAAGGTGCGTGTAATGTTCGCGGCGGGGGCTTTGTATACACGGTGGGGGGGGGAGTATTCTATTTGGGTATTTGGGGGAGTACAAGTACTCCCGCAAATACTCGGAATCGGTCCCGATACCGATACTGGTATCGGGACAACCCTACTTACAATCTACGGTCTCTAACTCCATACACCTGCTATTAGAAATGTAAATTTCTCCCTCCGCCTTTCAAGACAGTGCCTTGGAGAGAGCGCAGCTACACCTCTAGACAAGAAACACTGCCGTGATAACACCTGTTTAAATGCAGCTACTTCCACCAGGCTGTCAGTTTTAGTGTTTCCTCTGCCATGGTGGAAGCGATGTTAGGGAAATTGAGGGTCTGCGCTTTCTCCAGAGGATAGGGTTGGGTGGTAACTTTAGGTTGTTTTTCAACCGGTCCAGGCCCCCCCCCCCCCCCCACACTGGAGGGTGGTTGCTTCAGTGTCCTCTTCCTCCGCCGGCTCAACGGAGTGATCTGCCAGAAGGATCCCGCTCGGAGGCCGCCGGTGTGCTTAGGCGTGGATGCCGAGGGAGAGTCAAGGGCTCTCGGCATGTCGGCTCTGAGTCTCGGACAGCGGGTGATGTCGTTTTCGGGGGCAGGACTTCCGGTGGGGCGTAGAAGCAAGTAGTTGCTGGAAAGCAGGAGGAAGGGGCAAGGATCATTATTATTTAAAGAACACGTGTCAGCTGCCGCTGTGCTCAGCAATGGAGGAATCTGAGCTGTCAGCGGGGATGGCGGAAGCAGGTGTCCAGAATCCCAGTCAGGCCTAGGTAGGAGAGGTTCAGCGGTGCCTCTTTTTTTGTACACTCTGGGTGTGTTTTGTTGGTTGCTTTCCTAGATACTTGCAGTTGAATGTTGAAAGTGTATGTCTTCTTAACAGCTCAGCAGAAAATGGGGGCTCTCTTGGTTCTTGTAATGGTGGAAGTTTTGCTCTCTCCTTCTTTATTTTTCTTCAGGGTGGTTTTTGGCGGCGACAAAGGTCAGACCTTACCCTGAAATAGGGGGGGGGGGGGGTGTCGTTTTTGGCTTTTAGGCCAAAGCCCCTGCCAAATCAGAGAGATCTTCTTCAGAGAGGTAATGCCCCTCCTGTAAATACCCACTGAGGAACTCCTGGTGAAAGCCACTCTGCAGGTTTTGTATTGCAGGACTGGTGAAGGAAGAGTCCATGCAAGAGTGTATTGAACTCTTCTCTTCCATAAGGAAGGAACTAGTGGAGACAGGGAGTTTTCTCCCTTTTGCAGGGACAGGGGTCCAGCCAAGGCCAGAGCTCCCATTCCAATCCTCTGCCTTCTATTTCAAAACCGGTGGAAAGTGAGTCAGAGGAGAAGAGAGAGAGTATTCCCCTCTCAACGTTGGATTCAAATGAGGAGGAGGGAGAAGAGGAGATAAGGGCCTCCTGGTACAAACTGACTTTGGAGGAAGTGGATGACCTACTAAAAGCGGTTTATACCACTCTTGACATACAAGAGGAAAAAGCACAATTATTGTTTGATAAGATGTACCGGGGCTGGAGCAGTCTAAACATATTGTGTTCCCGGTCCATAAAGTATTGACCAAAACGGTGAAGAAAAAGTGGAAAGACCCAGAAAAGGGACAGTTTTTCTCCAGGTTTCTAAAAAGGAGATTTCCTTTAGAGGAAGGCATGGAACTCGTCCTTGTCCAATCTAAAACCGGCAATGGCATCTACCATGGTAGCCAGAAACCTTGAGTGCTGGGTAGAACAGCTTAAAGAGCATGTGGTAGCAGACGCCTCTAGAAAGGATTTACTAGAGTCCTTTCGTACACTCCTAAAGGCGGTTAAGTACATGGCTGACATTTCAGCAAGAGTCATTAGGATGTCAGCAAGGTCCTCCGCCCTTTTCAATTCAGCCAGATGTGCCCTATGGCTCAAGACCTGGTCAGGGGACTCGGCTTCAAAGGTGAAACTTTGCGGTATCCCCTTTACAGGAGATTTACTTTTTGGACTGTAACTGGAAACCGCCTTGGACAGAACGGCAGACAAAAAGAAGGCCTTTCTTTAGAAAAAAAGGTAATACCGCCAAGGAAAAATGTCTGTTCTTTTCAGCAGCCCCAAAAATAGAGAGAGCAGGGTCTGAAGAGATCCTGGAAACCCAGAGGGGGAGAGGTAGAGGAGGGGTGCTCCATAGACCTCCAGAGCAGGTTGCAAAAAAGCGATCACCTTCCAGTAGGCGGAAGGCTACAGACTTTCTTGCCTGGGTGGAAGAAGGCAACGACATGTCCATTTGTATTGAACATTATCAAGCAAGGTTACCATCTAGAGTTGTTTTGGACGCCCCTCAAATCGCTTTTATGTAACAGATCTCCCAATGGATCAAGAAAAAACCCTCACCATGATGTCCCTTCTGAGGGAACTAATGCAACAGGGAGTTATCTTTCAGGTTCCAAGGAAACAGTAAGGGGAGGGTTTCTATTCCCACATATTCTTGGTCACAAAACCGTCTGGAAAATTCCACCTGATCTTATATCTGAAAATCCTAAACAGGTCCATAGGATGCAAGAGATTCTGGATGGACAGTATCTACTCGCCCCCAAATTGTTTTTATGGCATCGATCAATTCTTTTGATGGTATTTGATTGTCTCTGCAATTTTTATTTTCTTTCTCGTACATCACGGGACACAGAGCGGCATATTCATTACTATATGGGTTATATGGAGTACCTTCAGGTGTGGACACTGGCAATCTCAAACAAACAGGAAGTCCCTCCCTATATAACCCCCTCCCCTAGAGGGAGTCCCTCAGTTTTTTCGCCAGTGTCTTAGGTGTTGGTCACGGAATAGCTTTGCTCCACATCCTTGGGATTAAGGGCGGGCTAACCGGATCTGTCCAAGGAGCCTCAGTGCCAAAGTGGACAGTACCCGGGCCCCAAACCGTGGGGTTTTGCCTATAATGCTCCTCTTTGGAGCGCTGGACCCTGGGCCCAGGACTTGGAGTTCGTAAAGACCATAAGTTCCTGTTTGCCAGGGTGCTATATAGGTCCAGGACAGTGGGTACCTTCATAGGACCCCAGGGCCTGAAGGTCTACTACGCTACCCACGGAGATGGGAGAAGATTGGACCGTTTTGCAAAACGTCCTGCGGCATGGAGCAGGTAAGAGGGGAGCCTGCGGGACTTGGTTCGACAGCAGGCTCTCCAGGGGAGATCTTAAGGGGGGTAGCCTGAGTATGCTCTGCATTGGCACCATGGTCACTATGTCTGATGGACAGGATGCCCTGAAATGTTTCCCCCCATCACTTGATCCCCCTACCTATCTATGTATGTTTGCTAGCTACCTGCTGCTCGCTGGTTGAAGATCTTTTTAAAAAAAAACAAAAAAAAAACAGATCTGTCTTTAGGCTAAAGGGACTCTTTAGGGGCCTGTTTTAGCCTTACCTTGCCGGGATTCAAAATCTGCCGCCTGATGCGTCCTCCAACCTGCATTCCTGGGCTCCAGAGTGCGTCTCCTCCTGGGCTCCCCCCCCCCCCCCGACAGTCACACGGGCGCATGCATATAGAAAATTTTCGCGCCGTTCGGGAGGGGGGGGCGGGGAGCGTGACTGCAGTGTAGAGTGGGCGTGCCTTCAATTGCTGTTATACACAGCAGGCGCGTTCTTAGCTCAGTTCAAAGCTGAGCTGGAGAGAGAGGACGTAGAGCTGGCAGCACAGTGACTCCCGGTGGCGAGAAGGGGTACTACATGCTGGAGTCAGCTCCAATACTTTTTGTTAAGCCAAAATCCCCTTGGCAACAGGTTGAATGCTGGCAAACATGTTGGGGTGGGGCTGTATGTTGTGAATAATATTATAAAGGAAAACATACTGAGCCCCACCGTTTTTGGGCATTAGTGATCCTATTGTCCCCTAAACCTTATTTTTTTTTTTGTACTCCTGGCTATAACAGTCTGTTGTTGTAAGCGGAGTCCCTCGGTTTTGTATTATGGCTTCCAAGGTTTTAGGATCAAAACACAAAAAAAAAAAAAAAAAAAGAAAAGGCAAAGACAAAGGGGTTCCTCCTCTGGTTCTGATGATATGCCAATACTTTCCCCACAGGTTATTCCTATAGGGGTCACCCTGGATAAGCCATTAAGGGGGTCTGGTGCTGAGGCTGGCCCAGGTCGGCCCAACCCTGTGGTATCACAGAGGAGATGCTAGCCGTCACCCTAGGGGGGCTAGAGAAAAAAGTTAACAGCTATGATCGCTGGCTCTTTTTCTGGCAAAAAGCGGACTGGATCCCCATCGCCAAAAGGGACAGAACCTGGAGGAAGGATCTACCAGGGAAGAATCGTTTTCAGCCTCCCAGACGGAGAGTCTGTGGGTCCAGTCTTTGACAGACATGGTCCGCTCGGCATTTAATTTGCCATTTCCAGAGCCTCAAGTTCCTGCGGTATCCTCTTTAGGTTCTTTTAAAAAGCACCTATAAGCAACGCAGCTTTTCCGGTCCATCCTCTGTTAGAGGAAATTGGTTTTTCCAGGATTGGGACGACCGGACAGAATTTTTTCTGCCGCCTAAAGCTGACGAGAGGGTAGTCTTTATGCACGTCTGCCAGGAAATATTTGTGCTTGCAGGCACTCTTTCCCCTGACCAATTGCTCTTTAAAAGGGGGCCCGGATGGCACAGTCGGTAGAGCATCGGACTTTTGGTCTGAGGGTCCAGGGTTCAGGTCCCGGTTCGGGCACTGCTTTTCAACTACCCGTGAGGTCCTTGAGGCCACATCTCCCGGAAAGCGCCCGATCTCGTCTGATCTCGGAGGCTAAGCAGGGTCGGGCCTGGTTAGTGCCTGGATGGGAGACCACCTGGAAGGTTTTCTGTTATTTACCCTATGGAAAAGACATTTTTCTAAGAAAGGGGGCGCTCCCAACTGTGGACGCAGCCATCTCATGGGTGAATAAATCATTAACTGGCCTAAGGGGAAACATACAAATGTTTAAGGTCCCGGTCGATAAACGTTTAGAGACACTTTCCAGCATCCTTGGCTACAGCCAGCAGTGGCTGCAAGTGGAGTTTTTTGTCAGGCGTTAAAGAACCAGACAAAACAGATGCTTAAGACATCCCTGCCCAATAGGCAGAGGAGTTATTGGATATTCCCAGAGCTCTGTGCTTTGCGGTAGAGGCTATAAAAAGACTCCATCCAGCAGGCGTCTTGTTGTCACTATTTTTAGTGCATATGAGAAAGCTCTTATGGTTGAAGAACTGGGCGGCCGAGCCCCATGTAAAAGACTGCTGGCAGGTTTGCCCTTCCATGGAAAGATCTGGATAAATACATTCAGACTGTTTCAAGTGGAAAAAAGTACCCTTTTACCAGTCAAAAGAAGTTCCGGGGTCCTGCGTTTAAAAGGCAGCTCCCCCCGGTTCCAGGGCCCTCAAATTTCAGGCAGTACGGACCTCCTGCGCGATCAAACTTTTAACAATGGATCGCAAGGACAGGCCTCTGGGGATCGGTCCCCGACAGAGGGGGTCCGATCATCTGTGGCCGCAGGCTACAGATTAGAATTTCTAAAATTTCCTCCACAAGGAAGGCCTCAATGCGGGCAGCATTGGATCACCTGCTTTACCAGGGCATAATGGTAGAGGTACCAGCCCAAGAACAGGGGCTAGGTTTCTATTCCAATCTGTTTGTCATACCAAGGCTCATCGGCAATGTCAGACCAATTTTGGACCTAAAAGGTTTAAATGCTTACCTAAGGGTTCGCTCTTTCCGGATAGAATCCGTTTGGTCAGCAGCCGCCACACTCCAGAAGGATCTGGCTTCTATAGACATAAAGGATGGTTACCTTCATGTACCAGGTCTTTCAGCCACATCAAATATTTTTGTTTTTACGCTTCACAGTGATACAGCGTCACTTCCAATTCGTGGCGCCCCCCTTCGGGCTGGCTACGGCCCCCGGGTATTCACGAAGGTCCTAGCTCCTATTCTAGTCAGTCTAAAGGATCCAAGGGATCTCGGTCCTAGCATACCTGGACGACCTCTTAATCATAAGATCACTCGCTTCCTTGGTGGAATGCGTAGTAGCCCTCATGGTTCAGTACCTCGAGAGGTTCGGCTGAGTCCTAAACCGGGGAAAGATCAGCATTACAACCTACAAAGCAGTTGGAATATCTCGGCACGAGATTAGACACAGAACAGAAGATGGATGTTCCTGCCCCTGGTAAAGGTCGAGGCTATCAAAAGATTGATTCAGTTGGTTCTAAGCAAAAAAGAGCCAACTATTCGCCTATGTATGCGATGGCCATGTTCGAGGCGATACCACACGCTTCCACACTCGTGTCCTACAGGCAGCAATTCTAGCAGCTTGGTTCTGCTCAGTGGTCTGGAAGGCTGGAGAGCGGTCTTGAACAAGTTCACTCGCCAAGGATCTTGGGCAGAGGCGGAGAGGCAGCTGCCCATCAAGGTCTGGGAGTTCTGAGCGGCTCGGCTAGCCCTCCTGGCATAGACATCCAGATTACAGGGGTCCTCGGTGAGAAGTCATTCAGACAATGCCACAGCGGTGGCATATAGGTGAACCACCAAGGGGGAACCAAGAGTCAAGCCACTCAGAGTGAGAGGAGCTTGGTTTTTCGGTGGGCAGAGGTTTATGTACCCTGCATATCGGCGACATTCATTCCCGAGGTGGACAACCTGCAGGCGTACTTCCTAAGTCGCCAAACCCTGTCGCCGGGGGAGTGGTCTCTGCATCCACAAGTTTTTTTTTTCAGACAATCTGCCAGAAGTGGGGAGTGCCAGACGTGGAGGTCATGGCATCAGGATTCAACAAGAAGCTAGACAGGTTCATGTCTCGAACGAGGGACCCTATGGCCTGCGGAACCGATGTGTTGGTTTGCCCTTGGCATCAATCATAACTTCTATATGCATTTCCCCCACTGCAGTTACTACCCCGCCTGTGGCGCAGGATCATAGCACAGGCCGGTTATCCTGGTAGCCCCAGCTTGGTACCGGAGGGCATGGTACTTACTAGTCCTGAAATTGGCAGCGGGAGGCCCTTGGACTCTTCCTCTAGGGCCAGACCTACTCTCACAAGGCCCGATCCTCCACCCTGCATTACGGCGTCTAAATTTGACGGCCTGGCGGCTGAATCCCTGATTCTCAGGGGTAGAGGTCTGTCTAGGCAGGTAATCCCTACCCTCATTAAGGCTAGAAAGCCGGCCTCCAGGGTAATTTTGTTACAGGGTTTGGAGGGCCTACGTAGGCTGGTGTGAGGCTAAGAGATGGGTTTCCCGCAAGTATACCATTGATAGAGTATTACGTTTTCTCCAGCTAGGAGTGGATAAAGGCCTGGCATTAAGCACGATCTAGGGACAGATTTCAGCCTTATCAGTGTGGTTTCAGAGGCCGCTGGCCGCCCACTCGCTGGTTAAGATCTTCGTACAGGGAGTCTTACGTGTTAATCCTCCAGTCGAATCACCACTTTGTCCATGGGACTTAAATCTTGTTCTGTCAACTCTACAGAAACAACCCCTTGAGCCGTTGGCTGAGGTACCTTTGGTTTTACTGACTGGAAAGTCGGTATTTCTGATCACCATAGTTTCGGCCAGGAGAGTATCGGAATTGGCAGCCTTATCTTGTAAGGAACCATATCTCATTTTACATAAGGATAGGGCAGGGTTCCGTCCTCATTCTTCCTTTCTACCAAAGGTTATATCCAGTTTCCACCTGAACCAGGATGTGGTACTTCCATCCTTCTTCCAAAACCCACCTCTAGAAAGGAGGGGTTGCTGCATACGTTGGATATTGTCAGGGCCATAAAGGCCTATCTTAAAGCTACAGAGAAGGTTCGGAAAACAGATGTGGTGTTCGTTTTACCGGAAGGGCCCAACATGGGTCAGGCAGCTGCTTGATCCACCATCGCAAGATGGATTAAACAATTAATCGTTCAGGCCTGCGGTTTGAAGAGGTTGCCTCCTCCTTTGTCGGCAAAGGCCCATTCTACCAGGGCCATGGGCACCTCCTGGGCAGCACATCATCAGATCTCTATGGCTCGAATATGCAAGGCAGCAACGTGGTCGTCAGTCCACATGTTTACAAAATTGTATCAATTGGACGTAAGAAGGAATGCGGATACAGCCTTTGGGCAGTCAGTACTACAGGCCGCGATTCAAGCTCCTCAGGATCTGAGGGGGCTCCCTTGATTTGATTTGAGATTTACATTTCTTGTTTAAGTTGGATTTACTAGTATTTGAGTATACCTCTAAATTAAATCCTTCTTTGGAAGATGTCTCCCTCCCCTCATTAAAGCATTGCTTTCGGACATCCCATATAGTAATGAATATGCCGCTCTGTGTCCCGTGATGTACGAGAAAGAAAAAGGGATTTTTAAATACAGCTTACCTGTAAAATCCTTTTCTTGGAGTACATCACGGGACACAGAGCTCCCACCCCTCTTTTGGGGAACATTTTGGGAGGCATACTGCTTGCTACAAAACTGAGGGACTCCCTCTAGGGGAGGGGGTTATATAGGGAGGGACTTCCTGTTTGTTTGAGATTGCCAGTGTCCACACCTGAAGGTACTCCATATAACCCATATAGTAATGAATATGCCGCTCTGTGTCCCGTGATGTACTCCAAGAAAAGGATTTTGCAGGTAAGCTGTATTTAAAAATCCCTTTTTTTGCAATATAAATGGAAAAAGACCGAAATTTTGGAAAAAAAAAATATATTTTCTACTTTTTGTTATAAGAAAAATCGAATAAACTAAATTTTAGTCAAACATTTAGGCCAAAATGTATTCACATGTCTTTAGTAATGTGCCTGTACGTGCCATTCTGCCGACGTAAATGTACATGCGGCGGTCCTTAAGCAGTTAAAGGTGAAACTAATATATGAGAGATAGGTTCATTACATGCAAAGCAAGATTGTTTAAGCCGCGATTTGTCATAATTGTGATGATTATGGCTTACAGCTCATGAAAACCCCAAATCCACAATCTCAGAAAATTAGAATATTAAATGCAATCAATAAAACAAGGATTGTACATGGAACAATATCAGACCTCTGAAATATATAAGCATGCATATATACTCAGTACTTGGTTTGGGCCCCTTTTGCAGCAATTACAGCCTCAATGCGGCGTGGCATGGAAGCAATCATCCTGTGGCACTGCTGAAGTGTTATGGAAGACCAGGATGCTTCAATAGCGGCTCTTCTGCATTGTTAGGTCTCATGTCCCTCATCTTTCTCTTGGCAAAGCCGCATAGATTCTCTATGGGGTTCAGGTCAGACGAGTTTGCTGGCCAATTAAGCACAGTAATCCCACGGTCATTGAACCAGGTTTTGGTGCTTTTGGCAGTGTGGGCAGGTGCCAAGTCCTGCTGGAAAAATCAGCAACCCCATAGAGCTCGTCTGTGGAAGGAAGCATGAAGTGCTCCAAAATCTACTGGTAGATGGCTGTGTTGACCCTGGACTTACTGAAGCACAGTGGACCAACACCAGCAGATGACATGGCTCCCCAAATAAACACAGACTGTGGAAACTTTACACTGGGCATCTTGCAGTGTGTGCCTCTTTATTCTTCCTCCATACTCTGGGTCCTTGGTGTCCAAATGAGATGCAAAATTAGCTCTCATCAGAAAAGAGGACTTTGGACCACTGAGCAACATACCAGGTCTGTTTTTTCTTTAGCCCAGGTAAGACGCTTCTGACATTGTTTGTTGTTCAGGAGTGGCTTAACAAGAGGAATGCGACATTTGAAGCCCATGTCCAGGATCCGTGTGTGTGTGGTGGCTCCTGATGCCCTGAATCCAGTCTCAGTCCACTCCTTGTGAAAATCCCCAACACTTTTGAATGGCCTTTTCCTGACAATCCTCTCCAGGCTGCAGTGATCCCTGCTGCTTGTGCACCTCTTTCTTCCCCCCTTTTCCTATTCACATAACTTTCTTTTAATGTGCTTTGATACAGAACTTTTCGAACATCCAACTTCTTTTGCAATTACCTTTTGAGGCTTTCCCTCCTTTATGGAGGGTGTCAATGATGATTTTCTGCACAACTGCCAGGTCAGTAGTCTTTCCCATGATTGTGATTTTTACTGAACCAGACCTAGAGACCATTTAAGGTTCAGAAACCCTTTGCAGGCATTATGGCTTAATTAGCTGATTAGAGTGGGACACTTTGAGCCTAGAATATTAGACCTTTTCACAATATTCTAATTTTCTTGATTGTGGATTTGGGGTTTTCATGAGCTGTAAGCCATAATCATCACAATAATGACAAATCACAGCTTGAACTATCTTGCTTTGCATGTAATGAGTCTATCTCATATATTGGTTTCACTTTTTAAGTTGCATTAGCGAAATAAATGAACTTTTGTATGATATCACCTGTATGTCTTTCCCCAGTTACAAGCTTTATTTAAAAAAAACAATGTATTTTAAAATATTGCACGTATTGCATGGTAAGCACAGTGAATTTATCAGCCTCTCTTTATTGTACAGAAAAATTATTCTACCAAGTTATAGGCACAGGGTGTTTAGGGACAGGTTGCACACAGAGGATCAGTTGGAGAATTACTAATTTTCAAGTTCAGTGATCTGGTTAGAGTTGGGGAGTGAATAGTGCTGTTACCCTATGCACACAGTATGGTAAGGTTGGTTTGACTTGCAAGACCAGCTAAACAGAATTATGTGTATTTTGCCAGGTAAAACAGACCCTTTTACATATACAGTTGTGCTCATAAGTTTACATACCCTGGCAAAATGTATGATTTCTTGGCAATTTTCAGAGAATATGAATGATAACACAAAATCTTTTCTTTCATTCATGGTTAGTGTTAGGCTGAAGCTATTTATTATCAATAAACTGTGTTTACTCTTTTTAAATCATCATGGCAACAGAAACTACCCTGATCATAAGTTTACATACCCCAGTTCTTAATACCGTGTATTGCCCCCTTTAACATCAATGACAGTATTTTCTGGTATTTGTGAATGAGGCTCTTTATCTTCTCAGATGGTAAAGCTGCCCATTCCTCTTGGCAAAAAAGCCTCCAGTTCTTGTAAATTCTTGGGCTGTCTTGGATGAACTGCACGTTTTGAGATATTCCTAGCGTGGCTCAATAATAATGAAGTCAGGAGACTGAAATGGCCACTCCAGAACCTTCACTTTAATCTGCTGTAGCCAATGACAAGTCGACTTGGCCTTTGTGTTTTAATCCCATGCACAGCTTTCTGGCTGATGGATGCAAACGTTCTTCCCTCCAGTATTTTTTGTTAACATACTACATTCATCTTGCCATAAATTTGGACTAAATTTCTTGTGCCTTTGTAGTTCACACATCCCCAAAACATCAGCGATTCACCTCCATGTTTCACAGTAGGAATGGTTTTACCACAGTTGATTGATAATAAATGGCTTCATCCAAACACTAACCATGAGTAAAAGAAATGTTTTTTATTTATTTTTTGTGTTATCATTCATATTCCCTTAAAAATGGCCAAGAAATCATAAATTCTGCCAAGGTATGTAAACTTATGAGCACAACTGTATATTCGCATCAGCCCCTTTCCTCAAATAGCTTACAATCTAAGGTCTCTAACCCCATACACCTTATATTGGAAATGTTTATTTTCAATATAGGGTGCTGCTTCTTACCACTAATTCTGCATTTCTTTTCTCCAGGCCTGGTAAAATTCTTTGGGAATTTGGCTGTTATGGACAGTCCACAGCAGATCTGTGAGCATTACCCTGCATTCCTTCAGAAAGTCTTTGACATGGCAGAAGGTCATGAGACCACTATGATCGGAGTGGCTGTGGACACACTAGGAATTATGGGTTCCACCGTGGAAGGGAAACAAGTTCTACAGAAGACTGGTGTGTGGCCATATCTGTCGCTAAATAAATTGAAGACCTGACTATCAGGCTGTGTTCTGTTTATTTAAAGGGAAATACAGCTTAATTTCAGGAATTGTGCACTGTATTGCAGTAATGTTTACCCAAAAGTGTTTTTTTTTATGTCACTTCATATGTTTTACCTTGTAATAGTTGTAATGTGCTAGTAAGCCAAACAATTGTCAGCAGACATTATTACAGATCATTTATGTGCCTCTGTTCTGTGGGTATATAGTTTGAGCATCTTTTTGCGCTTCTTAAAATCACTCTAAAGAAGTGTTGGAAGATTTGCCTTTACTGTACCCGTATAATAATTCCAGATATGATAAAAATTAATATTGAACCCTGGTATACTTCTAGACCAGGGGTCTCCAAACTTCGGCTCGAGGGCCAGATGTGGCCCTTTGCTAGCCTTCATTCGGCCCTTGGGGCAGTATTGCTCCCAACGATATGAGGCACTATTCCTCCCAATGACACCAACAATGGGGCACTATTTATTCCACTAATAGCAATGATGGAGCACTATTCCTCCTCCTACTGTCCACCAGCACTGGGGCCATGTTTATCCTCACTGATTCTCGGCCCTGGGGAATTTTCTACCCCCACTGGTCAGAATCCGGCCCCCCTTAAGTCTGAAAGACAGTAAACTGGCCCTTTGCTTGAAAAGTATGGAGACCCCTGTTCTAGACCATGGACTTTAGATGTGAAGGGGTCTTTGTGTGTGTTACTCTCTCTATTTTCCTTTATTTCTTTTTATTTTTTTATCTTTTTTTTATTTTTTCTTGACTGTACCACTGCACATTGTGTGAACGTTATCACAGTATAACTGTGCTGTTCAGTCAACTGCATGCTATGAAGGTATATACAAAAGTGTTTGAATGAGTGGTGTTACTGCAAGAGTGCACAAAAGTTTTTGTATTTCTTTTAATAAGAAAAGGGGTGGAACCTTTTTTTTCTTTTTACTTTTGTAAACTTGCTAAACTCCTTAAAGCTGTATCTGACAAAAAAATAGAACATAATCAAATCTTTTGGTAGATAAAGCCGTATTTAATTGTTCAGCTACAGTTGCCTTCTGTTTACCTTTATAAAAGGGTTGCATTAAACAATCGGATTCCGATTTTATTTTCAAAGCTACCCCCCGTTTACTTACCTGAGCCCTCGAAAGTCCTGCGTCGTGAACGCGCTGGCTTCTCGGCTCTTCTAGGCTCTTCATTAAATAGATTGATAGCCGCGCAGCCATTGGCTCACGCTGCTGTCAATCAACTCAAATGACGAGAGGGCCAGGAGGCGGGGCTGAGTCCTGTAGTTTGTGGCTATGGACACCGTATACACTCGGGAGCGTGCCCGCAAGGTAACCCCCTTTGGGAAAGTGCTTCCCATGGGGGGCTAGCTGATGCGGGGAGGAGCCGAAACAGCCACCGAGGGCTTGGGGCCACTCTGTGCAAAACGAACTGCATAGTGGAGGTAACTATGGTATATTTGTTTACAAAAAAAAAATGTAAACCTTTACAACCCCTTTAAGTAGAAGATGACTGGTAATTATTCATAGCTTCTCAGATTCCATGTGCTCCAGTTTTAGCAATTTCCCCAGGGTTTGGTGTGGGGGTGCTCAAGTGGCTTGAACAGAGCCCTGATCTCAGCCCTACTGATTACTATTGTGATAAATAAAAATAAAAGATTTTAAGCCAGGTATTCTTGTCCTGTATTATGTGTCTAACCTCATAATTGCTCTTTTAGATGAATGGATATAATTTTCCAAACACATTGCAACAACTTTTAGAAAGCCTTCCCAAAAGAGTGCATATAGTCAAGAGGGGGGATGCAGCTCCAAATACCTGTGGTTTTGGAATGGGATGCCTTATAAGATCAGATAGTGTATATCTGAATGTACACAACACAGACAAATTCAGAACCTATGATAATGCATCCTTTTCATTTTCCTGCCTCATTTGCCATCTGTAATTTTACCCTTTAATGTCCGCCTTTGCGGTGAATAACCTTTTCCCATTTTCTTTCCTCCAGGACCCAGGTTTAACAATGTTTTTAAGAGGATTGGACACCATGCAAAAAATGCCGCTACAGAGCTGAGAGTTCGATGTTTGGACTCTATCACATCCCTTCTGTCCCTGCCAGTGAGTGCTGCTGTTATTACAATTGTAATTATATAATTGCTTTGTTTCAGTTAACTGGTAATATAAGTGTATAGGTCTGTCAGTTACAATTGTCAGCTTGACAGCTGCTGGTAATAGAATTCTGTCATGTGTGGAGATAGAGCTTGGTGTTGGAGAGCAGACTGAAATAGTGTAGACATCTCGAATTTATAAAGACTGTTTAGTTTATTGAACAATTTGCAATGGAAAAACGTCAGTTTTGGTACCTCTTTTTTGTAATTGATGGTGGTAAAATCTTTTCAACACAACTGTAATTTTAGCGCAATTTCTTTTCCTGAAAAATTGCATTTGATTATTAGCTGGGAAAAGATCATGTAAAACAAAAAATTGCAACAGTCGCCATTTTTATTCTCCAGGACCTTTGCTTTTAGAAAATATATAATGTTTAGATAGATAGATAACCTACAAGGGAGCTGTGGTGGCTCAACGTGATTGGCACTGCGCTGACAAGCCATTCACCTCTGCAGCCAAGGGTTCGGATCCTGGTCTCGGCTACATGTGAATTGAGTTTGGTGGTCTCAGCCCGGCTCCCAGTGGGTGTGCTATGCAAGGTACGCCTGTGCTTAGTACGCCCACCCCCCCCCCCCCACAAAAACCACCACACTTGCACGCACACAAAATTGGTTTAAAACACATGCACTTTGGCCATGCGGTCTCTTAAAATAAAGAGAGGCGAAGGACCTACGGGGCTGGCTGGGTGGGCTAGGCCCCCTCACTCCCTCATAGGGGGAGTCCCTCTGCCCCATTGGGGTCCCGTTGGGCCCCAGTTGGGCTCCCAAGAGGAGCAGGTAGGGCGGGGTGAGTGGGAGGCCCCCCTTCACACCCGCCATTGCCACCAGGGGCATGGAGAAGGATGGCGATTGCCTCCGGGGGGAGGGTCTGCCTACTCCCAACTCCTGCAGTCCGGCTCCTCTCTCTCGAGTTCACGCACAAAAATACACTTTAAAAAAAAAGAAAAAAAAAAAGATAGATAACCTACCATTTACCAAATTGTACTCAATGACTGTTTAGAGCTGTTCAGAAGAGGACAACAGCAACTGCATGGTTGTAGACAGACAGATGCAGGAGGGAAATACAGCTGCTTACTGGCAAAACTTGTTTTGATTCTATTCTGGGGAATGAATAGAGATGCACTACAGACCTTAATTTATTTCAGCCGATGAAACGTTTGCTTTGCTTGAATAGAGACATCAGCCTAGCTGTATGCAGGGCAGTTGATGTAAAAGTTATAGCAGTATGTAGATTGTCACTTTTTCTCTTGCAGGAGGATCACCACACAGAAGATCTTCTGGCCATGTCAGAAAGTTGGTTTACTTGTCTGTCCAACCAGCCAATGGATTTGTTCCGCAGCATCGCCACCCAGCCCTTCCCTGAACTGCACTGTGCTGCACTGAAGGTTTTCATTGTGAGTTCACATAATGGTTTTCATAGACCAAACTTTGCCTGAAAATCTTAGAGGTTTGATAGGAAATAGTATTAAGGTGAGGTGTTTCTGAACTGTGAGAGTCCCTTCATATTTGAAGCTTAAAGCCCAAAACTGTTTTAATTAGTTTTGGATATCGTGTGGAAGGGTAAAAACCTCTGTCAGGTTTATAACACTATCCATGTGTTTTCTAGGGAAATTCTCTCTATTTGCTCTAATAGTCCCTATCACTGAGGCTAAACGTGGAGGAAAATACAGTATATTGAATTGTCATGAGAACAAGAATAGTGGGGAAAAATGGGAGTGGGTTTCCCTTGCATTTCTTGTTGTATCTTCATGAAAGTAAGTGATGAGAAATGAACACAGTGACATATAAATAATGAAAAAGTGACAGCGTTTTATTTTTTTTATAATTAACTTTTTGTCAAAATTTTACAATACAAAGATAAAATACAAAAACAGTAGGCTGTACAGAACTAGAAATAAATGGATGGCTCCGTTTTATGCAATCCGTGCCATAGCATGAGCACTTTGTAGGTCAGTAGAACATAGTCATCAATACAGCCAAAGCGATGACAGTAGCAAAATGTATCCGATGTATTGTGACACCCAGAAAAAGAAACAAGCAGAAAAAAAGGGGCTTATCTTAAGATACTAAAACCGACCCTAAAGATGATTCTGGGGGTGAGTCTACAAGAAGTTGGCATTAATGGTCAGTAGGAATAATAAGCGTGGGGGTCACACCATTAACGTTAACATTTAAGTATTTGGTATCTCAGTGAAGTTGTACATCCAACCTGCCCAAGTATCCCTGAAGTGACAGCGGTTTTATCCTCTCCTTACTCTATCCAAACCTAAAATAAATAAATAGCTATAGATACACTTTAAGTACCAAATTAGGCATATACCCCATTGGAAAGAATTTTCTTTTTATGTATCTTTGTGAAGTGCCATCTAGCCATTGGAGTTCTCCACAGGCTTTTTCTCAGCCAGACGAGATGAAAGTGTAGACAAGTGGTCAAAAAATAGTTCCATTCACCCTAAACACTGGCAATTTCTACCCCAAAGCACCACTAAGGAAAGCCATGGGAATGACGGTGGTCTTCATTCAGCTCTTAGTGATGATATGTTTCTCTTCCATGCAGCAAGTAGATAGAAGGGGTGAACGGAAAAAAAATTGTGTCGTGATGCAGAGCAGTTGGTTGGCCAGCAAAGTCAGCCAGGCGGTGGTTTCAAAACATAAACAAGGACCTATTATAGTGTACATTGTTAAGGTTTCACCTATTGGTCTAGCCACTATGTCAGCTTGTACAAAGGAAGGTAGAAAATGTACCCATCAGTGCACACACACACATGTGCACATGTACCCCCCAGGTACTTGCCTACCTCCTTGTGGGATTTACACCCTCCTTGCAGAAATATTGTCCAAAGCTTGTCCCACTACCAACATGGAAATCAAGTGGTGTACTTTTCATACTGTCTTACAGTAAGTTATCTCATTCTCTGTCTTTTTTCACATAGGCCATTGCCAACCAGTCCTGGGCACAGAAACAGATGATTGAAAGCCCTGGATTTATAGAATATATTGTAGACAGAACTGTCGACCCAGACAAAGATTCAAAGGATATCAAATTTGAACTCGTAAAAGCTTTGGTGAACTCAAAAACCATAGCAGAAGTGTTTGGTAATCAGCATTATCTGAGGCTGCGAGCTTATCTGCGGGATGGACCCTACTATGTAAAAGCTATTTCTACTGTGGCTGTGGAAGGAGCAGAATAGGTAACGCTCATTGTGGATGAGAGCAGCTGTGAGTCATCTTCAAACCACCTAGTTTTGGTTTGGCATTACAAAGATGGACGCAGTTCCAGTGACCAAAACAAAGCACTTAAAATCTGGGAAATCTCAAACAGTTGATTGCCGTGTGTAGAATTTGTTTAGAAATATATGGCTTTATTAGAGTCTGGTGCTGTCTCGTCTTTTTATTGTCTGAAAATCTCTCTCTCTTCCTCCCTCTCCCTCTCTCCATACAAACGAAGAGTTAAAGCAGTATTAAAGTGTTACTAAAGCCTGAATTAAAATAACAAACATAGTACAGTTGTATTGCACAGAACAGCCCCAATTTTCCTCTTCTCTGGTCCCCGGCAGCGCATGCTCACTCTGGACCTGTGCGTAAATTATGGATTATATTGCATCTTATCAATTCTTTGATGTAGTGTCTGCATTAATTTTCCTTTTGTAGGCTTGCTTTCTTCTTTTATCATCTAATGATCCAGCCAGCCTGTTTCCTAAAAGAACAAGCTCTCTTCCAGATATATCTGACAGGGATGAGACAACCCATTCATCTCTGCAGGGGTGCTTACAATGATCAACTTCATGTAAAACTTTTATCCAAAAAGGAAAAACATGCTTCCTGTAACTGATTATGAAGTGTGAGCTGGAGTTTGGCTTTAACCACTAGGGAACCGCACGCCGTCATATGACGGCGGGCAGAATATCCTATTGTTTCTGTCATAAGACGTCCTGTCATTTAAAGCCGCTAGGGGGCACACGCGCTCCCGTCACTTTACTGGGAACACAATGTGCGTGCACGGCGGTCCCGATGGCCACCAGGCACCCGCGATTGCCCAGTAACTGAGCAAGAGTGTGGAGCTCTGTGTGTAAACACAAAGCTCCACATCCTGTCAGGGAGAGGAGACCGATGCTGTGTCCCTTGTACACAGGGACACAGATCGATCTCCCCTCCCCCTACAGTTAGAACACTCACTAGGCTACACATTTAACCCCTTCCCCGCCCCCTAGTGGTTAACCCCTTCTCTACCAGTCAGATTTATACAGTAATCAATGCATATTTATAGCACTGTTCACTGTATAAATGTGAATGGTCCCAAAAATGTGTCAAAAGTGTCCGATGTGTCTGCTATAATGTCGCAGTCCCGAAAAAGGACTAGTCCTAGTAAAAAAAAATCATCATTATGTCCCCTATTTTGTAGGCAATGTAACTTTTGCGCAAACGTTTTCACTATACGTTTTTTTTCTTTACCAAAAATATGTAGAAGAATACATATCGGCCTAAACTGAGTAAAAATTATTATTATTTTTTTTTAAATGGGATATTTATTATAGCAAAAAGCAAAAAATATTGTGTTTTTTTTTTTTTTCAAAATTTACGCTCTTTTTTTTGTTTATAGCCCAAAAAAGAAAAACCGCACAGGCGATCAAATACCACCAAAAGAAAGCTCTAAAAAGGACGTCAATTTTGTTTGGGAGCCACGTCGCCCGACTGCGCAATTGTCAGTTAAAGCGAGGCAGTGCCGGAAGCTAAAATTTCGTCTGGGCAGGAAGGGGGTGTAGGTGCACAGTAGGCAAGTGGTTAATCTGTTAGTGTATTTAAATCTGCTGGGACATTTAAATGGTTCTAAAGCCTTAAGGTTTTTTACCTTAAGGCAGACTAAGCATTAAGGTAAACAAACTTCTGTTCTGCAAGATCTCCCCAGCCCCTTATACTTACCTGATCTTGATCCATGAATATTCACAAGAGCATCAGCTCTCTGCTGTCTCCCTCTTCACTGGGCATATTGATACCATGGTTCCCACTGCTATCAATCAAATGCTGTGGTGGAGGGGGGGGGGGGCACCCTGTCTGTGTCAAAGAATGCAGACAGTGCGGCGCTGGGGTAAGCCTGCACAAGTGCCCCCATACAAAGCGGCTTTCTTTGGAGGCACTCACCAAAAAGGGGGATCCAGGAGCACAGGTGGGAGACCCATTACCCAGAGCAGGTAAGTATAACACGTTTATTTGAATAAAAAATAAAAAACCTGAAGCTTTAACCACTTGGCCTCCAGAAGATTTACCCCCTTTTATAACCAAGCAATTTTTAGCGATACGGCACTGTGTTAATTTAACTGACAATTGCTTGGTCATGCAACACTTTTCCCAAATAAATGTCCTCTTTTTTTCACACAAATAGTTTTCTTTTGGTGGTATTTAATCACTGCTGCGTTTTTTCTTTCTTTCTGCTATAAAACGTATCCAATTGAAAACATATTTTTGTTAAAAATAGTCCCAATATATATAGATTGGTTTGCGCATAAGTTATAGCTTACAGACTTCCTGGGCACACCTTTCCTGTTTTCAGTATTACAGTTCTATCCAAAATACTCTAGGCTGTTACCTGATTGCTCAGCTCTTACACACCCTGCCAAATAAACAATCTATGCAAAATGAGAGTTAGAACAGTGATCGCTGATTGCATTCATTGGAAATGCATGAACCTGCAGGTGTGGGCGGGAGCAATCTCTTGTAGGGGAAATGCAGGTGCAGGTTGTGTGTCAATGAGGTCAACTGGTGGACTCCTTCCTGTATCTTAACAGTTTTCTCGTCCCAAGGGTCATCCAGGAAGTAATGGAGAAGGTTTTTTTTTATACAACAAACTGGATGCCGAGGTAAGGGCTGTTGTAGGACAAATGGAAAGCTTTTTTCTTTTCTGCAAAAGAGGTACATTTATGGTATATTGGTACAAAGGGAAGCCTGAATTTGGAAGAAAAAAAGGTGAACTTGGACGTTTAGCAATTAAAGTGATTGTACATGATCACCTTGTAAAACAGCCTATTCAGTTTAAAACTGAAACAAAAGGCAAAACATTTGTGTATAGATATATAAAAAAAAAAAAAAAAAAAAGCATTATAAGTACCCTCGTTTCCCCCTTTTTATAAGTGACCACATTGCCTCTGCTCCCTCTGTTACAGCTGCATAGGAGCTGGGGGGAGGAGAAGCAACAGTACACTGAACTTCCCAGTGAATGGCTGTGCAGGAGTGGGGTTGTCAGGACAAGTCTAATCATTGGGGAAGAGCAGGCTAAGTTTCCAGCATAGCTAGAGAACTAACCACAGTGTGTTCGCCTCCTTAGTGTGGTCAGCTTTTGAATAGGAAAACAGAGGTACTGGCAAAAACACTAGGGATTTCACACAAAGGAAGCAATACAAAGAGAACTGGAGGCTTTTTCATACAAGTACATAGTATAGCTGGCACATATCAGGAATATGAAATGGTGGAGTAACAAAACTTTAAACATATTTTGCGAAAGAGGAGTAGAGAAAGGAAGCGCCACCTAAGTGCAGTATTAAAGAGGTTCTTTTAATGACACATTGTACAAAACACACTTACAAGAATGTAAGGAAAGAAGGCTCATCTGTAACATCCTGTAGTCCTCGTCCTGGATCCATGGGCTGCTTAGAAGTAAAGATAGCAGAATGTGTTGGGTCTTCAGGCTTGTCCTGTGGCTATCAGGATGAGGCCTGTTCCAGCCTCACGGGTCACGTGACAGGTCACGTGGTTACTTCCAAGGAACACTTCCAGGAGGAGGGTCAGACAGGGAGGACAAAGGCTGATTGGGCTACGCGCTCGGAGCCACTGCTGCTTCAATTGGCCAATTGAAGGAGCAGTGGCTCCGAGCGCGTAGCCCAATCAGCCTTTGTCCTCCGTCTGACCCTCCTCCTGGAAGTGTTCCTCAGAAGTAACCACGTGACCTGTCACGTGACCCGTGAGGCTGGAACAGGCCTCATCCTGATGGCCACAGGACAAGCCTGAAGACCCAACACATTCTGCTATCTTTACTTCTAAGCAGCCCATGGATCCAGGACGAGGACTACAGGATGTTACAGATGAGCCTTCTTTCCTTACATTCTTGTAAGTGTGTTTTGTACAATGTGTCATTAAAAGAACCTCTTTAATACTGCACTTAGGTGGCGCTTCCTTTCTCTACCCCTCTTTTGTTTACCACAGAGTCAGCTCTCTGAGGACAGCAGCCGCCATTGAACAACCAAATCACCTGCATTTTTAACCATTGAACTGCCTGTTACTATTACTTCTAATGGACTAATCACCATACCCCTACCATACATGTACTTTGTATCTGCGCTGACAGTTACCTTTCCTATTTTAAACATATTTCTTTCTCGTACATCACGGGACACAGAGCGGCATATTCATTACTATGTGGGTTATATGGAGTACCTTCAGGTGTGGACACTGGCAATCTCAAACAGGAAGTCCCCTCCCTATATAACCCCCTCCCCTAGAGGGAGTCCCTCAGTTTTTTCGCCAGTGTCTTAGGTGTTGGTCACGGAATAGCTTTGCTCCACATCCTTGGGATTAAGGGCGGGCTAACCGGATCTGTCCAAGGAGCCTCAGTGTCAAAGTGGACAGTACCCGGGCCCCAAGCCGTGGGGTTTTGCCTATAATGCTCCTCTTTGGAGGGCTGGACCCTGGGCCCAGGACTTGGAGTTTGTAAAAACCATAAGTTCCTGTTTGCCAGGGTGCTATATAGGTCCAGGACAGTGGGTACCTTCATAGGACCCCAGGGCCTGAAGGTCTACTACGCTACCCACGGAGATGGGAGAAGATTGGATCAGTTTGCTGGACAAACATCCTGCAGCATGGAGCAGGTAAGGGGGAGCCTGCGGGACTTGGTTCGACAGCAGGCTCTCCGGGGTAACCTAAAAGGGGGGATAGCCTAAGTATGCTCTGCATGGGCAACCTTGTTCACTATGTCTAAAGAGAGACAGGATGACACCTTTTCTCCCCCATCACTAGGTCCCCCTGTCTAAATATGTGTGCTAGCTAAACCTGCTGTTTCTTCCTAGGGCTAGTAAGGATCCCTAGGGGCCTTTGGAGAGTCCTACCTGGCCGGGGGTTTGAATCTGCCGCCTGTTTCTGCGTTCCTGGATCTCCAGCAGCGCGGCTCCTCCATGTTCCTCCTGTTTCCGGCATACGCGCGCGCGCGCACGTCTTATTGACGTTTTTTCGCGCCGTTCAGACAGGAGGGCGGGGGGGGGGGCGTGCCTGCGGCGTCATACAGGGGCGCGCCTTTGTGCTGTTATAGACAGCAGGCATGGTCAGTGCTCAGTCTGAGGCTGATTTTCAGAGGAGAGGACGCAGAGCGGCAGAACAGTGACTCCCGGTGGCGGAAGAGGGGTAGTACATGTGGACTTTGTTCCAATACCTTTTTGTTAAGCCAAGAAATCCCCCTTTTTTGCAGCAGGTTTGGAGGCTGGCAAACTTAGTTTGGGGTCACGGTATGTTGTCAAAAGAAAATATATAATATATTTAAAAAAAAAAAAAAAAAAAAAAAGAACATACGGGATCCCATCAGTTTTTGGGCATTAGTGATCTATTGTCCCCTAAACTCTGATTTTTGTACTCCTGCCCACTACAGTCTGTTGTGTGGGCGGAGTCCCTCGATTTTGTATTATGGCTTCCAAGGGTTCGGGGTCAAAGGGTACAAAAAAGACCAAAAAACAAAAGGGTTCCCTTTCTGATTCTGATATGCCGATACTTTCCCCGCAACTTATTAACATAAGAAGCGCCTTGGATGAGCCATTAGGGGGATCTGGTGCGGAGGCTGGCCCAGATCAGCCCAGCCCTGTGTTTATCACAGAGGAGATGCTAGCCGTATCCCTAGGGGGGCTAGAAGAGAGAATAGCAACATTGATCGCTAGAGCTATTCCTGGTAAGAAACGGGTTAGATCCCCATCACCAGGAGGTGTATCCTCAGATGCTGAGATTCTCTCTCCAGAGGAATTGGAATCACAGGAGGATCAACTAGACCTGAACCAAGAGGGTTCAGGGATTGAGGGATCTGCCTCTGAGGAACCATTTTCAGACTCCCAGACAGAAAGACTGTGGGTACAGTCTTTGACGGACATGGTCCGCTCGGCATTTAGTTTACCATTGCCAGAGCCTCAGGTTCCTCCGGTATCCTCTCTGGGCTCTTTGAAAGCTCCGTTAAACAACGCAGTTTTTCCGGTCCATCCTCTCTTGGAGGAATTGATCTTTCGGGATTGGGTACGGCCGGACAGGATTTTTCTGCCACCGAAAAGATTTGCGGTCATTTACCCCATGGAGGAAAAGTTCTCCAAGAGGTGGAGGCTCCCAGTAGTGGATGCAGCCATCTCATGTGTGAATAAATCACTAACTTGCCCGGTGGAAAACATACATATGTTTAAAGATCCGGTTGATAAAAGATTAGAGACACTTTTAAAAGCATCCTTTGCTACGGCAGGAGCAGTGGTGCAGCCAGCGGTGGCTGCAATTGGAGTTTGTCAGGCATTAAAAGACCAGACAAAGGAAATGTTAAGGGACATGCCTACCCAACAAGCAGAAGAGTTTTCTGACATTCCCAGAGCTCTGTGTTTTGCGGTAGATGCTATAAAAGATTCCATCCAGCAGGCCTCTCGTTTATCACTATGTTTGGTGCACATGAGAAGGCTCTTATGGTTGAAGAACTGGGCGGCGGAGCCCCCATGCAAAAAGCTTCTGGCAGGGTTTCCCTTCCATGGAGGACGACTCTTCGGAGAGGATCTGGATAAATATATTCAGACTATTTCAAATGGCAAGAGTACCCTTTTACCGGTCAAAAAGACATTCCGGGCTCCTACATTTAAAAGGCAGCTCTTTCCTGTCTCGGGGCCCTCAAATTCCAGGCAGTATCGACGGCCGCCTGCACGATCCAACGTTAACAGTAGATCGCAGGGACAGACCCCTGGGGGTAAGAGGCCGTGGTATCGCAAGCCGTCAAAGACAGCCCCTAAGGCTGCCTTATGAAGGGGCGCCCCCACTCTTGCGGGTGGGGGGAAGGCTTCGTTTCTTCTCAGAAGTTTGGGAAGCCAAGATCCCCGACAAATGGGTCCGGGCATCTGTAACCACAGGTTACAGACTGGAGTTTCTAAGGTATCCTCCGCCTCATTTTCAAGAATCAAGGCTACCAAGGGATCCAGCGAGGAAGGCCTCAATGCTGGCAGCTTTGGATCACCTGCTTGGCCAGGACGTAATTATAGAAGTGCCAGCCCAAGAGCAAGGCCTAGGTTTCTATTCCAATCTCTTTGTCATACCAAAGCCCAACGGCGATGTCAGGCCAATCTTGGACCTAAAGAGGTTAAACGGTTACCTAAGGGTTCGTTCCTTCCGGATGGAATCCATCCGGTCAGCAGCCGCCGCGCTTCAGAAGGACGATTTTCTGGCCTCCATAGACATAAAGGATGCTTACCTTCATGTACCAATCTTTCAGTCGCATCAAAGGTTTTTACGCTTCGCGGTGGGGCAGCGACACTTCCAATTCAGGGCGCTCCCCTTCGGGCTGGCCACGGCCCCCCGGGTATTCACGAAGATCCTAGCCCCAATTCTGGCCAATTTAAGGATCCAAGGGGTCACAGTCCTAGCATACTTGGACGACCTTTTAATCATAGATCACTCACGGCCGGGTCTGCAAAAGGCAGTAAACCTCACGGTTCGGTACCTCGAAGAATTCGGCTGGGTCCTGAACCGGGGAAAGTCAGCGTTCCAGCCTACAAAGCAGTTGGAATACCTCGGCATGAGGTTAGACACAGAACATCAAAAGGTGTTCCTGCCCCTAGTAAAGATCGAAGCTATCAAGGGGTTGGTTCAGTTGGTTCTAAACAAGAAAAAACCAACTATTCGCCTGTGTATGCGATTACTAGGCAAGCTAGTGGCCACATTCGAGGCAGTACCATACGCTCAGATCCACACTCGCGTCCTACAGGCAGCCATTCTAGCAGCCTGGGGCAAGAGGGCACATGCCTTAGAGTCCCCTTTGACGCTATCATCAAGGGTCCGACAAAGCCTGGCCTGGTGGTTGAACCCTCAGAATCTTCTAAAGGGAAAATCCTTCAGCCCTGTTGTCTGGAAGGTAGTTACCACAGACGCCAGCCTGGCAGGCTGGGGGGCGGTCTTCGAGGGGTTCTCCCGCCAGGGAACTTGGGTGAAAGCAGAGAGGCAGCTCCCCATCAATATCTTGGAAATCAGAGCTGCCCGCCTAGCCCTTCTGGCTTGGACCTCCAGATTAAAGGGGTTCCCGGTGAGAATCCAGTCAGACAATGCCACGGCGGTGGCATACATAAACCACCAAGGGGGAACCAGGAGCCAGGCCGCTCAGAGGGAGGTGAACTTGATTTTTCAATGGGCAGAGGTTCATGTACCCTGCATTTCAGCGATATTCATTCCCGGAGTGGACAACCTGCAGGCAGACTTCTTAAGTCGCCAGAGTCTGTTGCCAGGGGAGTGGTCTCTGCATCCCCAGGTCTTTCAGACAATCTGCCAGAGGTGGGGAATGCCGGACGTAGATATAATGGCATCCAGGTTCAACAAGAAACTAGACAGGTTCGTGTCGCGAGCGAGGGATCCTATGGCCTGCGGAACCGATGCGTTGGTTTGCCCTTGGCATCAATTCAGACTTCTATATGCATTCCCTCCACTACAGTTACTCCCGCGCCTGTTGCGCAAGATCAGAGTGGAGAACAAGCCAGTCATTCTAGTAGCTCCGGCTTGGCCCCGGAGGACTTGGTACTCACTAGTCCTGAAGATGGCAGTGGGAGACCCTTGGACTCTTCCTCTACAACCAGACCTACTCTCACAAGGCCCGATCCTCCACCCTACATTACAGCGTCTAAATTTGACGGCCTGGAGGCTGAATCCCTGATTCTCAGGGGTAGGGGTCTGTCTAGGCAGGTAATTCCTACCCTGATTAGGGCTAGAAAGCCGGTCTCCAGGGGATTTATTACAGGGTGTGGAGGAACTACGTAGGCTGGTGTGAATCCAAAAGATGGAATTCCCGCAAATATACTATTGATAGGGTGTTAAGTTTTCTCCAGCTAGGAGTGGATAAAGGCCTGGCACTAAGCACAATCAAGGGACAGATCTCAGCTCTGTCAGTGTGGTTTCAGAGGCCGCTGGCCACCCACTCGCTGGTAAAGACCTTCTTACAGGGGGTCTTGCGTATTAATCCTCCTGTCAAGTCACCAATTTGTCCATGGGACTTAAATCTTGTCCTGTCCACTCTACAGAAACAGCCTTTTGAGCCGTTGGCTGAGATTCCTTTAGTCTTACTGACAAGAAAATTGGTTTTCTTGGTCGCCATAGTTTCGGCCAGGAGAGTGTCAGAATTAGCAGCCTTATCGTGTAAGGAACCATATCTCGTTCTGCATAAGGACAGGGCAGTTCTCCGGCCCCATCCTTCCTTTCTACCAAAGGTTATATCCAAATTTCACTTAAACCAGGATTTGGTACTTCCATCCTTCTTTCCAAAACCTACATCTAGAAAGGAGGGGTTGCTGCATACCTTGGATATTGTCCGGGCCATGAAGGCCTATCTTAAAGCTACAGAAAAGATCCGGAAAACAGATGTGTTATTCGTTCTACCAGATGGCCCCAAGAAGGGGCAGGCAGCTGCAAAATCCACCATCTCGAGATGGATTAGACAATTAATCATTCAAGCCTACGGGTTGAAGAGGTTGCCTCCTCCGTTGTCGGTAAAGGCCCATTCTACCAGGGCCATGGGCGCCTCTTGGGCAGCACACCATCAGATCTCTATGGCTCAGATATGCAAGGCGGCAACGTGGTCATCAGTCCACACGTTTACAAGGTTTTATCAACTAGACGTGAGAAGAAATGCGGATGCTGCCTTTGGTCAGGCAGTACTACAGGCTGCAGTTTGAAATCCTCGGGATCAGAAACACCCTTGGTTATAAAAAAAAAAAAAGTTTTTTTTTGTCTTGACTAAGTTAGAATTATTATTATGATTTGAGTTTATCTCTAAATTGAATCCTTCTTTGGAAGATGTCTCCCTCCCCTCATTAAAGCATTGCTTTCGGACATCCCACATAGTAATGAATATGCCGCTCTGTGTCCCGTGATGTACGAGAAAGAAAAAGGGATTTTTAAATACAGCTTACCTGTAAAATCCTTTTCTTGGAGTACATCACGGGACACAGAGCTCCCACCCCTCTTTTGGGTGACCATTTTGGGAGGCATACTGCTTGCTACAAAACTGAGGGACTCCCTCTAGGGGAGGGGGTTATATAGGGAGGGGACTTCCTGTTTGAGATTGCCAGTGTCCACACCTGAAGGTACTCCATATAACCCACATAGTAATGAATATGCCGCTCTGTGTCCCGTGATGTACTCCAAGAAAAGGATTTTACAGGTAAGCTGTATTTAAAAATCCCTTTTTTGCCATTGTTGCAACCTCACTAGAAATATCACATCCCAGTAAATACATGTTTCTCTGTTCTGTTCTCCCTATTGAGCATTTGCCTCCAGCCTCACATAAACTCTGTATTAATCCACTAAGTTGTCTTTATTGATCTGTGCACTTTAGCATTAGTAATGTCTGTATTGCAGCTATGGTTCCTTCACTGATATGATTGTTATCTAAGCTTATAGCTGTAAGTGCCTTGTCTGTAGTGGATGCCAGACCTTCTGCAATGGCTCCTCCCCCTTCCTCACTGATGTCATTGCCATCCAAATCAATAGTGACGAGGGACCGGTTTACTTGTATAACTTCCGCCAGCAGCCTGGCTCCACTGTCACCAAGGCCATTCTCATCCAAAAGGAGGTGGGTGAGGTTTGTGTTTATTTTTAGTGCATCAAACAGCTCTTGCCAGGCGGCAAGAGCATGTACAGAGATATGGGCCAGGCCAAGTTGTTTTAGGAACGGGTTCAGCTTCAGATATTCTGCTACGGTTCTGAGTGCATCCGCACTCATGTGATTTCCCCCAATGTCCAGTTCTGATAGCTGAACAAGTGGCATGCTATATGATGAGGAGGTGTCCATTCGCTGCTGTGTAATCAGAATCTCTGATAGGCCACACAGAAGACTCTTTATACCTTTATCTCCTAACTGGTTTCCATATAATCTGCAGAGGAAATAATTTAATTGTTAGTTACTGAGTAAGCTCACACTTTCATTCCAAAACCTTGATTGTGAGATTTCATCCCATGATGATATGCTTTATTTGTTTCCAGTACATTTCACTATTCTATGTTTTTAACATTATGCACAATTGCTTCAAAAGGCACAAAAACACTACATCTCTCTAATATGTATGCATTGTGGTAAAAATGTACAGACATTTTTTGTACAATTTTGACGTGCATTTAAATAAACTTGTTAACCACTTCCCGACCGCTGCATGTACATATACGTCCACAGAATGGCACATACAGGCAGATGGGCGTATATTTACGTCCCTGCCTTTGCGTGGGTCGGGGATCCCAACCCCGCGGGGAGCGATCCGGGAAGTGGGCGCTGCTATTTGTTTCTAGCCGCCACCTCGCGATCGCTCCCCGGAGCTGAAGAACGGGGAGAGCCGTATGTGAACACGGCTTCCCCATGCTTCACTGTGGCGGCTGCATCGATCGAGTGATCCCTTTTATAGGGAGACTCGATCGATGATGTCAGACCTACAGCCACACCTCCCTACAGTTGTAAACACACACTAGGTGAACCCTAAATCCTACAGCGCCCCCTGTGGTTAACTCCCAAACTGCAACTGTCATTTTCACAAAAAACAATGCAATTTAAATGCATTTTCTTTATCGTACATCACGGGACACAGAGCGCATAGCCATTACACTTGGGTTATATGGGTACCTTCAGGTGTGGAGACTAGTGTAATCAATTTCACAGGAAGTTTCCTCCCTATATAACCCCCTCCCACTGGGAGTGCTTCAGTTTTTTCGCCAGTGTCTTAGGTGTTGGTCACGTCTAGCTGTCCCTCGGAGGTCTCGGGACCCAGGATAGCTAGCCGGATCCGTCCGAAGTGCTTCAAAGCCAAGGTGTACGGTACCCGGGCCCTGCTGGAGTGGGGTTTTGCCTATAATGCCTCTCCTTGGAGGGCTGGATTCTGGGCTCCAGTGCCTTAGTCTCTTCCAAGAACTAAACGCTACTGATGCCAGGATGCTATATAGGTCCAGGGGTGTGGGTTCCTTAACACAGGACCCCGGTCCCTGAAGGTCCAAGACAATACCCACGGAGATGGGGGAAGGCTGGGCCTCTTGCATTTTGCAATACCCTGCGGCGTGGAGCAGGTAAGAGGGAACCTGCGGGACTTGGTTCGACAGTAGGTATCCCCCTGGGGGTTCTGGGTTGGCTAATGGTATGCTTGTGCATCAGCCACTATCTCCACTATGTCTTTTGAGGCAGGATGGGATGTACTAATGTTTACCCAGATAACATGTAGATATATATATGCTTTTAAAGATATGTATTTTGCTACTCCCCCCAGATTTGCCTGTTAGCATGATACTGCAGCCCCACGTGTATAGAGAGGAAGTGCTGACAAAACTCCTGTTTCCTAGGAAGCCTAGGGGGACAGCTTCCTCTATGTGTGCACTACAAAGATTAGTGGCTTACCGGGTGTCTGTGTTACTAGCGCTGGTCCAGGCTTCTCCTCTGCTCTCTGCTTCCTCCATGTTGGTTTCAGCGTGGGGGGGGCGGGCCAGCAGCGTCAGGTCTCAGATAAAGCAAAAAAAAAAAAAGCATTTCCTGGCTGGTCATTCCCTCCTGAGAGCAGTGGAGAGTGAGGACACAGAGCGCGCAGCTGAGCCATTTCTGGCTAACAGTGACACCCAGTGGTGGTTTGTGGATCTTCAGGTCTGGACTTAGTCCACACTGACCAGAAAAAAAAAAAAAAGATTTTTTTCTTAAAGGGACTCAGCCTTAGATCTGGCAGTATCTGAGTCGGTGCAACCTTGGACTCCAGCTAACGGGCATTGGTGTGGCAATACTCACAGGACTCTCCTCGGTATTGCCGCCTTCTCAGGCGTATGAAAATTAAAAAAAAAAATTTTTTTTTTTTTTTACCATAGCCTGTCCTTATTAATGTTTCACTTCTAGCTACAACAGTTGGGTGTTGGCTGTAGGGGTGTCTCAAGGTTGTGCAATGGCTCCCAAGGGATCAGGACCAGCTAAGGCTGCAAAAGGTGCCAAAAAAGTAAAGGGGTCTCCAACGGGGTCAGAGGATTTGGGCCAGGCTCCAGTGGTCCCACCCTCACCAGATAGACCACCGAACAGCATCATGCAGGAGCCATTGAGGGTGCTAGGGGCAGAGGCGGCCCCCAATCAACCCATTCCCGTTTATGTTACGGAAGAAATGCTAGAATCCACCCTGGGTGGGCTAGAGAAAAGGTTAACTGCTTTAATTGCCCGCTCTTTGCCGGGTGGCAAACGGGCTAGATCCCCGTCACCTAGAACGGTGTGTTCGGATGCAGAGGTCCTCTCTTCGGAGGAATTGGACCCACAGGGGGATCAAGCGGACCTGAGTCCTGACAGGTCAGACATTGAAGATTCCACTATAGATGAATTTTTTTTCGGCTTCTCAAGCAGAGAGTCTGTGGATCCAGTCTCTGACGGATATGGTTCGCACTTCTTTTAAACTTCCAGTGTCGGAACAATTAGCCCCCGCGGTATCCTCTTTAGGTTCCTTGAAGGCACCATTGAGTGGTGCGTCTTTCCCGGTTCACCCCCTTCTGGAGAGCGTGATTTTTCAGGATTGGGCTCGACCTGATAGGATTTTTATCCCTCCTAAAAGGGTCACCATTCTCTATCCTATGGAAGAAGAATTTGCAAAGAAATGGGCACTCCCTACCGTGGACGCAGCCATTTCCTGCGTAAATAAATTCCTGACCTGTCTGGTGGAAAATGTCCAGGTGTTTAAAGATCCAGTCGACAAAAAATTGGAGACCCTACTGAAGGCTTCTTTTACCACAGTAGGTGCCGTGGTTCAGCCAGCAGTGGCAGCCATTGGCGTTTGTCAGGCTTTAAAGGATCAGACTAAACCGATATTAAGGGACATACCGGCTCAGCAAGCTTGTGAATTGGCTGACCTCCCAAGAGCTCTCTGCTTTGCAGTAGATGCTATTAAGGACTCCGTTCAACAGGCGTCCCGTTTATCTCTGCTGTTGGTTCATATGCGTCGCCTTTTGTGGCTAAAAAAATGGTCAGCAGAGGCACCCTGCAAAAAGCTTTTAGCAGGATTTCCCTTTCATGGTGGGAGACTATTCGGTGAAAACCTAGATAAATATATCCAGACCATATCAAGTGGTAAAAGTTCTTTCTTGCCTATCAAGAAAAGATCGCGTGGGCCCGCATTTAAGCGACAGGCCTTCACAGGCTCGGCCCCTTCAACTTCCCGTCAGTATCGACGGCCTCCCGGGCGTTCAGCATTTAATAGCCGCCCACAAGGACAAGCCACGACAGGCAAGAGGCCATGGCCTCGCAAGCCGGTTAAACCAGTCCTCAAGTCAGATTCATGAAGGGGCGCCCCCACTCTCTTGGGTGGGGGGAAGGCTTCGGTTTTTCTCCGAAGTGTGGAAGGCCAGAATTCCCGACTCTTGGGTAAGATCCGTGGTAACCACGGACTACAAGCTAGAGTTTTGGGAAGTCCCCCCTCCTCACCTTCAGGGGTCAAGTCTTCCAAGCGACCCATTAAAGAGGGCCTCTCTTGTAAAAGCATTGGATCGTCTCTGGCTCCAAGGAGTAATTGTAGAAGTACCAACCCAGGAATGGAGTCTGGGATTCTACTCCAACCTTTTCATAATACCAAAGCCCAATGGCGATGTCAGGTCTATCTTGGACCTCAAACTCCTAAATCGCTTTCTAAACATTCAGACCTTTCGTATGGAGTCCATACGTTCGGTGGCAGCCAGCCTACATCAAGACAACTTTCTAGCATCTATAGACATAAAAGATGCGTATCTGCACGTGCCGATCTACCCGGCACATCATAGGTTTCTTCGTTGTATGATAGATCACCGCCATTACCAGTTCGTAGTCCTCCCTTTCGGGTTGGCAACAGCTCCGCGGGTATTCACAAAGGTGTTAGCCCCGGTGCTAGCCGTCCTAAGGACAGAAGGCATTTTAGTCTTGGCATACTTGGACGATCTTCTGGTTATCGACAGCTCAGCTTCCAACCTCAATCAGGCAGTAGGTCGCACAGTTCAGCATCTAGAGGAATTCGGGTGGATTGTAAACCTAGAAAAATCTGTATTGAAACCCACAAAGCAGTTGGAATATCTAGGCCTTCGGCTAGATACAGACTGCCAGAGGATAAGTTTACCTCAAGCAAAGATCAGATCAATAGCTCAAGCAGTTCAAGTGATCTTAGGCAAGAAGAGGCCGACTATTCGCCTATGTATGCGACTGCTGGGGAAGATGGTGGCCGCCTTCGAGGCTGTGCCCTACGCCCAGATCCATACCAGATATCTTCAGGCAGCCATTTTCTCTGCTTGGAACAAATCCATTCAGGCGTTAGATCGTCCGTTAGTGCTCTCCCCGAAGGTCCGGCGCAGCCTGTCTTGGTGGCTGGTCTCTCAAAATTTGTCAAAAGGGAAATCCTTTTGCCCCATCACGTGGAAGATGGTATCCACGGATGCCAGCCTGTTAGGTTGGGGGGCAGTTCTAGAAGAACAGACCCAGCAAGGGCTGTGGTCGGGGGCAGAAAAACTGCTTCCCATCAATATCTTGGAGATCAGAGCTGCTCGACTGGCCCTGATCGCCTGGACTCTCCCCCTTCAGGGTCTGCCAGTAAGGATACAGTCCGACAACGCCACTGCGGTGGCATACATAAACCACCAGGGGGGCACGAAGAGCCCAGCAGCCCAAAGAGAAGTAAACCTGATTTTCTCATGGGCCGAAGCCCATGTACCCTGCATCTCGGCGGTGTTCATCCCAGGGATAGACAATTCTCAAGCAGATTTTTTGAGTCGTCAACAGTTGCTCCCGGGGGAATGGTCTCTTCACCCCCAGGTATTCCAAGAGATTTGCCAAAGATTCGGAGTCCCAGATGTGGACATTATGGCAACGAGATCCAACAAAAAATTGGACAAATTCATATCCCGAGCCAGGGATCCCTCGGCCTACGGGACCGATGCGTTGGTTTGCCCTTGGCACCAGTTTTCTCTTCTGTATGCGTTCCCTCCACTGCAGATGATTCCCCGCCTTCTACGGAGGATCCGGGTGGAGCGCAGGCCTGTGATCCTGGTGGCCCCAGCCTGGCCCAGGAGGGCTTGGTACGCACTCATCGTGAAGATGTCAGTCGGGGCGCCGGGGCCGCTCCCCCTGCGCCCAGATCTGCTGTCTCAGGGCCCAATCTGCCATCCTGCTTCACAGCAACTAAATTTGACGGCTTGGCAGCTGAATCCCTAATTCTTAAGGGCAGAGGCCTCTCAGATCAGGTCATATCTACGTTGATTCAGGCTAGGAAACCGGTCTCCAGAAATATTTATTACAGAGTCTGGAGAACCTATGTGGAGTGGTGCGAGTCTCAAAAATGGCATCCTCGAAAGTTTTTTATTGACAGGATATTGCGATTCCTCCAGGTTGGCGTTGACAAAGGGTTGGCTCTTAGTACTCTAAAGGGGCAGGTGTCGGCTTTATCAATATGGTTTCAAAGACCCTTGGCCACCCATTCGCTTATGAAAACCTTCTTGCAGGAGGTCTTGCATGTGAATCCCCCTATTAGAGCTCCCCTCTGCCCCTGGAATTTAAATCTGGTCTTGTCAGCTTTACAAAAGCAGCCGTTTGAACCTCTGACAGAAATCCCTCTTGTGCTACTAACCCGAAAGTTGGTTTTCTTGGTGGCTATGGCTTCGGCCAGAAGGGTTTCCGAGCTGGCAGCCTTGTCATGCAGGCAGCCATACCTTATTCTGCATAAGGACAGAGTGGTTCTGCGGCCTCAACCTTCTTTCCTTCTTAAGGTCATATCCAGTTTTCACTTGAATCAGGATCTAGTCCTACCATCCTTCTTTCCTACTCCCCAGTCCAGAGAGGAAAGACTGCTTCATACTTTGGACGTGGTTCGAGCCATGAGGGTCTATCTCAAGGCTACAGAGAAGATTCGGAAAACAGATGTGCTTTTTGTTCTTCCGGATGGCCCCAAGAAGGGTCAGCCGGCTGGCTGCCAAGTCTTCCTTGGCTAGGTGGATTAAGCAGCTGATTTTTCAGGCCTATGGTCTGAAGCGCGTTCCACCTCCCTTATCAGTTAAAGCCCATTCTACGAGGGCCATGAGTGCCTCCTGGGCGGCACACCATCAGATCTCTATGGCACAGGTTTGCAAGGCGGCAACCTGGTCTTCCGTACATACGTTTACTACATTTTATAAGTTGGACGTTGCAAAGGGTACGAACGCAGCTTTTGGGCAGGCGGTCCTACGGGCAGCAGTATAGTATCCTCTGGTCCGGGTCACGCCCCCTTGTTTTTCTGTTGGTGGAGCCATGTTTTCTCCTGACAATGTTTTTATTTGGCTATTCTTGGCCTTACGGTCTCCCTCCCTTCATAGAGCATTGCTTTAGGACATCCCAAGTGTAATGGCTATGCGCTCTGTGTCCCGTGATGTACGATAAAGAAAAAAGGATTTTTAATAAACAGCTTACCTGTAAAATCCTTTTCTTGAAGTACATCACGGGACACAGAGCTCCCACCCCTCTTTTGGGGAACATTGTGTAACCTCGGGAGAATTGCTTGCTACAAAACTGAAGCACTCCCAGTGGGAGGGGGTTATATAGGGAGGAAACTTCCTGTGAAATTGATTACACCAGTGTCCACACCTGAAGGTACCCATATAACCCAAGTGTAATGGCTATGCGCTCTGTGTCCCGTGATGTACTTCAAGAAAAGGATTTTACAGGTAAGCTGTTTATTAAAAATCCTTTTTTTTGCTGTAAAAATGACAATGGTCCCAAAAATGTGTCAAAATTGTCCGAAGTGCCCACCATAATATTGCAGTCACGAAAAAAATCGCTGATTGGCGCCATTAGTAGTAAAAAAAATAATAATAATAAAAATGCAATAAAACTATCCTCTATTTTGTAAACGCTATAAATTTTGCGCAAACCAATCGATAAACGCTTATTGCGATTTTTTTTTTTTACCAAAAATAGGTAGAAAAATACGTATCAGCCTAAACTGAGGGAAAAAAATAATTTATATATGTTTTTGGGGGATATTTATTATAGCAAAAAGTATAAAATATTGAATTTTTTTCAAAATTGTTGCTCTATTTTTGTTTATAGCACAAAAAATAAAAACTGCAGAGGTGATCAAATACCACCAAAAGAAAGCTCTATTTGTGGGGGAAAAAGGACGCCAATTTTGTTTGGGAGCCACGTCGCACGACCGCGCAATTGTCTGTTAAAGCGACGCAGTGCAGAATTGTAAAAACGCCTTTGGACATTTAGCAGCATATTGGTCCAGGGCTTAAATGGTTAATGCATGTGTGCTGAAATGGATGTAAATCTGCATTAGAATATATGTTTAAATAATTATAACATCATTGTTTCTTGATCGTACATCACGGGACACAGAGCGCATAGTCATTACATATGGGTTATATGGGTACCTTCAGGTGTGGACACTGGTGTAATCAACTTCACAGGAAGTTCCTCCCTATATAACCCCCTCCCACTGAGAGTGCTTTAGTTTTTTCGCCAGTGTCTTAGGTGTTGGTCACGTCTAGCTGTCCCTCGGAGGTCTCGGGACCCAGGATAGCTAGCCGGATCCGTCCGAAGTGCTTCAGAGCCAAGGAGTACGGTACCCGGGCCCTGCTGGAGTGGGGTTTTGCCTATAATGCCTCTCCTTGGAGGGCTGGATTCTGGGCTCCAGTGCCTTAGTCTCTTCCAAGAACTAAACGCTACTGATGCCAGGATGCTATATAGGTCCAGGGGTGTGGGTTCCTTAACACAGGACCCCGGTCCCTGAAGGTCCAAGACAATACCCACGGAGATGGGGGAAGGCTGGGCCTCTTGCATTTTGCAATACCCTGCGGCGTGGAGCAGGTAAGAGGGAACCTGCGGGACTTGGTTCGACAGTAGGTATCCCCCTGGGGGTTCTGGGTTGGCTAACAGTATGCTTGTGCATCAGCCACTATCTCCACTATGTCTGTGTAGGCAGGATGGGATACTAATGTTTACCCAGATAACATGTAGATATATGTATACTTGTGTAAGTTATATATTTGCTACTCACCCCAGGTCTGCCTGTTAACACTGATACTGCAACCCCACATGTTTTTAAGAGGAAATTGCTGGTAAAAACTCCTGTTTCTTAGGAAGCCCATGGGGACAGCTTCCTCGCTATGTGTGCACTACAATAAGATTAGTGCTTACCTGGTGTCTGTTGGTGCTGCCTAAACGCTGGTCCATGTTGTTTCCTCTGCTCTGCTTCCTCCATGTGGTTTCAGCGTGGTGCGCGCGATTGTGCGCGCGCGCGCGTGCACGCCGCCTTTTATAGCGTCGGCGTGCGTCGGGGGGGCGGGCCAGCAGCGTCAGGGTCTGTTTAAAGGGAAAACTTTTCTCTGGCTGGTCTTTCCCTCCTGGAGGCAGAGGAAGAAAGGATACAGAGCGTGCAGCTGGGTCTTTTGGCCACACAGGGACACCTAGTGGCGGTTTTGTGGATCTTCAGGTCTAGGACTTAGGTCCACTATTGACCAGAAAAAAAAAAAAAAAAAGGAAGTTTTTTGCTTAAAGGGACTCAGCCTTAGATCCAGCAGTATCTGAGTCTACCTTGGACTCCGGCTAACGGGCATTGGTGTGTCAATACTCACAGGTTTCCTCAGTATTGCCACCTCCCAGGCGGGTAAAAAAAAAAAAAAAATGTTTTGAAAAAAAAAAAAAAAAAAAGAAAAAGAAAGAAATTAGTTCTTTTTCATTTCCTCATACCTGCCCTCATATTGGTTACTCCTAGCTGCAACAGTCAGGTGTTGGCTATAGGGGTGACCCAAGGTTGTACAATGGCTCCAAAGGGATCTGGACCAGCCAAGGCTGCTAAAGGTGCCAAAAAGCAAAAGGGGTCTCCATCGGGGTCAGAGGATTTGGGCCAGGCTTCTACGGCCCCACCCTCGCCAGTCAGGACACCGAGTGGCATAGTACAAGAGCCATTGGGGGTGCTGGGGGCAGAGGCGGCCCCCGATCCACCCATTCCCGTTTACGTGACGGAAGAAATGCTAGCAGCCACCATGAGTGGGCTAGAGAAAAGGTTAACTGCGTTGTTTTCCCGTCCTTGCCCAAGTAGCAAGCGGGCTAGATCCCCCTCACCCAGTGTGGGGTTTTCAGATGCGGAGGTCTCCTCTTCAGAGGAACGGGACCCACAAGGGGATCAGGCAGACCCAAGTCCCGACGGTTCAGACAGGGAAAATTCCACTATAGATGAATATTTTTCGGCCTCTCAAGCGGAGAGCCTGTGGATCCAGTCTTTGACAGATATGGTTCGCACTGCCTTTAAACTTCCAGTGCCAGAACTAGTAGCCCCGGAGGTATCCTCATTGGGTTCTTTAAAGGCTCCATTAACTTGTGCGTCTTTTCCAATGCACCCCCTTCTGCGGAACGTGATTTACCAGGATTGGGCTCGACCTGATAGAATCTTTGTCCCTCCTAAAAGATTCTCTATTCTCTACCCTATGGAAGAGGAATATGTAAAGAAATGGGCACTCCCTACAGTGGACGCGGCCATTTCCTGCGTGAATAAATCCCTGACTTGTCCGGTTGAAAATGTCCATATGTTCAAGGATCCGGTCGACAAAAAATTCGAGACCCTACTGAAAGCAGCTTTCACTTCAGTAGGTGCCATGGTTCAGCCAGCAGTAGCAGCCATTGGTGTTTGTCAGGCCCTGAAGAATCAGGCAAAACATATATTAAAGGACATGCCGGCTCAACATACTCATGAATTAGCAGAATTCCCTAGGGCTCTCTGCTTTGCAATAGATGCTATTAAGGACTCCATCCAACAGGCATCCCGTTCATCTCTACTGATGGTTCACATGCGTCGTCTTTTGTGGCTAAAGAACTGGTCAGCAGAGGCACCCTGCAAAAAGCTTTTAGCAGGGTTTCCCTTTCATGGGGGAAGACTATTCGGGGAAGACCTAGATAAATATATCCACACCATATCAAGTGGAAAAAGTACTTCCTTACCGGTCAAGAAAAGACCGCGTGGGCCCACGTTTAAACGACAGGCCATTGCAGGCTCGGCCCCTTCGACTTCCCGTCAGTATCGACGGCCTCCCGGGCGTTCAGCAGTTAATAGCCGTCCACAGGGACAAGCCGCGGCAAACAAGAGGCCCTGGTCTCGCAAGCCGGCTAAACCAGTCATCAAGTCAGATTCATGAAGGGGCGCCCCCACTCTCTTGGGTGGGGGGAAGACTTCAGTTTTTCTCCGAAGTCTGGAAGGCCAGAATTCCCGACGCTTGGGTTCGGTCCATAGTAGCCTCAGGCTACAAACTAGAGTTTCGAGAAATCCCCCCTCCTCATTTTCAGGGGTCAAGTCTTCCAAGCGACCCGTTAAAGAGGGCCTCTCTCGTAAAGGCGTTGGATCGCCTCTTGCTCCAAGGAGTAATTGTAGAAGTACCAACCCAAGAAAGGGGTCTGGGATTCTACTCCAACCTTTTTGTTATACCAAAACCCAATGGCGACGTCAGGCCTATATTAGACCTCAAACGCCTAAATCGCTTTCTAAGGATTCAGACCTTTCGTATGGACTCCATACGTTCAGTGACAGCCAGCCTGCATCAGGGCGACTTCCTAGCATCTATAGACATAAAGGATGCATATCTGCATGTGCCGATTTACCCAGCACATCACAAGTTTCTTCGTTTTACGATAAATCAAAGTCATTACCAGTTCGTAGCCCTCCCTTTCGGGTTGGCAACAGCTCCACGGGTATTCACAAAGGTGTTAGCCCCGGTGCTAGCCGTCCTAAGGACAGAAGGCATCTTGGTCCTGGCATACCTGGACGATCTCCTGGTTATCGACAGATCAGCTTCCAACCTCAATCATGCAGTAGTCCGCACAGTGCGGCATCTAGAAGAGTTCGGGTGGATTGTGAACCAAGAAAAATCAAGGTTACAACCCACAAGACAGTTGGAATATCTAGGCTTTCGGTTAGATACAGAATGCCAGAGGGTATTTTTACCTCAAGAGAAGATCAGGTCGTTGATTCAAACGATTCAAATAGTCTTAGGCAAAAAGAAGCCGACTATTCGCCTATGCATGCGACTGCTGGGAAAGATGGTGGCCGCTTTCGAAGCAGCGCCCTATGCCCAGATCCATACCAGAATTCTGCAAGCAGCTATTCTCTCTGCTTGGAACAAGTCCATACAGGCATTAGACCGTCCATTAGTTCTTTCCCCAGGAGTCAGGCGCAGCCTGTACTGGTGGCTGATCCCTCAGAAATTATCAAAAGGGAAAACCTTTTGCCCCATCTCGTGGAAAATAGTAACCACAGATGCCAGCCTAACAGGTTGGGGGGCAATCTTAGGAAAACGGACCCAGCAGGGACAGTGGTCAGAGGCAGAAAGTCTGCTTCCCATCAATGTCCTAGAGATCAGAGCTGCTCGGTTGGCCCTGGTCGCCTGGACTCTCCCCCTGCAGGGTCTGCCAGTAAGGATACAGTCCGACAATGCCACGGCGGTGGCATACATAAACCACCAGGGGGGCACAAGGAGCCTAGCGGCTCAAAGGGAAGTAAACCTGATTTTTTCATGGGCCGAAGCCCATGTACCCTGCATCTCAGCAGTGTTCATCCCAGGGATAGACAATTCTCAAGCAGATTTTTTGAGTCGTCAACAGTTACTCCCGGGAGAGTGGTCTCTTCACCCCCAGGTATTCCAAGAGATTTGCCAAAGATTCGGAGTTCCCGATGTGGACATCATGGCAACAAGATTCAACAAGAAGTTGGAAAAATTCGTATCCCGAGCCAGGGACCCCTCGGCCTACGGGACCGATGCGTTGGTTTGCCCCTGGCACCAGTTTTCTCTCCTGTATGCGTTCCCTCCACTACAGATGATTCCCCGCCTTCTACGAAGGATCAGGGTGGAACGCAGGCCGGTGATCCTGGTGGCCCCAGCCTGGCCCAGAAGGGCTTGGTACGCACTCATCGTGAGGATGTCAGTAGGGGCACCGTGGCCACTCCCCCTGCGCCCAGATCTGCTGTCTCAGGGCCCGATCTACCACCCTGCTTCACAGCAGCTAAATTTGATGGCTTGGCGGCTGAATCCCTAATTCTTAAGGGCAGAGGCCTCTCAGCCCAAGTCATATCTACGTTAACTCAAGCTAGAAAGCCAGTCTCTAGAAATATCTATTACAGAGTCTGGAGAACCTATGTGGAGTGGTGCGAGTCTCAAGGAGGGCATCCTCGCAAGTTTTTTATTGACAGGATCTTGCGATTCCTCCAGGTTGGCGTTGACAAGGGGTTGGCTCTTAGTACCCTAAAGGGGCAGGTGTCTGCCTTATCGATATGGTTTCAAAGGCCTTTGGCCACACATTCACTTGTGAAAACCTTTTTGCAGGGGGTCTTGCATGTAAATCCCCCTATTAGAGCTCCCCTCTGCCCCTGGAATTTAAATCTGGTCTTGTCAGCTTTACAAAAGCAGCCGTTTGAACCTCTGACAGAAATCCCTCTTGTGCTGCTAACCCGAAAGTTGGTTTTCTTGGTGGCCATGGCTTCGGCCAGAAGGGTCTCCGAGCTGGCAGCCTTGTCTTGCAGGGAACCGTACCTGATTCTGCATAAGGACAGAGTGGTTCTGCGGCCTCAGCCTTCTTTCCTTCCTAAGGTCATATCCAGTTTTCACTTGAATCAGGACCTAGTCCTACCATCCTTCTTTCCTACTCCCCAGTCCAGAGAGGAAAGACTGCTTCATACTTTGGACGTGGTTCGAGCCATGAGGGTTTATCTCAAGGCTACAGAAAAGATTCGGAAAACAGATGTGCTTTTCGTTCTCCCGGATGGCCCCAAGAAGGGTCAGCCGGCTGCCAAGTCTTCCTTGGCTAGGTGGATTAAGCAGCTGATTTTTCAGGCCTATGGTCTGAAGCGCGTTCCACCTCCCTTATCAGTTAAAGCCCATTTTACGAGGGCCATGAGTGCCTCCTGGGCGGCACACCATCAGATCTCTATGGCACAGGTTTGCAAAGCGGCAACCTGGTCTTCCGTACATACGTTTACTAAATTTTATAAGTTGGACGTCACAAAAGCTACGGACGCAGCATTTGGGCAGGCGGTCCTTCGGGCAGCAGTATAGAATCCTCTGGCCCGGTTCACGCCCCCTTGTTTTTTCTGTTGGTGGAGCTATTTTTTACCTCCTGATATATTTTCTGTTTGGCTAATTTTGGCCTTACGGTCTCCCTCCCTTCATGGAGCATTGCTTTGGGACATCCCATATCTAATGACTATGCGCTCTGTGTCCCGTGATGTACGATCAAGAAAAAGGGATTTTTAATAACAGCTTACCTGTAAAATCCTTTTCTTGGAGTACATCACGGGACACAGAGCTCCCACCCCTCTTTTTGGGGAACATTGTGTAACCTCAGAGAAATTGCTTGCTACAAAACTAAAGCACTCTCAGTGGGAGGGGGTTATATAGGGAGGAACTTCCTGTGAAGTTGATTACACCAGTGTCCACACCTGAAGGTACCCATATAACCCATATGTAATGACTATGCGCTCTGTGTCCCGTGATGTACTCCAAGAAAAGGATTTTACAGGTAAGCTGTTATTAAAAATCCCTTTTTTCTGCTCTATGCAGTTGGTTTTGCTCAGAGCAGCCTGGATCCTCCTCTTCGGCTCTCCTGGCCCCTCCCCCCTGATGCGTGCCTTCCACAGCAAGCAGCTTGCTATGGGGGCACCCAAACCGCATTTCTGTGTATTTAGACATGGAGCCCGATTAGGCCCTGCTCTCTCTCTCTCTCTGGCTGACTTTGACAGCAGTGGGAGCCAATGGCAGGTGGCTGAGTCTCTCCTGCAACATTGCTTGATAGAGAGGGACCTTAGGTAAGTATGAGGGAGGCTGCTGCACATAGAATGCATTACAATGTCCTCACCCAAAGCCGACACGTCCCTCGGCTCTGGGTGGAGGCACCGGCATTGCTAGTAAGGGAATCGGGAAGTAAAGTCTTGCGGCTTCACAGCCTGGTTCCCTACTGCGCATGCGTGAGTTGCGATGCGCATTCTGAGTTGTCCCTGCTGTCTTCTGGGACATGTGTGTCTCCCAGAAGACAGCGGGGGGGGGGGGGTTGGTAGGGGACAGACATGGCGGATACTGCTGCAATCTTTCGCCGGAAGCGGGAGAAAATACTTTCTATTAGACAGGTGTCATGATCTTTGGAATACTCAAGTTTTTCCTCTTTTGTTTCTACTACACAGTGGTGGGTCCTCCGCCCTGTCTTAAGGCTAACCCCCTCGAGACGGCTCCGGGATCTGGAAGGAAGGCATTGTTCTGGGTGTGACCGTTTGTTTACGTACTTTAATTATCTCCTGGGACTTCTCTGTGTCATTGCACATCTCAGTCCTCTTATTCAAGCTATTGGATCAATCCCTGCTGTTTTAAGTCCTCATTTGAATGGCCAAGAGGACCTAAGTGAGGACTAGAGTGTACTTTACAATTGACCAATATGAAAGTGGTTGTTTGGGGCGGGGTGTTCAAACTGCTATGTATAAAAGTGTGTTGTGTGCATCCAGTAAAGAGAAGATTCCTGTTTGAACTTACATACAGCCTGCCTGGTGTTTGTTCTGAGCTACCACAACTGGATTCGAACAGCACATAGGTCAAATCCCGGCGCATCAGATTACCGAACCATCAGGCGATGCGATCTTCAATCTGATCCAATGGCAGCAAAGGAGTGGAACCAAGCGAGCAGGGGCTCGTTACAACAGGTACCTGCTCCCACCTTCCCCCTGAAAGGTGCCAAATGTGACATATTGGGGAGGAATCCAGACAGCGAAAATTTAATTTTTGGGTGAGACGGTCTTATAATTGCATGTTTAGGTCTGGATTGTGACAATTTCTTCTCAAATGACAGAATAATGACTGACAGGGGTGATGGGGGAAGCTTAATATTACTCACAGTAAACTCTGTATACAAGGCTTCTCTTTCAACAGCTGAATGAGTCTCTCGGCTCCCCTTGGGCCAATTTCATTGAGATTCAGGTTGATGCTTTCCACCTCCGAATGACTAACTATTATAGCTGGCATTAAGTGTTGAAGCAGAGCATCTGTCATTCCGGTGTTCCTGAGGACAAGCTGATGCACTTCATCAGACTCCTGAAGAACTGCAATGAGGTCTGTGATCTGTTGAAGCACAATTGTGTCAGTGAATACTATTGCAGTGATAAATTCAACATAAACGCAATCTAGTTTTTACCACTGTAATTATACACTGCTCAAAAAAATTAAAGGAACACTTTTGAATCAGAACCTTGGATATTGATCTGGTCAGTTAAAGTGGAGGTTCACCTAAAACATTTTTTTTATCATTGCATTTAGGCTATTTAGTAGAATGAGAATCGGCGTTCGTTTTTTAAAAATGCTAGCGGGACATACATTTTTCTATATAGGTGATCAACGCGGCTTCCGGGTATGGTCGTCGGGGCTGGGCATTCCTAATTGATTGACAGGCATCCCGACCGACGCATACATCGCGTCACGAGTAGCCAAAAGAAGCCGAACGCCGGTGCGCAGGCGCCGTATAGAGCCGCACCGACGTTCGGCTTCTTTTGGCTACTCGTGACGCGCTGTATGCGTCAGTCGGGATGCCTGTCAATCAATTAGGAACGCCCAGTCCTGACGACCATACCCGGAAGCTGCGTTGATCATCTATATAGAAAAATGTATGTCCCGCTAGCATTTGGGGGAGGGGTGTATACAAAATACAGTGTGACATAAAAAAAATTGCAACACCCACTCATTTATTCTCTAGGGCCTTTGCTTTAAACAAAATACATAATGTTTGGGGGTTCTAACTAGTTTTCTAGCAAAAAATACAGATTTTTACATGTAAACAAAAGTGTCAAAAAGGGACATGGAGCTGAAGTGGATATTAACAGCCAATATAACAAATGTGGTGAAGTAAAATAGATAAGACATATATTCATCTCACCTGAGAAAGGAGGCCCTCATCTGCTCTCTCTGCTGTTTCATGGATTTCCTCATCCGACTTCTCTCTTAACAATGCTGCAGCTTGTAGTGTGGAGTTCCCACTGGGTGACATCTTGCGCTCATCTCCTACCTGCTGCTCTAGTACTTGTAGTGTAGACTCCTGATTGGATGATGTAACTAGTCCAGATCTTGCATCCTCATCCCCATCTTTCCTTTTATTTATTTCAGCTGCTACTTGCTGGTCTATCTCATTTACTGTTGGCTCTTCAGTGGCTGACATGACAGGTCCTGATCTTACATCTTCATCCCCATTGTCTATTTCTTTCCTCCCTGCTGTCACCTGCTGGTCACGCTTTGGTAGTGTAATTTCATCACTAGAAATAATTTTGTGTATCCATTGTTCCTCTGGGATAATTAAAACATGAAAGTATTTAGTGTAACAGGAATCTGTTATGTTTTCATTAAATCAACTGCTGACATAACTGTAAAACCTGTAGCAAGTTTTATTTGAGACATCATTATCAAAGTGGACCTACCGGCAATGCTGTAGATGTCAGTGCTGTCACTGGAATCGCTTAGTTCCACTTCTGAATAACGGATCTCCTCGCTGAGAGCTCTGGCAAGCCGGTGGTGTATTTCCTGTGCTAAAAAGTGGAGTATAGTGTAACTGTATCTTATTACGTTGAAATCTTATGCACAGCCCAGACAATAACATTCAGATACTTTATACTATGTGCTGCCTATCTGAAAACAGATTGATACCTTCAACATAAATACTCAACAGAAAGTCAGTTGTGTATTTCAAAATGTTTATCCCCAAGAGCAGAATTATGTGTCAGTTACATACAATTCTGTTAAAAGGGGTTGGAAAGGTTTGTTTTTTATTTTATAAATAGGTTCGTTTAAGCTAGTGCATTTTTGGTTCACTTACCTTTTCCTTCGATTTCCCTTCTAAATGTTATTTTCTTTGTCTAAATTTCTCACTTCCTGTTCCTCCTCAGTAAGCTGTTATGACTGACTTTCCACCGCTCGGATGATGGTGGAAAGCTTACTGAGGAGAAACAGGAGGTAAGAAATTCAGACAAAGAAAAAAAAATATTTAGAAGGAAAATTGAAGGAAAAGGTAAGTGAACCAACAATGCACTAGCTTAAAGGAACCTATTTAGAAGAAAAAAAAAAACCCTTTACAACCCCTTTAAGGCCTGTGTTGGAAGTCTTTGGACTTTTGTCAATGGCATCAGTTTGACACACTTTTGAGATTATCCAGAATTCTTTAACGGGGTGCATTTGAGCTGCAGTTGACCCCCTTCTGGCCTGCATTTGACTTGCTTCAAATGTGTTTTTCATTTCCATAGACATATATGGACATGCAAAAACCATTAACACAGGCCTTTTACTCTCCTTACTCATAGACATCAGCAGGTTAACACCAACTCTGACTGAATAAGTTGGGTCATACATCCTAACATAATGGATTCTCCCATATGTTCCATATTGCTCCCCTGGGATAAGACCAAATATGCCTGCTCCTTTCAGACCATTTTATGTTTGTCTGGTTTGTTCTTTAGGGAAGGCAATGATCCAATCACCACCTCACGTTTGTGGCCTTATGCATGCTTGCACAATGATTTTATTAATGGGAAGCCATGCAAAGAGAAATGTAGGAATCATCATAACTAATCTATACCTCTAATTCTCTATTTTAACTGGACAGGACATGGGCTTGACATTCAAAACCCTGGGATATAGACTGGTATCTTAAAGTGATTGAATACTTGTAAAGATTTTAAGCACATGTCCCATAAGTGTCCCCCTATAACCCTTCCCAGCTTTGTGAGTACTAGGTTTTTATTTGTGTCCTAAGCTGATGGACCTTTTCTTCCTTAGGGAGAAATTGTTGGGCTGCATTTGCACGGGTGACTAACCACAATGGGAATGGCAGCGTTAGAATCCTGCTGCTGTTTTTGCCACCTGTGAGCAGCTAGCTGAGGCCACGAGCTCATACACTTTATCAGCAGGTCGCTGGCAGGTGTATCTATTTGTGGTTGTTCGCACAGGCAGCAATTATATGTGAATGCCTTTACTTGCAGGTAATGGCTGGCTGTGGAAACAGCCACTAATAGTTGCGGCTGCCATTTTATATGGGCTGAGATTCCTGCTGCTTTCATTTACACTGTGGCTAGTCACTCATGCAAATGTAGCCTTAGATGACCTTGTTTATTTTAACTCAGATTTTTCAATTAACTCTATACTCTAACACACCCATAGAAGCAGTGCATCTAGATTTGTGCAACCTCTGTAAAACCTTGGGAACCGTACCCACACCCAACATTGTGGGGATGAACTGTAATGTTGCACTAGGTATTGGATCCTGCTTGGGCGTTCACTTCGGCACTTTGGTGAAATACATGTAGTTGGCTGCAGGGTGCTATACAGGTCCAGGACTGTGGTCCATCCCTACTGAACCCAGACCCTGAAGACCCCCTTTGGAGGTATGCCCATCTTGACTGGAGAAACCCTAACTAGGGGCATGTAACATTTGACAGGTAAGACAGGGTCACTCCTGTTTCTTTGATCATTACTCTAGTCCCACAGCAAGTGAGACATATTTCCATGACTTGCTTTACACTGTTTGCATATCCTATATAGTATACATTTTATAACTTGCATCTGTAAGGAAAACGGCAAAGTGTTTAGTGAAGGGTTAAGCACAAGCTGATGGCTGCAATAGCAAATTGTGCCAATTTTTTCAGCTGGCTGTAAAGTGAAAGTGATCAGGCGGGTTTATCTAGATCTCTGTTCAATTATATACTTTGGAGAACAGAGGAGGCATTGGAGTCTAATGTAACCCCAAAAAATTATAATTAAATGTATAAAAAAAAAAAAATGAAACGTGACACCCTGCACACACCCGCGAATGTACATACGTGTATGCAAACCGCGATCGCACCACATATGTGAGATATTGCTGCAAAGTTAAAGCAATAATTCTAGCACCAGAGTTCAGTTTTAAACCAATACGATGTAAAAACGTTAAAAACATTGCCTTTGGAGATTTCTTTATCGTACGCCACGGGACACAGCACCAATCGTTACATAATAGGTTGTATGGTCACCAGAGGTGATTGGACACTGGCACAACCAACAAAGACAAGTTCCCCTGCATATAACTCCCTCCCCTAAGGGAAGTACCTCCGTTTTTTCGCCAGTGTCTAAGGCGTTGGACGCAAGTCAGATGTGCCGAAGGAAACTCTGCCAAAGAAACCCTTGGGTAAAAGAGCTACATTTTCGGGTCCATCCAAAACGTCTACCATTTTTACACTAAAACTGGATGGTATGGTACATTCTTTCACTTACTGTGGTCATGTCCCAAGACACAGGGCCCGTGGGCGCAGGTGTTAACCTTCCTACATGACCACATGGGTTTTCCGGTCACCCTAGACCCGAAACCCTGCCTACTCGGGGAGCTCCCAGATAACATAGACAAATACACAAAGACGTTCTTGAATGAGACATTGTTCTCAGTGTGGAAGGTAATTGCCCGACAATGGATGCGACCCGTGCCCCCTGGGTTGGTGGAGTGGAAGGTGGAGGTCAATAGTAATTTACCGTATAAAAAGGTTATATACGTTAACAGGGAATGCCCAACCAAATATGACAAAATATGGAATCGTTGGCTACAAGACTCTGATTCTTGCACGTAGGGCACTCTGGGTCTGTATTGCCTGAGGAGTGACCTGCCCCTAGCTGGGTACACTGTTACAGGTCAGGGCGACCCCCACGTTTGGCTCCAGATACTGCTCTTTCTTCTCCTGTTATTTTGTTATTCTGGTTTTCATAGGTTTCTTACTCATCACGCCAGACGTGAACTGTATGTATTCTGTTTGCTACACACCCTCATGTTATCATAAACACTGTGGTTGTATGTAATGACATGTATGCACCTTTTGTTATAATAAATTTGTTTTAAAAAAAAAAAACTGGATGGTATCCGGGCCTCATGGACGAGCTGTGGCCTGTAATTTCTCTCTTTGGAGGTTGGGCTCTAGCGTCCAGCACTTTCGCTCTATACGCTAAAAGTCCTGGCAGAGTCTTTTACAAGGCCCAGGGAAGAGGCCTCCTTTTAAGTAGGAACCCATATCGCTGAAGGTTGGCACACACACCCCGCCGTGATGGGGGAAGATTGGTTCTGCTTGTCAGAAAACCTGCGGCGGGGTAAAGGTAAGCCAGGAAAGAGTCCTAAGTTTTAAACTTAAGGATCTTTCCTAATTTTGGAGTAGGTGTCATAATTTCAGCCACCAATGGGGGAGTAAAGAGTTGAGTTCCACTCACCATGCTCCAGATCAGTGTCAGGAGGCTTTATCCTCGTGTCTGAGTGCTGGCATTGCCCCTAGGTCACACAGGGGCGCGCTTTAGGCTATTTTGCAATGGGAGGGGGGCGGGCCCAGGAGCGTACACAGGCGTACGCACGCTATTTCCCTATGGCAGGTCATACAGGAAGTAATTTAAAGCAGCCTCTCAGGCTTGGAGCTTCCTTGATGGGACACAGCAGCGTAAGGGCACATAAGATTTCCGTGTGGTTGGCTGGGCACTCCCATAGATAGACACCTACTCTAGCATGAACCTGTGTGTTTTTAGTTGCATACTTGTATGTAGATTGCTAAACTAGCATAGTATTATATGCATTTTTTGTGATACCTCAGCATTGCTTGGTAAAATGTCTCCCCAGAGAAGAAATTCAGGGACTAAGAAAGCACCACTGCCTGAGACAGGAGACTCTAGCTGCCTGCTCAGTACCTTCCTCTCCTGTAATACCTGTCGCACCTATACAGGCTGAGCCATTACCTCTATCAGGCATAGCAGCCTCTCCTGTGGTGACGGTGCCTGCATATGTCACTGAGGACACTTTGGCAACAGCCGTGAACAACTTAGAATGGAGAATCGCTGCGTTAATCGCAAAGTCCTCAGAAAATGACAAAAAGCGAAACAGATTTCCTTCCGTTTTGGATCTCCTTTCAGAGAATTCTGAGGAGGATGAGGACTCGGAGGGATCGGTAATATCAGAGGAACCTTTTTCTGCTTCCCAAGTTCTGAAGCTACGGGTGCAATGTTGAAGCGGTACGCTCTACATTCAGATTGCACTCTGCTGAGTTAACTGAATCGCCTGTCACCTCTCTGGATTCATTAAAATCCCAGCAGGCTGCCTGTGCCTTTTCGATCCATCCTTTATTGGAGAATTTGATTTACGCAGACTGGAAACATGCAGATAATCGTTTTTCTCCTCCTAGGAAGTTTGAAGTTCTTTATCCTGGAGGAGAAGTTTACCAAGAAATGGAGTCTGCCTTCTGCGGATGCAGCTATCTCTTGTGTAAATAAAAGCCTAACTTGTCCAGTGGACAATGCCCAGGTATTTAAAGATCCTTCTGAGAAAAAGTTGAAAACTTTATTAAGGTCTTCCTTTTTTCTGGCGGGTGCAGTAACTCAACCTGCTGTTGGTATGTGTCAGGTCTTAAAGGACCAGGTGAAACAGGCTGAAAGATCTGCCTCCGGAGCAGATCAAATTTTGAGAGAATATGCCTAGGGCCTTATGTTTTACAGTGGATGTTATTAGAGATTCTATCCAACAGGCATCTCTGTTGCCTGGCGCTCTAGCTAGTGCATATGCGCAGGATTCTTTGGCTAAAGCATTGGTCAGCAGAAGCCCCATGCAAAAAATATTTTGGCCTGTTTCCCATTCCATGGCGAACGCCTTTTTGGAGATGATTTGGGAAAAAAACAAGCGTTCTTGTTTTAAACGTTCTCTCTCCTGGAAGATCCGCCTCCAGCCAGTGGCCATGGCATTTTTAGCCAGCCACAACGGTAAAAGAAAACCAGGGCCAGAAGAACAAGAAGCCGTGGGGTTCAAAAGCTAACAAGCAAGACCCCAAAGCCTCTTTATGAAGATGCGCCCCCGCGCGGCCGAGTGGGGGGATGGCTTCGGCAGTTTTGAGTGACATGGCAGACAGAGATCCAGGAGAAGTGGGTAGACTACTGCAAGGCAATATTCTAGCGGCCTGGAACAGGAAAAGTCAGGCTCTGGATTTACCCATGCGCCTATCTCCACAGGTGCGTCAAACTTCAGTTGGTAGTTAAAGACCAAGAACTTGTGGAAAGGAAGGTCCTTTCTCCCAGACACCTGGAAGGTGGTGTCTACGGATGCCAGCCTGTTAGGCTGGGGAGCAGTGTTAGAAGAAGCTTCAGCCCAGGGTACCTGGGCCAAGACCGAACAGAGCCTGCCCATCAACATACTGGAAATTCGGGCAGTATACTTAGCCCTCAGAACCTTGACATACAGGTTACAGGGTCACCCTGTTCAGATTCAATTCGACAATGCTACTGCAGTAGCTTATATTAATCACCAAGGAAGCACCGGGAGTCAGGATGCCCAGAAAGAGGTGAATCGGATTTTGACATGGGCAGAAAAGCATGTTCCTTGTCTTTCTGCAATTTTCATTCCAGGAGTAGAGAACTGGCAAACGGACTATCTAAGGCGCCAGCAACTGTCTCCAGGAGAGTGGTCTCTCTACTCCGATGTCTTTCAGGCAATATGCCAGAGATGGGGGACCCCATTTGTAGACCTGCTAGCTTCCAGGCTCAACAGGAAGTTGGACAACTTTGTGTCTAGGACGAGAGATCCGTTGGCCTAGGGAACGGATGCTCTGATAATTCCTCACTGATTTATGCATTTCCTCCAATCGCTCTCTTACAAAGGCTACTTTGCAGGATCAAGAAGGGGGAAATTCCAGTAATCCTAGGGACTCCGAATTGGCCCAGAAGGCCCTGGTACGCCGAGATCATAAAGATAGTGGTAGGAAGACCTTGGAAGCTTCCGCTTCGTCATGACCTGCTGTCGCAGGGTCCAGTGATCTATCCTTCCTTTCAAAAGCTAAATTTGACGGTCTGGCTAATGAGACCCACATTTTGAAGAAACTAGGGATCTCAGGTCCAGTTCTCCAGGCTTATCTTTTATAAATTTCCTGGTGTGAAACCAGAAGATGGAATCCTCAGAAGTATGACAAAAGTAGGATTCTCGCCTTTTGCCAGTTAGGAGTGGATATAAAATTAGCCCTTAGTACCATCAAGGGTTAAATATCAGCTCTATCAGTCTTTTTTCAAAGACCGCTGGCATCTCATTCCCTAGTTAGGGCTTTCATTCAGGGGGTACTGAGGATCAATCCGCCAGTCAAGTTTCCCTTGTGCCCATGGGATTTGAATTTGGCATTGTCAGTGTTGCAAAGGCAACCTTTTGAACCTATTCGCCATATTCCTTTGATCCTTTTGAGCAGGAAATTGGCCTTTTTGATTGCTATCTCTTCTGCTAGGAGAGTATCAGAATTAGCAGCTCTTTCTTGTAAAGAGCCTTATTTAATTTGTCACAAGCACAAGATTGTTCTACGACACTATCCTAACTTTTTACCAAAGGTGTGTCGGCATTTCATATGAATAAAGATATTGTTCTGCCTTCCTTTTTTCCTGATCCGTGGACAGCGGAGAAAAAGTTATTGCACTCTCTAGATGTAGTGAGAGCAGTAAAGGCGAATCTGCAGGCAACTGCTCAGATACGTAAAACTGAGGTTTTGTTTATTTTGCCAGATGTTCCCAAGAAGTGACAAGCGGCATCAAAATCCACCATAGCAAGGTGGATTCGACAAGTAATTATTCAAGCTCATGGGTTAAGGAACAAGTATCCTCCTTTTTTTGTTAAGGCACACTCTACCAGGGAAATAAGTGCTTCATGGGCAGTGCATCACCAGGCTTCGATGGCTCAGATCTGTAAAGCTGCAACTTGGTCTTCAGTCCATACATTTTCCAAATTCTATAGATGTGAAAGGACATGAGGATTCCGCTTTTGGGCGTAGTGTGCTGCAGGCAGCAGTATAGGGCTTCTTGTCCGTAAGCGGCCTGCTTGATCCGTGTCTCCCACCCTTCATTGAGCATTGCTCTGGGACGTCCCATTATGTAATAATTGGCTCTGTGTCCCGTGGTGTACGATAAAGAAAACAGGATTTAACAGCTTACCTGTAAAATCCTTTTCTTGGGGTACACCACGGGACACAGAGGTCTCCCCTTTTTATGGGAACCTTATTGCTTGCTACAAAACTGAGGTACTATCCTTAGGGGAGGGGTTATATGGAGGGGAACTTGTTTTTATTGGTTGTGCCAGTGTCCAATCACCTCTGGTGACCATCCAACTCATTATGCAATGATTGGCTCTGTGTCCCATGGTGTACTCCAAGAAAAGGATTTTACAGGTAAGCTGTTATAAAAATTCTGTTTTTTCATGATAGCACGGGTGCACGCAATTTTAGGACTCCCCATGTTTGGTATCTGTTTACTCCGTGCAACCCCATCTGTTATATTTTACAAAAAAATTGGTTATTATGTTATATGTAAACAAAAAAAAAATGGAATATTTGGGGTTATTTTTCGCCAGAAAATAACTTCTCTACCTTTTTGTTCTTCTGGGACGCAAATAGGTCAATTTCTAGTATACCCCATACTTGTGTAATGGCTGCAGTACCCATTCATCCTGACTCAGCCGCAGATGATGGAGAAAGTCCGCCAGAGAATGTTGGGACCCTTTCAGGTGTATGGATGAGACTGAGGCCAACTTTTGTTCCACCCAGGAAAAAATGTTTTTTGCAATTGTCTGCAGCCGCTAACTCCTCATACCACCTTGCTTGTTGATGTATGCAATCGTGGTTACATTGTCCGAGCGGATCCACCTGAAAAGCACTCATCGCTCATCGCTCACTGGACTGCTAACAACTTCCTTTGGTTGGGAGACCACCGGGCTTCTCAGATGCACTCCCCAACCAAAATGACTGGCATTGGTGGTAAGAACTTTTGTATGGGGAGTAGTCCACCTTGCTGCTAAGCGGTCCATCTTTAGAAATCTTTCCTTGTGGCAGAAAAATATTTCCCTCCCCCGAGGCGATCTTGTATCCTAGGTATGAAACTCTCTGGAATGGAATTAGGCAGGACTTGTCCTGGTTAATCAGCCAGCCCAAAGATCGGAGATAATCCTGAACTTCCTTTAGTCATGCTCCCAGTTGGTGATAGGATCTTGCTATTAAAATCAGATCGTCCAGGTACGAAACAATCGTGATTGTTTTTATCTACAAAGGGGCCAGGGATTTTGCCAGAATCTTTTTAAAAACTCTTGGCGCAGTAGCTAGGCCTAACGGAAGTGCCTGATATTAAAAATGGCGTATTTCTGAGCCCATCTTGACTGCCAAGCTTAGATATTTCTGAAAAGACTGGTGAATCAGCACATGGAGATATGAATCTGGGAGGTCCAGAGTGGAAAAAAAATAATTCTAAAAGAGTATGTTTCTCTCCTGCTTGTGTTTGAGAGATTGATTCAAGGGCCGGAGATTGAGAATTAGGCAAAATTTGCCTGATGTTTTTTTCACCACAAAAACATGTGAGTTCTCGGGGAGCCTAGATGAGCACTTATTGGTCCAAAAGATCTCCTATCCGGAGACAAAGTGCCTTTGCCTTTTCCCAATCTCGGGGAGGCTTCTCACTAACAGTCTTGTGGGGGCAATTGATTCGAACTCAAGCCTGTAACCATTCTCGATCAAGTCCAGAATGTATTTTTTTGAGGAAATTGTTGCCCAATCTTCCTCTCGCTGGGAGACAGGAGTCATTGGGGTTTGGCAGGTTTCTGAAGAGGATGGACTAGTATCCCTCCTCTGCCTCTTCCTTTGTTTCCTCCAATGCTTCTTTGAGCATTTTATCCTGGTCGGCTTGACCCTGCTGCCTTTGGCCATAAAAGGCCCTCCGGCCACCTGCCTTCTTTTTCACTTCAGGGAAAGCTTTATTTTTGTCTGCAGTGTGCTCTAGTACCTTTTCTAGGCCAGCACCAAAAATATGATCTCCGGAAAAGGGGATGCTGCACAGACTGCAGCTTAGAAGCCAAGTCCCCAGTCAAGGTTTTCAGCCACAGGGCGCGCCTGGCTGAGTTCACTAATGCCGTGCATCTGGCTGCTAATTTTACTGACTCAGCAGATGCATCCACCAAGTAACCCACTTTAAAAAGCAGCAGGAACGACTGTAGAATCTGTTGCCTTGAGGTTCCAGCTGTGTGACTGAAACTGGGAAAGCCAACAGTCCAGATTTCTGGCCACACAAGTTGGTGTTAAAGCTGGTTTTAAGCTTAGCAAGGTAGAATTCCAGGCTCTACGGAGTAGGACATCTCCCCTCTTATCAATTGAATCCTTCAGTGTGCCCATATCATCGAAGGCCAAGTCTGATTTTTTTGGAGATTTTAGAGAGGGGTGCATCCAATTTTGGTACTTTGTTCCAAGGCCCCCTGAAAAAAATGTCTTTCTCTCCGGGTTCTGCCATTCTAACTTAATGTATTCAACCAGAGAGCTATGAACTGGAAAAACCCTAGATTTCTTCGCATTAGACCCTTCATACATCTGGTCATGCTTTGACAGCTGTAAGTTTTCTTCCTCAATCTCCAAGGTGTTGTAAATGACTTTAAGCAAATCATCAACATCATCCAGGGACAGCTTTATACCTTGAGCCCCTGGAGGAGTCACCTTCTCCTCTGACATCATCCTCTGAAGCTGAATCAGCTTGAGAAGAGGTAGGGGATCTGGATTGGAAAAGAATTGGGACAGCTGGTACTGCAAAACCCTTCATCTTTTCTAGCAAACCTTTAAATGGTTTAAAAGTTGATATTCTCTCATCCTTTTACTAATGACAGAATCTTATGACATGCGGTTACGGATTTGTCCTTCACCAGACTATCCACACAGCCATGGCATTAAGGGCTTCCCCAACGCAGAGCTCAGCCTAGCCGCACAAATAGCACATGTACTCTTGGGGGCCGCCACGTCTGTCCTATCCTGGGCTTTAACCTTTTGTTAAGACAGGAGACAACAAATAGTATTTGAGGGGGGGCCCTGTTCCAAAACACCACTGTGCAGAAAAAACAAACCAAAAGAGTGCCCCTAAATGCTGAAGCTATATCCTTATAGCCCATGGGATAGAACAAATCCTTTCCAAGGTGCTGCTAAAGGGATCCCATCCCCCGCTTACCTGAGAGGAGCTGGTGCTAGCTGCTGTCGATTTTCCAGCCTGTGTAGGGATGTCCATGCTGCAAACAGAGTGTTCTCTCAGCCATACTGGGTCACTCCTAAAATCACCAGCCACCTGTTTTGGATGCTGCCGGCGCTGCTTTAAATGAGTTCAGGAACCACAAGTCTCTAGCGCCCACTGATGACGTCCCTTAGTCTCTCTCTCTCACTACTATGCAGCTTCCTGGACTGACTAGCTTGGAACACATAGGCTCTGCCGGAAGCGACACGCCGGTTGCTTTTTCTTACACAGAGGAGCACGCTGAGCCTGCCATGCCATATAGGGGGAGATGGAAGACACACAGCAGCGGTACACTTCCCTCTCTGAGGCAGAAGACGGCAACCACACAGCCCCACTCCACTTCTCCAGGGAGGGATTGTGACGGTTAAAAAGAGGTATAGCTTTAAATCTTAAAGTAAGCCCCTGGTCAACCTGTGATCCCTAATGCTGCGTACACATGATCACTTTTTGTGATGAAAAAAAGACGTTTTATCTCACGAAACAAAACAACGTTTTTCAAACTTCATTTTCCAAAACGACGTTGCATACACACCATCGTTTTTCCAAAATGCTCTAGCAAAGCGTGGTGACGTACACCACGTTCGACGGCACTCTGTTCCATTGACGCTCCGTCTCATAACTTGCTTCTGAGCATCCGTGGGTTTAAAAACCTTGTTTTGCCCACACACGATCACTTTTTATGACACAAAAAATGACATTTTGAAAAACGGCACAAAAAATTCAAGCATGTTCGAATTTTTTTTTTGGTCGTTTTTTTGAAGACCTAAAACGACGTTTTGCACACACACGCTCATTTTAAATTACGTTTTTTAAAACGTCGTTTTTTTTCATCACAAAAAGTGATCGTGTGTACGCGGCATTAGGCTTAGGTGAAGTCTCGCTCACTTCCTGTCTGTGAGATCTCTACAAAAAAGGGTGAGCAACTGACATAGGGACAAGAAAGCATGTAAAGCAATAAAAAAATACATTGTTAGGGGTTTCAGCTCTTTCTCACTGTACAAAAATATATTTTTGTCTGTGTCCCCATTGGAGAGATTTGCCGTCACTTTATGTCTGAAGAAAAAAACTCCCTATAGAGACAGCTAAGGGGGGCTCTAATCCTTTCCTGATCTATTAAAAAAATATAAAAATTGGGGCTAGAAATGGTCCTTAATAGCCTTTATTGGTTTTACAGTACATAAATACTGTATATTCCTTTGGGTTTGCAAAAGTTACATTACAGCTGTCACTAAAACAGGATCTGAGGGAAAATCATTCAATAGGGGGAGCCATGTTCAGTGTCCAAGAGGATTATCCCCTCACTTTGAAAAAAAATATTTGGCTTCTTGTGCACTTGGGAACAGTAGTGCAAGGAATTCGTACAGGTAGGCACAAAACAAAACAACTGACAGGAGTTCTAACTAATCCGTTTCTGTTTAAAAAATTGCTAACCTTTAACCACTTGCTTACTGGGCACATATACCCCCTTCCTGCCCAGGCGAAATTTCAGCTTTCAGCACTGCGTCGCTTTAAATTAAAATTGCGCGGTCGTGCGAAGTGCCTTACAAACAAACTTGACGTACTTTTTTCCCCACAAATAGAGCTTTCTTTTGGTGGTATTTGATCACCTCTGCGTTTTTTTTTTTTTTTGCGCTATAAACAAAGAGCGACAATTTTGAAAGAAAACACAGAATATTTTTTACTTTTGCAATAAAAACAATCGCAATAAGCGTATAGTAATTGGTTTGCGCAAAGGTTATAGTGGCTAGGAAATAAGGGATAGAATTCTGACAATTTTTTTTTTTTTTACTAGTAATACGGCGATCTGCGAATTTTGTCAGGACTGCGATATTGCGTCGGACACTTTTGACACATTTTTGGGACCATTCACATTTATACAGCGATCAGTGCTATAAAAACGCACTAATTACTGTATAAATGTGACTGGCAGTGAAGGGGTTAACACTAGGGGGTGAGGAAGGGGTTAAATGTGAGTCCTGGGTGTGTTCTAACTGGGGGGGGAGGGGGTGACTGGGGGAGGTGACCGATGCTGTCTCCCTATGTACAAGAGAAACAGCATCTGTCTCCTCTCACTGACAGGACATGGAGCTCTGTGTTTACACACAGAGCTCCACGTCCCTGCTCTAAAACTGCCGATCAGCGGGTACCTGGCGGACATCGCGACCGCCAGGCACGCGCATCGGCATCTCGGAGATGCGCGCGCCCCCCAGTGGCCGGAAAACACGATGACGTCAATTGACGGCAGCTTGGATATTCAGATCCCCTAAGCTGCCGTCAATTGAGCATACACGGGGACTGAAGTGGTTAAAAAAAAATTAAATGGTGAACGAACATCCTGCACCCCCCCCCCTCCAGTTCTTGAGGTGAGGTACCTACCTCCATAATCGATGAGCTGTCACTGCCTACGCAGCTGGTGTAGCAGTCTTCTTTCTGTAGGGATTCTGAGATGGATCAGAGCTATTCTGATTTATCTGTGTTGGCATGTGAATTTTTGATCAATTTGAATTACTCTGATCTGTCCCAGATGCCCTACAGAAAGAAAGGAAAGAAATCATCAGACTATTTCACTGGCTGTGTGGACAGTGACAGCTCATCGCCCACAGAGGTAAGTCAGCAGGGACCAAGGAGGGTTTTTGGTGTTCATCTTTTCATTTTTGTATGAAAAGGTGAACTTGCACTTTAAAAAGGGCTTTGGCTAAAATTGCACTTTAAGTACAATGACTTGTGATTGCAAATTAGAATTTCAAAGCAAGCTACTGATTGGTTACTGTTGATACAAGTGGTACAGTTTTGCAAATATCCCCATCCCACAATTGCCATTACTCACTAGAATCCTCCTCTGTATGTATTCTGCCACCATTGTGCAGACCTGTTCTGGCACGCTTTTGTTTTATTGTCACTGCTGACTTTGCATATTCTAGTCTTGTAGTTTGATGTTGACGTTGTGTGTTGTCCTCCATGGAATCCGCTGATCTTGGTGATGATGGCTCTGATTTTTTTTCCTTGACTGCAGAATCTGCAGTTGTGTCTTTGCTGGTAGTGTGTGTCACATGACGTTTCCAAAGTTCGGCCATCCTGTCATTCTTTCCTGTATTGGTGTTACTCTGTGCAAGTAAGTCAGGTTGCTTGCCTTGCCTGGAATCTGTAAGATAAAAGCTTCAGATGATTTAAAATGCAGTACCTATGAGAAACGGACATCACGTTTAGCTGGTCTGACGCTTCTAGATTCAGATCTGATTATTGCTGGTTATACATCAGAGATCCGTAAAGGGTTGGGGCTTTCATGAATTTATTATAAATTATATCCAAATATCATCCAAAAATGTATGCTGTTTTTAAATTTAGAAAGGTGTATACGTGCCCTGAAAAAGTACTTATACCCCTTGAATTTTTCCATATTTTGTCATGTTACAGCCAAAAACTTAATTGTATTTTATTGGGATTTTATTTGGTAGACCAACACACGGTGGCACGTAATTGTGAAGTGGAAGCAAAATGATAAATGGTTTTAAAAAAAAAATACTTTGTAGAACTACCTTTTTCTGAAATTACAGCTGCAAGTCTTTAGGGGATGTCTCTACCAGCTTTGCACATCTAGAGAGTAATTTTTGCCTATTCTTCTTTGCAAAATAGCTCAAGCTCTGTCAGATCGGATGTGAAGCATCTGAACAGCAATTTTCAATTTGCCACATATTCTCAATTGGATTTAGGTCTGGATTTTGACTGGGCCATTCTAAAACATAAATATGCTTTGATCTAAACCATTCCATTGTAGCTCTGGCTGTATGTTTTGGGTCATTGTCCTGCTGGAAGGTGAACCTCAGTCCCAGTCTCAAGACTTTTGCAGAAACACATTCCCACAACATGATGCTGCCACCACCATGTTTCACAGTGGGGATGGAGTGTTCAGGGTGATGTGTAGTTTGTTTTCAGGCACACAGCATTTTGTTTTTAGGCCAAAAAGTAAAATGTTGGTCTCATCTGACCAGAGCACCTTCTTCCACATGTTTGTTGTATCCTCCACATGGCTTCTCATAAAACTGCAAACAGGACTTCTTATGGCTTTCTTTCAATAATGGCTATCTTCTTGCCACTCTTCCATAAAGGTCAGATTTGTGGAATGCATGACTAATAGTTGTCCTCTAGACAGATTCTCTTGCCTGAGCTGTGGGTCTCTGCAGCTCCTCCAGAGTTACCATGGGCCTCTTGGCTGCTTCTCTGATTTAATGCTCTTCTTGCCTGGCCTGTCAGTTTAGGCAGATAGCCATTTCTTGGTAGGTTTGCAGTTGTGCCATACTCTTCATTTTTAAATTATGGATTGAACCAGTGCACCGTGAGATGTTCAAAGCTTAGGATATATATATTTTTTTTAAACACAACCCTTCTTTAAACTTCTCCACAACTTTATCCCTGACCTGTCTTGTGTGTTCCTTGGCCTTCATGCTGCTGTGCGGGCTTCACAGAACAGCTGTATTTATACTGAGATTAAATCACACACAGGTGGACTCTATTTACTAATTAGGGAACTTCTGAAGGAAAATGGGTTCCACTATATTTTAGTTAGGGGTATCAAAGTAAAGTGAAAACCATTTATCATTTTCCTTCCACTTCACAATTATGTGTGTCACTTTGTGTTGGTCTATCACACAAAATCCCAATAAAATACAATTACGTTATTGGTTGTAACATAGCAAAATGTGGAAAATTTCAAGGGGTAACACTTTTTCAAAGCACTGTAATTATGAAGTAAGAGTAGAAGGTATAAAGAAAAAAATAATTTAGACTCCCCTCATGTTCCTTGTGCCCTACCTCAGGTTCATCTATCTTATTAGCTTTTTACTTTGTATCGGTTTCTTATTTCTGAGCGAACGTTCATATAAACATTTTCTTACGTTTTGTTGCAGGGGTAAAACCCCAGACTTACCCTTTCCTAGTGGTCTTCTGTTTTTAGGATATTTGCTGCGCATTCTGTTCTCTTGCTCCGATTCCGATTCATTCTGTGGAGGCCACCTTTTCTTTTTCACCTTCCGCTTTTGGAGGCGGGGCTGTGTGCTGAGTGTAGTGAAGGATAAGCCATGAGATGCGATTGGCTGCATATCTTCTGAAGTCTTCTCTGTCTTGTTTGTGATCTCAGAAACTGAGAGCAAAAGCAGATGGCAAAATATTAAAACCACAAACCTTAAAAAGAAACTACTGTCCAAGTAATAAAAAGATCCAATAGGTTATACTCTACATAACCCTAAACTCATTCTTTCACATCGGCATGTTATTACCATTTTAATATCAAAAGGTGCTTATATTTATCATGTAGGTCATGTGATGGCACACAATCTCTTAGCTCATACCTTCTATTCTACCTGTTTTTTGCCCTGAAACATAATTTCACTTCAGAGCTTTTGTAAAACAGTAGTAAAGATACCCTGTAGTCCAACTACCGGATTATTTTTTATTATGTGCATGGTGTTTATTAAGTTCAGTAATAGAAGATAAATTAACCAAAAATGTATTTGTTTTGAATTGAACTTGAATTCAATTCAATTGAATTCAACTGGTATACCAAAAATACTCCCAAATGACTTAAAGCAGGGGTGTCTAAACTTTTTTCAAAGAGGACCAGATTTGATGAAGTGAACATGTTTTAGGGCCAACTATTTTGCCTGACATAAAATAAGTGTGTTCGTCCGAGCACTAATACACTGCCCAACAAGAATTCTCTTGCCTTTGTGGCTGTGTGGTGAAGAGATGAGCTCTGGCGTGTTATTTGGATATACCGTATTTACCGACATATAGCACACACCTTCACATTAAGAGGGAAGTTTCAGTAAAAAATCGTACATTTTAAATAAAGAACTGTGAAGCAAAATAGGGGTTAATGCCCATCTGCGGCCTCACAAGTGCCATGATTGCAGCACCCCCCTTTGCCATAATTGCAGCACCCCGTTGTCATAAATGCAGCACCCCCCTTGCCATGAATGCAGCACCCCCTTGCCATAAATGCAGCACCCCCTCGCCATAAATGCAGCACCCCCTTGCCATGAATGCAGCACCCCAATTGCAATGAATGAAGCACACCCCTTGCAATAATGCAGCACCCACATTGTCATTAATGCAGACTCACCATTGACATCAGTGCAGCCTGATTCATGCCCATCTGCAGGCTCGGAGGAGACAGGGAGGGGGTGAGACAAGCACCAACAGACATACAGGAGAAACTCCTATCTCTTTCGTTCATGGATGGACACAGCTCCTTTATTCTTGACAGTAGGGTTATATGCCATCTATCAGGAGAGGACTGGGCAGACATGTTAACCACTTAAGACCCGGACCAATACGCTGGCAAATGACCCAAGGGGTTTTTGCGATTCGGCACTGCGTCGCTTTAACAGACAATTGCGCGGTCGTGCGACGTGGCTCCCAAACAAAATTCGCGTCCTTTTTTTCCCACAAATAGAGCTTTCTTTTGGTGGTATTTGATCGCCTCTGCGATTTTTATTTTTTGCGCTATATACAAAAATAGAGCGACATTTTTGAAAAAAAATCAATATTTTTTACTTTTTATTATTATAAAAAACCAATAAACTAAATTTTAGTCAAACATTTAGGCCAAAATGTATTTAGCCACATGTCTTTAGTAAAAAAAAAATCGCATTAAAAAAAATTAGCTACCTAGCGGGAACAGCGACACTAATACAGCGATCAGAAAAATGATCGCTTAGTGATGCTGGCAATAGGGAGTGAAAGGGTTAACTAGGGCAGTGATCAAGGGGTTAAAACTTTATTGGGGGGGGGGGTGGGGGGGGCTACCCTGACACTAACACTGACTGACTGTCACACTGTCTGTCACACTGACACTACATGTATAATTACTGCATTCAGTGACACTGTGACAGGGGGGAGGGGGGGGGCGATCGCGGGGGTTAAATGTGTTTGTGTCTGTGTGTAAGTGTGCTGTTGGTGCAGACTTACTTGTTGTGTTGTGATCTCTCCTCAGCGGTGCTTGAAACAAACGCCGAGGGAGAGATCACGTCGCTTCCTCCTTCCTGTGTTTACACAGGAGGAGGAAGTGACAGGGCGGGCGGGCGCGCGCATTGGCTGGGAGCGATCCGGAGGGGGCGGGTGAAAACGGATAGCCGCCCCCACTTGTCGGATCGCTCCTGCAGCCGCGTGGACCGCCGCATGTACGGGGGGGGTCCAATCGGACCCCCGATCCCCCCCAAGGCACCAACGTATATATACGTTGATGTGCCTGTCGGTGCCATTCTGCCGACGTAAATGTACATGCGGCGGTCCTTAAGTGGTTAAACAGTTAAAAACATGTAACAGCCACGACCATTGGTCCTGGAGATTTTTGACTTTTTTCAAGTTTTTTGATCCTGTGATCTACTATCAACTGCCGGCTGGGTGACACGCTGGATAATATAGATCCTTGCAGTCTCCCCAGTCCGGCCATCGAGCGTGTGCAGACTTGAGTCGACCACCACATACCCCATTGCTCCAGGGGTTGCCGGTGATCTATATGCTCCGGGGCACATATATGACCGGGCTACTGCTGTCCGAGTCACAGTGGGCCGTGGCCGACAGCCACTTCGTACTACTGCGGGTGATGGGTATGTCCAGAATGCGTCCACCAGTCCCTGCAGGACAGGTAAGTAGAGTTCTCTCTGTTTCGGCAGGATGGAACAGCTGGGCATTCCTGGGGAGGTCGATTAGTGAGTGAGTAACTTGTATAGCGTAACAACTGCGAACTTAATCGCCTCAAGGCGCTTTCCTTCCAGTGACGTCCTGATCCTTCAGAAGAGATGGGTCTTTAGTTTTTTCCTAAAAACCAGATGGTTTTCTTCCAGGCCGATGGTCGTGGGTAGAGCATTAGCGGATTAGGAGGTCTCTCACTCTCCCTTTCTTCTCTGCCTGTCCTTTCCCTCCTCCCCATGCTCTGTGGTGGCTGGGCCTGCTGCGTACCTGACTGGGGATCCTCCGGGGGGCTCTGGGTCCTGACTGGGGACTGCACTGGGTGTCTGGGTTCTGCTCTCAGTTGTGGGTTGTCGCCTGGTCTGCCCAGTGTGTTTGCGGCCTTTTCTTTTACCTCAGGAACGATCGGCTGCCATTTTGGATGAGCCGGCGACATTTTCTTGTAGCCGCACTGGTTCTAATGCCAATACAGCTGGCACCCATTTTCTTGTAGCTCGCTCTCTTTTTTTCCTGAGGCGGCCGGCGGCCATTTTCTTGTGGACCTAGCTTGGTTTTGGCCTCTAACGCTAAAAAATGTTTTTCTGAAAGACGTGAACAGCATAGTACACCACAGACACAGGAGAACACCTCAGGCACAGACAGTGCAGGAGAAAGAACGTACCACAGCGCTAAGCAGTACCTGGGTCAGGGTGGTGAGTCCTCTGGGGTGCCCCTCGGTCTGTAGCAGCTAGGAGGGTGAACCTTTTGTGTACCTTGCCTTTAGCCCCTAAGTGGGTGTCAGGTGAGTGTGGGTCAGCTTGGCGTCAGAAGCTATCGTTTCTTCCCCATACATTCCTGTGGTAGCAACCGGCGCACCTGCACATGCGGTACCTGTGAACGCTTTGACGGCGGTCCTGGGATCCTTTGTTGCCAGGGTTGAAGCAGTGTGTGGGCACAAGGGGGGTAAAAAATGCCCCACCCCCACCATCTTCTGGGGAAAGCTTTGATTCAGACTCTGGCCTGGTTGTGGCACACGGCCCCTGTTTTGACATTAAAGAGGATGTGGACCAAGACCATTCGGACAGTGCGGAAAACTCAGTGTCCGTGTCAGCGCAGGAAAGGGCACTTGTTGGAGCACTTATCACCGCAGTGTGGGAGACCCTCAAACTGGAGGACACGGCAGGGGCATCTACTGAGGTGTCGGTCCATTTTGAGTCCCACGAGCCGGCCCCAACTGCTAAGGTGTTTCCCTACCTAACTTATTTTGATACGTTTATATACAAGGAATGGGAACGACCGCAGAGGGCCTTTTCGGACCCAAAACACATTGCGGTCCGTTACCGCTTTGAGGGGAGTCTCCTGAAAAAATGGACATCTCCCCCGATTGTGGACCCCTCGGTATCCAGGTTAAACAAGGTAACCACGATTCTGGTAGAGGGGACCCCTGCCTTTAAGGTCCCTGCAGATAGGAGGGCCGAGGCGGTGGCCCGGTCCATGTTCACGGTGCTGGGGTCAGGATTGCGGCCAGTATTGGCCACGGCTCTGGTGTCGCAGACACTTACAGAATGGGCAAAATTGTTGAGTTGCAAAGCAACAGGCTTCCCCGGTCTGCGTGGAACTGGCCGACCAGTTGGTGCATGGACTTAAGTATGTCTGCGATGCGGCCTTAGATGCAGCTCCCTTGCTTTCCAGAGCCTCAGTATCTGCTGTGATGCTACGTCGCCTGATTTGGCTGAAATGCTGGTCCGTGGACCAGACTTCCAAGAAGGCTCTGGCGGATTTGCCCTTCCAGGAAGAGAGGCTATTTGGAGCCTCGATGGATGACATTATTAAAAATGTCACTGGGGGTAAGAGCACGCTGCTCCCACAATCCAAAAAAGGTAAGGAGCCATGCCGTAGGCCAGGGTCCTCCTTTTCCATTCAGAAGCGTTTTCCGTTATTCCAGGCCCGCAGGTAAGTGTTCCCAGGCCGACAAGTGGCCAGCGGAGGGACGTCCCTGGGTTCACAAGCCTGCAAACAAATCTGCGACCGCATGAAGGTTTGCCCCCCGCCCGACTCTCGGTTTGCTGCTCGATGGACCTCCCTGCTTTCCGACCAGTGGGTTTGAGAAGTGGTTTCATCAGGGTACAAGATAGTTTCTTTCTTGTCCACCAAATAGATTTTTTCCCTCAAACCTTCATCTTCCGGCTCGTCGGAACGCTCTGTTTAGGGCAGTGCAGGACCTGCTGAGGCGCGGGGTAATAGTGCCTGTTTGCCGGTGCTACACCCGCAGCCTTCCTTTCTTCCGAAGGTTGTTTTGGCTTTTCATCTAAATGAGGACATTGTGCTTCCATCCTTGTGTCCTCAGCCGTCGCATTCCAAAGAGGTTGCTTTACATTCCTTGGACGTAGTCTGAGCCCTGCATGTGTATCTGTTTGCTACGGCTCAGTTTCGGAGGTCGGACTCACTGTTTGTATCGGTGACTGGTCCAAAGAAAGGCTTGGCGGTCTCGGCCACCATTTCTCGGTGGATCAGACAGATCGTGATTCAGGCTTATGCCCTAAAAGGACTGGCGCCTCCCTTTCATGTCACGGCGCATTCGACCAAGGCAATAGGTGCCTCCTGGGCCTTTCCGACATCAAGCGTCTATCTCACAGGTGTGTAAGGCGGCGACCTGGTCGTCCGTTCACACTTTCACTAAGTTTTACAAGGTTGATGTGCATGCATCTGCGGATGCTTGCTCCGGCCACAAAGTTTTGCTGGCGGCTGTTTAAGGTTGCAACTCCTCACTTGAAGAGCTCTGATTGTTTTGGGTGGAAGTTTGTTTACCTGCTGTTTCCACTCCTCGTTTTTTTTTTTTTACACTGCTCAGGGATTTCCCTACTGTCAAGAATAAAGGAGCTGATTTTTGTACTCACCGTAAAATCCTTTTCTCTATGTTTGTACTGCTTTTTGACCAAATGAGCTGCTGGATGCTGGGTGAGGGGTTATAGCCAGAGGGACCGCCTGGTGGTACCGTTCAGCCTTGCTGCTGTTACATGTTTTTAACTGTTTAACATGTCTGCCTAGTCCTCTCCTGATATACAGCATATAACCCTACTGTCAAGAATAAAAGAGCTGTGTCCGTCCATGAACTTAAAGTGGAGGTGGACCTCCGCTTGAAAGCTCTGCAGGTATTTGCACCACTTCCAGGTTCTGATCCCCGCAGGGAATCCAGCCTGTCACGTCACCCCCCCCCCACTGATGTCCCCATGAGAGAGTGGGGACCAGTAGGGGTGCAACGGATCAAAAAACTCACGGTTCGGATCGTTCCTCGGATCAGGAGTCACGGATCGGATCATTAAAAGCAAAAAAAAAAAAAAATCCCCCCACTGTAATATCCACATCTCCCCCACTGTAATATCCACCCCCCCACACACAGCAGTGGCGTCACTCGGTGCAAAAAAATAAAAATGGTGTCACCCCCCACCCACTATGGTCCCCCCCTCAGTACAGACACCCCACAGTAGTGCAGACCTCAGACAGTAACCCCCACAACAGTAGTGCAGACCTCAGACAGTAACCCCCACAACAGTAGTGCAGACCTCAGACAGTAACCTCCACAACAGTAGTTCAGACCTCGGAGAGCGGCATGTGTTTCCCTCGAGCGCGGGCTCCTCCTCTGTGGGTGTGAACAGAGAGGAGGGGCGTCGCCGGATGTACCAAGATGGCCGCCGCTCCGGAGCTAGGCCGAAGTCGGGGACTTTCCTATGGCCGAGGCTCCGGAGCGCTCTGCGGATCGCGGGGTGTGCCGATCCGAACGGGGTGACCCGTTCGGATCACAGATCGGTGACGATCCGTTGCACCCCTAGGGACCAGTGATGGCGCGCCGCGATCCTCGCGCATGCGCAGTAGGGAATCGGGCAGTGAATCCTCACCGGATTGCTCAGCCAGCTGCTGACATTGCGGGCACGCTGGACAGGTAAGTGTCTATTTTTTTTAAAGTCAACAGCTGCCGTATTTGTAGCGGAACCTCTGCTTTAAGAGAAAAGGATTTTAGAGTTGAAAATATGTTTATTGGTATTTTAGAAAATGGAACAAACAACAGGAGAAGACACCATCCAAAAACAGTCAAAAGTGCATTGGGGTAAGGAGTCAGTCCAGCGGCTATCGCCCACAGCAGGACTCCCACCGACATATAACGCAATCAGAACAGGAATGACTTCAACATTAAAAACAACAATTAGATGCAACCACAAGGGTCCTATCGTAGATGGCAGAATTACAGCCAGGATTGCTAGTAAGAGAACAATAAGACTAAAAGGAAATAAAAAAATAAAATAAAAAATAATAAATAAAATAAAAATGACAAACAGGACTAAAAATGAAAATGGGAAGTCAAGAAAGTGGGGCGTCAAAAGGTAGGAAAAGAAGAGGGGAGGAGAAGGAAGAAGAGGGGAACAGAGGAAAAGAAAAGGGGAGAAAGAGAAAAAGGATTTTAAAGTGAGTACAAAAATCGTATTTTTCTCGGTGGCCTCTTTAATAGAAAGACGGGACTTCCTTTTACACAGGACACCATGTAAACAGGAAATACTTCTTTCCTGTATGTACAGCACTCGTCCTACCTCCTCCCCATCCCCTCCAAGGCAGCCAGTATGATGTATATTTTTTGTGGCCCCCAGCGCTCAGTGATTCGTTAGGGGCCACAAAAGATTATACAGTGGAACTTTGGATTGCGAGTAACACGGTTAATGAGCGTTTCGCAATATGAGCACTGTATTTTTTTTAAACCCTGACTCGGATTGCAAGTGTTGTTTGGCAAAATGAGCAGGATTCAATTCACAGCAGTGTGTAGTGCTGCATTTGGCCTGAGGTGGGGGGGCACCGGAGCCAAGCGGAGCTGTTAAGAAATGCTTGGAAAACCTTGAAAATACTTATTTTTCCAAGCTTTTCAAAGGTTTTTCAAGTCAGGCCGAGCTGTCCTCGGGCCTTTCTGATAGTTACCGAGGCTTGCCGGCGCTCCCCCCACCTCTGACCACATGCTGTATTGTATGCCATTGAAGTCAATGTGGAACAAATTATTTTGCTTTGATATGTGAGTACTTTGGATCATGAGCATTCTCCTGAAACGGATTATGCTTGTAATCTGAGGTTCCACTGTAAATGTCAAAATTACCAGGCGAGCCGTCTGAAACTGGACTTTGGACATGTCTGACTTAGAGGTAAGAAACTCCCCCTGGTGCAAAAGAACACAGCTGCACTGGGCCATCAGAGGGGTCTTTCTTAATACTCAATAAAATATGGCTAGTGGCAGGAGCTGAATTTTACAATCAAGTAAAACAATTAGTGTTTTTATATTATGGTACACAGAAAATGTGTTCCTTTTAATCACCCTCTCGTTTCTGCAAAAGAACCCCCTGGTGGTTGTGCAAAATATCAGATTTTACCCCTTTCCTGGCTGGTGGCAGACTCTTCACATGTGCTGCTCACTGAATGATCACCTTCTATTTTCTTCTGATCGTAATGGAATCCACACCTGGAAGACACAGACTGTTTATTTCACCCTGGTCAGGCTAACGGGACTGATTTACTTATACTGTACTGGAACAAATAATAGTGCTGTACTTTGAAATAACCAGTCCATTTTGTTTTTTTGCCATAAAAAGATATACTTTTAGCCTTCTTTTTACTAGGGTAAATGGCAACCGGGGCACGCTTCCTAGGAGTAGGACGTGTGGCTCATAGCTCCAGGCAGGCATGCAAGTCTCCTAGCTCTCATTGCATCCAAGAGCCAGCATACTCTTCCTCCCCCTTTGGCCTCCCTCTCTCCTCCGCAATCATCTTTAAAGATAAGGCCGTGGTCGCTCAGGCCTGTTCACCTTTCTCTCCACCTCCCCTTGGGCAAGTTTCGCTGGCTGTCCTTTTCAGGATAAGCCAGCGGCTTCCGGCCCAACATCCTCCTCTTCCCCTCACACTCCCAGCCACGATCGCCACATCCCCGCTTGCCACCATCCCTTAAATCCCATTCTGGCCCGCTCAATTCCGCAGCAAGTTTCGCGGCAACCGCTGCTGAGACAGTCCGCGGCTTCAGCCACAGCCTAGCGGCGCGCCGCGCTAACACAGATAAAACCCCCCTTTAAACTGCTTCAAACCCTTTCTTCTCCCAGAAGGATCGGTATCATCTCCCCTGGCTCTTTCAGAGCCCCCTCCACCTCACTACTGGACCTCACCCAGCTGCATAGAGCCCGGCTCGGGCCTAGTCCCGGTTCGGCGGGCCATCTTGCTACACCCCAGCAACTATTCACATTGCTGGAACATTTAACCCCCACTCCCCTTCCACAGCCCTAAAGCTGGAAAAGTGGCTCCCACCCCCCTAAACCTCAGGGCCAATCATTTTTTTCAAAAAATTCAGGAACCATCACTTCTTAGGGCTTGATCCAGGGTCCACCTGATCACCCGCTGAGGGATCAGGAAGGAATTTTTTCACCTTGACACTGCAGATTGGTATAGCATGGCTCTGGATCAAACGGGGAGGGACGGTTTGGCGAGTGGGGAACCCACTTGGAAACTCTCCCTTCCCATCATCGAATACCTCCCCTATCAAAATCACCTTCCCCTTCGTCTTCTGCGACTATGTCTAATCTGAAATACTCTGCAGAAAGCATTTGGCGACTAAAGCCATTAGCCTCTATATTACCAGCTGTCACCAAAAAAGCTCTAAGAAATGAGCAACAGTTAAGAATCGACCGACAATCGACAGTTAAAAATCACACACATTTACCTCAACTCAAGCACATATCATGCGCTTTGGTCAATACAAGATCGGCAGTAAAACACAGACAAAAAATACATGATTTCATTCTGCAAAACGATTGAGATTGCCTCTTTATCACAGAAAGCTGGCTCACAGCCGACTGTAACACCATTCTAGGAGAACTGATGCCAGAGAACAGAGGATTATCGCATTCAAACAGAAAACAGAGTGGGGCAAAGAGGAGGAGGCCTGGCGGTGATCCACAAGACTCGCCTCTCGATCATCAAACCAGTCTTTCAGTACTCCCATTCATGGAAACCCTCACTCTGCATTTCCAAACAAACCCCCAGGACACCGTTCACATACTCGGACACTGTTCACATACTCTTGTGCTATAGACCACCAGGTCCAAAAACGCATCTACTCATGTCATTGACAGAGTTCATCTCCACCTATACACCTCTTGCTGCTCGGGGATTTTAACCTCTGGGCCAACTCCTCTCAGGACCCCGTCGCCGACGCCTGCATTGACCATCTGGAGGAATTAGGTCTGCAGCAACTAGTATGTGGGCCCACTCATACCTCAGGCCACACGCTCGATCTCATTTCCAGACAAAATCTGGAAATTAATATCCGGGAAAATGAGCCGCAGCCATGGACAGATCACCATGCCATTAAATTCACCATTACCATAAATGCCCCTTCAAAAAAAACCGCAAAAACCGGTGATAACACACTGGACTAGAACTCAGAAGAAGCTCCATTCAGAGCTCTTCAAAATAATATTGGGGAAGAAAATAAAAACAATCCAACCACATCAAACAGCCACAGAAACTCTTGATGCCATAAACAAGGCTCTACTACAGTCAGCCGATTCGGTAGCACCAAAACGCACAACGTGCAAACCTGGAAAAACAACTCCAGCTGGTTTAACGACCAGCTGTCATTGCTAAAACAAGAGCGCAGAAGAGCTGAAGCAGTTTGGAAAAGAAGCTCGTCAGAGGAAAACCACAATATCTATAAGATAACAAAAATATACCATAAAGAAATCTTTATTGCCAAAAAAAAAAATCATGTTTCTAATATTATCACCAATGCCTTAGATCGCCCCGTGAACTCTTCACATAGTCACCAAGACCACGAATCCAGTCTGTCTAGAAGCTCCTAACTCTGATTCACAAGAATTTTGCAACGAATTATCGGATTATTTCATTAACAAAATTGAAAAAATCTGTGAAAGTATTCAGCAAAATAGAACCCGCTTCTACCCCCCCCCCCCCGAATCACAAACCCAACACCCACATAATCTCGCCGCAATTAACCAATTTCATGCTAAAACCATTTCCATCGAGGACACTAAAAACATCATCAGGACTTTGCGAAACAGCACAACACCCAATGATATCATTCCCACTAAACTGCTGAAAGAATGTGGCACCGGCTATCACGCAGCTCATAAACCAGTCATTGAAGGAAGGCATGGTGCCACCCTTGCTGAAACAAGGTATAATCAAACTTTTGGTGCTATCACCCCTAGCACCAAAGTCAAAATTCGGACTAGAGAAATGCCTTTCGCTGATAGAAAATTGGATGTCAAAGAGTTATCTTAAACTCAATGGCTCAAAAACAGAACTTCTACTGTTTCAGGCCAATCGAAAGATTCATCTCGCAACAACTTGGACACCCCCGCCCATTCTGGGTCAAACTATCACCCCTAGCACCAAAGTCAAAAGTCTCAGAATCATCTTCGACACCTACATGACAATGGACGCACAAATAGGGTCAGTAGTCAGCGGATCTCACCATCTGCTGCGCCTACTACGCAGACTTATTCCATTTATACCAAACAAAACATAGCAGTCATGGTAGGAACAATTATCAACTCCAGACTGGACTATGCAAACGCCCTCTATCTCGGACTCCCAAAGTACCAAATCATTCGTCTGCAAGTTGTTCAAAATACGGCCGCTCGACTTGTGACTGCGAAAAAACCATGGGAATCAATCTCACCTTCACTGAGATCCCTTCATTGGTTGCCAGTAAAAGACAGAATCACTTTCAAGGCACTCTGTCTAAGGCATAAGTGTATTCTGGGAAATGCCCCGCAATATCTATGCGAAAAACTAAAAGCCCACAACCCCAATCGCGTTCTGCGATCCAACAACCAAAATCTACTCCAAATACCCAAAGCCGGATAAAAGTCCAAAGGAGACCGACGATTTGCGGTCCAAGGACCCAGACTATGAAACATCAGGTTGGAGGCAAACCACCTGGCCTTCAGGAGAGTTATCAAGACCCATCTCTTCTGAGGGCTTAGGGAATGGATACTAAGCGCCCAGAGGCGATTCAGTTCGCATGTGTTGCGCTATATAAGTTTCTCACTCACTCAGGGTCCCTTTAGAATCGGTTTTCTTGTTCCTATTTAAAAAGTGGATAGGCAAAGAAAGATTTCACCTCTGTTAAAAATGTGATTGTTGCTCCCGACACCTGTTTGTGCAGCCCTGTTATCGCTGTACAGGCCCCTCACAATCATGCAATGAGAGCTCTGACCTAAACCTACCATTCAGTTTGTATCCACTCAAGCACTACATAGTAGAGCTGCACGATTCTGGGAAAAATGAGAATCGCGATTCTTTTACATAAAATGAAGATCACGATTCTCAATTTTTTTTATTTAAAGTTATTTTCAGCACAAAACGGAACTTATGTGCTTAAATACAGTATATGTAAATCTGACAGACTATGGGGTCAATTCACAAAGCTTTATTTTCAGATTGCGGGTGTTATTTTAACGATTTTGCACGTTATTGAAGCTAGTTCAATTCACTAAACGATTTAACGCTTTTAAAAATCATCAAATAACGTTTCACTACACAGAACCAATATTTTAAGGTGTGGATCCTTATTAAAGAGTCAAATCGTGAAGGAGCTGTGGTGGCTCAACGTGATTGGCACTGCGCTGACAAGCCGTTCACCTCTGCAGCCAAGGGTTCGGATCCCGGTCTCGGCTACAAGTGAATTGAGTTTGGTGGTCTCAGCCCGGCTCCCGGTGGGTGTGCTATGCAAGGTACGCCTGTGCTTAGTATGCCCACTGCCCCCCCACAAAAAACCACCACACTTGCACGCACACGAAATTGGTTTAATACGCACGCACTTTGGCCATGCGGTTTTCTTAAAATAAAGAGAGGCAAAGGACCTACGGGGCTGGCTGGGTGGGCTAGGCCCCCTCACTCCCTCAAAGGGGGAGTCCCTCTGCCCCGTTAGGGTCCCGTTGGGCCCCAGTCGGGCTCCCAAGTGGAGCAGGTAGGGCGGGGTGAGTGGGAGGCCCCCCCTCACACCCGCCATTGCCACCGGGGGCATGGAGAAGGATGGCGATTGCCTCCGGGGGGAGGGTCTGCCTACTCCCAACTCCTGCAGTCCGGCTCCTCTCTCTCGAGTTCACGCACAAAATACACAAAAAAAGAGTCAAATTGTTATTTTAAAGAGTCAAATCGTTATTTTAAAGAGTCAAATCGTTAAATATGTACAGAAGTGCAATTCACAAAGATTTTTTTGACAGTTATCGATCGTTAAGCAATCGTTAAATTAACACCTCCCTCAGGGGGGTGTTATGACTTTTTGCAGGCGATATTTTGTTAGAGGAAGCTTTTGGCGATTTTTGTAGTGTAGTGAAGTTTTTAGTAGTGTTGGGCAAGATAGAACCGTGCTCTATTTAAACTTAAAATTATCCAGAGGCGAAGAAGAACATGTTAGAATGTTGTTCAGATTTATAAACGTGTATTCCGTTCACATACTAATTTGGATGACTTTTCTGAAACCCAGGTGATAGCTAAATTCCGATTATCATCTCCCATGATTTATTCTCTGTATGAGGAAATACACATGGCTTTAGAAAAGCACACACTAGAAGTTTTGCACATCACATGCTCAATCTCCATGTGTATTGCTTGTGTCTCTTTCTCTCTCTCTGTATCTGCTCTTTTCCACATGCAGCTGTTCTCCTCCCCTTCTGCTCCCAGAATGCATCTCTCCAGCATTATTTAACGATCTTAAGAGTTATTTTAAAGTCCCAAATCTTAATAATAACGTCTGAGTAGTTAGCATAACGATTGGATAAAGAGTCAGTTGAAAACCATAGCGACTGTGTTAAATAACGATTATAGCTTTCGTGAATACCATGTTTGCTAGCGTTAAAAAAGGAGTGCTAATTTAACAACTGAAGAAAACCAATAACGTTTCTCTTTGTGAATTGACCCCTATATACATGTTAAATTTTAAAAGCCGCAGCAAACCTGCTGACCTTACATGCTTGCTAATGTGAAAGAACAGCTCTGATTTTGACCTTTAACTAAATGTCAAAATCAGAGGTGTTCTATCACATTAGCATGAGCTCAGCATTTAAAGGCAGGAAAAAAAACTTCTGGTTTGCATTTCTGATTTGAGCTTTCTGGCAGAAAAAAACACAAAACGTTACTAAACTCTGTACAAAAAACCGTGAGCATCCTTTTTTTTTTTTTTAAGCTCAGTGTGCACGGAGCCTTAGTATAATATTTTGATGGCTAGAAGCATGTGTATCGAAAGAGATTCCTGTAATGTTTCTATACTATATAAAGGCTGCTTTGGTTAAAGACATCTGTGGAAGTCTTCATTAAAAGAAAAGTCCAGCCTGAGCTTTTTAAACTGGGTTTCTCAGCGAAGTCCACTCTCCGCTGACATCACTGCCATCAGTCGGGGCAGCGCGTCATCACGACTTCCAGGTCAGGATCTGCCAGCTGCTCTGATTGAGGGCAGTCTCAGCGAGCCGCCGAGACAGCCTCTCCTCGGCCTTTCACTGTTCAGCGATCCGATAAGTGCTGAGAAGTAGAGCAGAAGCCATGCATCGCTCTGCTCGGGGAGGAGTGAGAACCAAACCATTGGTGGCTCGATTCTCAGTGCAGAGACACTGGGGGACAGCTGCAGCATCAGTCTGATGCTGGATTCACCTAGGTAAGTAGGAATATCCTAAAACAGACAAACCCATACTTGTCTTTTAACCACCAAGCTTCAACAGTATATTGCTCTTAAGAGACAGATTGTAAGGTGCATAGAGTAAAACTTACTTAAAGCGTGTGTAAACCCTCTTACTCTATTTTAGTCTGCTAAAATAATTTTTAAGTTGTTTGTTATATGGTATATCTGTTTGATGAAAACAAATATCAGCACCACATCTAAGGACTGGTAAGCTGCAATATATGAAATGTTTGTTCTTGTGGTTACATAGGCTTTTAATGTTTGGATGTAATAAAAGAAGCGTTTCTGACATCATTGTCTATTATTATTATTATTATTATTATTATTAATCTTCCACATATATGCACAGAATGACACAGGACACCAAAGCTAACACTATAATGTCAACGAATGAAACACTCATAATAAGGATGCTTATCCAACAGTTTGGACAGACGGGCAATTAGGGGGTTGTCAGCAGTGTTTTTATTATTTACAACTGTCTAATGACGGGAGACACTGGGGAAGCTGACATTGAGAGTGACGTTGAGGATCAACATAACTGTTTTTTGAAAAGGTAAATTTTCAGGATTTTTTTTTATGCAGGTCTAATGACCTGGATAAAAAATGTTTCATGGAATGGGGGCACCATATATGAAAGAACATGTTCCTTACCCCAGTATTGTTTTCTCCCCTTACCTGTGGCATGGTTTTCCTCCACTAAGCTCAGTGATTCGAAAACAACCACGTCTCCCCTGCTGAAATCCCACACGGTAGCGATATTCGCAGCACGAGCTGATTCGGGCTGCAATGAGTCCATTGATGTAGATGCTGGCGCTGAATGGATAGCCATAATGGCGACGGGAGACCATCTGGAACTTCTCTTTAATGCAGAATACAAACACGCAATGTAACTTGTGGAATGTAACTTTTTTAAAGTGTACTTAGTAGACCAAAAACCAAATATAATGGATGCCCCTCAAATATCCCAATCTGTCATCCTAGCCGACTGGCCACAATGTTTGTAGGTGCTGGTCAGGTTGATTACTGGCTCTTCAAGCACGTTGGGGATTACAACAACACGGTGCCCGTCTGCACACTGCCTCAGCATGTGGTGAACTCCTCTTTACTAAGAGGAATTCCCCAATATGCTGAGGCTGTTTACAAAGTGTATATGCCTTGTCACCTTTCCCATTAGGATCATACATTTTCTTATTAAACTAAGAAAGGGAACAAGAATTTCATGCCCTTTAAATCTCCACCAAAGACTACTCCCCTACATACCTAGCACAAATTGGGGATAACCTCATCCAGGCTTTACACTGATGGGCATTTACCCTTACCAAAGCCACTGCTGACAGGAGCTTGCCTCCTAGGCTTATCTCTAATGGACAGTTTTCCTCTGCGCTCATCATTGATAGCAGGTTTGCCCCTCTGCATCCCTCATTTGTGAGGATTTATCCCTTGGGTTCAGTGCTGCTTCCATTTACCCCCTGGTTTCTTACCACTGCTTAGAACTTGCTCCCCACAATGATGAGGACTTACCTCCAGGGCTCAGATAACCTTTGAATACACAGATGCTCTCTCTGCCACAAATCTGCTGAAACATGCTGACTTCATCTTTGGGATTTATCATCTCATTGGTGATGGAGAATCCAGTGCCCAAATACTGCAGGATCATCTTAACATTGGAGCATTTGTTGAGCATTTGAGCTGATGTTTTGTTATGGCCAAAACTGGACTGTGAGACCTAAATAGATTGCAGGAAAGTGAGAGCGAGTTCACTGCAGGAATATTGTTTGCACTGTGTGCTATTTATAATTACCAAATCAATGTGGCTACTTTCAAGTTTAATGGCATCCTAGTTTACAAAATAATGATGTCTTTATTCCCTACTTGGTTCTCAATGCAGAATAACTAACTGGGTGTTACAGCTGTGAGAGCACAAGAACTCTAAGAGACATAAGAAGGCAGCAGGGATTCCACTCACTAGTGCCCACAAAAAACATCTCGAGTGGAGAATCTGTCCTATGTTAATCTGTATTTTTTGTAAAGAATATTTCTGTAACATGAGCTGCCATGAAGCAAATAACAGCAAATCTCACTTAATATTAGGATTTGACTAATATCTGCTCTCTCCACTATCAGAATTGCCTCCATTGCTGCTGGGACTGCACTCTGTATCAAGAAAGTCAGCGGAGGACGGGGCATGTGAATGTGCCTATATGCACAGTTTGTCCTAATGTAAGTTGTAATTTATCCACATTTTTTGTGTATATTCAAAAGCTGTTAATCCCTGCCAAATGTATGATTAAAGGACCCAACTTATAGTCATAAACCGCAAGAAGGTTTGCGGAGAGGTCCTAATATTTATAAAGGAATATGTGAAAGTTTTCTTGATTTTATTTGAATTTTAATATTTTAAATAAGGCAGATATAGCAAGAGAAAGACATTGCCTAGCATATCACAACTGCAAGCCATCAAGCATATGTGTTGAACTTCTTCATTACGCTCAGCCCAGGTTCACACTGGTCTGCGGGAATGAAGCCGTGCGAGTTCAGCTTAACTTGCACGAATTTCAGTTCCGACTTCGGCCACGATTTCAGAGACATCTGTGCAGGTCTCTGCACAGATGTCAATGTAAGTCGCAGCCCGAAATCACAAAACATAGTACAGAAACTACTTTTTGAAATTGGTGCAGCGCCGAAGACTTGGCCTCGCACCGATTAGGATGTGCCATTGCCGGCAAATGCCACTGATTTGAATTGCGATTTTACATGTCAAATCGCATGTCAAAACACATCAGTGTGAACCAGGGCTACATTCCTTATAATAAATATTGGAGAGGTACCAAACTCTAGCCAAACCTTCCTTTTCAGTTCTAAAAAGTGGGTAAGAGTCAAAACTTTTGTCAAGTTTTTATTACTGTCTGTCATCCTTTGGGTAGACTTACTCTTTCTTTATTTACCAGTGATAGGAGGTTGTATGTATCACTGAGACAAGACACAAAGAGCAATAAAACCTCAAGATGTTCTAAACCCCTCATACACAACTAGATGAAAAGTTTTGGCTGGAGTTGGGCTTTTCTCCCGGTAAGAACTGGTTATGTTTAGTTACCTGATAGATACTGTTGAACGGTTGTTGCGATTGCGAGGTTATCTTTGCTGCAGCAGGGTTGGGGCATTCTCGAGGAGTCCTCAACAGGTTGGGAATGTAGGGGATGGAGTAGTTGATGCTGAAGTTAATGTTGTCCATTATCATTGAGGTGCATTTCAGGTAACTACATGGCAAAGGGGCCATAGTTCCAGAGACTTTTTCCACCAGTTGCTCCAGCCACCAGTACGTCTATAATGCAGAAGTCATTTCTGTGGGTCATATGCTTATTACAACTAAAATGTTTATACACACACACACACAGACAGTGCCTCACAAAAGTGAGTAAACCCCTCACAGTTTTGTAAATCTTTTATTATACCTTTTCATGTGACAACACTGAAGAAATTACATTTTGCTACAATGTAAAGTAGTGAGTGTACAGCTTGTATAACCATGTAAATTTCCTGTCCCCTCAAAATAACTTAACATACAGCCATTAATATCTAAACTGCTGGCAACAAAAGTGAGTACACACCTAAGTGAAAATTTCCAAATTGGGCTAGAAGTGCCAATATTTTGTGTGGCCACCATTATTTTCCAGCACTGCTTTAACCCTTCTGGGCATGGAGTTCACCAGAACTTTACAGGTTGCCACTGGAGTCCTCAACTCCTCAAATGATGACATCATTGAGCTGGTGGATGTTGGAGACCTTGCGCTCCTCCACCTTCTGTGCAGCCCCAGACCAAGACACTCCCGCCACCACTCTTGTCTTTGTACTCCTCGCCTGGCTGCCGCCACAAATGCTTCACACCATCAGAACCAAATTAAGTTTATCTTGGTCTCATCAGACCACAGGACATGGTTCCAGTAATCCATTTTCTTAGTCTGCTTGTCTTCAGCAAACTGTCTGCAGCCATGCAGACCAATTTGAAGCAGTGTTTGGCGAATAGTCTGACCATTTACATGCTAACCCCCCCACCCCTTCAACCTTTGCAGCAATGCTAGCAGAGCTCCTACGTCTATTTCCCAAAGACAACCTCTGCATATGATGTTGAGCACGTGCACTCAACTTCTTGGGTCGACCATGGCAGGGCCTGTTCAGAGTAGAACCTGTTGTGTTAAAACGCTGTATGGTCTTGGCCACCGTGCTGCAGCTCAGTTTCAGGGTGTTGGCAATCTTTTTATAGCCTAGGCCATCTTCATGTAGAGCAACAATTCTTTTTTTCAGATCCTCAGAGTTCTTTGCCATGAGGTGCCATGTTGAACTTCCAGTGACCAATTTGAGAAAGTGAAAGCGAAATCACCAAATGTAACGCACTACGATCCCCATTCACACCTGAGACCTTGTAACACTAATGTGTTACATGACAACGGGGAGGGAAAATTAATTGGGCCCAATTTGGACATTTTCAGAGATGTACGCTGTTGCCAGCGGTGTAGACATTGATGGCCAGGTGTTGAGTTATTTTGAGTGGACAGCAAATTTACACGGTTATACAAGTGGCACACTCACTACTTTACATTGTAGCAAAGTGTAATTTTATCAGTGTTCAGTGTTCTTCAGTGTTTTTTTTTTATGTTTTATTATTTCTTTATTGATTTTTCATGAAGGACATCTTTTCATTAAACGATTATCTCTTCTCATATATAACATACATAATTATAAAGCGTCAATCATAATTTAAACCCCCAGCACTAGGGTTGTCCCGATACCACTTTTTTAGGACCGAGTACAAGTACCGATACTTTTTTTCAAGTAGTCGCCGATACTGAATACCGATACTTTTTTTAAACGTGTCCCCAAATGCAGCCATGTCCCCCCACATATTGCAGCCATGTCATGTCCCCCACATATTGCAGCCATGTCATGTCCCCCACATATTGCATCCATGTCATGTCCCCCACATATTGCATCCATGTCATGTCCCCCCACATATTGCATCCATGTCATGTCCCCCCACATATTGCATCCATGTCATGTCCCCCCACATATTGCATCCATGTCATGTCCCCCCACATATTGCATCCATGTCATGTCCCCCACATATTGCATCCATGTCATGTCCCCCACATATTGCATCCATGTCATGTCCCCCACATATTGCATCCATGTCATGTCCCCCCACATATTGCATCCATGTCATGTCCCCCCACATATTGCATCCATGTCATGTCCCCCCACATATTGCATCCATGTCATGTCCCCCCACATATTGCATCCATGTCATGTCCCCCCACATATTGCATCCATGTCATGTCCCCCCACATATTGCAGCCATGTCATGTCCCCCCACATATTGCAGCCATGTCATGTCCCCCCACATATGCATCCATGTCATGTCATGTCCCCCCACATATTGCAGCCATGTCATGTCCCCCCACATATGTAGCCATGTCATGTCCCCCCACATATGCAGCTATGTCATGTCCCCCACATATGCAAGTACAAGTACTCCCGCAAATACTCGGAATCGGTCCCGATACCGATACTGGTATCGGTATCGGGACAACCCTACCCAGCACCCTTCCTCTCTAATGCTTCTTTATGGCATTTATGTGCCTTGTCAAGTGTTATATACCATCGCGCCTGACACTTATAATTTAGCTCCGTCATCTTACTATTTTACTGACGTGGAATGTACCCTCTTCATTAATTGTTTCATCTCTGTTTCATTCAACTGTACCCCCAGTTCCTCTTCCCACTTCCTAATGTATAGTGGTATGTCCGGCCTTTTCACATCCTTCAATATTTTATAAATCCTGGAGGCCACTCCCCTCCCCCTTTTTCTCCGAAGAGCCTCTCCAGGGGCCGTAAATTCTCTGCCAATCTAATAGGCAGCGGCAACGTCTCAAAGAAGGGTTTTAACTGGGCATAACGCCATTAATTTATCACTAACACTTCCTCTTTATTTTTTAAGTCCTGATATGTACTCAGTTTGTCTTGCGTCATAACGTCTTTCAGTTGTGCATTCTCTTTTTGTAATCCATTATCCAAAAATATTATCTATACCTGGTGTGAAATATTTTGTATCGGTTAGTGGCATTAGCGGGGAATTAAAATCCCATTTTCCCCTATTGTGTACCTTATCCCAAATTTTTATTGCATCAGTATTGCTGGAGTAGTGCTGGAATCCATATTATCTTCCCCAGTGAAACTTTACAAATTCGATATTCCATATTTACCCATCTCTTGTCTTTATTATTTTTAACCCATTTTATTGTTTGTGTAAAGTTAATCGCATTATATTAATTTCTAATATCTGGTGCTCCCCACCCCACTTGTGCCTTTTTTTTTTTTGTAAATGTTGTCCAACTAATATGTGTTTTTTTCCCTCGCCAAATACATTTTAGCAGCATCATTTGTGAAGTTTTAAAGTAGGCTTGTGGTAGTGGAATCGGGAGCATCTGCATTTTATATATAATTTTGTCAATCTGTTGAATTTTGCCTTTATATCATGCAATAAAGGCAAAAAAGATTTGTATAACATCTCTATATTTGTTGTTATCTTAACTCTAAATATTTTAGTTCTTTTTACCCCAGACAAATGGGAATTTTTTTTTAAAGCTGTTTCTATCTACTTTTAGTGTATTCATGCTTAGAGTTTCAGACTTAGTCGGGTTCATTTTGAAATTAGATACCTCTCCATATTCTTTTAAAGATCTCATAAAATTTGGGAGGGTTATTCTGGGACTAGTTATAAAAAATAAAATATCATCCGCATAGGCCGCTAGTTTGTGTTCTTCCTCTCCTACCTTATATCCGCGTTCCGCCTTAACAAGGGTTCCAGTGCCAACACGAACCACAGGGGAGATAGGGGACACCCCTGTCTTGTACCATTGTGGATCTCAAAGGACCAAATACCTGAAGGTAGCCACATATAACCCAATTGTCATGATCAAAGAGTGGAGAGTGAGAACCGGTTTTGCTTTTGACTGTTGGTGATTGCTGCGTTTACATTTTTAGGTTCTTTTTGGAGTCTTTCCATGCAGCTTTTTAACACCTTTTCTGACACTATTTAAACAGCCTTTTTTTTCCTTCAGACTACTAATTAAGGGAAGTGGTTAATTGGTAACAGGAGCTTGAGGTCTTATATAAAACTTTCTGTAGAACTAATTTCTGAGCCTGCTCGTCCTTGAGCTTGCCACCTTTTTGCTTGCTGGATTTTAGACCAAGTGGAACTGGACTAAGTGGCGAGTTATAAACAAGAGTTGAAAACAGGAGATTATAACAGGAGTCATCAAACCTGTAAGTAGCATCTGAAATGTCCTGTTAGTAATATTATTATTGTAACTTGGAAATGGGTATTAGCAAGATTGAAGGTTTTTGTAGTGCACAGTGAGCCACATGTATACGATAATGGAGCACAACTACAGGATGGATACCGCTGTGGCAGGTTGCCCTTTTAGAAGCTTGTATTAGAGATCTGCAGGAGCCACTGGGCAGAACTGACAACCTTGAAAGGTGTCTTCTGCTCACTAAGCAGGTAGCTAGTGGGGTTAATGGGGAGAGTGGAGGGGTAAGTCATGATTATCAAGTAGGAAGATGGGTTAATACAGTTAGAGGGAGTGGTGGGGGCTCACAGGAAAGAAAGGCCAGCCTGGGGTTTGAGCAGGTTGGGTGAAGATGTGAAGATGTGGTGAGGAGAGTGCAGGTAGGCCTAGACAGTTGGTGGTAATAGGGGATTCTATAATCAGAAGGACTGATAGAATAATTTCCTGCCAGGATCACTTCAACTGAATGGTTTGGCTTCTCCCTGGTGCCAGGGTTTGGCATGTGGTGGACCGGGTTGATAAATTACTGGGAGGGGCTGGGCATGACCCAGCTGTCTTGGTCCACGTTGGAACCAATGACAGAATATATGGAAGGTGGAGGCTCCTTAAGAACCAATTTAACCCCTTGCCGGCCAGCCGCCATTGTTATACGGTGGCAGGTTGGCTCCCCTGCACAAATTGCATTAGCTGTACAGCGGGGGTTTTTACACTGCCTGTTGAAAGATCAACTATTATTACAAGAGGGGTAATGGTTTTGGCACTTTTATGATTCAAGGGCAGGCTATGTATGGACTTTATATTGCTTGCTGGAAGAATGGTCTATTAAAAACCCAAGAAAACTAGGAGACATGGGAGGCATCTGTGAAAAGAAGAGCTGTACTGCCTCAGTGGACTTACCTATATCTCTACTGGTGTATGTGACTACCCCCCCTTCCCTTTCCATTTTGGGCATTAGACTTTTGATTTACTTTTAAGAAGCAGACACCCTAAACAGGCACCGTTAATCCACTACTACTGTGCCTGAACTTGTTAAATTAAAAATGATGAGGGGAAGATTGGGGAGAGGGGCAGCAGCAAACCTCCCTGGAACGAGTGCAAGCCCAGGATCCATTAAAAAATATATGTCACAAGAGGGGGGGGGGGGAGAAAGTCCTAGAATAAAAAGGGGAATTAAAAGTAGCACGGTTACAAGTGAATAGACAGATGAGGAACTGGGCATGGAAACTAGAAAAAAAAATTACAATAGGTGAAATGGCAGAAATGTTGGCAAGAATAGAATGAAGACTGGAAACTTCAATAAAGGGGGAAATAGCAACCCTATGTCAGGATATGAAACATATGCTAAAAAGGGTGGAAGGAGTTGAAAGGTTGGACAATCATGTGGCTGAAATAAAAGGACTGAAGGAACAGATGGACGAGATGTTTAGAGAACAAAGATACATGATGTATAAAATCGAAGGCCAAGAAAATAGGAATAGGAGAAAAAATATTATGATTAGAGGGCTGCCGGAAAGGCAAGGAGAAGAAGAAGAAGATTTACAAGAACAAATGGATAAGATGTTTGGCCATATGATGGTAACAACAGAAGCAAAGAACAAAATTAAATTTGAAAGGATCCATAGGATCAGAAAGCCTGCTGAAGTGCCAGAAGACATGCCAAGAGATGTTATAGCTAGATTCCATAACTATCAAGATAAGGAACAGATAAGGACATATATGAGAACTAACCAACCCACCAAATCTCCCTTTCACCCTTTCAGCCCCAGGTTATCAGAGAAGCCCCCTGTCAGCCCTCATCCCTGAGCCACCAGACCAGCAACAGGCTCTCCCTCTCAGCCCTAGCCCCCCCCCCCCGTCGCTCCAACACACAGAAGCTTGATCCAGGGGTTACCCGATCACCTCTTACAGGGGTCAGGAAGGAATTTTTTTCCCTACCGGAGCATATTGGCCGAGCTCTAACAGGGTTTTTTTGCCTTCCTCTGGACCAAGCCAGGAGAGAGGAGTCAGCCAATTCCTCTCCCCACTGCCCCAACCCCCCCCCCCCCCGGTGTATTGACGATCATGGCATGTCAGCAATATTCTGCCGATACCATTTGGAGTTTGAGGCAATGCGCCACAATACTGCCAGCCACCACCAAAAAGGCCCTAAGAACTGAGCGACTATTGAGAATCGATCATAGATCGACGGTCAGACATTTCAGCCATTTACCCCAGCTCAGGCACATATCATGTGCTCTGATCAACACAAGATCGGCAGTAAAACACCGACTAGAAATCCGCGACTTCATTCAACAAAAGGATCTAGACTGCCTCTTTATTACAGAGAGCTGGCTCACAGCCGACTGTAACACCATTCTAGGAGAATTGGTGCCAGAAAACTACCGTATTATAACGGAAAACAGAATAGGGCAAAGAGGAGGCGGCCTGGCGGTGATCCACAAGACTCATCTTACGATCACCAAACCAGTCCGCCAAAACCCTCTTCCATTCATGGAAACCCTTACTCTGCAACTGCAAGCAAACTCAAAGGAGACCGTCCACGTTCTGCTCTGCTATAGGCCGCCCGGCCCAAAATCACAGCTGCTATCATCATGGACGGATTTCTTCTCCACTTACACCCTCATCAGCAAACATCTTTTGCTGCTCGGGGATTTCAATCTCTGGGCCAACTCCTCACAAGACCCCATTGCCGACGCCTGTATTGACCACCTGGAAGGATTAGGATTGCAGCAATTAGTATGTGGGCCCACACATGCTTCAGGTCACACACTTGATCTTATTTTCAGACAAGCTCTGGAAATAAAGATTTTGGAAAATGAAAAGTTGCCATGGACAGACCACCATGCAATTATATTCAGTATTTCCACCATTCCCCCTGCAACAAAAACATCAAATCCAGTGACAACACACTGGACTAGATGTCAGAAGAAGCTCCACTCGGAACTTTTCAAAACTACTTTAAGGAAAAAAATAGAAACAACTCAGCCGCATCAAACGGCCGTTGAAACACTGGAAGCCATTAACTCGGCCATGCTACAGTCAGCCGACTTGGTAGCGCCGAAACGAAGTACCCGCATTCGGAAAAACAACCGCAGCTGGTTTAACAACCAGCTGTCGTTACTGAAGCAAGAACGCAGAAGGGCAGAATCTGCCTGGAAAAGATGTTCTTCAGAGCTAAACCTATCCATCTACAAGGCGGCGACAAGAAAATACCACAAAGGAATTTTCCAAGCCAAGAAAAATTATTTTTCGGAGGCTATCAACGGTGCCATTAACCGCCCCCGCAAACTCTTCAAGATGATCACCCAGACCATGGAACCAGAATGCATTGAAGCCCCCAGTTCGGAGACACAAGAATTTTGCAATGAACTATCGGATTGCTTCATTAATAAAATCGAGGCAATCCGTGAAAGCATTCAGCAAAACAATTCCCCCCTCAGCCCCCCCTGCAGCCTCTCACACAGCACCCATAGTAATTCTTCTATATCAGGTAAGTTTACCCTGGAACCCATCTCCATCGAGACCACTAAAAATGTCATTGGCGCTCTGCGTAATGGCACAGCGCCAAATGACATTATCCCCACAAAACTGCTGAAGGAATGCGCCTACATCCTGGCTCCTCCCATCACGCAGTTTATCAACCAGTCTTTTCTGGAGGGCATAGTGCCCTCACAGTTGAAAGAGGGTATAATCCAACCCATCCTGAAGAAACCCTCCCTGGACCCCAAGGACCCACTCCACCGCCGTCCCATAACAAGCCTCAACGTACTCTCTAAGATAATGGAGAAAGTAGTGGTACAACAGCTGCAACAGCATCTAGATACCTACAAGCTACTTGATCCATTGCAATCAGGGTTCCCTCCCGGACACGGGACGGAAACAGCATTGCTGAAAGTATGGGACGATGTTCTCAAGGCCGCAGACGAAGGAGAATCTTGTCTTCTAGTTCTGTTGGACCTAAGTGCAGCTTTCGACACTGTAGACCACAAACTGTTACTGACTCGGCTTGCTGAAGTAGCCAGAGTCGCAGAAGGCGATTTATCTTGGTTCTCCTCTTTTCTGGAAAACCGATCGCAAACAGTAAAGTTAGGACCTTTTACGTCTGAAAAACGCACAGTAACATGCGGAGTCCCTCAAGGATCGCCTCTGTCACCAGTGCTGTTTAACATCTATCTTCGTCCTCTTTTTGAGATTATCAGCAGCCAAAAACTGCTCTATCACTCATATGCAGATGACACGCAACTGTATTTCCGCATCTGCAACAGACAGGATCACCACCTCAATCTAGAGACATGTCTCTCTTTGATAGAGGACTGGATGACAAAGAGTTATCTTAAACTCAATGGAGCGAAAACAGAACTTCTTCTGTTTCACGCCAAGCGCAGGAATCAACTTTCAACAGCGTGGACCCCCCCGCCTATTTTGGGCAAGCTCATCACCCCTAGCGCCAAAGTCAAAAGCCTAGGGGTCATTTTTGACTCCTTTATGACAATGGACGCACAAATAGGGTCAGTAGTCAGCGGATCTCACCATCTACTGCGCCTACTACGTAGACTCACTCCGTTCATCCCTAAAGAAGACTTAGCGGTCGTGGTGGGAGCAATTGTAAACTCCAGGCTGGATTATGCAAATGCCCTTTACCTCGGCCTCCCCAAGTACCAAATCGCTCGTCTGCAAGTCGTTCAGAATACGGCCGCCAGACTTGTGACTGGGAAAAAACCCTGGGAATCAATCTCACCTTCACTGAGAGCCCTTCACTGGCTGCCAGTTAAAGACAGAATTGCTTTTAAAGCTCTCTGTCTTACGCATAGATGTGTCCATGGGAATGCCCCCCTTTATTTATGCGAAATAATAAAAGCGCATAATCCCAATCGCGTTTTGCGATCCACGAATCAGAACCTGCTCCAGGTTCCGAAAGCCAACTGCAAGTCCAAAGGAGAAAGAAGATTTGCGATCCAAGGTCCCAGACTATGGAACGCTTTACCAACCAGTATTCGGTTGGAGGAGAACCACCTAGCATTTAGGAAAAAGGTCAAGACTTTTCTCTTTTGATATCAAAGGAGACAGGAACAACAAGTGCCCAGAGGCGATTCAGTTCGCATGTGCCGCGCTATATAAGTTTTCATTCATTCATTCATTCAAATACGGTGACACAACTTTACAGGTATTTCCAGACCTGGCAGCAGAGACCCTATCCAGGAGAAGAATTTTGAAACCGCTATTGGAACAATTCAAAATGCTGAATTTACAATATTCATGGGGATTCCCTGCCTAACTGGATGCAAAGAAGGTTGTTCAGCAACTTTAAGATTTCCAGAAGACACCCCGAATTTTTGTAATGGATTGAATATTCCTCTAGTGGAGAACCCGGGCTGATGGGAAAAACAAGATCCGGTAGACATTGTGGAAGAACTTTAGTCCTGGCAGCCGGCGTGGAAGAAGAAGAAACCACCAGGATTAAAGAAGCGATAAAAATGAGGACCTGATAATAATTAACTAAAAAGAAAAAAAAATGATGTAGCGGGAAATCTGGAAAAAGTTGATAGCGGGTCAGGGGAGGAGGGAGTGTCACCACAAAGCTCAACCTCTAGGGGGACGAACCAGGGGCCCGGGAGGAATGAGGAGGGCCATGGTTCACAGGGCCTCGGGGAGGCCATTTTTTCCCTCAAAGGGGAAGGGGGGTTGGGGTAGAGGGAGGGCATGGGATCAGGGTAGGGTGGCAATGGAGAACCCTGGGAGATGACATGATAGAGCCAATAGAGCTGAATATGAGTGAAAATGCTTAAATTAAATATAATCTCATAATGTGAGAGGGTTGAATGCTCCCACTAAATGTGCCAATATATTGAAAGAATTAAACTCCCTGAAGGCGGACGTAATCCTGCTACAGGAGATACATTTCTTCGCAGACTCAAACCGTAGAATACATTTCTCAGACTTATCCCCTCTGAGACTCACCCATTAGTCGAGCTAAGGTAGTGGCCATAGGGTTTGCCAAGGAGATAAGGTTCACTCTAGAGGAGAGAAGGACGGATCCAGAAGGGCGTTATTTATTTTTGAGAGGGAAATTGAACGGAACCGAAGTCTCATTGGCAAACATATATGGCCCAAATAAAAACTCAATTAAATATTTAATGGGGCTATAACAAAGTTCATGGAGTTCAAGAAGGGAGAGGCTATAATGGCAGGTGATTTCAATTTATGTTTAGAGCCTGGGATAGATAGTACGTCTTGTGTACAGGGGACTGGAATTGCATTGAGAAAATAATTAAAAAAGAAAATGCACCAACATCAATTGGTAGATGGTTGGAGGTTACAACACAATAAGCAGCGGGACTATACATTTCACTCCCCTGTACATGAGACATACTCTAGGTTAGACTTTTTCTTGATTGAGCATAGGTTGCTGGAAGTGGTAAGTAGCACCAAAACTTGAATAGTGACATTTTCGAACCACGTGCCAGTGACACTTCAACTGAAAATAGGTAAGACACAAACTAAGAGTAATAGCTGGAGACTGAATGAGGAACTTCTACAAGATAAAGCAGTAGAAAAGATAAATAAAAGAGGAACCACCCCAGATACCCCACATACCCCCAGTCTGATCACAGACCCCTATATCTCTCCACTCTGATCACACCCTCCCTCCTCATATCTCTATCCTAACACACACCCTAGTGCAGTAGAATGGGGATGGATGGTGTACAGATAACGGGGAGCTGATCCCACTCCTTTTTTATGCCATTCCCCTCCATGTACACACTGCTTCCCTGTCATAAATATCTCACAGCCTATCAGTGGCTTGTATTTTGGTATGTTTTTACGGGGCGAGCAGGAGGGAACAATGCAGGGAAGGCACAGTACATGAGGCAGGGGGGATAATACATGGAGCATTGGGACAAGAGGGCACAGTACAGGAGGGTACAGTACAAGGGGAGCACAGTACAAGGAGGGCATAGCACAGTACAGGAGGGAAGTGTACAGTACAGGAGGGCAGAGTACAGGGCAGAGTACAGTACAGGAGGGCAGAGTACAGGGTGGCACAGCACAGTACAAGGGGGGCATAGTACAGGAGGGCAGAGCACAGTACAGGAAGGAAGAACACAGTACAGGAGGGCAGAGCACAAGGTGGGCACAGTACAAGGTGGGCAGAGCACAGGAGGGCAGAGCACAAGGGGGCACAGCACAGGAGGGCAGAGCACAGTACAAGGGGGGCACAGTACAAGGGGGCACAGCACAGGAGGGCTTGGCACAGGAGGGCTCGGCACAGTACAGGAGGGCAGAGCATAGCACAGGAGGGCAGAGCACAGTACAAGGTGGGCACAGTACAGGAGGGCAGAGCACAGTACAAGGGGGCACAGTACAAGGTGGGCACAGTACAGAAGGGCAGAGCACAAGGGGGCACAGTGCAAGGTTGGCAGAGCACAGGAGGGCAGAGCACAAGGGGGCACAGGAAGGCAGAGCACAGTACAAGGGGGGCACAGCACAGGAGGGCTTCGGACAGTACAGAAGGGCAGAGCACAAGAGGGCAGAGCACAAGGGGGGCACAGTACAGGGGGGCAGAGCACAGTACAGGAGGGCAGAGCACAGTACAAGGTGGGCACAGTACAAGGTGGGCAGAGCACAGTACAAGGTGGGCAGAGCACAAGGGGGCACAGTGCAAGGAGGGCACAGTGCAAGGAGGGCAGAGCACAGGAGGTCCTAGTCTCCGGGTGTCTGCCTCTGCAGTGTCAGTCTCCGAGTTCCGCTCACTGCTCTTGGTTCTTGGGGTGCAGCCAGCAGAGAGGGTGCTGACAGGTGCAGAGAGGGGGTGAAGCTAACTGGCACAGCACGCCTCCTTCCTTCTGCACCATGCCCCCTTCCCCCGCGCCGGGACATGTATCTGCAGGATTCAGGACCCTACCTGACTCCAGCACGCACAGCCAGCCCACATCCATGCTGCCCGACAGCGGGGCCCCGCCTCCCTGCGTGCATGGTAATCCGCCCATCGCTCCACCTTCCTCCGCTTCATTGAATCAGCTGTGTCAGCGCTACACATGCATCGCCTACCTGCCTTCTGCTCTGTCCCACTACCCGCACGGGGGAATTTAAGCAGGCATTGTCTGAATGAGCTGCGGGCCGGATAAAACATCCAAGCGGGCCGGATGTGGCCCGCGGGCCGGGGTTTGGAGACCCCTGGTCTAGGACACCAACAAGGCATATATAAGGGGAATGTTTATTAACCACTTGCCCACCGAGCCTGTTTTTCAGATTCGGTGTTTACGAGACTAAAACATTTTTTTTTGCTAGAAAATTACTTAAAACCCCCAAACATTATATATATATTTTTCTAACACCCTAGAGAATAAAATGGCAGTCATTGCAATACTTTTTGTCACACCGTATTTGCGCAGCAGTCTTACAAGTGCACTTTTTTTGGAAAAAATTCACTTTTTTGAGGAGCCGAACAGACCCGATCGCCTCCGCCGACGGCAACGGTAAGCGCACGGGAGAGCGGCGGGAGGGGGGCTGGGGCCCTCTCCCACCATCGACGGCAACGGTAAGCGCACGGGAGTGGCGGGAGGGATCGAATCCGCCGCGGAGACCGCCGTTATCATTAACAGAACCGGCCCATGAAGAGATGGATATCTCGGTTGTGGCAGCAGCTGTTGCCGTTACCGAGATATCCATCTTTAAAAACATGACGTATTTTAGCAATAGGCCGGTTGTCAAGTGGTTAAGGAGGGAGCGGAGAAAAAAAAATAACGAAGGTGAAAAAAATAACTCTAATAAAAGAGATACCGTATACGAATTGGAACAACAACATAAGCAAACAAGAGAAAAAAAATCCCTACTAAAATTGAATATCAAAAGAGAAGCGTTGAGAGAATAAATAGAGCAGAAAACCCGAATAACCTACAATCAAGTAAAGAAAAAAAAAAAAATATATATATATATATATATATATATATATATATATATATAATGTTTGAGGGTTCTAGGTAATTTTCGAGCAAAAAATACGGATTTTAAATTGTAAACACCAAATGTCATAAATTGGTTTAGGAATGAAAGGGTTATTGAAATTGGCCTATAGCTAGAGTGTCGTCAGACCATCAGGTCCTGGAATTTTCCCACCCGGTGAGTTTTTTAAAATTTCCATGATCTCCTCTTCTGTTATAGGGGCCTCTAAATAACTAAGTTTATCTTCTGATATTTTATTAAATTCTGTTTCCTTTAAAAATGCTTTTATTTTTTCCTCTTTTTGTTTCATCCCTTCTGTTGTTTCATTCTTATTAATTGAGTAAAGTCTGCCGTAATAAGCTTGAAAGGATTTTACCATTTCTGATGTTTTATAAACTATACTTCCCCGGTGCTCGTTTGTATTTTTTCTATATAGTTAGCTGTTTTTTTTGTTTTTTTAATTTCGCTAGGTATTTCTCAGGCTTTTTGCCCTATTGATACCTTTTTTTTAGCAGAGAATCTAGAGAATAAAATGGCGATTGTTGCAACATTTCATGTCACACAGTATTTGTGCGGCGGTGTTTTAAACGCAACTTTTTGGGAAAAATGTACTTTCATGAATTAAAAAAAATGAAGAAAGTAAAGTTAGCCCAATTTTTTTGCATACTGTGAAAGATGATGTTACGCCGAGTAAATAGATACCAAGCATGTCACGCTTTATAATTGCACGCACTCGTGGAATGGCGACAAACTACGGTACCTAAAAATCTCCATAGGTGTCGCTTTAAACTTTTTGTTACGGTTACCAGGTTAGAGTTACAGAGGAGGTCTAGTGCTAGAATTGTTGCTCTCGCTCTGACGATCGTGGCGATCCCTCACATGTGTGATTTGAACACCGTTTTCATATGCCAGGGCGACTTCCGTATGCGTTTTCTTTGTTGCGGAAGCTCGCGGGGAGGGGGGCGCTTTAAAAAATGTTTTTCTTATTATTTATTTTTATAATATTAAATTGTGTTGTTTGTTTTTGTTTTTTTTACATTTTGATCACTTTTATTGCTGTCACAAGGAATGTAAACATCCCTTGTGACAGTAATAGGTGGTGACAGGTACTCTTTAAAAGACCCCCGATCCCTCCTTTGCACTTCTTTTAGCTGCATCGGTTGTTATGTCTGGATAGCCAATCGCCGGCTCTAAACAACGGTACCAAGATGATGCCTGCAGCATGCATGCCTATGATATAGGGGTGTTTCCCTCCCTGTCAAGATGCACTTTAACAGATCTGTTAGTGCTTCACAGACGTTTCAGCATTAGGCCTCATGCACACTGGGATTAACCATTTCAATACAGGGCACTTTTACCCCCTTCCTGCCCAAGCCATTTTTTGTGATACATCACTGCGTCGCTTTAACTGGCAATTGCGCCGTGCGATGCTGTACCCAAACAAAATTGACGTCCTTTTTTTCCCCCACAAATAGAGCTTTCTTTTGGTGGTTTTTGATCACCTCTGTTTTTTTATTTTTTGCGCTATAAACAAAAAAAGAGTGACAGGTTGTCCCAATATTTTTTTTTTTTTTTAAAGCAAATTTTTTCCTCATTTTAGGCGATATGTATTTTTCTACAAATATTTTGTAAAAAAAATCGCAATAAGCGTATATTGATTGGTTTGCGCAAAATTTATAGCATCTACAAAATAGGGGATAGATTTATAGCATTTTTTTTTTTTACTAGTAATGGTGGCGATCTGCAATTTTAATCGTGACTGTGATATTGCGGCAGACATATCAGACACTTTGACACTATTTTGGGACCATTCACATTTATACAGCAATCAGCAATTTGTGCTATAAAAATGCATTGATACTGTATAAATGTGACTGGAACTGTAATAAGTGGGGTCTCTGGTCACCAGTGCCCCCTTTATATCAGAGTTCGACGCCTCCTCACACTCCTCCACCGCTCCTGCTCATTGAAATGAATAGGCACCACAGCTATACCACCGGCAAAGCGCATGACGTTGTGATGTTGGGCTGGTATAATAATGCTATGGGACTGGTATGAAATTATTTCCAGGGCTGGTTTTTATTTTATTTTATTATTTATATTTTTTGCTAATTGGGACTGCGCTACTTTAATGAACAATTGCACAGTCATGCAATGCTGTACCCAAACAAAATTTGTATAACTTTTTTTTTTTTCACAAATAGAGCTTTCTTTTGGTGGTATTTGATCACCTCTATTATATATAAAAAGACAATTTTGAAAAATATTTTTTGTTTACTTTCTGCTATAAAACATTTCCCATAAAACAAAAAATAAAAACAAATAAATAAATCAAATCTCTTATTGCTAGTTCACACCAGATGCAGTTCCGTCTGCTTTTTTCCGGTGCAGAAAAAAAATAGAGCGTGCTGTATTTTTTCTGAACACAACTGTACTGGAACATAACAAATTGTATTACAATTGCACTGGAACTGCGTGTGGTGGGAACTGTAAGCAAAAACATATCCGGAATGTATGATTGCATTTTTGTAGTGTGAACTGGCCCTAAAAATGTATGCGCAGTGTTTTCCATATATTCCTATGGCTCTCGTTCACACCAGTACAGTCAGTTTGTGGTGCACAAAAAAAGTGCACGAAACTGCATCTGGTGTGAACTGGCCCTTAATAAATTTTTGGTCAAAATGTTTTTTTTCTACATGTCTTTGGTAAAAAAAAATCCTAATTGGTGTATATTGAATGGTTTGTGTGAATGTTAAAGTATCTACAAACTATGAGATATAGACTAAGGACCAGTTCACACCATAGAAAAGCAGTCCGGATGTGTTCTAGATGCTTTTCTGCATGCATGTTTTTAATGTGTTCTAGTTCGTGTTTGATGTGTATTTGGTGCATTTGTGATGCATTCCAGTGCATTTGTTTGTTCTCTTTTTCTTAACCTTAAACAAGGACATATAAGAACATGTTTTGATTTAGGTGCATTCCGGTGCTTTTTTGATGCATTTTACAGCGTTCCAGTGTAAGAAAAATGCAGCATGTCCTACTTTTTTTTTTTGGAACTGCAAGCACTGATGTGAACTATGCAATTGGAAACCATATAACTTACTTTCCATGTGTTTTTAATGCAGAAAAAGGCACTGGACTGCATGTTGTGTGGACTCACCCTTAATTTGTATTTATTTATTTTATTTATACTAGTAATGGTGGCAATCAGCAGCTTATAACTAGATTGCAATAGTGCTATGGGTAATCTGACACTAACCGATGCTGGGGGGGAACTGACTACCACTGATTTTACCAGTGACATTATTAGTGATCAGTGCTAATTATATGCACTGTAACTGTACTAATGACACTGGTCAGGAAGAGGTTAACATCTAGGGTATTCGAGTGGCTAAATGTGTGCCTAACAAGTGTTTGTGTGTACTGTGTGATACTTTTACTGGGATCTAGTTGTTTTAATTTCCTGCTTAGTAGGGAATGAACAGACAGCGAGATACCCTATAACTGAACACAGCTCTGTGTTGTTTACATTCACAGAGCTGTGTTTGGTGAAGCTAGGAACTGTTCACCAGGTGCCGGCGCTCAATCATTGGTCGGGACCTGGTGATCGGCATGTGCTGTGACGAGGCCAGGGAGGCCACTTTGCCACCATACATCCTTGTGATGCTGTCTGCAAGCAGTTAAAGGGGTACCTTAACTGGAAAAAAAAGTTGTGTAATACAAGACACGGGTCCTTTCTTTCTATTTTTATGCTCTTTCTATTGCTTGCTACAAAACTAAGGCTAGCTGGGAGTGGGGGGTGGGTGCATATAGGGGATGTCCCTCCAGGTGTCCATTCACCAGAAGGTAGCTGCATATAACACATAGGTTAGGACTAGGAACCTGTATTTATTTTTCAGAGGTAAATGTTAACAATGGTAGCTCATGAAAGTTTCCCTTTACAACGTCTTTATTGCCTTAGAGCAGAGTTGTACCTTAACACAATTGAAGCAGGAAACTGGAGACAGGGAGTAGGGTGACACCTGAGCTGTGGCTGATGAAGGGTGATGGAGAGGTGGCTAATATACCACTAAATTATGTATCAGAAATCGGCTCACCCTGACATCCTTATACAGCCAGCGTGTGAATGACAGCTTAATTGCTCTGAGACCCTTCATAGGTCAGCACAGCCACCGAGTTTGTCTCTAATGCCCGGGAATTCCGACAGCAAAAGTCCGATGTGAGCTTTTGAATGGAAATTCCGATTGTGTGTATGCTCCATCGGACTTTTGCTGTCGGAATTTCCGCCAACAAAAGATTGAGAGCTGGTTCTCAAATTTTCCGACGGAAAAAGGTCATATTGGAAAATCCAGTCATCTGTAGCAATTCCAACGTGCAAAATTCCGACACATGTTTGGAAGCAATCCACGCATGCTCGGTAGCAGTGAACTTAATTTTCTCGTCTCTACAAGGAATTCCCCCACCTTTTCTGTAACTTTATTAATGTAAACAGGTCCTTCTGAAATATATTCCATATCTCTTTTCTGTGCCTTGCAACCAAGTCTGTCTCCGTCAGCAGAGGTTTATTCCTTATGTCCTGGTAGACAATAAACCTCTGTGGAGAGCGAAATAGAACCAAGCTGTCTCCCTGAGCAGTATCGGTATACAGTGCTGATCTCCATTCTTACAGATTTACCATTCGTTAGGGTCTGTGTTAATGGGCTTTTGTTCTCTACTGTGCATAACATCTTTCCCCATTCAAATCTGTATGAGCCCAGGTTCACACTGGGTACGATTTTAGTTCGATTTGAGATGCGATTTCACATGTGAAATCGCATCTCAAATCAGCGGCATTTCCGGCAACTGCCGGCAATGACACCGTCCTAATCGGTGCGACGCCGCATCTGCGGCGCTGCACCGATTTCAAAAAGTAGTTCCTGTACTACTTTTTGCGATTTCAGGACACGATTTACATTGACATCTGAGCAGAAACCTGCACAGATGTCTCTTAAATCGCGGCTGAAATTGAGACTGCCAGCGGTAGTGAAATCGTGCGAGTTCAGCTGAACTCGCATGGCTTCACTCCCGCAGCCCAGTGTGAACCAGGGCTGAATGTATTCTGAAGCCAATCAAATACAGGTCAACTGCACCTGCAATGAATTCTAAATGATCTCAGCAGCATCTCAAACTGATGTCAAAAGCAATGCTGTCTTTGCCTTTCAAAGCCTGTCATCACTGGCCATTTAAGTTCTTGGAGTATACATTTCTGTAGTTCTAATCAAAAAGTGTTTATACATACAGAAGTTTATCAAGTCACAATGTTCCTCCTGTTCTGTCAATGTCCTGATCTTTGTTACAATCTAATACTAAATCCACTCTTAGACCTTGTACACACAACCGAGAAGCTGGTCGTAAATAAAATATTGTTTTCCTCAACGAGGTTCTTGTCAGGCTTGTCGAGAATCTTGTCAAGATTTCTTTGCATACACACTGTCAAGACAAAATCTCGTCGTTCTCAAACGCGGCGACGTTCAACACGTACGACGGCACTATAAAAGGAAAGTTCAATTCTTCTGGCACAACCCTTGGGGCTGCCTTTGCTAATCTCATGTTACTGCGTGTTAAGTAAAAGTTTGGTGAGAGACGATTCACGCTTTTCAGTCTTTTACAGCGTGACGAATGTGCTATCTCCATTACGAATGCTACTTTTACCGAAGGTGTGCTCCCATCTCATACTTTATTCTGAGCATGCGCGGGAAACTAAGAAACTAAGCATACGTTTTACGTTGTAAACCAGCCCGACGAGAAACACAATGAGGAAAACTTGTTCTCTTTTTTTTCTCGTCGAGATCCACGACAGTTTTCTCAACGAAAAATACACACAACCGTTTTTCTCTGCAAAAATATTCTTCCAGCATTTTTTTTGATGGATTTTGCAGAGAAAAACGGGTCGTGTGTACAAGGCCTTAGGACTAAAGCCGCGTACACTTGATCATTTTTGGGGTTGTAAAAAACGAAGTTTTTCAGGCTCTAGAAAAAACAAAGTTTTCTCAACCCAATTGTTAAAACGGCCTTGCCTACACACGAGCGTGAAAAAAAATGCTCTAGCAAAGCACGGTGACGTACAACACATACGACGACTATAAAGGGGAAGTTTCATTCGGATGACACCACCCTTAAGGCTGCTTTAGCTGATTAGTAAAAGACGATTTGCGCTTTTCTGTCTGTTACAGCGTGATGAATGTGCTAACTCCAGTACAAACGGTAGTTTTACCAGAACGAGCGCTCCCGTCTCATAACTTGCTTCTGAGCATGCGCGGATTTTTCACGTCGTTAAAGCCCACACATGACCATTTTTTACAACCCAAAAAACGACAACATTAAAAACATCGTGAAAAAATAGAGCATGTTCAAATTTTTTTTTGCCCATTTTCCACAACCCGAATAATGCTCTGAAGCCCACACACGATTGTTTTAATGACATTAAAAAAAAACTGTCTTCCATTGCTATTTGGCAAAGATAGCTTGTGAATGTAAGACATAATGCTGATTTTTACATTGCTTTATAAGGTTGTACAATGCAGAGCTTTAGGTTTCTACACAAGAGCTTCTCTTGAACACCCAGCCTACCTTAGCGTCATCCACATTAAACTATTTAACCTTTATTTTTTTAAACCAGCTGGCAGATCTAGATGGACAAGAGGTGACTAGGGAGACTAATGCCTTGTACACACGATTGGAATTTCCAATGAAAAAAGTCAGACGAAATTTTTATTCTGACCGCGTGTGGGCCCCATCTGACTTTTTTCCATCTGAGTTTAGAAATAGAACATGCTCAAACTACGTGTGCTCAGAATCAAGTCGACGCATGCTCGGAAGCGTTGAACTTAATTTTTCTTGGCTCGTCGTAGTCTTTTACGTCACCGCGTTTCGGACGGTCGGAATTTGGTCTGACAGTGTGTATGCAAGACAGTGTGAATGGAATTCTGACGGAAAATTCCATCAGATTTTATCCCATCGGAAATTCCGATCATGTCTACAGGGCATTAGAATTGCTAACAACTTTGATTCTTCCCAAACTCGTTTTCTCATCACATGGTAATGTGAAGATTGAATAATTTATATAATGTGTACCTGTCAGACAGGACAGGTTATGTTGTTCGGCATTGTAAAGTGTGCTGCCAGCTTCTCCGGGTTTTAATCTCGCCATATGGGAAGGTAAAGCATTGAAACTCATTCCCATCACCAATCTGTCCAATATACTCCCACATTTCAAATCATGGTAGTGCTTCCAGACAGCTAGCAATATATTGTACACAGCTGGCCCCATTCACAAGTGCTGCTCTGGTGAAGGGTTTCCTGGTAATTAAATGTGTGCAAGTTGTCTGCAAATACATGTATATATTTGTATTACATGTGTCTTACATGCAATTTCAGAGTTTCTAACTAGGGACATTACAATATAGCAAATTACTTCAAAACACCGTGTGTAAAAAATCCATAGGTCAAAAATACAAATTTTTCTGTGAAAGAGCTGTAACTTTTCTTGCATGCTACAGAGACTGTTGTAAGTTGGGTATCACAATTGCTGCACTCAGTCTGATGTTATGATGATGGGACTGCACAAAATGTGAGTGATCCATAATCTTTTGTGGTCAGATTGGGCAGCAGCTGGTTATCATTTCTGGATATTTAGGATTGTGGGAGGATACTAAATCATCTAAATGAAAACAGCACCAAAACAGGGCAGACATTACCTCCCCAAGTGTTATGAATTGATCGAGGACCACAGTACTAACCCTTTAAATATATAAAAGTAACACCGCAGAGCTCCAAAATCTGCCCCCCCCCCAACTTTTTTTAATGCTGTCATGCCACTGGAATCGTCACTCTTACAGATTTTTTTATTGATAATTACTTACATGCACTGGAGTCTTGTTAGTGTGAGTGTCGACCCCCCGGAATCTGGCTGTCATGTCTCCGTCACCTTCTCCTCCTTATATTTCTTCTTCACTGGTAGTTTGGCTGCGTCTTCTGGGAGGTAACAGAATGGTTGCTAAGAGGTAGAGTCACCTTGCAGACACCAGAGTCTCTCTCTGCTTGGATTCCTTTACATTGTTCCCAATCCATATTAGCCCGATATGCCTCATTTGCTATGGGTTTCCTTACCTTTTAATGGGCATTGTCTTCTTGTGACGTGACTTATATGCTAACTATATAGAGCACACATGGCAGGAACAATGCCCAGTGATATCTGTAGTACTGTTCCCCACCCTCTGCAATGCATTCTTTTTTTATTTTTTTTTATTATTACAGATTATGATTTACATGGACCATAAATATTAATAGCTATTTACACAAAATATTTTAATAGTATCTACAGATAAAAAAATGTAAAACCTAGTAATAGTATTTGTCAGCGCATTTCACGACTGCTGCCTGGGAAGATTCGTTGCATCTCTAGAACACAGGGTGCAACTCTCCCAGGAAACGCAAACTGAGGCAGAGGGGGGCGTCGAAGCTCAAGTTGCACTGCCTTCTCGCTGTCTTTCTGGGCTTGGCGCAGCTTTAAGTTTCTATGGCGCACAATGTGATGCCCAGGATAGGCTCTGTTGTGCGCGTGCGGGACCTGCGGAGGGAGGCAGAGTGAGAGGGAGGAATCGCAGGGCAGGGCGTCTGTGCCAACAGAAGGTGGTTCGCTCCAGGTGCCACACTTTGGGGGAAGGGGGGAGTGTCTGGTAGGGGTGTCGTCATTTCGACGTGCCCGTCCTCCCCTTCCTCCTCCTCCAGCGACAGCTGTAACAAAGTCCCACCTCTTAGACCGACTCCTGTGATAGACAGAACACTGATCCAATGCCAGGAAATTGAATCAGTGTGACGTATCATAAGAGGCGGGACTTTGTTACAGCAGCCGCCGGGATATTTAAATCCAAGCTCTGTGACACAGCGTGAGATCCGGGCACTGATCAGGCTGCATTTGGTGGGCACTGAAGCGTGAGTGGCCCAGGACCCCCGGCTCTGCACAATCAATACAGGCAGCCTGAGGAGATTGGCCCCCGACCAGTACACTCAGCACTCCAGGCTTCACATCTCTGTACAGACCAACATGTGTGCAGGCACCTGGGAGAGAAGAAGCCCCACATAGAGCCTTAGCCTGTATAAAGACATAGTACAGAAGGGGGGAACTTGTTTTTTCTGATGCTGAATTTAGAGTGATCCTTGTGTGCTTTTTAATGGGATGTTTCTATATTGTAAGTTGTAACTAATTTTTACATATAGTAAAACTGTAAACTCAAAAGTTTAGAATTAGTGGTAATAAGCTGTTAAGCATCATCCCCAGGTGTTGTGCCATTGGCCCGTTGCCATAGAAACATTTGTAAAGGGGAGGAGTTAGAAAGATGACCTCGCCAATGTTGGGGCACCAGAAATATTACTTCACCCAGGCATCTGGGTGAAGGGATCGGCCCTGGGTGGGAGACCCTTAAAACGGCCACAGCAAGTGTGCAGAGCCAGGAACTTGCTATAGGGATCTCACTTATAGTATCTTCTCCCCTTCACAGATTCTATCTATCAGGGGGTTTACCTCACCAATATCCACCAAACAGTAAAATAGCAATTTTTGTAATTTAAATGTAACGCTTGCTCTGAAGGAACTGCTGTTCCTGTGCCCATGGCTGGTGTTGGGAATATTTATTGCAGATGTTTATGCGGAACCTGGGTAGCAAAGTAGATATAAGAAATAGTTTTAAAACGGCACATAGTTAAACAATAGCAAAAAATGTACTGTGAAATCACACAATTGGCATATAGAGCAACCCCACCTAAATCCTATACTGGGGCAATCCTTACTAAGAAAAACTACACAACCCAACTGTTCCGCAATCTCTACTATTTACTGTCTTCTGCTGGCCAGCTCGTTGCGGCCCAACTGTCAGAGCGCTCAGGATAATGTCCCTTTAAGCACTGATGATGGCACTGGCTCTGATCCCTTTAAGCACTGAGAATAGTACTGGCTCTGGGCAACACTGTTCCTCTTTTGTCAAAGTGTAATGTGGATTTGGCCAGCTGCCTCTCACCAACTTGCTGTGTAAGGAGGTGGTCTCCATGCGTATACTTGGTGAAGCACAGCTGGTCTGTGTTTGCAGCATCCCACTCTTGATCAATCGGCAGGCTTTATCAGCATCAGTGGAGCTCTCTGATGTCCCAGAATGTATGTCACTGTGCTCCTCTGAGCACCATTGCCTAGTGGAATCTGTAGTTTCCTCTTATCTAACCTATCAAGCCAGCTCAGTCTTGTAAGACTACACCTCCCACAATCCTAGCAGTCCACATACTGTGTGCATCCTCTATTGCAGGGGTCCTCAAACTACGGCCCGCGGGCCGGATCTGGCCCGCCAGTGTGATTTACCCGGCCCCTGGACTGAAACTAGTGACAGGGCAGTGGCGACGAAACGGACAGGCTCTGAGAAGGGACACAGGCAGAGCCGCAGCTGCGGGGGAATTCCACCCCTCCCTCTCCTTGAGCAGAGCATTCTCCTGGCAATGCCTGCTCCTATTGGCTACATTCAGAGCCAATAGCTGGGAAACTAGAGCATTATGGGAATTGCAGTCCTGGATACCAGCAGGCCGCATGATGATTCCCTGAGAGAAGTTCAGCCCCAACATGCCGAGCGTGAGGGGGAAGAGAGGAGAAGAAATATCATGAGGCTGTTGAGTGGGAGGGAGCCAGTGATTCTTGTATTGTCCTCCAAGGTAAGAACTTACCTCCCATCTAGCTGGCTGCTCCCACACAGTTCTACCTGGCTGCTATTCTCCCCTCCACCTGACTGCATCCACCCTGTCCTCCACTCCACCTGACTGCCTCCACCCTGTCCTCCCCTCCACCTGACTGCCTCCACCCTGTCCTCCCCTCCACCTGACTGCCTCCACCCTGTCCTCCACTCCACCTGACTGCCTCCACCCTGTCCTCCACTCCACCTGACTGCCTCCACCCTGTCCTCCCCTCCACCTGACTGCCTCCACCCTGTCCTCCCCTCCACCTGACTGCCTCCACCCTGTCCTCCACTCCACCTGACTGCCTCCACCCTGTCCTCCACTCCACCTGACTGCCTCCACCCTGTCCTCCACTCCACCTGACTGCATCCACCCTGTCCTCCACTCCACCTGACTGCCTCCACCCTGTCCTCCCCTCCACCTGACTGCCTCCACCCTGTCCTCCCCTCCACCTGACTGCCTCCACCCTGTCCTCCCCTCCACCTGACTGCCTCCACCCTGTCCTCCACTCCACCTGACTGCCTCCACCCTGTCCTCCACTCCACCTGACTGCCTCCACCCTGTCCTCCACTCCACCTGACTGCCTCCACCCTGTCCTCCACTCCACCTGACTGCCTCCACCCTGTCCTCCACTCCACCTGACTGCCTCCACCCTGTCCTCCACTCCACCTGACTGCATCCACCCTGTCCTCCACTCCACCTGACTGCATCCACCCTGTCCTCCACTCCACCTGACTGCATCCACCCTGTCCTCCACTCCACCTGACTGCCTCCACCCTGTCCTCCCCTCCACCTGACTGCATCCACCCTGTCCTCCCCTCCACCAGACTGCTTCTTCTCTGTCCTATCCTCTCCCATCCCTTTGTGTTGGGGGTCTGTGTGATGGGGGGTCTGTAATTGGGGGCTTTGTAATGGAGAGAAGTTTTGTGTTGGGGGGCTTTGTGATGGGGGACCTAATACGGGGGAATCTTTGATGGGGGGATCTGTAATGGAGAGTAATCGGTGATGGGGGGGGGGGGTTATGTGATGGGGGAGGTCTGTGAAATACTAATAAGTTTATTGAATAAAATTGTTCTTTATTTTAAATATTGTATTGTTTTTTTCCTGTTTTTTTTGTACTTCAAATAAGATGTGTGCATAGGTTCATATTTTTTTTAACTATAGTCCGGCCCCCCAACAGTCTGAGGGACCGTGAACTGGCCCCCTGTTTAAAAAGTTTGAGGACCCCTGCTCTATTGGGTAGAGGGCAGACTCAACACTGGCTGGAGACTTCCACAGCAGTCTCATTCCACAGCTGTTTCTATGTAAAAGTTTCCTGTGAATACAAGCAAAGTCAGCAGCAGCAATAAAACTGCAGCTGCTCCTCTCCCTGTAAATTGCTGACTACGGCTTAATAAAGAAGATGACATCTTCTATATACAGTTTCAGGAACTGAACTAAAAGTAATTTAAACAAGAGTGGATGAGATTGTGCTTTATTGATTGTGTATTAACCGCCTCCTGTTTGGGCCATGTATAAAAACAGACGGATGGGAGCAGCACTAATGTGTGTGGACATACCAGTACACCAGACGCAAGCGGCAGCACATGCGCAGCTCACAAAGTGTGCACCTGAAAGCCCAGTGATAACCATGTCCTGCTCCTTTACCATGTGATCACTGTATCTAACCACAGCAAAAACATTTAAAGTTAAAGTAAAAATTGGTTCTATCTCTTCCCACAGAGCTCATCTGTGAGAGGGAGAGAGCGAGAACGGTTTCAGCAGCCTGTGAGTGTTATCAGCCTGCACACTGTACGTATACACACACACACCTGTCCCAAGGCTGCCAGAATAGTGCACCAGTGTCACCAGACCTTTGGCGTCAGCCTGTGTCCCTGACCGCAGTAATGCCAGGCTGCTATACGCCATACTAAAGCCCTGATCACTGCCATACCCTATATCCCCACCATATTAGTGTCAGTAGAGCCAGTGCCCCTAATTGTTTCCACTGTCCTGGTGCTAAAGGGCCTCCGAAATCTTATCGGTAGACAGAAAATAGGATATTAGATGTGTAATTTTTGCCCCTAGAAATCCTGAAAGTGCTCCTTGGATTTTGGACCTAAAAAAAAGGGGGGGGGGGAATATTTTTTATTGTCCTGGCATTTTAGGGCCTCAAGAAATGAGGTAGGCATCAGGATTGATCTATTTTTTACACACACACACACACACCATGGTTTGTAGATTCTATATATATATATATATATATATATATATATATATATATATATATATATATATATTTTTTTTTATTTTATTTTTTAACTGAATAATATACACTAGTTTTGGTTATTTTTACCAGTGAAATCGTCTTATTTCTTCCTCTGTTGTCCTCTGTCATTTTTTCCAGGTATTTCTCCGAAGATTTAAAGTCTTTCCACTGTCCCCATCTCTTATTATTTTTAGTGAGGATCTCTGAATGATCCAATGTTGACCTAAATGACTAATGATGATAAATAAAATTCCACCTGTGTGTAATCAAGTCTCCGTAAAAAATTCACCTGTACTGTGATAGTCTCAGAGGTCCGTTTAAAGCGCAGGGAGCATCATGAAGAACAAGGAACACACCAGGCAGGTCCGAGATACTGTTGTGGAGAAGTTTAAAGCCGGATTTGAATAGAAAAAGATTTCCCAAGCTTTAAACATCCCAAGGAGCACTGTGCAAGCGATTAATAATGCAATGGAAGGAGTATCAGACCATTGCAAATCTACGGAGATCTGGTCGTCCCTCTAAACTTTCTGCTCATACAAGGAGAAGACTGATCAGAGATGCAGCCAAGAGGCCCATGATCACTCTGGATGAACTGCAGAGATCTACAGCTGAGGTGGGAGACTCTGTCCATAGGACAACAATCAGTCGTATACTGCACAAATCTGGCCTTTATGGAAAAGTGGCAAGAAGAAAGACATTGCTTAAAGATATCCATAAAAAGTGTGGTTTAAAGCTTGCCACAAGCCACCTGGGAGACACACCAAACATGTGGAAGATGAAACCAAAATCAAACTTTTTGGCAACAATGCAAAACTTTATATTTGGCGTAAAAGCAACACAGCTCATCACCCTGAACACACCATCCCCACTGTCAAACATTGTGGTGGCAGCATCATGGTTTGGGCCTGCTTTTCTTCAGCAGGGACAGGGAAGATGGTTAAAATTAATGGGAAGATGGATGGAGCCAAATACAGGTCCATTCTGGAAGAAAACCTGATGGAATCTGCAAAAGACCTGAGACTGGAATGGAGATTTGTCTTCCAACAATGACCCAAAACATAAAGCAAAATCTACAATGGAATGGTTCACGAATAATCATATCCAGGTATTAGAATGGCCAAGTCAAAGTCCAGACCTGAATCCAATCGAGAAACTGTGGAAAGAACTGAAAACTGCTGTTCACAAACGCTCTCCATCCAACCTCACTGAGCTCGAGCTGTTTTGCAAGGAGGAATGGGCAAAAATGTCAGTCTCTCGATGCGCAAAACTGACAGAGATATACCCCAAGCAACTTACAGCTGTAATCAAAGCAAAAGGTGGCGTTACAAAGTATTAACTTAAGGGGACTGAATAATTTTGCACGCCCAATTTTTCCGTTTTTATTTGTTAAAGTTTGAAATATCCAATAAATGTTGTTCCACTTCATTAATTGTGTCCCACTTGTTGTTGATTCTTCACAAAAAATTACAGTTTTATATCTTTATGTTTGAAGCCTGAAATGTGGCAAAAGGTCGCAAAGTTCAAGGGGCTCGAATACTTTTGCAAGGCACTGTATACAGATAGAGGAGGTAACCAAACATAAATTAACATGAGCTTATTAACTAATCATTTACCCAGACAAGGTGACTCCGAGATATGACCTTTTCAAGGTAGACATCCCGGCTCCTCTCACCTGCTATTCAATACACATTATTTTAGTAGACATAATTTACATGAGCTAATTAACTACAGCTGGTAAGTCAGACATCTGACCTTTAGACTGTCAACTGTTAACTTGTAACACACATTTATCATCAATAGCCCTTCACACAATACAGGGTCAATTAGCACCACACAATGAAAAGGTCTTAGGCGCCGACCTAGATTAATTTACATCACAGTAGCAGACAACATTAACACCTAACAGTCTGTGTTCCCACATTGAATGAGTCACTCTTTCAATTAACCTGTTGAGTTCAGAATCAACAACCTGTAAATAGTTCTTCCACATCTCCTAGAATATATTGTGAATTACAGACCCATGTTAAAGCAATCCAAGATATGTCCATTATTTTCTGGCTCATACTTTGTAAGAGCTTCTGGATTCCACAGGCCCTCCTGTTACAGCTTCCATATATTCCTGGATTTCCTGCCAGTATTCCTTTATCTTTGGACAATCCCACCATATATGTGTAGTTGTTCCGATCTGACCACATTCTCTCCAACACAGTGGGGTTTTGTCTTTACTAAATTTATGGATCATTTCGGGTGTCCTGTGCCATCTCCAAATACATTTATAGTTCATTTCAATTGTATTCATATCAGTTGCGTTATTATGTACAGATGCTATTATTCTTTCAACTTGATCATCAAATTACTTCTCGATATCACGTGTCTTATGCCGCGTACACACGGTCGTTTTTTTCGATGAAAAAAAAAGACGTTTTCTGTGAAGTAAAAAACGACGTTTTTGAAACGTCACTTTTCAAAGACAATTTTGCATACACACCATCGTTTTTTCACAAAAAGCGAGGTTACGTTCACCACTCTTTTCCATTGAAGCTCGCTTCATAACTAGCTTCTCGGCATGCGCGGGTTGAAAAACTTCGTTTTGAACGACGTTTTTTGCTACACACGGTGACTTTTTGTGAAACAAAAAACGACGTTTTGAAAAACGACACAAAAATTCAAGCATGTTGGAATTTTTTTTTGGTCGTTTTTTTTGAAGACAAAAAACAACGTTTTGCCCACACACGATCAATTTAAATGACGTTTTAAAAAAACGTCGTTTTTTTTCATCGCAAAAAACGACCGTGTGTACGCGGCATTAGTGGTGTTTGTATGGTAAATAGTTTTTTCTAGTGCTGTTCATTCCATCTCTGATAGGTGAAGGTAATGAGTTTATCATATGTTTTAGTTGTAAATATTCCCATTCATTGATATGCCACCTGTTTTTTTTCCTTTATATATATTCTGTGGTGATTTATCTTTCCCTGTTCCGTGATATCCTTTATTTGTGCTGCCCCCATTTTATTTACAAACCGAGTCCCTTTCCCATGGATAAAAAAAAAAAATGTTTCCATAAGTGGAATTAAAGGCGAGTTATAAATCCATTTATTCTGTCTGTAAATTAAATCCAATATTTTAAATAATTTTTTTGTTAATTCATGCGTGTCTGAGTCCAATATTCTGTGTTTTCGTGATATCCATGTGTTTTTGTGAAGTGCTGTTTTACTTATAATATTTTCAATTCGGACCCATTTTTCTCTTTTTCTTTATTTCCCCATTCTACCATTCGTGCAATAATCGTGGCCTTGTAATATCTATTTATATCTGGTGCTGATAATCCTCCGTTAATTTTTTTCCCTTGTTAGAACTGCATATTTCAATCTCGGCTTTTTGTTTTGCCATATATATATTTTATCAACATTGTTTTAATAGTCTTAAAAAAAACTCTGTGGTATGTCTTTAGGTAACATCTGAAATGTATGTTATTTTTGGGAGGATAGCCATCTTAAACAAGTTTACCCTTCCAAGCCATGAAAGTGATCTCATTGTATTCTTCTTTACTTGTGTTTTGATCTCATTCAGTAAAGGAATATATAGTTAGCAAGGTACAGACTGTGCAATGTCAACTTATCTCCCAAATAGTGCAACTCTCCTCTCACCCACGTTAATGGAAATTCTTTTTGCAATGCAAGTTCTTCTTTTTTCCCCACTCTATGTTTAAAATTTCTGTTTTTATAGGATTTATTTTGAAGCTTGAAAGTTCTCCGTACTTTATTTGCTTAATTATATTTTGGCAAGGTCACCCTTGGATTAATTAAGATATCATCGGTGTATGGCGCTACCTTATGTTCTTCTTCCCCTACTCTCGCCCCCTCTATACTTTGGTTATTCCGCAACATTACCAGGAAAGGTTCCATCGTTGGTACGTATAGAAGTGGTGAGTGTGTGCACCCCTGCCTTGTCCCATTGTGCATTTCAAAGGGCAGTGACATCTTACCATTGTCCTAAACCATTGCCATAGGTATACTGTACAGATTTTGTATCCAGTGTCTATATTTAGGTCCCAGTCCCAAATAGTGGAGTGTATCCATCATGAATCCCCAGTCTATCCTGTCAAATCCAAAAAAGACAAAAGAAAAGAAATCACCGCTCCAGGTGAGACCTGTAGACGATCAAGGATAATTAGATTACCAAGGTGCTGGCGATGCAAATGGCAATGATGATGAAGAAAAGAGGGAAGGACGGCCGCACTCCAAGGATTTTCAAACGAAAAAAGTTGTCTTTATTGTAAATCCAAAAACATGTACAGTCACAGCAATCACAGAAAACAGGACAGCCGACGCGTTTCGCACTCGATCAGTGCTTAGTCATGGCTCCATGACTAAGCACTGATCGAGTGCGAAACGCGTCGGCTGTCCTGTTTTCTGTGATTGCTGTGACTGTACATGTTTTTGGATTTACAATAAAGACAACTTTTTTTGTTTGAAAATCCTTGGAGTGCGGCCGTCCTTCCCTCTTTTCTTCATCATCCTATCCTGTCAAATGCTTTCTCAGCATCAATTGACAGGAGTAAGACTGGGGATTTTCCACTCTTATTCTTATGCAGTAGTAATACGGTTTTTAAACTGTTGTCTCTATCCTCTCCTCCGTGTATAAACCCTGTCTGATCTGGGTCTACCCAATCTGGCATTAGATTTTTTAAACGAGTGGCGAGAATTTTTGCATATATCTTTGTGTCTGCATTTAGTAGTGCTATACGCCTATAGCTAGAACATAATGTCTTGTCTTTTCCTGTTTTTTTGTATTATTGTGATATGGGCCATTAAAGATTTGTGTCTTATTTCCTCGTCATCCCCCTATTTTATTAAGGTAGTCGCATAGTCTCGGGATCAGTTGGCTCTGAATTCTTTTGTAATATTTGATGTGAACCCATCCGGTCCAGGGCTTTTCCCAGTGGGTGTTTCTTTCAATGCACTTATGATTTCTTCCTGCTTAATAATGCATCCAAGGCTGTCAACTGCTCTTCATGTATTTTTGGCAATTTTGCGTGCTTTAAATATTATTGTATTTTTTTTCCTCTTCTCTTTCTCCTTATATGTGTCTTCATTTTGCATATAATGCGCTGTAATATGTTTGAAATGCTGTTGCAATTTCGGCTGTTTTATTCACCATTTCTCCTCTTTCATTCTTTATCTTCTCTATATAGTTTAACCACTTACCTACTGTGCACCTACACCCCCTTCCTGCCCAGACAAAATATAAGCTTCCGGCACTGCGTCGCTTTAACTGACAATTGCGCGGTCGTGCGGCGTGGCTCCCAAACAAAATTGGCGTCCTTTTTTTCCCACAAATAGAGCTTTCTTTTGGTGGTATTTGATCACCTCTGCGGTTTTTATTTTTTGCGCTATAAACAAAAATAGAGCGTCAATTTTTAAAAAAATGCAATATTTTTTCCTTTTTGCTATAATAAATAACCCAAAAAATATATAAAAAAAATATTTTTTCCCTCAGTTTAGGCCGATACGTATTCTTCTACATATTTTTGGTAAAAAAAAATGCAATAAGCGTTTATCGATTGGTTTGCGCAAAATTTATAGCGTTTACAAAATAGGGGATAGTTTATGGCATTTTTTATTTTTATTTTTTTTACTATTAATGGCGGCGATCTGCGATTTTTTTATTGGGACTGCGACGTTATGGCGGACATTTCGGACACTTTTCTGACATTTTTGGGACCATTTACATTTATACAGTGAAAAATGCTATAAATATGCATTGATTACTGTATAAATGTGACTGGCAGTGAAGGGGTTAACCACTAGGGGGCGGGGAAGGGGTTAAATGTGTGTCCTATGAGTGTTCTAACTGTAGGGGGAGGGGGGGGTGACTGGGGGAGGTGACCGATTGTGTCCCTATGTACAAGGGACACAATCGATCTCCTCTCTCCCTGACAGGGACGTGCAGCTCTGTGTGAAATCGTTTTACACTGGGATGTTGGATCCTCCAGACATCTACTAATTGGTGTTCATATAATTTTCCTTTTATCCTTCTTAATTCTTTTTTTTTTCTTATCAACAGGCCCGGAAGTGGAATCTAATTTGCTATCGTTTAAATCTCCAGCCAGTATATCTCTAGCAAATACAGGGAGTGCAGAATTATTAGGCAAGTTGTATTTTTGAGGATTAATTTTATTATTGAACAACAACCATGTTTTCAATGAAGCCAAAAAACTCATTAATATCAAAGCTGAATATTTTTGGAAGTAGTTTTTAGTTTGTTTTTAGTTTTAGCTATTTTAGGGGGATATCTGTGTGTGCAGGTGACTATTACTGTGCATAATTATTAGGCAACTTAACAAAAAACAAATATATATCCATTTCAATTATTTATTTTTACCAGTGAAACCAATATAACAGCTCAACATTCACACATATACATTTCTCACATTCAAAAACAAATCAGTGACCAATATAGCCACCTTTCTTTGCAAGGACACCCAAAAGCCTGCCATCCATGGATTCTGTCAGTGTTTTGATCTGTTCACCATCAACATTGCGTGCAGCAGCAACCACAGCCTCCCAGACACTGTTCAGAGAGGTGTACTGTTTTCCCTCCTTGTAAATCTCACATTTGATGATGGACCACAGGTTCTCAATGGGGTTCAGATCAGGTGAACAAGGAGGCCATGTCATTAGTTTTTCTTCTTTTATACCCTTTCTTGCCAGCCACGCTGTGGAGTACTTGGACGCGTGTGATGGAGCATTGTCCTGCATGAAAATCATGTTTTTCTTGAAGGATGCAGACTTCTTCCTGTACCACTGCTTGAAGAAGGTGTCTTCCAGAAACTGGCAGTAGGACTGGGAGTTGAGCTTGACTCGATCCCTAACCCGAAAAGGACCCACAAGCTCATCTTTGATGATACCAGCACAAACCAGTACTCCACCTCCACCTTGCTGGCGTCTGAGTCGGACTGGAGCTCTCTGCCCTTTACCAATCCAGCCACGGGCCCATCCATCTGGCCCATCAAGACTCACTCTCATTTCATCAGTCCATAAAACCTTAGAAAAATCAGTCTTGAGATATTTCTTGGCCCAGTCTTGACGTTTCAGCTTGTGTGTCTTGTTCAGTGGTGGTCGTCTTTCAGCCTTTCTTACCTTGGCCATGTCTCTGAGTATTGCACACCTTGTGCTTTTGGGCACTCCAGTGATGTTGCAGCTCTGAAATATGGCCAAACTGGTGGCAAGTGGCATCTTGGCAGCTGCACGCTTGACTTTTCTCAGTTCATGGCCAGTTATTTTGCGCCTTGGTTTTTCCACACGCTTCTTGCGACCCTGTTGACTATTTTGAATGAAACGCTTGATTGTTCGATGATCACGCGTCAGAAGCTTTGCATTTTTAAGAGTGCTGCATCCCTCTGCAAGATATCTCACTATTTTTGACTTTTCTGAGCCTGTCAAGTCCTTCTTTTGACCCATTTTGCCAAAGGAAAGGAAGTTGCCCAATAATTATGCACACCTGATATAGGGTGTTGATGTCTTTAGACCACACCCCTTCTCATTACAGAGATGCACATCACATAATATGCTTAATTGGTAGTAGGCTTTCGAGCCTATACAGCTTGGAGTAAGACAACATGCATAAAGAGGATGATGTGGTCAAAATACTCATTTGCCTAATAATTCTGCACTCCCTGTATACAATATACATTTGCCAGGGTGATTTTGTGCCTTGTATAGTTCCTCTCAGTAACAGGAATCTACCTTATGGGTCAACCTTCCTCTCCTCAATCTCAAAGCCAACGTTGTTCCCGAAACCTATTGCCACCCCCTTTGCCCTTTTTGTAGGGGAATTTCCATAATACCATGTAGGAATCTTCCTAGAATATAATTTAATGTTAGAATCCAATGCCAGATGAGTCTCTTGTAAAAATATTATTTCTGCGCCCATTCTTTCTAGTTCCCGTAACACCATATGTCACTTCTGTGGAGTTTAACCCTCTGACATTATAAAAGTTATACATTTTATCTCATCCATTTTTCTTTTCTCTTCTCCCCTTTTCTTCCCATTATACAGGGACCTGATAACTGCCATACCCCATAGCAGCCCAGATCACCACTATACTAGTGTCAGTAGAGCCAGTGCCCCCATTTGTTTCCACTGTCCTGGTGCTTAAAGGCCTTCAAAATCTTATCAGTAGTCAGAAAATAGGATATTAGATGTGCAAGTTATGCCCCTAGAAAGCCTAAAAGTGCTCCTTGGATTTTGGATCTCTTTAAAAGAGGTGAAGGGTAATGTCTTGGCATTTTAGGGCCTCAAGAAATTAGGTAGACAGTCCGTACATCAGGATTGATCAATTTTTTAATATATATACCATAGTTTGTAGATATATATATATATATATATATATATAAAATTTTGAAGTAAATAATATACACACATTTTGGTTATTTTTACCAGTGAAATGTAGAAGAAATGCAGAATACATTTTGACCTAAAACACAATTGTGTTTTAGGCGACCCTCTCTGCCACAGCTGACTCGATGTCTGCTGGCAGCCACCAATTAGACAGTACACGGTCAGAACGGCAATCTGCCTAAACAAGGCAGATTGCTGTTCTGTCAGAAGGGAGGGTATTGATCCTGTGTTTCTGCAAAGCAGGGACATATAACCATGTCTTCCCCTAGTCAAAGCACCTCCCAAAACAGTGAGAAAGCACAGGCTGGGCACACAGTTAACCCTTTTATTACCCCTGATGTTAACCCCTTCCCAGCCAGTGTCATTAGTACAGTAACCATGCTTATTCTTTAGCACTGATCAGTGTTTTAGTGTCACTGGTCCCTCAAGAATTATACTTTTTTGTAGGTGCTATAACTTTTGTGCAAACCAATCAATAAACGCTTATTGGGTTTGTTTTTACCAGAAATATGTAGCAGAATACATATTGGCTTAAATTGATAAAGAAATTCGATTTTTGACATTTTTTTATTGGGTATGTTTTATAGCAGAAAGTAAAAAATAAAAATTGTTGTTTATAGTGCAAAAAATAAAAATTGCCGAGGTGATCAAAGGGCGCCAAAAGAAATTAAATTAAATTAAATTTATTTGGGTACATCGTTGCACGATCGTGCAATTGTCAGTTAAAGTAATGCAGTGCCGTATCGCGAAAATAAAAAACTTTATTTCACTATAGCACATGTTGAACCAGCACTTTAGTTCACATTTATAGTATATAGCGCGATCTCCTTTTTTTGATACATCGCGAAAATATGGCCTGGTCATGAAGGGGGTAAATCTTCCAGAAATCAAGTGGTTAAAGTAGGTTTGAGCTCTTAGAGGCTGGTTGGTCTGCGTCTTTCACGTCTTTGAATCGGAGACCTCTGCTTTTATTATAATCCCTGTAGCAAGAGTCAGGCTGTCTTTTCTTTCAGCAGGGCTCAGTGCTGGACATTGTATATGACAGTTTGTCATATGTAGGTATCTCTACAGAGCATTTGTTGCTTTAGGAAGATGCCCATTTTCATTTCCTGATCTTCTTTCTCATTATGAGCGCTGGAGAATCTTGACATTAATTACTCATTGTGATAAATGGAAAAGATTTATATATTTATCAAAACACAAGCAGCCCTGGTGGTATCATGAATAATGACTGGAGCAATTATCGCCACGCATGAGATGTGTATGGGGAGTCGTTTCTGCATGTCATGTACTTCGGGGGAATTGGGTTTATTCAATATTGCAGAGCCATGGAGGAATCCTTAACTGATCTGACGGCTGTTCAGGGTGGCGAGTGAAATCTACACAGTGTCACACACATCAAGGGGTCTAGATAGATCCCAGAGCCGCTCATGTTGTATTTTGATTTACATTTGGAAATAATTTTATATGAAAAATCCTGATATGTGCCTGCTGTACCCATTGGTGTGTGCAGGGGGTGTTCTGGGTGTGGGGCACACCAGATTCCTGCTGATGCCTGGCCCCCCCCCCTTTCCCCCGTGTCCCCCTTTCTGCAGCGCTGCAAGCTTCTCTCCTTTTTCCTGCCAGCTGCTGCTGTAGGCAAACACGGGAAAATGTTTCAGGGTGGAGAGTGATCTCTTCTTTTTCTGAATGAATTAATGAATTTGTAAATTCGGAATTCAGTAATTCGTAAATTCAAAGTTTCGAAAATTCGGAATTTGGAAATTCGGAAATCAAAAATTCGGAATTTAGAATTTCCGAAATTTCCGAAATTTAAAATTTCGGAAGTTAAAAAATTAACTAAACTAATTGCACGTGTCATTGCATTTGTGTGAAATCCCTGGTGTTCCTGCCAGTCACTCTGCTTTTCTAATAAAAACTGACCACACCAGGCATAATAAGAGCACACTATGGCCAGTTTTTTAGCTGTGCTGGGAATTCAGCCTACACTCCCCCCACTTATCTTATAACTATACACAAATGGTTTGCCTTTCATTTTTATTTTAAACTGAATGGGCTGTTGAGCCTATAATATAACAAATACGTGAGCATAGGCTTTGACAATACCTAAAACCAGGAAGCTGATGCAATTTTAGATTTTTTTTGCTTTTATTAATTTTGTACTGGCTGTCTTTAACCACTTGCCGACCAGCCGCCGCAGTTATACGGCGGCAGGTCGGCACGGGTGCGCGAGAGCCCGTAGCTCTACGTCGCGCTTTTCGCGGCCACTAGGCGGCGCGTGCGCGCCGCCGGCGGCCCGCGCGCGCGCCCCCCGCTCGCCCCCGAGTCCCGTGCGTGTGCCCGGCGGGCGCGATCGCCGCCGGGCACACGCGATCGCTCGTTACAGAGCGGGGAACGGAAGCTGTGTGTGAAAACACACAGCGCTCGTTCCTGTCAGCGGGGGAAACGCTGATTTTCTGTTCATACAATGTATGAACAGAAAATCTGTGATTCCCCCTAGTAAGTCCACCCCCCCCCATACAGTTAGAACACACTAGGAACACACTTAACCCCTTCCCCGCCCCCTAGTGTTAACCCCTTCACTGCCAATGGCATTTTTATAGTAATCCAATGCATTTTTATAGCATTGATCGCTAAAAAAATGCCAATGGTCCCAAAAATGTGTCAAAAGTGTCCGAAGTGTCCGCCATAATATCGCAGTACCGAAAAAAAACGCTGATCGCCGCCATTACTAGTAAAAAAAAAAAAAATAATAAAAATGCCATAAAACTACCCCCTATTTTGTAAACGCTATAACTTTTGCGCAAACCAATCAATAAACGCTAATTGCGATTTTTTTTACGAAAAATATGTAGAAGAATACGTATCGGCCTAAACTGAGGAAAAAATATTTTTTTTTATATATTTTTGGGGATATTTATTATAGAAAAAAGTAAAAAATATTGCATTTTTTTCAAAATAGTCGCTCTGTTTTTGTTTATAGCGCAAAAAATAAAAACCGCAGAGATGATCAAATACCACCAAAAGAAAGCTCTATTTATGGGAAAAAAAGGACGCCAATTTTGTTTGGGAGCCACGTCGCACGACCGCGCAATTGTCAGGTAAAGCGACGCAGCGCCGAATCTCAAAAAGTGCTCTGGTCTTTGGACAGCAATATGGTCCGGGGCTGAAGTGGTTAAAATTGCCGCAGCCCCTGTTCAAATCCAATCGGGGGACAGACTTGGTCTGGGGACAGGGTCCTCAATATGGGGACTGTCCCTGGAAACCTGGGATATCTGGTCAGCCTACTGTAAAAGTTATACTTGGCTCTGCCCCTTTCAGATCTGATGTCTTCATAGTCCTTAGGGAGGCCATCTATAGCACAGGAGCAAGGTCTGATCCAGATTACAAAACATCTGAAATTTGCATATTATTTCAGTTGTGGATGCACAAATTGTTTTGCTATGCATATTCACTGTCGGTAATTTATATGGATAAACAATTAAAAATTTTTTTTTTTTTTGTTTACAAAAGTTTATTAGAAAGTTGTGACAATACAGAGTCATGCAAAACAGAAATATCATTGTTTCAAGAATAAAGTACAGCAAAATGAAACCGTTCCTTTAAGGGGAACAGGTCAAAATAATATTGCATTGGGAAGTATGTGGAAGTACAGATATAAAAGGCAATCACAATAAAAATATATATAATAATGGGATACGTAGAGGGAGAGGAGGTAGAGGGATTATGGTTGTTGAGTAATATGCCAGTAGGACCATTTGGAGGTAAAAATGTGCATGGAGTCATTAAGAGTGTGGTATATCCTTTCTGAGATTTTAATAATTTCCATTCTGTCTAATACTTGAACCCAAGACAAGTTACTAGATTTCCAATTAAGGGCAATCATCCATTGAATGGAGCTACAGAGGGAGTGGAACAGCCTTGAGCATTGAATAGGAACGTTGGGAATTTTTGCGTATAGTATGCAGTTCTGGGGGGATATAGTAATCTTTTGGCCCGACGAGAGTTCAAATCTGGAGACAGCTGCGTTCCAAATGCGGTCCAGCAAGGGACAATCCCAAAATGTATGTAATAATGTACCCTCAGATTGACAACCTCTAAAACATCTAGAGGAGATTGAAGGATAAAAAACGTTAAGTTTGGAGGGAGTGAGGTACCATCTAGAGAAAATCTTTATAGGAGTCTCCCTAAATGATATAGCTCTATTACTTTTACGTAAATTCTCTGCCATGGAGTCCCATGACTCCGGCGGGATTTCACAGCCCAGATCAAGTTCCCATTGCCGCATTTGATTGGACTTCTCCTGAAGGGCCATGTTATTAAGATAGTGATAGAGAGTGGATATCATGCCCTTGTCTCGCGAAGTTTTGAGGCAGATCCTCTCAAATAGTGTGTTATATGAGGAGGTAGATAGGGAAAAGTACGAATCGTAAAAGGATCTAATCAGTTGGTAGCGGTCAATTTCGTTGATAGGAAGTTTATACTCCCTCTGTAATGAGTCAAAGGATCTGAAGACCCATTTGGATTGTAATGAGTGTAGTGTTGTTAGACCATTTTTGGTCCATTGAGAAAATAATGCACTCTGTGTATAAGCTATGCTCAGTCTAGGGTCTCCTAGAAAAGAAGTTAGTGGGGAGCATTGGGAGGAGAGGTTATATATGTCCTTGACTTTGAGCCACAATTGAAATAGATGGGCTACGATGGTGTTGCGTTTCAAAAGCTGTCGGTGGAGAATGTAATTTGACCAAAGAATACCCTGAAGGTGGAGCGGTTGAATTGAGGAATATTCAAAAATTTTCCATGGTATATTATGAGAGGAGGAGAACCACTGGGAAAGTTGCGATAGTTTCGCAGCTAAAAAATAGTGCCACATGTTAGGGAGACCTAATCCCCCTTTAGATTGTGGTCTGTGTAGTAAGGCATAGCTATATCTGGGTTTCTTATCAGCCCAGATAAATTTGTTGATCACCCTCTGAAGTTGGTCTAGTTTAGATTTGGATAGATTGATGGGCAGGGTACGGAAGTAAAATAGCAATTTAGGTAAAATATTCATTTTAATGGCGCACTAGAAAGGAAATATGGAAGGAGGACCATGTGGTAAGAAGAGAGCTGATATGAGTGAACAGAGGGGGATAGTTAGCCTTAAATAGATTTTTATGCGAGGAGGTGATGTTAACCCCTAAATATTTAAAGGAGTGGGGGCACCAAACAAAGGGGAAATTGGCTTGTAGGCGGGACTGTAAGTCTTGGTCAAGGTTTAATGAAAGCGCTGAACATTTACTATAGTTAATTTTAAGGCCTGAGATTTCAAAAAAGGAGTTAAGCTCTTTGAGGAGGACAGGGATTGAAAGGAGAGGCTCAGTAAGGAAAATCAGGGCGTCATCGGCATAAAGGCTGATTTTGTATTCGTATTGATCTTTTTTGTATCCCCTAAAATCATGATTGGATCTGATGGCTTGGGCAAGCGGTTCTATGGCTAGGGCAAATAGTAACGGTGATAATGGGCAACCCTGTCTCGTGCCTCGACCAAGGGGGAAGAATTCCGAGTTACTGCCAGGTATTTTGATGCGTGTTTGGGGTGAGTGATAAAGGGCATTGAAACCTCTTAGAAAGTTACCTGAAATCCCAAATTTGGGTAGTATATAATTTAGGTATGACCAGTGGACACTATCAAATGCCTTGTGTATGTCAAGACTAAGAAGGCAAGATTGTGAATTGTGTAAATTGGCATCTTGAACTATATTAGTGACCAACCTGATATTGTCGCATATTTGTCTACCTGGGATGAAACCGGTTTGGTCAGCTTGAATTAGTGGGGAGATAACTTTTGCTAATCTATCTGCGAGGATTCTACCAAAGATTTTTAAGTCATTGTTTAGTACTGAGATGGGGCGATAGTTCTGGGGGAGGGTGTGGTCTTTATTGGGTTTTGGTATCAAGGAGAGGTTAGCTAATAACATTTCATCGGGGAAGTGGTTACCTTCTAATATATGATTAAACAGTGATTTAAGATTAGGCACTAGGAGAGAAGCAAATTTTTTATAATAGGAGGACGTGAAGCCATCCGGGCCAGGGGCTGTGGAGGTTTTTAAGGATTTAATTATTTGGGATATTTCGTCTTCAGTGCATGGTACATTAAGGGAATCTGATTGGTCTTGATTTAGGGAGGGAAGGGATAACGCATCTAGCCAAGATTTAGATGAAGCGTTAGGGGGATTCAAGGGGGGGGATAAGAGATCTTTGTAGAAAGAGGTGAAAATCTTTAATACTTCCTGTGGATGCATGGAAAGGTTTCCCTTATTATCTCTCAATTTGTATACATGGGTGGGTTTATTATCTTGATTTAGTTTTTTCGAGAACATTTTAGAGGGTGAGTTACTGTGTAGGAGAAATTTGGCCTTAGAAAATCTAAGAGATCTCTCAGTATTAGAAGATAAAATGAGGTCTAGTGCACGCCTTTTGTGTTGAATTTGGTCTGTGATGTCACGTGTGGGGGATTGCTGTAAGTCAATATATAATTTATTTAAATCGTGGGTAAGGGATTTGATTTCCGCCGTTCTCTCCCGGTTTTTGGCGGCCGCTAAGTTAATGATGTGGCCACGGCGAACCGCTTTATGGGCAACCCAGAGAGAGGTGGGGGTAGTTTCCTCATTTCTGTTATCCCCAAAGTAATTGTCAATGTGGGAAGATATTGTAGAGATGTTTAATGGGTCGGTTAAAAGTGAGTCGTTAAGACGCCAATTATAAGGAGAGGGGGGAAGGCCTATGTAGGATGTATCGAATGAGGTGATATCATGATCGGACCAGGGGCAAGGGATTATGTGTGCATGAGATGAGTTGGCTAGAAGTATTGGGGTACTAAAGATGTAGTCAAGTCTAGCATAACAATCATGGGGGTGGGAGTAGTGAGTGTAAGCCTTAATGCCTATGTTGTGGGCTCTCCATGTGTCAATTAGTTGTAGTTTATTGATGTAACGGTTGGTGGATTTGGAAAAAGCCTTGGAGGAGGGGGAAGTTCTACTACGATCTAATGTTGGGTGAGCCGTTAAATTAAAATCACCTCCAAGTATCATGTGAGGGGATTGGAATCGATCTAGGGTTTCAAAAAATGTAGAGAGAAAGGTGGATTGGGATTTGTTTGGTGCATATATAGAGGCAATGGTGATTGCGCGGTTGTTGATGGAGCCTTTTAGAATAATAAATCTACTGTCTGGGTCTTTGTATATATTTTGAATGTCAAAAACTATGGAATTGCGTATAAATATAGCAACCCCTCTAGTTTTGTTAGTGAAGGTAGTGAAGTGAAATTGATTATAAGCTTTATTGAAATATTTTGGGTGGTTGTTGGCAGCGAAATGTGTTTCTTGGAGCAGTATTATATCCGCTCCAAGACTTTTATACTGTTGGAATGCCTTTCTGCGTTTATGAGGGGAATTTAAACCATGGGTATTGTGTGATACGATTTTTAGACCCATTATGGATGGAGGAGAGCGAAGAGCGACTTAATAAACCTGAAAACTGAGTAGTTTCTAACAATCATGAAAATGAGTGCGCTGCGATCTCGCTCCAGTCCAAAGACCAATTGATCATCGGTCCGGAGGAAGGCCGCAGGGACATACAAGGAGCGGGTACACACCCCACATGCAATGTAAAAGGTAAATATGTCACCAGGTTGAGGAGACCTGAGAAAAATTAGGTACTTTATAAAAACAACTAAAACATGACTCTGAAAAAAAAAGCATTCTGAAACAGTGGCCTGTAGGGCCATCAATACAATAAACAACAATATATTTGTAAATGTAGAAATAAAGGTGAGTGGTAGCCACCAGTCACCTAACCTGTCAAAACCGAACAAAGGGACATATAGTCCCGAACCCACCGCATGGACAGGCGATTAAAATTAAACAATTAAAATTTTTAACGGTTTGGGATTTGTTATATTGCCTTACAGAATAATAGACTGTGAAAGACACATCTCTGATGGTGTGTGTTGAGAAAATGATCTTAATGCCTCACCGTTTTACTTAAAAGGTAACTTCACTTTTATTGAGGAAAAAACATTCCCCTCTGGGTGATCTATGTGCATTGCAAAGGTTTTAACAAACTTTGTTGCAGATTTCAACCTTTATGTTATAAAAATAAATTTTTTTTATGAAAAGACACTAAGTTGTGGATGTGTATGGATTCTTTTTTTAGAGTAACGGTATCTCCTTAGTGTCACTTTAAAGAATAATGCCGCGTACACACGATCACTTTTTGTGATGACAAAAAACAACGTTTTATGTGACGAAACAAAACAACGTTTTTCAAACTTCATTTTCCAAAACGATGTTGCATATACACCATAGTTTTTCCAAAATGCTCTAGCAAAGCGTGGTGACGTACACCACGTTCGACGGCACTCTGTTCCATTGAAGCTCCGTCTCATAACTTGCTTCTGAGCATGCGCAGGTTTAAAAACGTTGTTTTCAACATCGTTTTGCCCACACCCGATAACTTTTTATGACACAAAAAATGACATTTTGAAAAATTACACAAAAAATTCAAGCATGTTCAAATTATTTTTTGGTCGTTTGCGATCATTTTAAATGACGTTTTTGAAAATTTTGTTTTTTTTTCATCACAAAAAGTGATCGTGTGTACGCGGCATTAGTGTGATGATTCATTATATGTCATAAGATAGTGTTGCAATGTTTGCTCTGTATTTTAATCAGTTTAACCACTTTGTTACCTGGCCTATTTTGGCACTTTTCTCCTTTATGTAAAAATCCAATATTTTTTGCTAGAAAATTAATCAGAACCCCCAAACATTATATTTTTTTTAGCAGACACCCTAGGAAATAAAATGGAGGTCATTGCAACTTTTTTTCTCGCACGGTATTTGCGCAATAATTTTTTCAAGAAAAAATGTTTCATGAATTAAAAAATAACAAAACAGTTAAAGTTAGCCCAATTTTTTTGTATAATGTAAAAGACGATGTTACGCCGAGTAAATAGATACCTAACATGTCACGCTTTAAAATTGCGCACACTCATGGAATGGCGCCAAACTTCGGTACTTAAAAATCTCCATAGGCGACGCTTTAATTTTTTTTACAGGTTACTATTTTTGAGTTACAGAGGAGGTCTAGTGCTAGAATTGTTGCACACGCTCTAACGCACACGATGATACCTCACATGTGGGGTTTGAACGGTGTTTACATATGTGGGCGGGATGCTTCTGCACGCGAGCGACCGGGACAGGGGCGTTTTTAAAAAAAAAAATTTTTTTTTTTTTTTTTTTACTTAATTTTTTTACATTTTTTTTTTTGATCACTTTTATTCCTATTACAAGGAATGTAAACATCTCTTGTAATAGGAATCCCTGTGAGAGGTCCTCTTTATGGAGAGATGTGGGGTCAATAAGACCCCACATCTCTCCTCCTACAGGCTTACAAGCATGTAATCGGTGAAAAAAAATCACTGATTACATGCCGACAGTTGCGATAGCAGCTTTGTTTACTTCTGGGTACCGGGCGTGACGTCATAACGTCGAGCCCGGTCCTTCAAAGGTCATAGAGATGACTGTGACTGCCTGGTCACCAGTCATCTCTATGCTTCACCAACGAACGCCGGCCGATTCGCTCTCCGGGCCCCAGATGGCACGGGAGAGCCCAGGGAAGCACCGGATGGCGGCCGGAGGGGGGGAGAAGTTCCGCCTCTTTGATCGTTCTTATATCATTAAGATATCACCGCACAAAGCCGAGGACGTCCTCGGGTCTGAAGTGGTTAAAAGAAGTATGGCCAAACCTTTTTGGGCCAAACTTCTCTTCTGGGTCTAAGGAGTGCCCTTACTTTTGCTCTCCTATGACGCAGAATCGACCAATGTTGGCTGACATCACAGAGCATCTCCAGGTTAGGGAAGATTCCCAACACTCGGATGCCTGATTGGCAGCTGGCTCAGTCTTAGTGCACCGCTGAGAGCCTGAGCCAGCTGCTTCTGCTCTTTCTGTACCTCTGTGCTCCAGTGATTGCTAAAGGGGCAGAGATTGACAGTAACCGCACTCCGTGAAGACAGAGAACTGAGTGATTAGTGGTCATGTGATTTCTCTTGGGCTTAGTGCAAGAAGGGAACAGCTGCAGCGTCAGACCGTAGCTGCAACATAGAGGTGAGTGTGTATGTTTTTGTTTTGTTAAACCCCAAACCTTTCCTTTAAAGATTTGTACTAAGGCTCTCTCTGATGTCTGTATATCAGACATTGCATCTGCATCCTCGCTAAAACACTACAGATTGAGTATTGGTTTCAGGTCAGAACACCAAGAGATTGCCCTGTGTTTAGTGAATTGTTTTGGCTCTGGGTTGATCTGTTGATCTCAGCTGAGATATTCAAAATGGTAATCACTGTACAACACTTATTATTATTATTATTACTTATTCTGATTACTTATTATGATTATTGCTGCCTCTATGTACATACTGTATGTGATTAAATATACACAAAGAAGCAAGGGTTAGATATACTGCTATGTTTTATTGCTGATTGTGTCTCCATTGGGGATTTTCCCCTCATTTCCTTTGTGATCAGTGGAACAAGTGTGAAGAATTACTGCAGCAGAGATATTATATCATTGGTGGGCATCAATCTATTAAAAAGTGTCAAACATAAGTGTCGTACAAATAAGGCTGGACGGGAAGGCAGTGATCAGTCCAGCCTTGCCTTAGGAGGCTGCTCCTTGCTCCAGGCCTCCGGCCGAACAGGAAGTGGGTCCTGAGACTAGTATGGACCTAGAGTCCAAGACTCCCTGATCGATCTGGTATCGGGACCCCTTTTCCTGATTGGCTGGGAGGAGAAGCAGGAAGACATTAGCGAATATTAATTTGCTACTGTAACACAACTGGGTGGGCTCAGGGTGCAGTGTTCTGCCCCCCAAGCCCATCCTTTTTTTTAAAGCCAAATTAGAGCCTCAGGATCTAATTGTGCTTAAAAAAAAAACATTGAAATCAATGCGTCATGTGCCCTGCATGTAGATTAGGGGCCGGGCGCTTGGATGGAAGGCCCAATTTGGAGCAGCCGCCACTGCTTACTATTATTTTGACACAGAAATAAACCGATCTTAGCAAATATACTCAAAATCCATGATATGATGTAATGATCCATCTACTATATCCAACACGTAGTAATATCCATGGATGAATTTGTGAACTTCGCTATCAATGATTTACGTTTACAGTGCTATATGTGTTTCAACATTGATTACAGGATATACATCACTTTTGTGTGACCCCCAACTAGTGTCACTAGGAAGGCCCAAGCTGACACTTCAGAACTCGCATAGGGGTTGAGGGTGTTATCTCTCCTCGTTAATGACATTCAATGAATACTATACATGTCATCACTGAATAACCAGTAGATATGGGAAGAAATCTGTGAATTATCACTGCAAATATGCAGGGATTTTTCATACTACCGGTTAAAGGGGTTGTAAAGGTTCATGTTTTTTCACCTCAATGCATCCTAAGCATTAAGGTGAAAAAACACCTGGCAATCACGGGTCCCCCAGCCCCCCACGTTTAACTAACCTGAGCCAGTTCACCTGCTCGGCTCGTCCCCGGCATCATCTTCTCCACTGAGTCTCGGCGTTGGATAGATTGATGGCAGCGCAGCTATTGGCTCTCACTGCTGTCAATCAAATCCAATGACACGACCGCCAGGGGGCGGGACCGAGTCATACACTCTGTCTATAGACGCAGAGTGTATGACACGAGAGCGTGCCTGCAAGGTAACCCCCTCGGGAGAGAGCTTCCCAGAGGGGGTTAGCTATTGCGGGGAGGAGTTTAGAGAGCCGCCGTGGGACCCCAGAAGTGGATATTCGGGGCCACTCTGTGCAAAACGAACTGCACAGTGGAGGTGAGAATGACATGTTTATTTTTTTAAATTAACCTTTAGTACCACTTCAAGTGGTTTGTCACTGGATTTTGAAAAATGTGTATATCCAGGGCGCTCCAAGCATTTGAATCCTGACAGATAGTCTGTGTTGAAGACGATAGCAAATCGCACTTTAGGCAGCACTCAGGGAGACAAGCAATCTCTAATGGAAACAGAAAAACAAACAAGGCGCCTCTAAGTGCAGAAGTATAAAACTTTTAATATCCCCAAAGGGGTTAAAAACACTTACAAGGTGGTGGATGAAACAGGCATGTAGCAGGTAAGTGCGTCCAGAAGATGTTCCAGTGGCAGGGCAGTCCCAGTCTGTGATGGTAAAGCGCCCAGGGAAGTCCACAAGATAACAGCCAACTTGTGCTGTGAATGTTCAGGGAACACACTAGTGCCGGAGTCTGGGGATGATGTCAGAGGAAGCGAGACAAAAACCAGCATGCATGCAGCATTGAACCATTGCTGTATCTGTCCCCTGCCGCCTCTAAGATCAAGAACTGAGCGATCACAGACCGCTAATCACTCAGGCCAGGTTTGCATATGTATGGCCGCGGTTTCTAGCTTGAGGTCAGGTGCGTTCTGTTCACTGGTTCAGGTGCTATTCAGGAATTTTATTAATTAAAATTTTTGCCTGAATTCGCACTTGAACCAAACCCAAAAACATGAGAGAAGAGAAATGAAGCAGCAGACAGAAATGACACTTGGTGCTCTTAATTGAGACAAGTACACACTATACAACCATCTTAGGAAAAAAAAGTTTGAGCTAGTGTTGGGCTTGAATTGGGTCAGTTTTAAGTTTACCACGCTTGCCTCTAATACATGACTGTAATCAGTCAGGGAATCCTGGTGATACCGTGTATATAGTCTGCATTAGTTGTAAGTCCTTTTTGAAAAATAGGAAAAACTGGGAATTTTTTAGGTAAATTTGTATTTCAATGCATCGTCCAACTTTTCTAAAACTTTTTCTGAAAACGGGTAGAAGATGGCTGTGTCTTTTGTGGTATAACTGACTAGACATTTTCCCTTCCTACTTTTTGTGATTGGCTTTCTCAGTTGCATAATTGCAACAATAGCCGATCACAAAAAGGCAAGGAGACAATGACAGATGTTTACACCTTCAAAAATTTAGTTTATAAAATGTTACTTGTTTTTATATACAACCTTTCAATCTGAAGATATGCTTTATTGTGTACACCAATCTACAACATGAAAACTGTTTATTGCTGTGCGATAGTATGAACAATTAAGGAGCACAATTTACACAAATCTTGTATTGATGGGTCTGTATCTTGTTTGCTTTCCTTCATTGGTTCTGGCCAACCATCCAGAAGACAGTAACACTTTTAGTGGAAAGTGGTCTAAAAAGACCACCCCCCATTGTCTTTTTTACCCATTCTGAAATATTTAAACTGATCCAGGTAGGACCAGACTTTACAAGACACCAGTCCATAATAGGTTTCCAGCTTTGAGCATTCATTGCTGTCATTAAGATCCTTCCAAACTGTGGACAGTTCCACATCATCGAGGTTTGAAGATGAAAAGATCACCTGATAACAACAGCGGTTATATTGAATGTGCTTGGTTCCGGAGAACCTAGAAATCTGTATGGGGGCCACGCCAGCCCATTGGGCACAAATACCGATAAACACCTCAGATGAGAGCAAAGGGCTGACCTTTCCAGAGACTAAATACATCTTTCTCAGCACATCTTGAGAGATTGCCATGGCAGAACCACTGCAGTAGTCTGGGTAGTAGGTTTGTGAGTAGGCCGAAACAGGGACAAAATTGGGGCTTTTGGGGTCTCTGTCAGGCACACAGTGATGGATTACCCTTCCAAGGTATATATTGTCTATACGGGACTCCAGGCTGAGAAGGTATCCAGCTAGACTTCGGACATTGACAAACGTTTGTTGGTCTGCTTTTAGGACAAATTTAGTGTTAGGGCAAAATGTCACAATCCATTCCATCATCATGATGGTTTTAGATGTCTCCTTTAGATAGGTTTCTAGGAAACCTCCCTGAACAATGTCCCGATGGACTTGAGATTCATTAAAGACATCTGATTGAACAATTTCTGAACCTGCCCTGCCCAACATGAATACTCTTGTTACAACGTGGCCTTGTACAAAAGTTGTGTTGGCCCAAGTGTTCCTGATTCTATTGCGTCTGGTTTTATTTTCAGGGCTACTAAAGATGACCAAGAGCAAGAATACATCTTGTTGGGAGCACACTTCTAATCCACTGACCAAGTATGATTGCGAGATATTGCCTTTCAAGAGATGCATGTCCAGCATACGTGCTCGTTCTCTGATCTCCGTAAACTTCCCATCGCTGTAAGAGAAGGGAAGAGCCTGTAGAAAATATTCTTCCATGAAGTCAGCTCCAAAGAGCAAGGCATGAAAGAGTGCAATATTAAATAGGATGAAGCACCACTGATGTGTCCGCAATCTGCACAGTGCCACCTGCAAGAGAAAGGTAAGATTGTTACTCTGATGAGACTTTGTTTTTTTTATTCTTTTGCTGTGTTTTCTTTCATATAATTTTTTTTTTTTTTTGTACAAATAAAACAATGGCAATGAGTGCACCTATGATACTGATGTGACAATGCATTTAGAGTTTATTATAAATAGAGCAGAATACATTCACTTTCAGATTGTTTTTAAGTCCACGTTCACATCGGGCCGGTTTGACATTTCAAATCGCCGCCTTTTGCCGGCGCTGCACCGATCCCCAAAAGTAGTTACTGAACTACTTTTGGCGACTTTGGGGGCGATTTGAATAGACATCTGTGCATGAACCCACACAGTTGTCTGTCAAATCACCCCCGAAGTCGGACTGAAATGCTCCGAAGCTTTCTGGGACACATCACGGGTCCCATGAGATTGCGGGACCGATCTTAACTCACAGCATTAGGTAAACGGCTGTAATGCCGGAAGGCTTCACTGACAGTTTTCCGTACCTAAAATGCTGGCACTTGCACCCAAAGCCGATTGAAGGATTGTCATGGGTGTGGACATTGCTGGATTCCTGCACAGGTAAGTGTCTTTATATTAAAAGTCAGCAGCTACAGTATTTGTAGCTGCTGACTTTAAAAAAAAATTCTTGGGAGACAGGAGCTCCTCTTTAACTGCTTTGCGACCACCCACCGTAGATTTTCTGTGGCAGGGTGGCCGCTCTGCGCCAGATCACATGCCTGGTAAATGACCCAACACTTCTGGGTCTGGGGAGCGCATGACGCCCGTGACCCGCTCCCGCTGTAATTGGACACAGCACGAGCTAATGACCGGGTCTGGCGGACGGAAGTGATGTCTGCCGAGACCTGCTGATCGTTCAGGAGAATGGCAGAACGGCCATTGTAAACAAGGCAGATTACCGTTCTGTGGAGGGAAATGTGCTGATTCTGTGTTCCTGCTAAGCATTTTCCCTCTGATGAGACTTTGTTTTTTTTATTCTTTTGCTGTGTTTTCTTTCATATAATTTTTTTTTTTTTTTGTACAAATAAAACAATGGCAATGAGTGCACCTATGATACTGATGTGACAATGCATTTAGAGTTTATTATAAATAGAGCAGAATACATTCACTTTCAGATTGTTTTTAAGTCCACGTTCACATCGGGCCGGTTTGACATTTCAAATCGCCGCCTTTTGCCGGCGCTGCACCGATCCCCAAAAGTAGTTACTGAACTACTTTTGGCGACTTTGGGGGCGATTTGAATAGACATCTGTGCATGAACCCACACAGTTGTCTGTCAAATCACCCCCGAAGTCGGACTGAAATGCTCCGAAGCTTTCTGGGACACATCACGGGTCCCATGAGATTGCGGGACCGATCTTAACTCACAGCATGGCTCCAGCAGTAGGTAAACGGCTGTAATGCCGGAAGGCTTCACTGACAGTTTTCCGTACCTAAAATGCTGGCACTTGCACCCAAAGCCGATTGAAGGATTGTCATGGGTGTGGACATTGCTGGATTCCTGCACAGGTAAGTGTCTTTATATTAAAAGTCAGCAGCTACAGTATTTGTAGCTGCTGACTTTAAAAAAAAATTCTTGGGAGACAGGAGCTCCTCTTTAACTGCTTTGCGACCACCCACCGTAGATTTTCTGTGGCAGGGTGGCCGCTCTGCGCCAGATCACATGCCTGGTAAATGACCCAACACTTCTGGGTCTGGGGAGCGCATGACGCCCGTGACCCGCTCCCGCTGTAATTGGACACAGCACGAGCTAATGACCGGGTCTGGCGGACGGAAGTGATGTCTGCCGAGACCTGCTGATCGTTCAGGAGAATGGCAGAACGGCCATTGTAAACAAGGCAGATTACCGTTCTGTGGAGGGAAATGTGCTGATTCTGTGTTCCTGCTAAGCATTTCCCCCCCCAGTCAAATCACCCCCCCCCCCACACACACACACACACATCCACAGTTAGAAAGCACTCCCAGGGAACTCTTTGATCACCCCTGATGTTACCATTGTAATTAGTACATTAACACTGCATTTTAAGCACTGGTCACTGTATTAGTGTCACTGGTCCCCAAAAAGTGTCAGTTTAGTGTCCAATTTGTCGCGCGCACGCGCAATTGTCAGTTAAAGTAACCCAGTGCTGTATTGCAAAAAATGGCCTGGTCATGAAGGGGGGGGGGTAAACCTTCCGGAGCTGAAGTGGTTAAATCAATGTGCTGGCCATAAGCATGTGCAGGGGGTATGCCAGGTGTGCACTGTCTTATGCTTCAGTTTGGCACAGAGCACTTCCCATTCATTCAACTGCCCCATGCAACTGAGGCTGCAGAGAGAGGCATGTGTGTTTGAACTTTGTGGTGCACACCCCAATGCAATAGGCAGCGCACACCTATGGTGCTGGGGAACCCTGCTTGTATGTGTATGAAACTACATACAGATAAATGTATGAGTAAAGAAAGTCAAAGTGGAAGTCCATGCAAAAACTAAAATCCCTGCATCTATAGACACCATGGATTTAACACTAACCTCTCTATCCCTGTAAAGAAAAGACGAGTATACATACCTTTTTAGATGCCAATCTGGCCCGATCTCCAGCACCGGAAGCTCTGCAGAGGAAACGGAGGTCAACAAAATGAACGGCAAGGGACGTCACCCATAGAGTTACTATGGGGCTACCGTCGTCCTCCGTCTACTCTGCACCCGCCTACACAGAGAAGCCGCGGCAGACAGCTCATTGTGGGATCAGATCGGAGCGGGTCAGATTGGCTTCCAAAAAGGTATCTATACTCATTTTTTCTTCACAGGGGTGGAGAGGTTATTGTAAAGGCCCATAACCACGATCAGATTTTCCGACAACAATGCTCCAATGGACGTGATTTATCGGACAATCTGACCGTTTGTATGCTCCATCGGACAATTGTTGTCGAACTTTCCGACAACAAATGTTGGCTGTGCATACTCATTATTTTTTGACAAAACATTTGTTCCATCGGCTCATTTGATCGTGTGTACACAAATCCATCGGACTAAAATCCAAAGTACAAACACGCATGCACCAAACCAATGCTTTACATAGCAGAAGTTGCCCAAAGGGTGGCGGTAAAGTGCTGAAAAACCACGTGATTTGGTGAATGTTGGCTGAAAATGTTCTGCCGTGTGTATGCATACCAAGTTCATGGCCAATGCCCCTTCAGACAAAAATCCATGGAAAAGTCAGATCGTGTGTACGAGGCTTAAGATCTGTGGTTTCTACAGATGCAGGAATTTTAGAATTTGCAGGGACTTACATTTTAAATCAATTTCCTAATGACGTGGCATCTATCAGGTGTACATCTGTTTTGACGCAAGGAGAATTACTCCAGTGTGGATGAAGGCATAGGCTGATAAACAGATTACATGAGTCGAACCTGTGCTTGCTTTGAAGGTTTTAGCTGTTTCAAAATCATCTTAAGACTTGGCATGGTTGTCATAAAGTATGTGCAAAGCTTCTCTGTATGGTAAAGGACCTCTATTTACATGGCAGGGGTATTGTGGAACTTCCTGAACCTGCCACATGTGTAACAATCTAATATAAACTGATTAAAGTCGGATAACGGCTCACAGCAGATAGTTGTGATCTAAAGATGTTTGTATAATAAAACAGTATAGACTGGGACTGGCTCAGTACTGTGTAACATATTGTGCTGGAGAGCGCTGACTGTAATCACAAGCTTGGTATTACTATACAACACTGTTGCCCAATGTGTGGTCTGCCAGCTCAGTATATGCATCCTATCATTTCCTGGGCAGGGTCTGCTACCTGTTAGACCCCTGTGAGTGCTTTGCATTGCAGCAGTAGGATGCTGGAACACACTCTGTGTTCCATCAACCAGCACTGAAACAAAAATGCTACTGTCAGGCAGAGTGATCTCCACCTGGCTGTACATGTATAGTTCTGGCTAAATGGGGGACAGATGGTTAAATAATACTACCACTGACCACCAGTGGCACTCAAAATGTTTGGGGGGAGCAAACAAACTGAAAAAAAAAATCATCAAGCGCAGCTACTGTGCCCATCAAGTGCAGCTACTGTACCCATCAATTGCTGCCAGTGTGCCCATCAATTGCTACTACTGTGCCCCATCAATTGCTGCCAGTATGCCCTATTAATTGCCGCTACTGTGCCTCATCAATTGCCGATACTGTGCCCCATCAAATGCCAGTGTACATCCCCCGCCCGGCACTTACCTGTTTCAGGTCACGGCGCTGTCCTCCACTCCCAGTCCTCGATGTCTTCTCCCGTCCTCTTCCCATCCTCTGCTATGATTGGACGCCATAGGCGTCCAATCACAGCGCCTGACGCTTCAGCCAAACAGGTGACAGGTAACCAGACCCGAGCACCTGATTGGCTGAGAGGCGGGTCAGTGTTAGGAAAGCGTGATTCCTCATGATCGCATAGGAATACATCTCTGCATAGATACGTGTAATGTTGTATAACACGTTTCATATACGCATGATTGCTTTGCAAAGATGCTTGTTCCATGGCACATATGCTACATGAATGCATGTGTACAGTGCACACTTTTCATATTTTGCCTTAAAGCATATTTGTATGGACTCATGCGTCCATGAACGCATGCTTCCATAGAGGCATATTGCTTTAACACATGCTGCATACATTAAAGCTGTATATGTATGTACTTGTTTTTTTCTGGAACTATTTACCTATGTGTTTATTTACATAGGACAACAGAAGTGCCTGAGGGCAGAAGCCTACAAAACAGAGTCCAAAGGCCTCTTTATGAAGGGGCACCCCCCGCTCGATTGAGGTGGGGGGGAAGACTTCTATGGTTTTCAAGGGTTTGGCAAGAAGAGATCCTTGATGGATGGGTCATCTCTGTGGTAGCCCTAGGCTACCCCCAAAGACCCAATGAAAAGAAGGTCTTTATATTTGGCGCTAGACCGATTGATGTCTCAGGTTGTAATCATAGAGACCACCTCACTGTTCAAGGGAAGTGGTCAGAATCCAAGAAGACCATGTCCATCAACATCCAAAAGATTTGGGAAGAAAGTCTGGCTCTAATGGCCTGGACGTTCAGGTTGTGGAATTGTCCCGTCAGGGAACAGTCTGACAATGCCACAGCAGTGGCCTATATCCATCACCAAGGGGGCACCAGAAGTCACGCAGCCCAGAGGGAGGTGAAACATATTCTGGCTTGGGGGCAGAGGAACATGTTCCTTGTCTATCTGCAGTCTTCATCCCAGCAGTGGAGAATTAGCAGGCGGATTTCTTGGGCCGCCAACAGTTGTTCACGGGAGAATGGTCCCTACATCCCGATGTCTTTCTGGCCATATGCCAGAGATGTGGTACCCTGGACATAGATCTGTTGGCATCCAGGTTCAACAAGAAGTTGGACAGCTTTGTGTTAAGAATAAAGGATCCACTCGCGCTCAGGACAGATGCATTAGTTGACCCCGTTTGATCTGATTTACGCATTCCTTTCAGTTCAGCTGCTACCGTGGCTTCTTCACAGGATCATGGAGGAAGGGAAGCCGGTAATCCTAGTAGTTCGGCGTGGCCCAGGAGATCCTGGTATGCAGAGATCATGAAGATGGCAGTAGGGGATTAATGGACTCTTCCATCTCCTCCAGACCTGCTGTCTCAAGGGCCGGTATTCCATCCTTCCTTACAATCGCTAAATTTAACTGTTTGGCTATTGAAGCTCACATTCTAAAGAGTTAAAGACGTTCAGGTTCAGTAGTTACCACCCTAATTAATGCTAGAAAGCCTGCCTCTAGGACCATTTATTATAGAGTCTGGAAGAACTATGTCTCCTGGTGTGAAGCCAAGTGTTGGCACCCTCGAAAGTATGTCATAGGGAGAATGCTAGTCTTTCTACAGTTGGGAGTAGAAATTAAGCTGACCTTGAGTATGATCAAGGGTCAGATCTCGGCCTTGGCGGTATTTTTCCAAAGACCGCTTGCTTCGCATTCTTTGGTCCGGGCCTTTATACACCCTTGTGCCCATCGGATTTGAATCTAGTTTTGTCGGTTTTGCAGAGACAACCCTTTGAGCTGATAGGCAATATTCCTTTGCTTCTTTTGACAAGGAAATTGGTGTTCTTAGTTGCAGTAACCTCCACAAGAAGAGATTCAGAACTGGCTGCTTTTTCCTGTAAAGAGCCATACTTCATTATTCAAAAGGACAAGGTGGTGTTGCATCCTCACCCAACCTTTTTACCTAAAGTAGTGTCAGGTTTTCATTTGAACCAGGATGAGCCAGGTAGCATTGAAATCAACTATTGCTAAGTGGATTCGTCAGGTGATTAGTCAGGCTTATGGTCTGAAAAGAAGGGTTCCGCCTTTTCAGGTTAAAGCGCACTCTACCAGGACAGTCGGTGCATCACCAAGCCTCTGTATCTCAGATTTGCAAGGCCGCTACAGGGTCGTTATTACATACATTCACAAAATTCTATCAGATGGATGCAAGATGGCAGGAGGATGCCGCCTTTGGGCACAGTGTGCTGCAGGCAGCAGTATAGGTCCTCGTGTCTCATGGCGGCCTGCTTTAATTTGTGTCTCCCTCCCCTCAGATGGCATTGCTTTGGGACATCCCACATAGTAATTACTTTGGTGCACTGTGTCCATGATGTACGATAAAGAAAATAGGATTTTTATAACAGCTTACCTGTAAAATCCTTTTATTGGAGTACTTCACAGGACACAGAGGTCCTGCCCCTGTTATTGGGATATATATATATATATATATATATATATATATATATATTTTGCTTTGTGACAAAAACTGAGGTATGGGAGGGGTTATATATTAAGGGGTACTTCCTGTCTTTTGAGCGTACCCGTGTTCATTCACCTATAGGTGACTTATAACCACATATTAATTACTATGGTGCTTTGTGTCCCGTGATGTACTCCAATAAAAGGATTTTACAGGTGAGCTGTTATAAAAATCAGGGCTGTTACTGATCAAAATTTTTGTGTTCGATTAATCGTTTTTTCTTTTTATTGATTAATCGACTAATTTAGATTAATTATAACGCACATACAGATCCAACTACTTTTAGCTGATCTCCTTGCAGGCTGATTTCCAGTGCAGCTCCCAACCACTGGAAAAATGGATAGCAGGATACAAAAAACACACAAAGGCAGCGCTCGATGGGAATAGCATTAAAACTTTTATAGTCTTCAAGTAGGTAACCAAATAAATATTGCACTGGCGATAAAATCGATGTAGCTACATAAACTGTAAAAATGGTGCAAGTAATACCAAACAGTAGCAAAAGCAGTCATATAAAAATGTAGCTAAGTATGATACTGGTATAAAAATGTGTACAACGATACCACTGCTGAATCCAGATGAGGAGGGGTTAACATTAGTCCGTCGGCATGTAGATGTCTCATGAAGGGAACTATTACAACTCCCAGTGGATGGCTGTAGAATCCCAGGTTGATAGAGGGAAGTGATAGAGGGAAGTGTAACAGCCCTTGCGTGTGGCAGATAGTAAGGTCCTGCCGGCATGCAGATATGAAGGCACAGCAAAGGAGCCCTTCAGATGGAAAGGGCAACCCCCACCGGTGTCCATGACATTACCGGATCTCCGACGGAACTCCCTGAAGGCCCAGAAGCCGGCAGAGAGGTGAGTACCAATCAAAAGAATTTTAATCGATCAAAAAGATTTTGATCAATCAAAAAAATTAAAGATTAATCGATTAATTAAAAGTTAATTTGCACAGCCCTAATAAAAATCCTATTATTTTACTCCCACTTCTTCCATGTGCATTTTAGATACTCTGAAAAAATCTAGCAGAATGAAAGTGTTGCCCATTAGCGGTGCTACGGCCCATTCATTTTTAATGGGCTGCCTAACTCAATGCAATGCACCTTGACGCATAAAAACACGCTGCAATTTTGCCGCCCTCTATCATTTTCAAGTTGACCACCACTTTTACTGACACCCTGCTCTGTACTATATGAATTGATATGCTTTTGTATAATCTGGATGCATGAAGGCCACAAAGTGCATTTGTAATGTCTACTACTTTCAATGTGGAAAAAGAGGAGAAACTGTGCTTCAGTAGCTCTGGTGGTATCTATTTTTATTATATGGTTTGGAAATGCAGCGGAAACAATGGGAACATTCCCACCATAGCAGGAGAATTAAGACTATGGTGTTTGGTAACTATTGGTCTATTACCAGTGGGGGTCTCAGGAAAGGTGACTCAGCTCACTTGATTTCACCTATAGCTGATTTATCACTTTTGGATTTATCAACTGAGCCTAATGTCCTGCCAGCCATTTGTATCCTTACAGATATTGCCTCATCTGTGTTTAAAGACAGTTAATAAAAGTCATCTTTATCAATGTTTTAGCCATACAAACCATCTGACAACAGCCGATTCACAATTGTGACTCTCTAGTAGTTGCATAATGCATAACATCAGCAGCCATCAAGTGAAAAATTTCCAGTAGGACAAAAACAATGCCCTGGTGACTTACCTGCATGATTGCTGCAATCTTCACTGATAATCCTCCTGTGTTGATGATCTTTCATTTAATAGATTTCAGCATTGGTGAGCAATGCTCTCACCTGAATCTTGTACAGTGTCTCCTGTTATTCCTGCTACTGTATGCTAGGTAGAATACGATCTGTCTCTACTGCATGGCTGGGTAAAGTAACCAAACACCAGCCAGGTATCGGGTAACCCGAGATCAGAGGATGGATGGGGAACTCCTGACTAATGTGCAAGTAAACTGTAGGGGAGATAGATGGCTATTTCTCCACAATAAGGAATGTCAGAGACTGGAGTGACTGATCATAAAAATGTTCACTAATTAGAAATGTCCCTTGCAAATATCACAGTGGTTCTTAACCTGGGGTCGGGACTCCTTTGGGGGTCAAATGACTATTTGCCAGGGGTCACTGAATTCTGGGCTGTTCCTGTAACCCTCAGCCACCCATTCAGTTCATGGCATGAATGAGGGGGCAGAGACTAGAGATCAGCTGACTGGTGAGGAATGTGAAGGGGGAGCTGGAGCAGACCCTATCTCCTGATTTCGGCATAGGTGTCACTGCTACGAGACACCACAGAGCTGGAGCCACAGTGAGTAACACTACCTCTGATTATAGTTCTCATTAGAAGTCCCCACTACAGTTCTCAGTCCCCACTACAGTTCTCAGATCAGCAGAAGACCTTGATCAAGAGCACTCAAGTTGACTAATCAGAACCCCCCCCCCCCCCCCAGCACTACCACTCATCCCATTCCCCCCAACCAAGGAGTAAGAGAAGGAATAAAAAGAGAATACATTGAAGGGACAGGGAAGAGAGGGGGAGGAACAAAACAAAAAAAGGAAAGAATAAGGGAACAAGACAGAAGGCTAGAGACATGGATGGGGGGGTTCAAGAAATTAGGATAGAGTGAGATGAAAGGGAAAGAAGGAACAAAAGAGTGGTACATTCTAAAATGTACCATAAGGGGTTTTAATACTGTACGAGTGGAAGGGACTCAGGGAGCGCTAAAAGTCTGTGGGTTAGGGGAGCAAATTACTTGCCTTGGTTGCCGACATCCCACGCTCCGAAAATTTTACTTGAGAAATTTTATCAAGGGGTCAAGCCACTAGAAACATTGAGAACCACTGAAATATCAGTATCTGAATTTATTTTGCAGTGTGGGTGCCACTATACTGAATAATTATTTGAAGAGTATGGGGATACAGTCACGAGTGTAGTTCCAGAACACTAGTATTTTATAAGCAATTTCTTTATAGAGCTTTTATAGGCTTGTGACCAAAGCTTCGGCCAAGGTTCTATAGAGAGTTTCCCATTTCAGCATACAAGGATGTTTAGGGAATGGTTCTTCCGTAATGGTAGCGATTGCTTGCAAATGTTTTAGGCAGGTGTGAAGAAATGGTGTAAAGTAAGAATGCTTACTACAGTAGTTACTATTTTTTTTAACACTGGTCCCTGTCAGCAACAAAGGTACATTCAATATAATGGTGTTAACAGTACTGTTGTTAATATGTCGTTTAACTTTTGTTGTTTTATATTTGTTGCCCAGTGGAATGCACTGACAAATGTATCTGTTTAACCCCTTCCTGCTGACAGTACACATATATGAGGGCTCACTGGACTGGGCTTTTTTTCCTATAGGGCCACACATATGCATATCTGTCTTTAATGCCCTCTCCCTGTCGGTGTAGACCGCGGTCTCACAAGGACCCCTGGGTCCCGTACTAACTATCACGACCCAGAACTCCCAATTCCGAGTCTCCTGATCGCTGTGATAGCCTCTGACTATCACAGAGATCGGTCATAGTAAAGCCTGCCCCTGTGTTTTCTCTCTGAAATGGAGGGGAGAGATGCATTCTCTCTCTCTCTGCGAGAAGAATAAACAAACCTCTGTTTACCACTTGCCGCCCGCCCACCGTCAAAAGACGGAGGGAAGGTTTGGCTCTCGTTCCGGGGTGGATGTCCTATGACGGTGCACCCGAATGGTCACGCAGCACGGTGATTGCTACCGCACTGTGTTGCTAGGACAAGGCGCGACCCCAATCTCTGTAAAGAACATCTGACGCAGCTCTTTAACCTTGTGATCGGCTGTGTTGAATCACAGCCGGTCATATGTAAATACAAGAAGTGACGGCAATCAACTCTCATCGCCTCACACTGACAGAGTGTGTGGCAAGGAGAGCCAATCGGCAGCATCTCCTCGCAGGGGAGAACAGGGCATGTAATCGGGGTACTGATCATCAGTGCCCTGATTACAGTAAATCCCCAGAAGTGTCACCAATCAATGCCCATCAGTGCCCATTACTGGTGCCAGTCAGTCTTTTAGTGCTCATCAATGCTGCCTATGGGTGCCCACCAGTGCTGACCTTCAGTGCGGCATAATAGTGCCTCATCAGTGCCACCTACTCAGCGCACATCCGTGAAAAAAAAATGAATTTTCTCTTTTTTCGTACATGGACGGACACATGGGTTACAAGTCTTGACATATGGGTTATGTTCCTGTTCATAGAAGAGGACTAGGCAGAACATGTTAGATATTTAAATACATGTTACTTTAACAGAGTTGAACAGCCCCTCCCAGGGGGCGGTCCCTCCGGACATAACCCTAAAGACATTTTTTATTTTATTTTGGTGATTCTTCTATCAACTGCCAGCTGGGTGACAGGCTGGATAATATAGATCCTTGTAGTCTCCCCAGTCCAGCCATCGAGCGTGAGCGGACCTTAGCTACGTGCTGGGTCGGCCACGACATACCCCATGGCTCCAGGAGTGGCGGTGGGCTTTTTTTCTTCCGGGGTCTGCATATGACTGGGCTCCTTGCTGTCTCACTCACAGTGGACCAGGCCAACAGCTACTCCATACTACTCGATTGTAGGTCTGTCAGGGATGCACCTGCGGGTCCTCTCATTGGACGGGTAAGTACGGTTCCTCCTGCCTCGGCGGGATGGAACAGCTGGGCATTCCTGGGATTAGGGGGTTTTCCTATTGTCCCTTTACCTGCTCTCTGTCACATTCCCTCTTCTGCTCTAGCGGGCTCGCTGCGACCGGGATGGACCTGTTGGGGGACTCCGGGTCCCAGTGGGGGACTTTGGGGTGTCGGGGCCTGTTTTTCTGTGGGGGGGTGCTCTGCCTCTGGGGAAGTCCCTGCCTCGGCCTTTTCGTCCACATCGCGGTGCTCAGCACAATTCTCCTCAGTTTTTCCCTCATATACGCTGTGTACAGAAGGCTGGCAGCGGCTTTGAGCGATCCCTTGCTAGGTGGTGAGTCCCCCTGGGTAACCGCCGGTCAGTGCAGCAAGGAGGGTGGACTCTTCAGTTCTTTTGAATTGGTCCCTGAGAGCTGTCAGATGTGTACATGGAGTCAGTATCTGGTCCTTCTTCCCCAAACATGCCAGAGGCAGCAGCTGGTGCCCCTGCGATTCACAGCTTGGTGGACCTCCCTGCTCTCTGACCAGTGGGTCTGCGAGGTGGTCATTTTGGGGTACAAGATCGAGTTCCTTTCCTGTCCGCCGAACAGATTTTTTTCCTCAAATCTCCCTCTCCTTCTGGCTTGTCGCTCTGCCCTATTGGGGGCAGTGCAAGACTTGCTAAAATGCGGAGTAATTTTACCTGTACCATGGGACGAGAGGTTTCAGGGATTTTATTCTAATTTGTTTGTTGTCCCGAAGAAGGACGGAGTCCATCCGATCTTGGACCTCAAAGCCCTAAATGCCTTTGTAAGAGTTTGGAAGTTCCGCATGGAATCAATTTGTTCGGTGGTTGCTGCGCTCCATCTGGTGGACTTTCTGGCGTCCTTGGACATCAAGGACGTATACTTGCATGTCTCAATTTGCATGTCTCATGTCTCAATTTGCGCAGGACACCAGGGGTTTCTGCGCTTTTAGGGCTTTGAGGTCCAAGGTTGGATGGACTCCGTCCTTCTTCGGGACAACAGACAAATTAGAATCAAATCCCTGAAACGCAATCGGCGAAGACCACTATCAGATTGTGGCTCTTCCCTTTGGCCTAGCGTCCGCATCAAGAGTATTCACCAAGGTCGCCCAGATTCTAGCTTTGTTGAGACAGTGAGGAATTGCTATTGTGGGCTATTTAGACGATCTTCTTCTGAGAGCAGCTTCTGGCTCAGAATTGGGCCCCATGCACACGGGACACCGGTGCAAACTCTGCTAAACACACATTTTTAAAGCTAAAACCAGCGTTTAAAACGCCCGTTTGTTGCAAATTTCCGTTTTAATGCGTTTAGTTAAGAAACATCATAAGACCCTCCATAAGCTCAAAAAACTGTATTATTTAACCATTTCAGCCATTTTGGGAGACCAGAGTGAGTTGAGCAGCTAAATAAGAGAGCAGCAGTGTACTTGTGTTTAGCGTGTCACTTGCCACATCACCTGCCACAAGTTGTGGATTGTCCACTAGCCACGTCACCTGCCACAAGTTGTGGATTGACCACTGGCCACGCCACCTGCCACAAGTTGGGGATTGTCCACTTGCCACGTCACCTGCCACAAGTTGCGAATTGTACACTTGCCACGTCACCTGTTCACATCACCTGGCACGTCACTTTGCCACAAGTTGTGGATTGTCCACTAGCCACGTCACCTGGCGTTTTGCGTCTGAAACAATTTTTTGCTTCTGGAAAAACGAGGTTAAACGCAACTGCCTAAAAACGGCAATAAACGAGACTGTGTGCATGGACACATAGGATAACAGTGAATGTGTTCAGGGGCAGTTGAAAAAAGCTGTCCAACTGCCTCTGAACACGCGTTTACCAGCGTCTCGTGTACATGGGGCCTAGAGGTGGATGCAGTCAGACCCTCTGAGAATTTGGTTGGGTGTTAAACATCCAGAAGTCGGTCCTGATACCAACTCAGCGTTTGGAGTACCTAGTGTTGATTCTGGACTCCTCGGAGGCGAAAGTCTTCAGTCCCTTGGAAAAATTGCAGACTCTCCAGTCTGCGGTAAAGTTGTTATCATCCCGCAAATAGTTGTCTTTGTTTTTGCATGCGAGTCCTGGGCCTCATAGTAGCGTCCTTCAAGGCGGTACCGTATGCTCAATTCCACACTAGAGTATTGCAGAGGGAGATCCTGTCCAAATGGAACAAGTGAAAGGCTGACCGCAGGTCAGCTTGAATTTGTAGGGGTCGGGAAGTATTTAAACCCGCCCTCTATCCTCCTTCCTGTCAACGGTTTTCTAGTGTTGACATGCGTAATTTCTGGGGCGACCTTTGTGACGTCACTTCTGCATTTGCACTAGGTGGGTGTGCGGCTGCAGCACGCCCTGCTTCTCCCTGCTCTCATGTGGGTCAACGGGGGGGGGGGCTTTTCTGGATTACCGCGGGCCTTGGTGCAACCCGGGGGGGGGGGGCAGAGCCGAGCCGAGCCGAGCCGAGCCAGGCACTGATGTTGGGCATCAGCTCCTCTGTATCTCTAATAGCACTGCTCCTGAGCAGTGGAGGGGGGGGTGTAACTGCATGGTGGGTAGGTTGTAGCAGGGTGTGTGTCATTCACGGGGCTTGCCATATGTGTTGGCATTGAGGGACTGGTTCCATCCCCCTCAGATCAGTACCAGGTATAGATTTAGCTGCTGGCAGTGTTTTTACCAACCACCTATCTCCCTGCTGTATGCCGGTTCAAACGCTTGTCACACCGCACTCGCATCGCTTCCTTTAGCTGTGCAGTGATTGGCTGAAAGAGCATCTTCCTCAGTACGGCCTGTCTCCTCCCCTGTGGTATGATGTGTCTCTCAGTGATAGCCAGTGTGTGCTGAGGTGCTGTTGGGGGAGGGGGGGGTTTAGAGGGGCTCTTGGGGTTCTCCTCAGGCTGGGGTAGTTGGGGCTGTGGGGACAGTGTATCAGTCAGAGGCCGTTTTTTGGTGTTGGAGAGAGTCATGCGATCGGCTTCTGCGTTCTATCTCCCCCTGTCTCAGGATTCTGGTTGGAGTGTGTATGTGATCAGGATTCAGTTAGTGAGCTAAGTTCAGTTAGTGCAGAGGGAGATCCTGTCCAAATGGAACAATGTCCATTGTCTCTGGATTGTCAGATTCAGGTAAGTCATCTGGTCAGAGTCTCTCTAAGTTGGTGGCTAGGACCCCTGTCTCTTCAGTCCGGGAAGTCGTTCGTCCCCTTCCAGTGGACGGTGATTATAATGGACACCAGCCTCACAGGTTGGGGGGTCCAGTCGGCCCAGGGTCGCTGGACTCTGAACAAATCCCGTCTGCCGATCAAGGTCCTGTAAATTCGGGTGATCAGGCTGAGTCTCTCCTTGTGGTCAAGGACGCCCAATCAGAATCCAGTTGGACAATGCCATGGCGGTTGCTTATGTCAACCATCAGGGGGGAACATGGAGCTCGGCTGCAGCGTCTGATGTCATTCGCATTCTGCGGTGGGCGGAAAGAAATGTGCCGGCTCCGTCGGCCATCTACATTCCGGGCGTATAAAACTGGCAGGGGCACTACCTAAGTCGCCAGATGCTGGAGCAGGGGGAATGGTCATTGCATCTGGAGGCGTTTCAACTCCTTTGCAGGAGGTGGGGCACACCGGATGTGGATCTTCTGGCTTCTCTCCTCAATCGCAAGGTGTTGAGATTCGTTGCCAGGTCCAGACACGTTGGTGGCCCCGTGGGGTCAGAATCTGCTAATTTATGCCTTCCCCCCCTGAAGTTGTTTTCTCGTCTGCTCCGCAGAGTGGAGACCGAGGGGATCCTGGTGATTCTATTCGCTCCAGATTGGCCTCTGCATCCTTGGTACGCCTGGTGTGGGATGCACCCTGGCGGCTGCCAATACGAGAGGACCTTCTGTCTCAAGGTCCCATGCTTCATCCTGCTTTACAGTCGCTGGCTTTAACGGCATGGCTATTGAAAGCCATCTTCGGACTCGGTCATCTCAACCATGCTGAGGGCACAGAAATCTTCTAGGAAGATCTACCATCACACCTGGAAGGCCTACATCTCTATGTGCAAAGAGATGGGGGGGCATCCACAGACATATTCGGTTTCCAGGGTCCTGCTGTTTTTACAGCGTGTACTAGATCAGAAACTTGCCTTTCCGGTCGCGGCACATTCAACCAGGGCAATTGGTGCTTCCCGACACCAGGCGTCTGTCTCACAGGTGTGCAAAGTGGCGACTTAGTTGTCAGTGCACACTTTCTCCAAACTTTACAAGGTTGACGTGAGTGCATCTTCAGATGTTTCCTTCAGCCGCAAGGTTTTGCAGGCGGCTGTTTAAAGTTGCAACTCCTCCGTTGAGGAGCGCTGCTTGTTTGTGGTGAAGTTAATTGTTTTTCTTTTTTGATACTGTTCCTACCCCTCGTTTTTTTGACACTGCTTGGGGATATCCCATATGTCAAGACTTGATGGTTGTGTCCGTCCATGAAAATAGAAAATAGGGTTTTTTTTTGTACTTGCCGTAAAATCCCTTTCTCTGTCATCCATAGACGGACACAGCACCCACCCCTCCTTTTTAGGGTGGGGCTGTTCAACTCTGTTAAAGTAACATGTATTTAAATATCTAACATGTTCTGCCTAGTCCATCCTGTGAACAGGAACATAACCCATATGTCAACACTTGAGAAGGCTGTGTCTATCCATGGATGACAGAGAAAAGGATTTTACGGTGAGTACAAAAAATCCTATTATTTACAAAATCGGTTTTTGGGTAGTAGGTTATGGCAATGGCAAGAAATAAAACACACGGCACGCTCCCAGCACAGAGACCGGGGTCTTAGGGAGAGCCCTGGAACTCACGATTCTGGGCCACTTAAATGTGGTGATAGCCTCCAATTGGCTATCAGTGATCAATCCCTGTGAAGCTTGCCCCTGGAACCAATAGAGCAAACTATCATCTATTGCATCATTTGTTGCCATTTAATTTTTTTTTAGCTTTTTACATCAGCTTTTATTTAGATTATTATTTATTCATTTATTTGTTATTTTTTTTGCTAGGGTAAGGGGTTAAGGGGTTAAGCGGAGGTTCACCCTAAATATAGTCTTTCTCATGTGAGCCAGCATACTGGCGTCAGCGCCAGTATGCCGTGTTTTTTTTTTTTTTTTAAATCCCCCACTTACTGTGTGTAATCTTTAATTTTTATATCTTTCCCCCGCGGTGGATGGCGCCTATACAGCCCGTCACATCTTTCGAAAATACCCGATTTAGGACTCGGGTATTCTCGGCGCAATGCGGCGCCTGCGCACAGACCTAGTAGCTGACTGCGCAGGCGCCGTATTTCTCCGAGTCCTATTCCGGCTTTTTTCGGAGGGCGTGACGCGCCATAGCCGAGAATACCCGAGTCCTAAATCGGGTATTTTTGTAAGATGTGATGCTCTATACAGGCGCCATCCACCACGGGGCAAAGAAATTAAAATGAAAGATTACGCAGTAAGTGGGGGGATTTAAAAAAAAAAAAAAAAAAAGCATGCTGACGTATTTTTAGGGTGAACCACCTCTTTAAAATAAACACAAATAAAAAAAAAAAATCATAAATACTATGTTGGAATAATACATAAAAAGTTTCATTAATAATATTTGTATTTATTATATTTTTAAGGTTAGGGTTTAACCACTTAGTGACTGCCCACCATAGATTTATTGTGGCAGGGCAGCCGCTCTGCTCCAGATCCACGTACCTGGTCTGTGATCTGACACTTCTGGGTCTGGAGTATGCCAGTGTCCTGTCGGAATACTGCTACCTATCAGAAAATGTAACGGAAGGGACATTCCGAGCAAAAAATGCTTACTGTGCATGCGCCATGCTTTCCAACATGGCTGCTATGCATTCCAATAGGTTTCCTAAGCTGACAGAACTTGAAGACAGCAGTGCATATCTTCTTACACCCAGGCAAGTTTTCAATTTCACCCTTTTTTTTTTGCAGTAAACTCACCTATATATACTCAAATACAGCAGAAGGTGGCGACGGCCATCTTGGTACACCCTGCACTCCTCAGCGCTAAAACTGATTATATAATAAATGGACCATTTCACTCAGTCGCTGTGAAATCGTCTATTTCAGTATATAAGGTGAGTTAAAGCGGAGCTCCACCCAGGAAAACAACATTTGCCCATATTGTTTAAAAAATAAAAATAAAAAAAAAACCTGAAAAAAAATAAAAAATACTCACCCGAAATACCTGTTGCTATGCGGAAGTCCGTAATCTGCCTCTTCCACACTGCTGTGTCTTTTCTTCTGCTTGTGAATGGGGCGCTCTGCTTTCTGGGAACTGTGTGTGTTCTCAGAGAGCAGCCGCCGCCCATTCACAAGCCAGCGTGAGACTCACGCAGTAGGAAATGGGCAGTGAATCCGTACGGCTTCACTGCCTGTTTCCCATAGTGTGAATGGCGGCGCAGGACCCGGAGCGATCGTGGGACCGGCATCGGGGGGGCCATCAGCGCGGGCAAGTAGGACAAGGTAAGTGTTCTTATTTAAAGTCAGCAGCTACAAAAATTGCGGCTGGAACACCCCTTTAACTGCTATTCAAGACTTTCCTGGGTGTAACAAAATGTCCACTACTGCCCTAAAAAATTACTCAGAACCCCAAATTTTCAAATTTTTATGTCACATGGTATTTGTGCAGCAAATTTTGAAAAAAAAAAAAAAAAAAAAAAAACACTTTAATTAAAAAAAACAAAACAGTAATGTTAGCCCTATTTTTCTTTTTGTATAATGTGAAAGATGTTACACAGAGATTAGATACCCAACATGTCACACTTTAAGATTGCGTACACTCATGGTGCCAAACTTCTGCACTAAAAAATCTCCATAGGTTACACTTTAAAATTTTACAGGTTACTGGTTTAGAGTTTAAGAGGAGGTCTTGGGCTAGAATTATTGCTCTCGCTCCAATGTTCGTAGAAATGCCTCACGTGTGGTTTGAATGTAGGCTGTAGTTGATAGAACGTCTGAACTGCTGCTATAATTGTTTTTACGGTGCAGGGAATCGCCGGCTGAAAAAAAAAGAAATATCTGGATGATGCCTGTAGCTGCAGGCATCAATGAGATATCGCCACTCAATCCCAAGGACGTTATATGATGGCCGGTGGTAGGGAAGTGGTTAATGATGTCCCAATCTTAGTTCGTAGGGTTCAATATTGAGTTGGCTCCCCCTTTGCAGCTGTAACAGCTTCAATGCTTCTGTGAAGGCTGTCCACAAGGTTTAGGAGTGTGTTGGGAATGTTTGACCAGAAGCACATTTGTGAGATCAGGCACTAATGTGGATGAGAAGGTCAGGCTCGCAGTCTCCGCACCAATTCATCCCAAATGTGTTCCATCAGATTGAGGTCAGGACTCTGTGCAGGCCAGTCAAATTCCTCCACGTCTTTATGGACCTTGCTTTGTGCACTGGTGCGCAGTCATGTTGGAACTGGAAGGTGCCGTCCCCAAACTGTTCCCACAAAGTTGGGAGCATGAAATTGTCCAAAATATCTTGGTATGCTGATGCCTTAAGATTTCCCTTCACTGGAACTAAGGGGCCAAGGCCAACCCCTGAAAAACAATCCCACACCATAATTCCCCACCACCAAATTATTTGGACTAGTGCACTAAGCAAGGTCGATAAAGACATGGATGAGCGAGTTTGGGGTGGAGCAACTCAACTGACCTCAACCCGATAGAACACCTTTGTGATGAATTTGAGTGGAGACTGCGAGCCAGGCCTTCTCATCCACATCAGTTCATGACCTCCTCACAAATGTGCTTCTGGTCAAACATTCTCAACACACTCCTAAACCTTGTGTACAGCCTTCCCAGAAGAGTTTTCAGGACATATTGCCTTATCTTTTGTTTGCCTTAAATTGGTGTTTAAAGTTTAGGAAGGACGGGCAAGATCCTCGGTAAGGCCCTAATTGCTGTCTGCGACTCCTCTGGGAAGATTTCCTCTCCCAGGTAGAATGGTTTGAAAGTGAGGGATAAACTATCAGGACAAACAGATTTTTGAAAAGTTTTTGCAATAAAATAAACTCCATAAAATAAATGTTTGGATAAGTACCTCATCCTTCGTGTTTCTATTGCTGTTTGTGTGTTTCCTGTGAAGGCACTGGGACAGGAAGCCATGGAGCTTCTTAATGGTGACACAGATTGCAAAAACAATGGTGACTTGTTACCATTCCCACCCACCCCATCCATGTCTGGAATTGGGCTTTTCAACAAAGTGGTGTAACTGTCCACTGAAAAGCCAAAAGTTTCTCTGCTTTTTGGCAAATGCTTTATATAAAGAAAATTCTATAACTTTCACCAAACTGATTAGTGAAGAAATAACAGGTTCTTTTATTTAAAAGTCAACAAAAGCAGCTTTCTTGATGATCAGAATCTCCAACTATATGAAATCAGAACGTGGGCCCGTCCCTGACCAAGTCTGAAGGAAGAAAAGGCAGCCAGAAACTGATTTACTTTAATTTTTTTTTTAAAATAGGCAAAACCAACATTCCATGTTACAGTCCATCTTCCTATTCCACTGCCATCAGAATTATAAATCTTATATACATGTAATACCAACAAGGAAGACCATCGAGCAGGAGAAGAGGCATGGGACAGTTCATTAGCCTGTGCATGGGCCACAGAGGTCCCATCCATTGTTTGTGCAAAAAATTACAGAAGTCTGGAAGGGGTGTAAATTTCACCCGTGGGCCCACCGTCACTGAACACCTTCCTCTTCTACATAGGTGGAGGGGAACCAGCCGATCTGCAGAGAGAGCACAATGAGTTCAGATGAAATAACGGGCTGCACACCTATTGTACAGTACAGTTTATATACAAGTAACACAGGAAACCACTGAGCATAAAAAAGAGCATCCTCAAATCCCTGAGGCTGAGCAAGTACATGCAGAGTCTGCCTCTCCTCCTCCTCAGGGTGTAGGTCAGGTTTCCTTTGCACTGAACTTGTATCTTTGGTGTTCAGGTATACAGTGAAAATAAACGAAAGTAAATACATAGCTATTGCTTTCAGTTTTATTTCAAATATAACTATTGCGGTCAGCTTGATAAAATACTCGATATGATTAATCTTTATGTATCCCTGCAGGGAAGCAGTGGCATAAGATGTCAGTTATTGTTCCCATAGATCAGGGGTGCCCAACCAGTGGCCTGCAAAGCCCTCCAATGTGGCCCGCGACCTCCTGCCCTGGGATGGCAGGTTGGCAAGCCCAGATTGCCCACCCACCATGCCCACCATGCCAGATCATCAGTGTTGTTACAGAAGCCATTGGTAGAGAAAGGAAGCGGCTGCGGAGCAGAGCCGCATAAGCCAATGCTTCCTGTATAGCACTGGCTCCTGTCATAGGTGGAGTGGTGGAGTGATACCAAATGCACTCTGCCCGAGACAGCAAGTTTATTACTAAAAGTACAGTGTATATATGGGCATATCTGTTCTGCAGTGGTTACTGGGCTGCCTTCAAACTGATCCGCAGGTGTAGTGCAGTGCACCTGTGGCTTACCTACACTGAGCCATAGACTTCTGGTTTTACCTGCGGGTTTGGTGAGCTTTCTGAAAGTGCACCACACCTGCAGGATATAATAGAATTCTATGGCAAAGTTAATTTTACCCACAGGTGCACTGTGCCACACCCTGCTGTGGGTACACCACAGACCATCAGTGTAAAAAGTAGCCTTAGTCCCAGTGGCGGCTGGTGCTCAAATTTTTTAAGGGGGGCGCAAAAAAAAAAAAAAAAAAAACAATTGCAGCCTCACTGGGCCCATCAAACGCAGCCACTGTGCCATCAATTGTCACCATTGTGCCACCAATTGTCACCACTGTGCCCATCAATTGTCACTGTCCAGACATCCATCCACCTCGGAGCTTTATATTATAACCTGCTGGGACTTGTAGTTCTCCATCGTCTCCTGGGGCTCAGGTGCATGCAATCCACCATCTGGTGGATTGCATGCACCTGAGCCCCAGGAGATGATGGAGAACTACAAGTCCCAGCAGGTTATACATACAATAAGGCTCTGAGTTGAATGGGTGTGGATTTTATGGCTCCTCTGCTTATTATTCTTATGTGCTGCCGAAATAATGGCCGTAAACCCCCCCCCCCCCCCCCACTTATTAACTAAATGTCTTTTACTGTAAAAGACATTTAGTTAATAAGCAGGGGGGGGGGGGGAATGTACATGTACATTCCCCTCAGTTCGTTATTCTACATGTACATCATCACTGCTGGGACTTGTAGTCTCATAGATGGTGGATTGCATGCACCTGAGCCCCAGGAGACGATGGAGAACTACAAGTCCCAGCAGGTTATAATATAAGGCTCCGAGGTGGATGGGTGTCCACCTCGGAGCCTTATATTATAACCTGCTGGGACTTGTAGTTCTACATCGTCTTCTGGGGATCAGTTGCATGCAATCCACCATCTTTGTCCAGTTTTTCTCTCACTGCTGGGACTTGTAGTTCTACATCTTCTCCTGGTGCTCAGGTGCATGCAATCCACCATCTATGAGACTACAAGTCCCAGCAGTGATGATGTACATGTAGAATAACGAGCAGCGGGGAATGTACATGTACATTCCCCCCCCCTGCTTATTAACTAAATGTCTTTTACAGTAAAAGACATTTAGTTAATAAGTGGGGGGGGGGTTTACGGCCATTATTTCGGCAGCACATAAGAATAATAAGCAGAGGAGCCATGATTCAGTCAGTAAGCAAGGAGGGGGGGGGGGGGCTGGGGGATCGTGGCAGCTACTATTTCAGCACTCAGGGGAGTAAAGATAACAGGCACAGGAGCGGAGGGAGGGGGATGCATACCTTAATGTCCCGGGAGTCGGGACCACACGGGCGCTGAGCTGCAGAGTGTTCCGACGTCACTTCCTGTACATCGAGTGACGTCGGATCCCTATAGTGTGTGCACCCGCTCGGCCATCTCCCCGGAAGTTTGTGGCGGGATGGAGAGCGCCACAAAGGCATTTTTTGTAGCGCCTCGTCTGCAATCTTATGATTGCACAGACGTGGCGCTACCCGTACTGGTGCCGGCGCCGGGCACAGTGCACATAAGGACCATTTTTGGGGGTAAAAAATCCTAAAGGGACATGTTTTGATAAAAAAAAATGTTTTTATATTTTTTTTTACTGACTGGGGGAGGGGGGGGCGGCGCCCGGGTTGCCACTGCTTAGTCCCCTTTAACATTATCCGTCTGACCCAATCAGACCCTCCATTTACCTCTACTTGTGTCCATTTACAACTGCCTACCTCCAATCCGATCTGCTAAAAAAAACGAATCAGTCCCCTTCCATTTGATCAGAGGGCCCATAGAGTAGAGTGGGCTGTGTTTGTGTCTGCTTTGCATATGCAGAGTGGACACAAACCTGTCATCTGCCCACTCTCTGCTCATTGTGGCCCGTGACTGGTTACTAAGTCGCTTAAGTGGCCCTCAGTCTTCAAAAGTTTGGACACCCCTGCCATAGACTTTCAATGGTTAGCTTCTGCGCTTACTTTTCCATTTGTTTCTCCTTTCCACCAGCCCTGGTCTCCTCCCATCCGGCTGTAGATTTTCACGATGTCTCCTTCCCGTAGAGACAGCTCTCGCATGTCCCTGGCGGCAAAGTTGTACCTGGCAACTGCGGTCCCTATGGGACGAGGCGTGAACACTGCAGAGAGGGACAGGAAAATATGTTACAGCACCAGTAAGGTAAGTGACAGAATATCAGTAATTAGTATACAAAGATTTTAGAAGCCGTTTCAGGTTGAATAGTGGCTCTGGTCAATTGATCTAATGGTGGAGACAGCCATAGTTTATTTTACATAGCTACCCCTGTATTGTGTTTTTATATGCTTTGTTTTTTTAGTTCTCGAGTAAAAATTCATGTTTAGTGGATAACGATACAGATGTAACAGTATGATACAGAGAGAAGTGACGATGAGCAGATGTCAGAGATGAAACCCACATAACACCATGTATTGCCAGACCTTCTGTCTGCTGGGAAGCTGCATTCACATACATACATACAAATGCTGAATAACATAGAACATTGGGTGCTGGAGAGGGAAGAACTTGGTGATTGACAGAGGATGGCAATAGATGGATTCCAAAGCAGACTGCTGCTCAACCCAGACCCCCCCCCCCCCCCCATGTAATGTACTCTCTTGTGTCCACAATGTCATGTGCTGTGCCATGAAGTGCAGTTCCCACCATGTAATTTGCATTGCCCACAATGCCATGTGCTTTGTCCACTATGTAATGTGCTGTGCCCACCATGTCATTTGCGGTGTTGCACCCACCATGTCATGTGCTGTGCCTACCACGTAATCTGCTGTGCTCACCATGCCATGTGCAGTACCCACTATATTATATGATGTGCCCACCATGTAATGTGCAGTGCTCACTGTGTGCATGTGCTCTGCCCACCATGTAATGTGTTGTGCAGTACCAACCATGTCATCATTTGCTGTGCCCACCACGTAATGTGCTGTATTGTGCAATGCCAACCGAGTAATGTTCTGTGCCCACCATGCAATGTGCTGTGCCATGCTAACCATTGAATGTGCTGTGCAGTGCCCACTGTCATGTGTTGTACCTACCATGTGATGTGCTTACCATCTAATTTACTGTGCTTTGCTCCCCCCATGTAACATACTCTGCTGAACCACCCATGTAATGTACTATGCTCTGCCACCCCCTCAGTCTCCCTATCTCTTTGCCTTTTTCTCACCCCTCTCTCTCTCTCTTTAATTTTAATTGTTTTAACAAAATAAAATGTTTTCATTTTATTTATTTTCATATAAAAGCCCACCAAAATCCTCAGCACCAGACTCATAATGCTCTTAATTTAGCCCTGCCCGGCTGCTCTCTTTCCTCCCTGGTATCAGTGTTTGGCGGAGTGATCTGAAAACTGCTGCAACTTCCCTGCTCTTACAGGTGGCGGGACTGATGTGGAAGAGCTGGCAGAGGGAGCAGTAAAACGAATACGAGTGGAGCGGCAGTGACGGCGGGAAGCGTGGCAGGCACTGAGCAGCACACAGTGAGTAAGGTGTCACACCCGTTGTGATATCCTAAAATAATCACCCAAAGTCCTCACAGTGCCTTTTACCATCTTCTAGCTTTAGGATAATCATCCACACAGGACAGCGGGTGCTCTGCGGCTTTGTCAAAGTGTGTCACATGGTTGTTGCTGACTTTGCTGTGGATGTAGTGTGGAGTACAATCTGTAACACACAGTACAGCTATAAATGAACAAAGTCAGCACCCAACAGCCATGTGACACTGACAAAGTCATAGCGCACCCGCTGTCCTGTGTAGGTGATTATCCCAAAGCTACAAGACCCAATGCACTCAGAATGTTTATAAAATGTGCCTCCTCTTGGCAGAAAAAAAGCCTGACACTTGTAGAAGTGTCCAACGCATTTACAGGCATCAAGCACGCGAGTGTTATTTCATTGGCCATAGTAATAATTGTATTCTGGTCACTGAAATGAATTAGCGCTAAACACCGGTAAACGTGCCTAAACACTTCTTTACAGCATTAAACACATTAAGGCTTCATTTCTATGGACGTTTTTACAGCCACTTTTTTAGGCTTCATTCACACTTTGGTGTATTTACGCCTGACGCTCGTGCCGCTGGGGGGGTGATTTTACATTGTTGTCTATGGAGATGGTTCACATCTCCACACTGAAACGCCATACGCCTGAAGCTCAAAACAAGTCCCGGACCCTTTTTTTCAGGCGGCGTTCAGCATAGACAACAATGTGTTGTAAAAAAAAAAAAAAAAAGGTTAAAACGACCCGTTTTGTCGCGGCAAATCGCGGTACAATACGCCGCAATTTGTCGCGGCAAAATACGCCGTGTTACAGTGTGAATGCAGCCTCACAGCTTAAAAATGCCTGTCCATGTTTATTTTAGAAAAAAAAAAAAATTTTTTTTTGTTTTTTTTGAGCTGGAGCTCAAAAACGCTTCGGTAGCGTTTTTGAGCTTTTTTAATGTCTGGCGTTTTTACAGCTCTATTGCTGGAGCTTCAGAACACACTGGTCCTGTTTTTTTGTTTTTTTTGCAGATTAGCCATCTACAGCTCAAAAATTTCATGGTGGGCATGAGGCCATATAGACCAACATGGAGAGCTGTTTTTAAGCTGCAAAAAATGCTCAGAAAAGTGTCTGTAAAAACGTCCATGGAAATGAAGCCTTACAATTGTCAAATTTAGACGTGTCAAGCATTTTTTCTGCCAAAATGGTGATGCTCCTTGACGCACTAGGCCTGTTTTTTTTTTCCTGCTTGTAAACACCCCCCCTGCCACTAATGGATTTTAAAAGTTTGGGAAGCAGTTAAAAAAACCACTGTTGTGCATGAGGCCTAAAGATCATAAGGCACTGTAAGATGCTACTTTACACTTGTCTTTCAAGGGGGGGTTGCGGCAGGAATGTGTGTGTATAAAATAAATGTGACTATAAGGCCGCGTACACACGATCAAATTTGTCCGCTGAACCTGGTTCGACGGACCAGTTCAGCGGACAAATCCGATCGTGTGTATGGGCTAGCGGACATGTCTGACCGGCGGAGAAATTTTAAAACATGCTTTAAAATTTGTCCGTCGGATATGTCCGCTGGTCAGTACACTCACCAGCGGACATATCCTCCCGCACAAGCGTCGTATGGAAGCGACGCATGCGTGAAAGTTGTTTACTTCCTGGTGCGGTGCCGCCCCCTAGTGTTAACCCCTTCACTGCCAATGGCATTTTTATAGTAATCCAATGCATTTTTATAGCATTGATCGCTAAAAAAATGCCAATGGTCCCAAAAATGTGTCAAAAGTGTCCGCCATAAGGTCGCAGTACTGAAAAAAACCGCTGATCGCCGCCATTACTAGTAAAAAAAATAATAATAATAAAAATGCCATAAAACTACCCCCTATTTTGTAAACGCTATAACTTTTGCACAAACCAATCAATAAACGCTAATTGCGATTTTTTTAACAAAAAATATGTAGAAGAATACGTATCGGCCTAAACTGAGGAAAAAAAACTTTTTTTATATATTTTTGGGGGATATTTATTACAGAAAAAAGTGAAAAATATTGAATTTTTTTCAAAATAGTCGCTCTATTTTTGTTTATAGTGCAAAAAATAAAAACAGCAGAGATACCACCAAAAGAAAGCTCTATTTGTGGGAATAAAAAGGACGCCAATTTTGTTTAACTGACAATTGCGATGTGGCTCCCAAAGCGACGCAGTGCCGAATCACAAAAAGTGCTCTGGTCGTTGGGCAGCAATATGGTCCGGGGCTTAAGTGGTTAAGCACAAGCACAGTTCTTCACTATTCTGGGACTTTTTACAACATTTTAGAATTTATTAAAAGGGAACCATTGATGTTATAGACAGGCACGGTGCTGTAAGTATTTAGGAATGGGGGGTTTAACACTTAATGTTTTTTTTTTTTACCTTAATACAGGTAATGCATTAGGGTAGAAAAATCTTGGCGTTTACGTTTTACTACAAAGCTCTGAGACTTTTAGCTACAAGACTAATCTTACAAGGAGTAAGCATACAATATGGCCTAACTCTGCTGGAGACCTGTAGGAAATACATGCAGATGAGGAATACGGAGGAGGTGAAAGGCAGGGTGAGTGAAGAAAAAGGCAGAGCAGGTGAGGAACAATGATGTAATGATGGATAAGACATTTCTTATTGGTTTTACCAAATGAAAAATAACCGAGTTTGTGTTAAGCTTCAGGGTAACCTTTATCCTCCAAGATCTCGCACACTGCATTTATTATTTATTTTTACTAAAACAGTGCTTTTTAGTAGTAATAGATTTTTATGAATGAAATGCATAATGACTCCACAACTCAGCTGCCTGCAGACAAGAATGGAGTTCTGTTTAGTCTCCCAAGGCATTGCAAATAAACCCTCTGCTGAAAAACACTTTCCATTTTAGTGAAAAAGGTTAGTGAAGGTGGCAATTCAATCCATTCAATTAAAGTTGCCTGAGGATGGAATAGGTAGTATTTAACTTCTCCTCTTTGGGACAGTATGTACTTTTTTTTTTTATATCAGGAGACACAGAGCAATGGTCTGCATCACCCAAAGTAACCACATAGCTGGTAAATGCTGATGAGCTGCAGTAGTTTAATACTAAAACTATAGTGTTGCTACATACTGTAAGCCTCCGGTACCTGAAACTTTCACACTGCAATGCCAACAAACAGCCACAAGATGGCACAGTTCACTACGCTAAAAAGGTGGCATGTTACACTTGGATCATAGTAAAGGTTAAAGCGGTTGTATACCGCTGAATATTTTTTTTTTTTTGTACCTGTAAGGTAATGTCATAATGTGCTAGTATGCATTGCGTACTAGCATGTTATGTTAAACTTACCTTAAAACAAAGCCCTTCTGCTCTGAGATATCAACGCTATAGGCCCTCTCTCATCTTCACCCATCTTGCTTTCGTGTTCGCGGACTCCGGCTCTGTGACTGTCTGGATGATGTCACTCACACAGTTTACATCACAGGGCTTTAAAGAAATGGCACATGTAGCCGTTCCTTCAGAGCGCATACACCAGTGATGTCACTGGCTGCATGTATACTAAATATCTCCTAAATGGTGCATGCTTGGGAGATATCTATACTACCTTTAGGTAAAAGCAAGAGATGGAAATTTACTTCCACTTAAAAAAAAAAAATGTTCTTATAAAGTAGCAAGTTGTAAAAGAATCCATCTATTTTGCGCATTAAAACGATTGCATTATTTTACATATATGTATTAGAAATTCAAGTGGTATTAAACCTAAAAACAAAAATTGAATATATTGAAGCTTACTAATCTTTAAATGTGGTAGCTGCATTTTTTTTTCTTTAGGCTTGTATGTCCTTTAGTTTCACCTGGTGAACAGCTTGGTCTGTTAAAATAAGTTGATAAATATGGTGTGTTCCTTGGCCTTCGTGATGCTGTTTGTTCACTAAGGTTCTCTAACAAACCTATGAGGGCTTCACAGAACAGCTGTGTTTATACCAAGATTAAATTAGACACAGGTGACTTCTGAAGGCAATTGGTTCCACTTGATTTTAGTTAGGGCTATCAAAGTAAAGGGGCTGAATACAAATGCACGTCACACTTTTCAGATATTTGTTAAAAAATGTGAAAACCATTTATCATTTTACTTCCACTTCACAATTATGTGCAACTTTGCATTGGTCTATCACATAAAATAAAATGTACTTTTATGGTTGTAACATGACAAAACTTGGAAAATTTCAAGGAGTATGAAAACTCTTTCAAGGCACTGTATCGCAGCTTACCAAGGCTGCATTAGTTTTATTTTTTAGCCAATTTTCCCCCCTTTATCTCACCTGGTGATCAAGCCAATAGCACACTCCCTGTCTTAGACAGGGGTGCCAACTGTAAATTTGTCTGCGTTCACCTTGAGCTCAGTCTCAGCTAGAGAGGGGGGCAGGCTTTAGCGCTTCATCCCGGAAAGGTGTTGTGTGTGGGGGTGGGTGGTAACGTCATGACGCTATTTCAACTTTGAAAAAGAGAGACTTGCAAGGATTAGGAGGGGAGGGGGGGGGCTGAGGACCCCAAAGTGTGTGTGTGTGTGTGGGGGCGGAAAGACACCGATATACAGATTTCCCTTATATTGGTGTCCTCACTTCCCCCCTTACCTTGTATTGACTCTGATGTGTGGGTTCCACAGAGTTCCCTTTACTGTGCAAGTGGAAACCCTGCAGATCCTGGTGTAAGGGGGGGAGGGGGGGCTCTGATGTAGCGTGGGGTTTTGGGAATGTAAGGAGGAAACCTGTGGACCCTGATGTAAAGGGGGAATGCTGGAGAGAATCTGGTTTAAGGGGGAACTCTGAGAACCCTGATGTATAGTGGAATGCTAGGGACTTTGATATATGGTGGGACTTTTTTTTTTTAAATGATCCTTTGTCTTAAGGCTTATTTGTGTCGGTCAGTTGTTGTACAGTACTTAGGAATATCTTGTGTGTGCAGTGTATATAGCGACTAAGCACAGATGCCGTTTAATGATCTCTCTTTAAACCCCTCGCACTATTAGGACTCGTTTACTCGCTTCCATTTAAACATGTTTTTTTTTTATTGTGTTTTTGATGCTTTAATGGCAATTTTTTTTTTTTAATCTTTAAAAGGGGTCCCACCGAGAGCCACATTCCATGGGGAGCACTCGTACGGGCGTGCTCCTGAGTCCTGCTGCTGTGTCCATTGACCCGCTTGCACTCTCATGGAGCATGCGCATGCCCACAATGCTGCAAATTAAAGGGAATGTACAGGTACGTCCATTTGCCCAGCCGTGTTATTGTGCTGGTGTATATGGTCGTTCGCCAGTCGGCAAGAGGTTTAGGGTTACAAACGCTTTAAAGCGGATGTGAAGTCAGAAGGTTTTCCATCTTAATGCATTCTATGCATCAAGATAAAAAAAACTTCTGTTTGAAGCAGCCTCCCCAGCACCCCCTAATACTTACCTGAGCCTGATCTCTGTCCAGCGATGTCCATGAGTTCCTCGGCCATCTGGGACTCTCCTCCTGATTGGCCGTCACACATGATCATTGTAAGCACCCCTCTCGGTGTTAAATGTTTTTTCCAACCTTCTGACTGACACTTTGCTGGACAGCTTGGCCTGAAAGTTGAAAAATAGCAGACCTACTGGCCGGATCACCAGGTAAAAAAAAAAAAAAGTCTTAAAACAGAAAACAAATTCAACCATCACATCTAAGAATTGGAAAGATGCAATTTAATATATTTTGTTTTGGGGGTTTAACACCACTTTACACATCTGCTTATCATACTTGCTTTATATACAGTAGTATCAGAGAGCATATGCTATGATCAGTCATTGTATTCAAACCACAACTATGAGTGGCTCGTGTTCATTAGGAGAAATGCAGTACCTGACCAGAATGGAGTGGACGGATTCTGACAAGGGAAGTTGTGGCCCTGAGGACTGAGAAAAGAAAAGTTGTAGGAAGCACAGGAAGCTGCAAAAAGTTCAGAGAAAATATAAAAGGTAGAAGAACAGAAAGTAGTAAAATAACAAAGCAAGGTGAGCCAGCAGACTAGAGCATCGGGAAAGGGTTAAAGGCACTGCACATAACACAACCATTCAGTTCTATGACGGCTCGGTTTGCCTTTATTGTGCCCAACCAGCAGAAATGTGATACTAAACATACTCTGTCTCGGCGGTCTGATCAACCTCATGTTTACCCATTTATAGAACCGTTCACAAAATTGCTCGCCAAAAAAGACTGTTACCAGTGGTGTCTTATGAACTAATAGAGTTATTAATACACTTATTGATGGAGGCATTGCCATTAACTGGATAGTCTGCACCCTGTTTGTGTATATATGTCATGTTCAGGCTGCCCCTACAATTATAGAATATATACAAAGACTTGTTCACACCATGCGCTGAGACGCTTGCTTTTTCTTTCTACACCTATTAAACACAGATCTCTGTAAAGGCAAAAAGAATACAATTGTTTTATATGTGTCCTGTTCACACCACGACACTAGAAAGCTAAACATAATGGTAACTGCCTCAATTTATAACTAGCTCTAAGCCCCCGACCAGTGGTGGCTGGTGGGGCAAACCTCCCTCCGGCCGGCACTAGCACAACTGCCAACTATACCCCATATCCCACCCCCCAAACCATGATGGGGCGGTAACGCACCCCCTCCACCAGCCGCTGTCCTAAACCGTAGACGCTGGCAGTGAGAGTGGCAGTCAGTGCTGCTGTAGCCATGTTCAAGCATAGTGGGCTCCGGTGTCCTCTCCGCTCCTCCTGGCGCTAGGCTAGGTGTCCAAAAGGATCGCCTGACGTTTTGGCCAATCGGGAACTGGGTTTCATACCTGCTTCCCGATTGGCTGCGAGGAGGATCAGTGTTGCAACAGCAAATATTTATTCACTGTTGCAACACACCTGGGTGGGCTCTGAATGCATCCTCTGTGACCAGAGCCCACCCGATTCTGAAGCCGACCAGAGCCTATGGCTTTAATCTGGTGCTTGGAAAAAAAAAACATGCCCGCTGTAATTCATGCGCCCGGTGACCTGAAAGGGGCCGGACACATGAATAGGGGGCGGCAGCGGATAGATTCCTGCTATGCATGAATCTATCCACTGCATATAGGGGGTGGTGCCCGAATGCCCCTAATGTACGGGCCTCTGCTGAGTGCGACAGTTTGCACCCTATTGTTGGCAATTAAACTGTTCAAATCCGTGCAACCTCGATTATGCAGTGCCGCACCGATTTGGTAAAAAAGGTTCCTGCACTATTTTTGCCAGTTTCAGGTATGACGTGCATAGACATCTGTGCATGAAGTCACACTGACATACTGCTCTGAAATTGGGCGATTTTAACTACTTACCGACCGCCCACCGCCGTTATACGTCATGACTTTAAAGATGGATATCTCGGTAACGGCAGCAGCTGCTGCCACAACCGAGAAATCCATGTCTTCTGTGGGCGGTCGGTCAAACGATAATGGCGGTCGCCGCAAGATCGCCGTTATCGGTGGCGGGCGAGGACCCCCCCTCCCGCTGCCTTCCCACGCCCTCCGCCGCTTACCGGAGCCGTCGGTAGCAGCGGAGGGTCCTCTCCCGCGTTCAGTGGGGATGCGAGTGAGGGAAACATTTCCCTCATCCATCCCCGTAGCTCTGCTGGGCGGAAGTGACGTCAAAACGTCAGTCCCGCCCAGCGTCTTAAAGAGACATTTTTTTTTAATTTAAAAAATGACATTTTACATTTTTTTTTTTTGCATTTAAGCCTAAATATGAGATCTGAGGTATTTTTGACCCCAGATCTCATATTTAAGAGGACCTGTCATGCCTTTTTCTATTATAAGGGATGTTTACATTCCTTGTAATAGGAATAAAAGTGATTTTTTTAATGTTTTTATTTTAGTGTTAAAAATTGGTAAAATAAATAAAAAATAAATACGAAAACAAAAAAAAATATTTTTTAAATCACCCCGTCCCGACAAACTCACGCGCAGAAGCGAACGCATACGCGAGTAGCGCCCGCATATGAAAACGGTGTTCAAACCACACAAGTGAGGTATTGCTGCGATCGTTAGAGCGAGAGCAATAATTCTAGCCCTACACTTCCTCTGTATCTCAAAAAATGCAACCTGTAGAATTTTTTAAATGTCGCCTATCGAGATTTTTAGCGGGCGCAATTTTTAAGCATGACATGTTGGGTATCATTTTACTCGGCGTAACATTATCTTTCACAATATGTAAAAAAATTGGGCCAAATTTATTGTTGTCTTATTTTCTTATTTAAAAAAGTGAATTTTTTCCAAAAAAAGTGCGCTTGTAAGACCGCTGCGCAAATACGGTGTGATAAAAAGTATTGCAATGACTGCCATTTTATTCTCTAGGGTGTTAAAACCCCCAAACATTATATATATTTTTTTCTAAGTAATTTTATAGCGGGCTAAGGGCTCATGTACACAGGATGGTTTTTTTTCACCCTCCCCCTGATTTCTTTGCTCTAGGGCAGGGGTGTCAAACTGGCGGCCCTCCAGCTGTTCCGAAACTACAAGTCCCATCATGTCTCTGCCTGTGGGAGTCATGCTTGTAACTGTTAGCCTTGCAATGCCTCATGGGACTTGTAGTTTTGCAACAGCTGGAGGGCCGCCTGTTTGACACCCCTGCTCTAGGGGAGGAAAAAGCAGCCTAAAAAACATGCCTAAAGCTGCGTTTTGCATGCAGGTTTAGGTACGCATTTGGGCGTTCATTCATTCCACTGGCCAGAATATCAATTTATTTTGGCCACTGGAATGAATGAATGCTCAATCACTAATTGCGCCTAGTGTTTGGGCGTAGTCTCCATTTTTTGTTTCTGCCTAAATGCTCCTCTTTTCAATACGCAAGCAATGTTTGTTTTTCCAGCCTCTATATATGTTCCCCTTCTAGATAGAGGTACATTTAGGGGCTGAGGAGAAAAAGTAAAATGCCTGTAAAAGCGTAATTCTTTGTCCTGTGTGCATGAGGCCCTAGATTAGGTTGCACATGGAATGGCTTTAAATGGACCAAACAAAACTAAATGCATTTCACAGCATACTTACCAACTAACCATGAAATAAAAAATAAAACTGCACTAACAATGTGTGTAAAAAAAATATGTATTTGCAAATATATGTGGAAGCCACCCCGCCTCATCAGCTCCTTTGTTTAGTGCAGTCCCATTGCTAGTCTGTGCACACACAGTGGATGTAAAAAGTCTACACACTCTTGTTAAAAGGTCAGGTTTCTGTGATGTAAAAAAAATGAGACAAAGATAATTAATTTCAGAACTTTTTCCACCTTAATGTGACCTATAAACTGTACAATTCAGTTGAACAAGCAGAAATCTTTTAGGTGGAGGGAAGTAAAAATAAAATAATACGGTTGCATAAGTGTGCACACCCTTAGACGAATACTTTGTTGAAGCACCTTTTGATTGCATTACATCACTCAAACTTCTTGAGTACAAGTCTATCAGCATGGCACACCTTGACTTATATTTGCCCACTCTTCTTTGCAAAATCACTCCAATCTATTAGAGAAGGGCATCTCCTGTGCACAGCCCTCTTTATATCACCCCTCAGACTTTCAATTAGATTCAGGTCTGGGCTCTGGCTGGGCCATTCCAAAGCGTTGATTTGGATGTATGCGTTGGGTTGTTGTCATGCTGAAAGATGAAGTTCCTCTTCATGTTCTTTCTAGCAGAAGCCTGAAGGGTTTGTGCCAATAATGACTATTTGGAGTTGTTCATAATTCCCTCTACCTGTTCTAGCTGAAGAAAAACAGCCCCAAAGCATGATGCTGCCACACCACCATGCTTCACTGTGGGTATGGTGATCTTTTGGTGATGTGCAGTGCTTTTGCACCAAACATCTTTTGGAATTATGCCCAAAACTTTCAACCTTGGTTTCATCAAACACATTTTCCCACATGCTTTGTGGAGACTTCAGATGTGTTTTTACAAAATGTAACCAGGCTTGGATGTTTTTCTTTATAAGAAAAGGCTTCCATCTTGCCACTTTACCCCATAGCCCAGACACATGAAGAATATGGGAGATTGTCATCACATGTACCACACAGCCAGTACTTGCCAGATATTCCTGCAGCTCCTTTAATGTTGCTGTAGGACTCTTGACAGCCTCCCTGACCAGTTTTCTTCTTGTCTTTTCATCAATTTTGGAGGGACATCCAGTTCTTGGTAATGTCAGTGTTGTGCCATATTTTCTCCACTTGATGATGACTGTCTTCACTGTGTTTCATAGCTAATGCCCTGTACACACAATCAGTTTTTCCAACAGGAAACCCATGTTTTTTTTAAGCAGGAAAACGGCTCAAACTTGTCTTGCATACACACGGTCACACAAATCTTGTCTGAAATGCCGAACGCATTTGTACCCTTCTCCTGACTGATATCTTTTTATCTTTTAAACAATAAGATCCCTCTGATGCAGGCGTGTACCGACCCCTATTTAAAAGGGTTGTAAAGGTACAATTTTTTTTTCCTAAATAGCTTCCTTTACCTTAGTACAGTCCTCCTTTACTTACCTCATCCTTCCATTTTGCTTTTAAATGTCCTTATTTCTTCTGAGAAATCCTCACTTCCTGTTGTTCTGTCTGTAACTTCACACAGTAATGCAAGGCTTTCTCCCTGGTGTGGAGTGTCGTGCTCGCCCCCTCACTTGGACTACGGGAGAGTCAGGACGCCCACTAACACACAGCTCCATTCTCAATCTGCAATGTAGAGAGCGTCCTGACTCTCCTGTAGTCCAAGGGAGGGGGCGAGCACGACACTCCACACCAGGGAGAAAGCCTTGCATTACTATGTGGAGTTACAGACAGAAGAACAGGAAGTGAGGATTTCTCAGAAGAAATAAGGACATTTAAAAGCAAATCGAACAATGAGGTAACTGAAGGAGGACTGTACTAACGTAAAGGAAGCTATTTGGGAAAAAAAACATTTACCTTTACAACCCCTTTAAGTTTTACCCCCTAAAATATTTGTTTGTTTTTTAATTGAGTTGTACAGTTTATAGGTCACATTTAAAGGCGGAAAAGGTTCTGAAATGATTCATTATTATTGTCTCATTTTACAGAAACCTGACATTTTAACAGGGGTGTGCAGACTTTTTATATCCACTGTATACCAATGGATAAGGAGGAATTTTCTGCCTCCAAGCATACCTGCCACTAATTGCATTGTACAGTTTCACATGTTTTGGTTGTTTTAAATAGTTATTAGTGGTGTTATGTTGCTTTGTGCAGTTTGTTTGCCTTACCATGAAATAATGGGCTCATATGTTGTGGCTGCAGTTTGTAGTGTCATGGCTGTCTGATTCTTCTATGTTAATAGTTTGCTACAGCTAATATGTCTCTAATTGCAAAAGGGGTAAAGACAATTTCCTGTCCCAAGTCACAACATCCAATGTTTGCGTTTCCATTCACCATGTGTCACATGACAAACGTGGGAGTGCTAATGTTATGTAAAAAAAAATAAAAACTGCTGCCTGGTTAGGTTTGTATATGTTCTCCTTGCTTGTGTCTCACATCCAATCTCCTATCACCTGTACTAGACTGAGAGACCCAGGGATTGTGGGACATGTAGTGTGTACTCATGTTTCCACACAAACAGGCCAACAAATGATGCCACTACATAATCAAAGCACACCTTTTGCAGGTTTTATAATGCCTTTGAGTTACTGTATATACAACATTACGACTCTCCTAGTTTAGAGTTAGGCCTGAGAATATGCGAGAAGGTCGTTTGCCTTCCTCATATATTTGCCAATAGCGTGCAACTAAAACCTTGGTTTTAATGCTAATTGTTACAGTGTAATTTGTTGATTTGTTGGCTACCTGTTAGGTGTTGGGACATGCTGTATATAGATAGCAATGAGTAATTTAAAAGAGAAGTCTGTTTTTTTTTCCCCTATTCATACTTGCCTAGGTGGATGCAGCATCAGTCCCCCAGCGCCTCTACACTGAGAACCGAGCGATTGAACACTGCATTCATTGGAGCACTGGACTGTGGAGGGGGCAGCCAGCCCAGCAGCATGCCGAGATATCGGTCCCAATATCGGTCACGATTATAGAGACATCTGTGCAGGTTGCTGCAGAGATGTCAATGTAAATCGCGAGCTGAAATCGGGGCAGCGCCGCAGATGCGGTGTCGCATCGATTAGGATGGTGCCATTGCTGCCGATTTGACATGTCAAAAACGCAGTAGTGTGAACCAGGGCTAAAGGTGATTTTGGATTTTTCTTTGGTGGTAGGTTATAGTAATAGCAAGAAATATACAGCTACAAAAAAAAATAATAATAATTTTTCTCTTTAGTTAAATATTTTTCACATTTTATTTTACTGCAGCCACATGTGGGTATTGATGCTCGTTTTCATGTAAACTTGATTTGAGTCCTGGGCAGCTTCAACTTTCTTGTGTTTAGTCGCATTTGTATATGAGATGATTCATACATAATCTTAGTCATAATTACTTTTTATATATATTTTTTTATAATTATTCTTATTTTTTCTTTCTTGGTTAAATTCCAGATTTTTTTTAATTCCATTTTTGAATCCCTAGAGTGGATGCACAAAGGGTTTGCCCTTCTTTATGTGTGCTTGCCATACCTGATTAATTGTTCTTTCCATCTAGTAAGATGGCAGGATACAGCAGTGTCCCAGGACTCAGATTGAGGCTTGGTTATTTGTTCTGCCTATTTAAGCTGTGAGTCAGAACGCCGCCCGTATCCCGTGAACACGTCCTTTGTAGTAACGAAACACGTAGGGAGAAGCTACGTTCTGACATCACTGCGTCCACGCCAAATCCCGGAAGTATACGGGTTGCCTTCGAGAGCTGGCCGGCTCGATTGTTTATATGCTACTTTTATCTACTTGAGTGTAAGTGTGCATTCGTCTTTTTTTTTATTCAATAAATGTAACAGGTTTACACTATATAAGCCTATGTTTTTATGGGGATATCTTTCATCCTGTTAACTTCTCACAAGGGTTACCATCATTGAAGTTGGGATGTCCATGTATGCCACAGAGACCCCAGGCTGGGTTATTAGATACAGGTGCTCAATGATCCCCTGTAACAAGAGATCATATCATTTCAGTAAGCGGCAGTGTGTGCTCAGGTGGAGGCGCTTTTTTATCCTCACTTCCTCCTGGGTGTTTTTTGTTTTATGTGTCACTGTGGATGATTCAACAGCACTTTGTATGGACTACCACCATCCTTTCCCTCTCTATCTGTGTTTGTTCTTCCAAGTGCCACCCTTGGGAATTTTAACAACCTTCATTGTGTGTGTTAAATGTACAAACTGTTAGTCTATTCATATTAGACACAGTTTAAACAACTTTTTCCCCTTTATGCGTAGATTTATTTATCACTTGTTTTTTCATTAATTTGTTGGTGAGTGCACCCACACTAGCACGTCACAGGTCAATTTTCAGTGCAGCTTTTTTTTCCCTTTATAATTAAGATTTGTTTATCCCTCCATCACTAAGGGGAAAGAATACTTAGGGGCAAGCCATTCCTCTTTATCCATTGCAATATATGCCCCAACATGGACTGCACTTTACAGAGGGGTCATGATGAGGCAGTGCGACTTCCACATTAATTAGCAAATATTGTGCAACTGAAGCCTCTGTTTTCATGCAATTTGTGGTGGTGTAGTTTTTCTTTTGATCACCCAAAAAACTGGTGCGGAGTGTTTTTTTCTGTACAGAAAAAATGCAAAAAGTATGCAATTATCTTCAATAAAAAACAAACATAGTATTGTAGTGTGAACAGCGACCATAGAAAACAATTGTTTTCTTTTTCGTGTTCTATAGACCTGCATTAGAAAAATGCAAGTCTCTGCACATGGTGTGAACAAGCCCTAAAATATTCTATGCACATCAAATCTGTGCATTTTTTTCTATGCATGTATGATGTAAATGAGCCATTTTGCAAATGTGTAATTATGGTTATATGCTTGCATGTAATAACCAGCAAGGCCATGTCTCCTTACATTTATTATTAGTTGAATTATTGCATAAATGTACGTGAGCAGCTCCCCTCTCTAGTCTTCCCTTTTAAAACAATATGCAATGATTCTAAAAAAAAAAAAAGAGTCAGCCTTCATATGAACAATGTCCCTTTATGCTGCTGGCAACAAGGTCCAATATACACTTATCAGCCATAGCGTTATGACCACCCACCTAATCTTGATTAGGTTCCCCATGGACACTATTAGGCATCACTGGAGGTTGGCATATCCTTTGGGAACGTGTTACATTTTTAGGGTGTTCCCAATGCTGCAGCCCCTGCCCCCTCTCCCTGTAGCAGCAGTATAGGGAGAAGTTCTCCGTACTCCGTTGAAAAACGCATGGGTGTGTGGGACTCTGACCACACAGTCACATCATTCATACACAGAGCTCTGTGTAGGAATGACCCACAAGTCCCGACATCCTTTGCCCACACGAGTGCCCCCTTGGAAAGCATGTCTCTGAGGGGCACTCAATTCAGGGAGGAGCCAGGAGCGCCGCAGGGGGACCCCAGAAGAGGAGGATCAGGGCCACTGTGTGCAAAATCCTTGCACAGAGGAGGCAAGTATACCATGTTATTTAAAAAAAAAAAAAACACAAAGCTTTACAGCCCCTTTAGGGCTTTAGTACCATTTTAAAGCGGATCTCCGCCGAAAAAAAAAAATATATATTAAAAGCTAGCAGCTACAAATACTGCAGCTGCTGACTTTTAATATTAGGACACTTACCTGTCCAGCGCTATTGGCAGCAGAGAATGAGAGATCGCTCGTCACTCTACTGCCCCCACCGCCATTCTCAGTGAGGGAACCAGGAAGTGAAGCATTGCGGCTTCACTGCCCGGTTCCCTACGGCACATGCGCGAGTCGCGCTGCGCCGTGCTCACTGGTTCCCGTTGTGTTTTGGGAGCCTAGTGTTTCCCAGAACACAACGGGGGGGGGGGGGGGGATCCGACTTCCTACCCGCAGACTGTGTGGCGTGTGGCCGGAAGACAGGTATTTGCACCCCTCCCCCCTTAAAGGTGTCAAATGCGACACTGGAGGGGGGGGGAGGGTTCCGATGTGCGGAAGTTCCACTTTAGGGTGGAGCTCCGCTTTAAGTAACATCCACATGAATGGCAGGACCCAAGTCTCCAGCAGAACATTGCCCAAAGCATCACACTTCTTCCCATAGTGCATCCTGGTGCCATCTCTACCTTAGGCAAGAAATGCAGACGCATTTGGCCAATAAATCGTGATTCATCAGACTAGGACACCTTCCATTACTCCAGTTCTGATGCTCATGTTCCCATTGTAGGTACATTTGTCTGTGGACATGGGTCAGCACAGGCACAGCAAACTGTGTTGCCCATTTTTTTCTGCTTTCAACACATCAATTTCATGAACAACATGTTTGCTTGCTGCCCAATATCACACTGATGTTTAGATGCCATTGTAACAAAGTCATAAAGTTATGGCTGATCAGTGTATTTATATAAAGGTTTTGGAAAGCAGTCCAAGAGCTCCCTTGACAGCACTCTCCATGGCGCATTTATTAAAACACATTCTGTCTGGCTAATGACAAGCAGCTACAACAGCAAATTACAAAACTTCTGTACCATTAGCAGTGTCAGGTAGATTCTCTCTCGTTTAAGCTGACCATACATTAAACAATTTTCGTATTCAATGTCGGTTAGATTTACCTTCAGCTATGTAGTACTAGGTCTGCTTGATTGTATACAAATTTAAAGTGTTCAGGTCTAACCTCATATTATATAGTTTTAGTAAATCCAAAGATAAATTGTACAAAAAAAAATCGTATAATGTATGGCCAGCCTTGGACTACATTCAGATAAAAATCACGTTTTGCCCGTTACTCTAAACATTCTTAAATCTAAACATGACCAGTCTATGGTACTTTTCCTTATCTAGTTAGAGGCAGAGGCAGCCCTGTTATATATAGAAAGGGCAGACTTACCTGGGGATTTGGGTGAACTGCGGGTGCGGAGCTTGTAGGGGTATTTTAACGTTGTGTCCAACTGCTTGAAGCTTTCCTTTAGGGAATGTGTCTGATAATACTCCACCAATTCCTAGAAATATCAAAAGCAACTTGGCAATATCCAGACAGAAAAAAAAAATTGACAGCTGCATCCAAAGCAGTATAACAAAGGCACTGCAGTCTCCTGTACGGCCATAAATAGTTTGCTTTTTCCTGGCGTGGGTTTAGCCCTGAGGAAAATAGCGTGGCGATTTTTGGGTGTAGCAAAATTGTGCTGACTGTAGGACAGGCTTAGAGTTTAAGCCTAGTCACTGTGTACACAGCAACATGTACAACAGTCCTTGACCCAAATAGTTCTCTTTAATTACAGTGCCACAAGCAGACCCATATAAAGCACAGCCTACCTTAAAGTGGAACCTTGGGTAATAAATAAAAATAAGCAAACAGGCAAGATTTGTAATGCAGAAGAGACATGCTTTGTCTCTTCTGCATTCAAATTATCAACCTGCCTGTCCGCCCCTGTACAGTGAGTTACGCACGCACAACTCACTGTAGAAATTTGGCAATGCCTTAGCCAACGCATCTCCCGCGCATGCATGGGAGTGATGTCATCTCAGCCTAGCCAATGAAAGCGGGCAGTGTTCGATACCCGGAAGTTGACCGCTTGAAGATGTCAGCGGCTGGCGAAAGTTCAAAGACGTCACAGTGCTGGAGCCAAGGTAAGTAAAGTAAGAAGAAATTCCATTAACATAGTCACTGAGCAGCCAGCAATTGTTCTACAATATAGCAGAGTGTATCGTTCAGAATTATGAAATACACAGCACAGTATATACATATCAGAGAAGAGGTCAGGAGTGCATAACGCACACAGAGCACAGGGGGTTAGAAGTGTGTAATGTGCAAGGTACCAACATACCTTTTTGACTGGATAAAAATATATAGTGACTTGAGGGTGCAGACTTTTTTTGGATGATAGCAAAGAGTGTAGGGATCGAGACTGCAGAACCAGTACAGATTTTTGCCTCCTCCAGTGAAACACATTCACAGTCAAACTGGGCTGTACTCCCTCGGCTGTGTCACATGACTGAGGCAGAGATTAAAAAAAAATCTTTAATAGCGGCGTCTGCAGTGGCAGTCAGCTATCACACACCGCTGAATTCTGAATGCTCTGGAAGGTGTTTGGACCCCCTTATCTACACTCTTGACCTCCTGTCACATGGCTGTATGCTAGAAACGCTTATTCATTTACCACTGTGTGTGGGCATGGGTACAATTCAAAACAGATTATAGCGCACACATGCAAAAATGACATTTATCCTGCAAGGCTAGTTAAAAACACCTGAACATATTCAAAAATACGGGGGTTTGGTCACACTATATGGGCATATAGTGCTAAGCCCACTTACTGCAACAAAGTTAGTGGGTCCTAACCTGTTAATAGAATGAAAGAACCTAATGTCTCAACCTTGGGAGATAAACTCCTCTATATGGGAGAACTGAAGGAATTCATTACCTCACATTAGTGGCCACCAGTGCATAGTAGGAATCCGTTCAGTTCTCCCACATAGAGGAGTTTATCTCCCAAGGTTGAGACACAGGTTCATTCATTCTGTTAACAGGTTAGGACCCAATAATTCGGGGTACTTTGTCGCAGTAAGTGGACTTAGCACTATATGACCATATAGTGTGACCAAACCCCCGTATTTTTGAATATGTTTAGGTGTTTTTAACTAGCCTTGCAGGATAAATGTCATTTTTGCATGTGTGCGCTATAATCTATTTTGTCGTATAGCATTTTTTTGGGTGTGCCCCCCAAGTATGTCTTTGGCATGGGTACAATGACCTCAAGGAGAGGGTGGAGCTGGTACCAGAGAGAACACAGTCTGCATTTTACAGGCTCAGGGCTCTTCCAAATATAATGGAAACATTAACTATAGAGATTTACCAGACACAGTAGCTATCTGCAGGTGATTGCCAGGTAATCGCACTCAACAAGTGTCTACTTACCAATAAACTTTCAAACTTCTTGGCTTCTGTGATGTGGATCCAGCTGTCTTTCTCTACAACCTTGATGTGTTTTACTTCATCATTAAATCTGAAAAAAAAATGTTTGATAATAAATGCACTGTTGATGGCTGGGCATGAAATAACACTCGAGAAACTCAATAACTCAGGTTAAAAAGGCGAATTGAAATACACATTAAAGTATTTCCCATCAATTCCCAGCTCTCAAAATGACAGCTAGGAGTTGCTGTATAGATATAGCAGCTATGTCAAAAAACAAAGTCTGATACAATGTTTATTAATACTGCAAGTTACAGCACAGTGGCTAGGTGGTTAGCACTTCTGCCTGGCAGCACTAGGGTTTCTGGGTCAAATCTCAGCCACAGGTTGTAAAAGCAAGCATTTTACTGAATGATATTGAATCATTCAATTTGTTTTGTTGTGATTACTTAAAGCTAATCACATGGTACAGATGGGCTGTGATTGGCCCTGTCTGTATCATGTAAAGACTAATACCCGGTTAGAAATACAATTGTATGCAATGAATGGCAACTGTCATGTGACCTTCTGTGATTGGTCATGGTGGTGACATGGTACCAGCAGTGAGCCGGTATGCTAATCAGCGAGTAACGCTTTTTGACAGGATGTCATATGACATCCAGTCAGGCTCTTAAAGCCATCGCCTGACTTTCATTGTGCTATAGGCCAGGCGGGAAGTAGTTAAATAAAAACTTGTTCCTATTTCACCATTGAGGTACATGTTCTAGGCTAAACCTAACTAGGCACATGAGCATCATAACTGGACCACAGAGAAGTAAAAGAAGGTGTCCTTGTCTGATGAATTCAAAAATGGTCTGAGGAACATAAAAACTAGTCTAAAGTGTTAACTTGGGTTCCTAAATCTCCAGATCTCAATCCAATTGAGCACGCGGAATGTGCTGGAAAAAAAGTCTAATCCATGGAGACCCAACTTTGCAATTTACAGGACTTAAAAGTTCTGCTACTGATGGCTTGGTGCCAGATACCACAGCATACCCCCAGAGGTCTAGTGGAGTCTATGCCTTAAAGGGTTATAGCGGGGGGTCATAATATTGTTTTCCCCGCCGCGCTGTGTCACTCCCCCTTGCTCGGGATTGGACGGATCTGTCCAATCCCGAGCAAGGGGGAGTGTCTCTATACACTGCACAGCAGGGAAAACAGCTATTCAAACAAAAGCTGACTGTAATGTTCCCCGCACGGTGATTAACGCGGAGGCATTATTTAGGTACGGGGGACATGGCTGGATATATGTGGGGGACATGGCTGCGTATATGGGGGACATGGCTGGATATATGTGGGGGGACATGGCTGCAATATGTGGGGGGACATGGCTGCAATATGTTTGGGGACATGGCTGCAATATGTTTGGGGACATGGCTGCAATATGTTTGGGGACATGGCTGCAATATGTTTGGGGACATGGCTGCAATATGTGGGGGGACATGGCTGCAATATGTGGGGGGACATGGCTGGATATATGTGGGGGGACATGGCTGGATATATGTGGGGGGACATGGCTGGATATATGTGGGGGGACATGGCTGGATATATGTGGGGGGACATGGCTGGATATATGTGGGGGGACATGGCTGGATATATGTGGGGGGACATGGCTGGATATATGTGGGGGGACATGGCTGGATATATGTGGGGGGACATGGCTGGATATATGTGGGGGGACATGGCTGGATATATGTGGGGGGACATGGCTGGATATATGTGGGGGGACATGGCTGGATATATGTGGGGGGACATGGCTGGATATATGTGGGGGGACATGGCTGGATATATGTGGGGGGACATGGCTGGATATATGTGGGGGGACATGGCTGCAATATGTGGGGGGACATGGCTGCAATATGTGGGGACATGGCTGCAATATGTGGGGGACATGGCTGCAATATGTGGGGACATGGCTGCAATATGTGGGGACATGGCTGCAATATGTGGGGGGACATGGCTGCAATATGTGGGGGGACATGGCTGGATATATGTGGGGGGACATGGCTGGATATATGTGGGGGGACATGGCTGGATATATGTGGGGGGACATGGCTGGATATATGTGGGGGGACATGGCTGGATATATGTGGGGGGACATGGCTGGATATATGTGGGGGGACATGGCTGGATATATGTGGGGGGACATGGCTGGATATATGTGGGGGGACATGGCTGGATATATGTGGGGGGACATGGCTGGATATATGTGGGGGGACATGGCTGGATATATGTGGGGGGACATGGCTGGATATATGTGGGGGGACATGGCTGGATATATGTGGGGGGACATGGCTGGATATATGTGGGGGGACATGGCTGGATATATGTGGGGGGACATGGCTGGATATATGTGGGGGGACATGGCTGGAATATGTGGGGGGACATGGCTGGATATATGTGGGGGGACATGGCTGGATATATGTGGGGGGACATGGCTGGATATATGTGGGGGGACATGGCTGGATATATGTGGGGGGACATGGCTGGATATATGTGGGGGGACATGGCTGGATATATGTGGGGGGACATGGCTGGATATATGTGGGGGGACATGGCTGGATATATGTGGGGGGACATGGCTGGATATATGTGGGGGGACATGGCTGGATATATGTGGGGGGACATGGCTGGATATATGTGGGGGGACATGGCTGGATATATGTGGGGGGACATGGCTGGATATATGTGGGGGGACATGGCTGGATATATGTTTGGGGACATGGCTGCAAATATGTTTGGGGACATGGCTGCAAATATGTTTGGGGACATGGCTGCAAATATGTTTGGGGACATGGCTGCAAATATGTTTGGGGACATGGCTGCAAATATGTTTGGGGACATGGCTGCAAATATGTTTGGGGACATGGCTGCAAATATGTTTGGGGACATGGCTGCAAATATGTTTGGGGACATGGCTGCATTTATGGGGGGACATGGCTGCATTTATGGGGGGACATGGCTGCATTTATGGGGGGACATGGCTGCATTTGTGGGGGGACATGGCTGCATATGTGGGGGGACATGGCTGCATATGTGGGGGGACATGGCTGCATATGTGGGGGGACATGGCTGCATATGTGGGGAGACATTAAAAAAAAAGTATCGGTATTCGGTATCGGCGAGTACATGAAAAAAAGTATCGGTACTTATACTCAGTCCTAAAAAAGTGGTATCGGGACAACCCTACTAACTATGCAATGTTGGTACATCAATCTCCCCAGCTGAGCTGTTGTGTTCTGACAGGGGGACGGCCCCCCCCCCCCCACCAGAAGACTTCGATCAGCGTTCTCCGCCATTGGTGGAGAGAGCTGAACAGAATCGGTGGGCTAGCGGTTTTCCAGCATGTTTGTCTAACAGAAGTCAGCCAAATGGCCAGCTGCTGTGGGACAGTGTGACACACACACACATGGGCCGAATGTCGGACATTTTTTAACCAGCCTATGTCTCCTTACATTCTGCCCGTGTGTATGGGGCCTAAAACACACATCTCTCTGTCCTTAATGTTTACATTGTCTGTGCAACCCTTTTAATGTGAAATTTTTGCAAGTTGTAAAATATAATTAGAAAACAATTACTTTATACTGATGGCAAATCGCTCCGCTTCTGCTATCCTCTCCCGGATAAGGTACGTTCCACTAACATGGGCTTTTAGGAGATTGTCCGCTTGCGGCCGTTCAACGTTTCCTGCAAACCTAAAACAATTACCATCCAATGAGAATGACCCAAAGGCTGACCTCTGAAGGGAGCAGTGTGAGGTGTCCCGTACCTACCAGGGATATTTACTGTAGTCCGGGCGGATCATCGGCTGTGACAGAACACAAACACTACATTTTAGGTCTGTTTAATACAAATTGTTACACAATACAATTCTTGGTTAGTCATGTGAGGGCCTTCCAGCCAAGACTCCTTTGGAGCCAATGTCAACTTCATGTAACATTTTCTTGCTGCTTATATTTCTTTTTCCCTCAAATAAATTTCTTTCCTTCTTGTTACAATTCCTTGCTTGTGTGCCTGGACTCCCCAGCCAAACTTGATCCCATCTTGGTGATCTATACACACCTAATGTATAGGGGACAAGTATAGTGGCTTGCACCACCCTAGCCTGACTGTAACAAATCATACAGTGGTAGTTTGATTTAAAAACGCCTGGATTCTTTCCTAATATAACAAAATATAACTGAATACTAATACTTTATTGGTAAAGTTGATCCAGGAAATAGCAGATTACCTCTTGGGGGATCAGCAAAGAATATTTTTTCCCCATTGGAGCAGAGTGGATCATACCTTTTTTTGTTTTGTTTTTTTTTAACTTTTCTCTGGATCAACTGTCGGTATAGGATTGTCTGCAGACTCACTATATACATTGTACAGCTCACAGCAGACTCAAGAAATAGAGCATGTGGATAAATCTAATAAGGTTATTAAGCCCTGCCTAAATAAAGTGCATTCTAAAACACCCGCTAATTACATAGTATAGAAGTTTAGACAGAAGTATTACACAGGAACCTTAGCACATATGGAAAATACCACAAAGTGACTGGCTACCTGTTTGTACAGTAAATATAGCCACTGTAATATGGCACTTACCACAGGACAGGGCTTAACCGAAGAGCTGGGAAAATAACCAGATTTTTTAGTCAGTAGCAAGCGTCCCTGTTAAGAGAAGACAAAGCCGTTGGTCATCATTTTAGACTTGGTGTCTAATGGCAGATTTTCTTCCAAGTTGTAGTTGCGCACCTACCTCCCACCACGGGGAATCGGGGTCACCCCTCAGCAGCTCAATCACCTCCCCAGTCTGGAATGTTAACACCGGCTTTCCCGGAGGAGCGGGGTTTCCATAGTAATTCTGTATTGCTACCATCTTGGGTCCTGGCATTAAAAGGTACCATTATCATAAAAGATGTATACGTGCAGAGAAACAAATATCATATAGACGCAAGAGTGCAGAGAGAGGACAGATGCAAACAGTTGGATTTCTTTTTTTACCAACATTTACTGACTGAATTAACATGCCGTCAGTCCAGCCATGGCATAGTTAAAGGGACACTCAAGTTAAATGCAAAATGTGTGTGGGCGACAAATGTCAAAAACACTCTTTCATCAACACACAAATACAGTTTGTTACAGTGCAGATAACCCCAAGTGCTGTGCATGTTAAAAAATCGCACAAGGCATTTTTCTGTGCACTGAGGTGCATCTAACTAAAGCCTAGTACACACTTCTAGTTTAAAAAAAAAAACAAAAAAAAACTGACAGCTCAGGTTGGAGCCCCTGTTCTATTGTGGGGCGGGCTCATCGCCAGAACACTCCAGTCAGCGCTCTCAGCCATTGACTTCTGTTGGACCGGCTGCAGTACACACGGGACAATACCGCCCGACATGCACAAACCCTATAGGTAAACAAAGCGGGTTTTCTAAATAGTGCTAGCATTGCTTCATTTAAAAAAACAGTGCAAAGCTCTCTAGGAGCAGCAAAGAATTAATCAGTACATATTTAAAATATGAATAGAACTGCGGACTCACCAGATACTGTGATTAGAGGATCCTATGAGGAGAAACAAAATTAGGGTGTTAAAATTGTCCATTTACAAAGTAAGCTGCCCCAACATGTTACCAAATCCACTTTTATATTCGGTATTAATCAATAAAAGTGACAGTTCTAATCACTGCTTGGCTACATTTCCCATGATGCTCCACCAGCTGTGGTCCTGAAGTTCATTTAATTCTGTGAAAATGATGAAAAGGAGCAAAGAATGCCTCAAACTATACAGTTATAATTTTTGCATGTAACAACTGTTTGATAGGAATCTACCAACAGCAGGTATGAGGATCTATCCACTCCGAGAATGGCAGTTCCTATACCCTATGTTGTGTTTGAAAACCCGTGTGATAAAGAGCTGTTTTTTTTTTTTAGCAGAAGTGCTTGTGAAGCAGTTTTAGTCTACAATGTGCAAGTTCCAAGTTAAATAGAGACAAACGGTACAGAATTAGAATTTTTTTCTGTTACAAGAGGAGATGAGAAAACTGTAAACTAACATCCCCTTTCGAGTCTGACTGCCCATGTGAATTTCTTGCTGGTTGAGCATACTGGGCATTGTAGTTCAGAATGAAGGTGAAGATTTCCAACCCCAATAAGAATAAGAATTAGAGGTGTACAGTCATTAGAAAGAAGAATTGCTAAGGAACCCACAAGATGCCCATATAAGACCAAGAACAGGATTGATTGGTCAGGTTAGAGATCGGATCATGGAAACTATGATTGGATTCCCTTAACTGCTCCTATATACCCACCTGATCTGCCCCTGAGGCATTAGAGGCACTTGGAGAGTGAATAGGTGGAGCCTATGTGACAACATACAACAATGTCTGGTTAACTTGATCAAGAGACTATTTATCTAATTAGAAGGATACAAGTTGATACACCAGGGAGCCCTGAGTGCAACAACTCGGGAAACAGAATCCCTGTACAGTTGACAGAACTCCACAGTGTAGCCAACAAAGGGTGCAGAAAAATTCACAGTTTATCCAACACAGGGGGCAGAAATTCACAGCGGATTTATGTCCCACAGCATATCATAAGGTGACTAATGGTTTGCTTACATGTTAATCTTAACACACCTAACATGGGTACAGACAGACACATCATACAGCATTGTTTGCAGCTTTTGATAAGTTGACTAATAAAAGCTTGGACACAATTTAAGCTACTGAAGAAACAAAAGTACCAGTATTCATTGGGACACACAGGGTAATTCCTTATCAGCTATGAGATGCAAGTAGTTCATTCATGATAGATTAGGAAGCTCTTATATAGATCTGGAGTGACTTACAGAATATCTTACCATGTCATCACTGGGACCTGAGAAGGGAGAGAACACAGAAGGATTATTGCAGAGTTCTCAGAACGTTTGTCTTCACAACTCAGAACTCTTCAGACTGACATTTCTCTGCTACTTGCATAGGTGGCTTTTGTTATATAACCCCAGAAATAAATTGCATTTTCCCAGAAAGAAAGCGCACTGCCCCCAGCGAAAGGAAAGGCACAAAAGGGAGTGCTACATGACTAAAGCCACAAATGAGTCACACATACAGAACGAAACAAAACATACTGCAAAGTAATACTCAGAAGCTTTTTAAGATGTAAAATTCTGTTGGCTCCATCCATTAGCCCACCTCTTGTCTGCCCTTTGGACAAGCTCACCTTGAGCTCTTTTCCTCTTTTAAAGCCACTAGAGTACCTTCTTTTCTCATAAATCAGCTTACACAGCAACTCCTTCCACTAAAAGCCTTTCAGATGGCTGGACTTGTCATACTATATACGGAGACTCACCCATTTTACATGGATGGATTGTTTCGAGGCACTCCTTGTGTACACCGACCCCGCACTTAGAGCAGTAGTAGCCCTGGTAGAATGTGCCCCTGTCAGAAAAACGAAAGACTGTCAGACATCCCTCAGTATTCATTGTGCAATGTTGCTTCTTTTTGCAAAGAATTCTTAAATTGCATTTTTTTTTATGATTCTCCTGAATTTAAACATTTGTTCAGTCTGCAAGGAATCACAAATCAGCAAGTCAGTAAACCCTCCTTAATTGCAACAGGCTACAAACACAACTGCACCACCCACCTCAGAAACATCTTGCAGGCTTTACAGCTAGTCGTCTTTTCAAAGGAGAACATCTGGAAGCTATGGTGGTTGGCGTTGGCTTTCTCTGGCTTTATGTTTGACCTGACAAAACAGAAAAATGGCCCATCAGAAAAGGGAGTCTTTCTATTATATTTCTTACAATCAGATTATAAGAAACCAGTGCCATCATTGCAGTAACAGGATAAGGCCAGGCCCCATTGAATTGATATTTCATGCTTAAAAATGTCTGCTTTTCAAATGGTCCACTTTAAATAAGGAAAGACCAGTTACAGTTCTGCTGACATGACCCAATCACATTGTATCTTTAGCTGCAGCAGATCCGACTGGCTGTTCTGAATAAAAGCCTGGCATCTGACTGGCTGCTTCCAGATATGGGGCCAACCACTCTGAAACTTTAAAGGAAAAGTTCACCTTTGGGAATATGTTACATGCTGCAGCCCGACCCCCCGTGACACGGCTGCGTCATTCATTCACAGACATCCTTTGCAAATGTTGGCTTGTAGTTCTCAATGAACTACCATGGCACTGTGGTAGTTCATTGATTCTTCCTGTCAAGTGTATCTGCGTACCCATATGGGATGTACAGGAGACCTGCATGGCACTAGTGATCTGCTTTACAGACTCCAAAAATAAAAAAATTCACTTTTTTTTTTTCTAAGTGAACTTATCTTTTAGCAAACGTTTATGTGACACAGTTACACAGTTGTCATAAAAAAAGTTTGTGTAATAGAAGATTTCATATCAAAGTTCATCTTCATCACAGTCTGGATGGTATCAGCATCTGGCAACTAATATTAAGAAGAAATAGGCTTTTGTGACAATTGTTTTTGGCTTATCTAACTTTTTTACAGTTGCATGATTGAATGCTAAAACAGAAAAGCAACACTGCTCTACCAAACAATATAAGACACCAGAAAAACACACTGCTGTCACTGGAAGTTTACCTGCAGAGTGCAGACCTAATGTCGCGTACACAGGATTCTGTCAGAAAAACCTTGGATGTTTTTTCTGACGGAATTCCGCTCAAGCTTGGCTTGCATACACACAGTCACACAAACGTTCTCTGAACTTTCGGCCGTCGAGAACGAACCAGCCGAGAAAATGAAATTCAATGCTTCTGATCATGCGTCGAATTGTTTCCGAGCCTGCGTCAGAATTGCTACAGACTATCAAATTTTCCGATGGGAATTTTTTCCATCGGAAAATTTGAAAACCAGCTCACAATATTTTGTTGGTGGAAATTCCAACAGCAAATGTCCGATGGACAAATAAACAAGAAAAAATTGCGCAAATCCTAGTGAATAAACAATTATGAGCAGCGTCTCAAAGGTGTTATACAACACCAGCAGAAATATACAGAAAAACTTGATCAGGGGATCAAGTCCCTATTGAGACGAAACGTTGGGAGGCGACGCTCTGACGTCACCGCATCACGTGTGAGGACCCGGAAGACGGGTACACGCTCCTAAAGCCGGCCGGCTTAATCCTCTACATGCTGTTTTTATTTGGATTGATGTAAGTGCGCACAATCTCTGTTTTATTATAATAAATGTACGGTTTTACACTATGTGGATCTCTTTCGATTTTTTATATGGGACCACTGGTTGACACACGACCATTTTGAGCTGAATACACTAACTGGCTGAAGTGAATGGATGTTCCCCTTGCTCCTTGCTGATTGTGGATACCCTTGCGTGCTGGTATTGATCTCAGAGAGATCAGAGACTCTGGTAAGGGTCAGTGTTTTCTGTGCGGTGGAGGTTTCTGTTTGTCATTAATCACACCTGTCCGTGGATTTACCTACACTTGGGACTCTTTTTATGCTAAGAATCACCCTTGATGGACTGTATTATCACTATATGGACTTCTAATTTTTATGCTCACTGTTCAATATTATTGTTTTCACTAATGCTAATTTTATGCAATATTTCTGCACAATTTGGTGATAGTCGTATCACTCTATATTCAATTTAGTGTTAGATCACATATTATTTTGTAGCGCGACTCCAATTTTTCTGTAAATGTCCAATGGGGCCTACACACGGTCGGAATTTCCATTCAAAAGCTCACATCGGACTTTTGCTGTTGGAATTTCCGATCGCGTGTACGGGGCATTAAACTAAAGCTGATCATACATGAAACAGATTTCCATTGGTTCCTTCATGAACTGGGCCAAAATTCAAACCCTGGGTGGCCCCTATCAGCACCTTCCCGTCCATCATCTCACTGGGCAGAACATTTTCAACAGAATAGCAGCTGCATCCAATCAGAGTCAGTGATTGTTCAGCTATTCTGGTGTTGACTGTCAGAATAAGATACCCGGCAAGAGAGATTCCTTAATCCATGCTGTTTAGGGTAGATTGGGGAATCAAGATTTTGCTTGCTCAGCCTGTGGAGCTCAAAGTCTTACAGTGTATGGCCAGCTTAAAGGGGTTCTAAAGGTTTGATTTTTATTTTCTAAATAGGTTCGTTTAAGCTAGTGCATTATTGGTTCACTTTTCCTTCGATTTCCCTTCTAAATGTTTTTTTTTTCTTCTAAATTTCTCACTTCCTGTTCCTCCTCAGTAAGCTTCCCCCTATCATCCGAGCCATTCTGTCTGGTGGTTAGTCAGCATGCTCACCCCCTCCCTTGGGACTGCATCCCTGCGGGGAGACGCTGTGAACACCCAAAGGGGGGGGGGGGCAAGCTTACTGAGGAGGTACAGGAAGAGATACATTTAGAAGAAAAAAAACATTTAGAAGGGAAATCAAAGGAAAAGGTAAATGAACCAACAATGTACTAGCTTAAAGAAACCTATTTAGAAAATAAAAAACAAACCTTTACAACCCCTTTAACACTAAATTAAGAGAAGCATGAATGCGTACTTTGCTCTTTGCCAAACTACAGTGTAGGAAGCAGAGCCCACTTATGTACTCTGTAATCTCCTGATATGGAGAACATATGAGCACAGAGATAACCAGCCTGGGACTGAGGTGTGCGGAAAACAAAAAATATACAAACACCAGTGACGTTTAAATTAAAATTCTTGTACATTGCCATTTCAAACTGCTCCATCCACTTCCTCTTCATGTCATCTGTCTTGCAGAAGAACTGGAAGCCCTGTTTCCCTTGTAAGTGCACCAAAAAGAAGCCGTATGACCACTGCAGAGAGAGAGAGAGAGAAGAGATGGGCTTACATCTATGTGAACTATTCCACAGACAGAAGACTAATAAAACATGGTCCATTCAGAGACGGAAACAGGCGCTCAGACATCCTGGGATATTTATCATCGTAATCACACTATGACCAATCCTTCATTTTTTTTTCTAAGCAGACCCCTCAGCAACTTTATTGTGACATTTTATTTATAAATGGCAACAGTATTATTTAAAAAAAAAGTTCTACCTTCTATCAATATAAAGCAGTCCCCAAGCACCACTTCATTGACTTTACCTAGGCTAGAATAATGTCAGCAGTGTGCTGCACACAGGAAGCATTTTCTCAATCTCCTCTACCAATAACTCCACAGACTGTACATTATAACTTTGCATCAAGTAACTAGGAGAAGGGCTGATCCATGGCATTCGTAAACCTAAGAAGTGTAGCAGGCACCAGAATTCACATAATTGTGTCATCTCAGTCAAAGAAATAGATTGTGACGCAGGATAATGCCTAAACAAAGATGGCACCATCCCGAAAAAAAAAAAAAAGCATATGCAGGGAGAAGTGCGATTTCTGTGAATGGCAATATATACATGTTAGGTTCTTTATAAGAACAGTGATTATTATATATAAAATTGCATCTCTAGAAATCTTGAGGATTGTTCGATCTTTAAAATTCGATTTTCCAATTAGACTGATACTGGAAACACTGAATTGACATGGACCAGGATCCTGTGCCAATAACTATAGAACACAATTTGATGTTCATTCCAGAGAAAGCAATGACTCCATCTTACCATCTTGCCATGTGACTTGTGGATGCATAAAGAGACCAGAAAGAAACAAACTTTAAACATTGTGTACAATCACATGAAACATTAATAATTTTATTAAAAAGATTTATACTGTTTTATAAAAAGGAGCTACTGACTTCATTTCTATGTGCCCTACTGGCGATCTGGGTTGTTCTTGTGCAGAAAAATGCAGGTAACTGCACATAGTGTGAATGGGTAGTTACAGTAAACTATTCGGCACTACAATGCAATCGGTTCCTCAGACGTGCACCAACACTTCCACCTCACCTCGCTCACACCCCCCCCCCCCTGGCCTGCCAGGCTGCATGCTCGGATAAGGGTCTGGTATGGAATTAAGGGGGACCCCCACTCCATTTTTTTTTGGCGTGGGGTTCCCTCAAAATCCATACCAGGCCCTACGGAATTAGGGGGACCCCACACTGATGGTTGTTGAGGATGTAGCAGTTGTTAAGAACGCAGCGGCTGGCTTGACAGGCTGCTCCTTAACAACCAGCTATATTTAAAGATTCTGGTGGCTGCCAGGCTCCAAGAATTCACATCTAAACCATATCTGGAAATTATAGCTGAACAGCTGCTTTGGAAAATTTGCAGTGAAAATGGAGTGGAAATGTGCACTGGACATGTGTGCATCTGGCCAAAATGCTCCAGCAGCCTCTCATCTGAGAATGTGATGATATAAAATGAATACAACCCCTTCCCATATTATTTACCTTCTTCATGTCTTTGTTGTTCATGGGGTCATCTGTCATTTTATGGGACAGCAGTTCAATGATTTCCTTCAGCTCATAGTTGTCCCCCTTTCTCTTACACACAATGACAACTTTATCAAACAGGAACAAATACCTGATTGGGAGAGAAGGTGGCAAATGACAGACAACAGTTCATAAACAGTAAGGCCTCATGCACACTGGACGTTATAAAAACACCAGTAGCGTTAGCTGCAGAAAGCTGTAGAATGAGATTTTCTGTAGCGTTTTTTTCATCATTTTTTAGCTGTTGCAGTTTTTTAGCTTTTTTTTGCAAAACTATACTCCCACAAAAGCTTATGGCTCAAAAAAATCTGAATAAACTCAGAATAACCATGTTTTGAAGATTTTATCAGAGTTCGAGCATTTAACAGCTGAAAAAAACCCTCACTAGTTTTGGGAGTTTTTTCCCAGCAAGAAAACGCTGACAAAAAACGCTGATAACAGCCTATGTGTGCATGGCACATAGGATAACCTGCTGGGGAGTTTATTGGCTGCAGAAAAAAAAGCTTGAAGCCAAAAACAGGAGCTTTAAAAAAACGTCCAGCGTGGATGAGGCCTAAAGGTCAGTTCCTGACAAACAACTACATACACAGATGAAACACTCTATTTTACCAGACAAAAGTCTAAAGCAGTGTTTCTCAACTCCAGTCCTCAAGCCCCCCCCCCCAACAGGTCATGTTTTCAGGATTTCCCTCAGATGAAAAGGATGTGGGAATTACTAAGGCAGCGAAACTGATCAAATCACCTGTGCAAAATAATGGAAATCCTGAAAACCTGACCTGTTGGGGGGCCTTGAGGACTGGAGTTGAGAAACACTGGTCTAAAGGAATGCTCATGTGATTCTCCAGCCCCTTGCTGTGCTGTTTGGAGGGTAACAACATTGTTTAAACACTGCATTTCTGCAGGCTCCACCCACAGCCAGCAACAGCCTGTTGCGCTCTTGTAAGTACAACACCCCCCCCCCCCCCTGGTGACCATCAGATGCTCAGTTTTTCTTTTTCTTACCTTGCACACCTCACTACTGCAAGAATGCATATAGTGTGTCACAATATCATTCACATAAAAGCAGGCTGGTGCGCACAAAATGAAAAGCAAGAAGCTGCTAGAGCCTCTCCTCTGATCTGGACCTCCACATCTTCACAACCAGTTGGCCTCACCTGTCCTGCTTCGTCTGGTTGACCATTGATCGGACCTTCAGTTCTCCATCTATCTTTGGTCTTCCAAACTCTTCCAGTTTTACTTGCTGTTGGAAATGTAAAAAAATAATAATTGGCACATCAGATCAGACACAAAACACATTCAGTGTGACCACAGACAACAATATTGCTTTGGAATCTGGGGCTAAGCTGCCATATTTGACATATTGGTTTTACAGAGTACAAGTCATGTGACAAAGTCCATAGGAGAATAGAACATTCTGGTCACTGCAAAACGACGAGAAGCTCAATAGATGCAGATGCATGCATTGATCATCCATCTTATACTGTTTGAGGTGGCAGGTGGGTGTTTGGTAGGTGTCAGGCGGCAGCAAGTGCACCCTTATGATACCAGTAGTAAAAGAGCCAAAATAGTCCAGATTATATTAACAAATACACGTACACCCCCACAAGATGATGCAAAGAAAGTCACATCTGTCACATGTCACTTCCTCCAGAATCCCAGCTTGTTGTGAGACAGATTGGGGAGGCACCAGGGAAGCCATGAAAATCAATGAGATGGTAGCAGCAAACATGGCCATTAGCAGGGGAGGGCTGGCAGGGTGGAAATCTCCCCCCGGGCTGGTGACACTATGCACAGCCATCGGCCGCCACTACCAAATGCTGTTTTTGCAGAGCAGGAATATGCCTGCTGGAGCTCTGTTAACACAGGTCATGGCCGCTATTCACCTCCCACTGTGTCAGCTCTGAGGTAGATGGCTGCAGAGCTGAGCTATGTCTCGTCTTACACATAGCTCAGCCTCAGCGCACACCAGCGCTGACATCCCCTTCTCTCTCTGCACAGACACGAGGACTCTGATGTAAGGGGGGCCTCTGTGCGGACTCTGATGTAAGGGGGGCCTCTGTGCGGACTCTGATGTAAGGGGGGCCTCTGTGCGGACTCTGATGTAAGGGGGGCCTCTGTGCGGACTCTGATGTAAGGGGGGCCTCTGTGCGGACTCTGATGTAAGGGGGGCCTCTGTGCGGACTCTGATGTAAGGGGGGCCTCTGTGCGGACTCTGATGTAAGGGGGGCCTCTGTGCGGACTCTGATGTAAGGGGGGCCTCTGTGCGGACTCTGATGTAAGGGGGGCCTCTGTGCGGACTCTGATGTAAGGGGGGCCTCTGTGCGGACTCTGATGTAAGGGGGGCCTCTGTGCGGACTCTGATGTAAGGGGGGCCTCTGTGCGGACTCTGATGTAAGGGGGGCCTCTGTGCGGACTCTGATGTAAGGGGGGCCTCTGTGCGGACTCTGATGTAAGGGGGGCCTCTGTGCGGACTCTGATGTAAGGGGGGCCTCTGTGCGGACTCTGATGTAAGGGGGGCCTCTGTGCGGACTCTGATGTAAGGGGGGCCTCTGTGCGGACTCTGATGTAAGGGGGGCCTCTGTGCGGACTCTGATGTAAGGGGGGCCTCTGTGCGGACTCTGATGTAAGGGGGGCCTCTGTGCGGACTCTGATGTAAGGGGGGCCTCTGTGCGGACTCTGATGTAAGGGGGGCCTCTGTGCGGACTCTGATGTAAGGGGGGCCTCTGTGCGGACTCTGATGTAAGGGGGGCCTCTGTGCAGACTCTGATGTAAGGGGGGCCTCTGTGCGGACTCTGATGTAAGGGGGGCCTCTTTGCGGACTCTGATGTAAGGGGGGCCTCTGTGCGGACTCTTGTGATCATGAAAAATCTTACTGTTTTCCTTGATCCATCACTTTTTCACGCTCTATGGGACACTTGACTGGACTTGCTCCCCAGGCCTAAGGCTGCCAGCCCTCCCCTGGCCATTAGATGGGTGGAGTACATTCTTTCAAGGCATCGGGGAGAAAACCAACATCCCCATTATTCTGAGGTCTGTGTGCCTAGAGCCCAGTAGCAGACTTACCAGGTTTTCTATGGAATTCTGAAACTCGCCGATCTTCTTCAGGGTCTCTTTGTCTCTTTTTACTTCATTAATGTACATGGCTAGATCCTACAAAAAAAAATCCTTATGCAGATGAAAAACAAGACATGGAAAGCACAACAAGAATGACAAAATGCTCATCTGTATTCCACATAATCACAGCAGTAGCCGATATAGATTTGGAAAAGGGCAATGGAAGATCTTGGCTAGCGCCTGCTCTCTAGCGATATACTCCGCTGTGGAGGAATTTACAGATAGCCTTGCTTCCCCCCAAACCCTACCCCAGATCTTTCAGCACTGCAGACAATCCAGATGCAAACTGACAAAGATACAGAACAATTAAACTTTGCCCTTGTTGGATAAAGTTGTTATACTGGGTGCTTTTTTTTTTCAAAATATGTTTAATAAGTGAGTTTTATTAAAATAATTATTTTTATTAAAAATAATTTTTTTAGGTGTCATGTATCTGGATCGAGGGGATCTTATGCCATCTCGAAAGATTAAACCTCTTACATCTCTCTTTGGCAAAAACATATTGTGGCTCTTTATATTGCCAAAATCCAACGTGACAGCTGATGGTGGCAGTTTATGAGAGATCACATGACCTCTTTAGTTCATGTCTTCTGGGCACTCTCCAGCTGCTGAAAAAAATACATACATACACAAAGATAGCAACATTTTCTCCTTGCATATAGTATACAAGTTCTGCTTTCTGCTTCTGCCTTCTAACTTGCTTATTTCACTGCAAGCAGCCGTCACTTAATATGAAATAATCTACTATCCACAGCCCCTAATGAAGTGAAACAACCACAATGTCCCTGGTATGCAGAGACCATATGTAGGCATCAGTGTTGTAAGTAACGGCGTTTAAATAAACGCCGTTACCTAACGCAGCCCCTTTTGAGGGTAACGAGTAATCTACCCAATTACTCTTCCCCTCTCGGCAACGCCGTTCCCATTACATTGGCGGCGTTACTGCAATTACATCTACCGCCACTAGGTGGCAGCAGAGTAATTGCTGAGTTGGCTTCCGCTGGTCGGGTGATCCTTGTTATACAGGTTGGTGGATGGGGGAGGTGAGTGCCCAGCAGAAGCGTCCCACACAGCCAGGATTTGTAGGCGGGGACAGCGGATGGGCGGACAAATCGCCGAACTACACAAATTTGAAGGGCGTGGAGGTGGGTGTGGCGGTAAATGTGCGCAAGCGCAGAGGGGACCCGGTGTATCTAGAGTGCTAAGCGGAGAATGTGGCAGTGTTTCTGGCGGAGTGATGAGGTCGCACAGTGGGGACTCACACAGAGGAGGGGACAGCGGTAAGGAGACACCCGTGTACAGTGCCGTTCTCTGTCACCATTCCCCGCCACTGAGACATTACAGGCTGGCCTGACAGCGCCCTCTCTCGGCTCCTCGTCATATCTCTGTGTGATCCCTGTCACTTACAGCTGTCACCTATGTGCTTCATAGGACATTCAGTGTTCCCTCCCCATGTCATCTGTCACCTCTCACTCTGCACCCCCTCCCCCTGTCACCTCTCACTCTGCACCCCCTCCCCCTGTCACCTCTCACTCTGCACCCCCTCCCCCTGTCACCTCTCACTCTGCACCCCCTCCCCCTGTCACCTCTCACTCTGCACCCCCTCCCCCTGTCACCTCTCACTCTGCACCCCCTCCCCCTGTCACCTCTCACTCTGCACCCCCTCCCCCTGTCACCTCTCACTCTGCACCCCCTCCCCCTGTCACCTCTCACTCTGCACCCCCTCCCCCTGTCACCTCTCACTCTGCACCCCCTCCCCCTGTCACCTCTCACTCTGCACCCCCTCCCCCTGTCACCTCTCACTCTGCACCCCCTCCCCCTGTCACCTCTCACTCTGCACCCCCTCCCCCTGTCACCTCTCACTCTGCACCCCCTCCCCCTGTCACCTCCCACTCTGCACCCCCTCCCCCTGTCACCTCCCACTCTGCACCCCCTCCCCCTGTCACCTCCCACTCTGCACCCCCTCCCCCTGTCACCTCCCACTCTGCACCCCCTCCCCCTGTCATCTCCCACTCTGCACCCCTCCCCCTGTCATCTCCCACTCTGCACCCCTCCCCCTGTCATCTCCCACTCTGCACCCCTCCCCCTGTCATCTCCCACTCTGCACCCCTCCCCCTGTCACCTCCCACTCTGCACCCCTCCCCCTGCCATCTCCCACTCTGCACCCCTCCCCCTGTCATCTCCCACTCTGCACCCCTCCCCCTGTCATCTCCCACTCTGCACCCCTCCCCCTGTCATCTCCCACTCTGCACCCCTCCCCCTGTCATCTCCCACTCTGCACCCCATTAAAAAAAATTGTGGACTGGGCGGCAAACACAACCAGCTTTCTCTGTACTGGTGGAGACAGCTTCCTGAGGGCTAAAGAAGGTTGGGTGTTGTCTTAGAAAGCATAGTTTATTGTAACAGATTAAAAGGCATTTATTGTAAATGAAGCACACTAGTAGCTAAAAAGAGGACTGATGCTCTATAAAAATTATACAAATTTTCCTAAATAAAATACCTTGGCATCATCACAAATAATAATTTCCGTTCACACACACATTTCCCAGTTTTACAATTTTCATTTGCAGACCTTTGTAGTTGATGGGAGACATTCCTCTGCCAGGTGCTGTGATCCAGGTCTCAACAGACAGCAGACAGCTATTTTACTGACTGTTGAACCTGCTGTTGGTTGAGGTCTGAATAGGAGGAGCATCTCCACTCAGGGCCACTGGCCTAACATATTATTTGTACTGGCTTGGGGGGAAAAATTGTTAAGCCCTCCCCAGCATCACTAACTCCAAAACGCTCTCTGAAATAGCTGACATTTTGAATCAGAGTCTTTCTGCAAAGGGGCACCTGTGATGCCATCAATAACAGACAATTCTGACATTGAATTTTTGACAATGTATTTTACCTGCATAGCTTCTAGAGCCTCTCTCAGTGTATGTCTTTCTGGACAGTCTGATGTGTGACTGAGAAGTTCCTGTGTATAGATGAAAAGAGAATCAGTAGATATATCAGTTAATTTTAGGTACATAAAATATCCAAATGTTTCTGCGGTGAGATTCCCCTAGAGTAGTTTTACTTCCTTCCCCCCTCCCACTATTGGTGAACTTTTTCTGCAATAGTTTGTGTCTCTTCATCTCTAACAATTGAGAGATTTCCCTTTAGTAGGTTGTATGAACCAATCTTACAGTAGTACTATTTTCAAGTCAAGACCTGCTGTATGCTAGTCAATGGCAGAATCAGCCTGGACCCCCGGCCAGGCCACGCCCTCAAACACTTTTTACTACACCCATTGGATTAAAATTGTTTGTGCGTCATTAGCTTAAGCACATTGGGTTTGTCTATTGTAATGATATAAAAAAATCTTGCGCTAAATATTAAAGACTGCTGCACTTTTACTATTTCTTTAATACAAGGAAGTGAAAAATTGGCGCCAAGATATAAAAGATTTGCGCTTTCTTGTGTGTACAAAATAAACTAAATATACTGTGACCCAACACTGAATATTCCAGCATGTGATTATAACGTCACGGTAAAGAAAAAGCAATTAAAGCTAGTTCCAAAAAATGAAATGTCCATGTGTATTCATTGAACTATGTGTTTAAATCGTGTTCCAGAAAAAAATATACTGTGCACCACTCCTAGGTGCACAGTTACACGGTAACAATTAATCTATGTTCCTCTTACCGGATCCCAATGATCTCTAAATTATAGGAGATCATGATACGCATGATGTGAACAGATGTATAGACTCATCCAGTGTATATTCAGACCTCCACGAGGAATGTATCAAACAGCCTGCTGATCAGCTTCTAAGCCTAGCACACTTTGATCTGGGCTCACTCTGTACTCCCTACTCGATATATAATATGTCACAACTCCCGTCTCCTTCCAACACGCTTCCCCCGTAACAGGCAATGCCTGGGAATGGATGATCATTCCCAGACGTAGCCTGATAGGAGGGAAACGCAGAGGAGAAGGAAGAGATGGGATTTGTGACGCGATTATGATCCAGACCTGTTGGTGATCCCTGGGTTACATTATCCTTTCTCTACTGCTTATTTTATTAGCGATGCTGTAAGTGCATATTTAAAGGGGTTGTAAAGGAAAATATTTTTTTCCCTAAATGGCTTCCTTTACCTTAGTGCAGTCCTGCTTCACTTACCTCATCCTTCTATTTTGCTTTTAAAGGTCCTTATTTCTTCTGAGAAATCCTCACTTCCTGTTCTTCTGTCTGTAACTACACACCGTAATGCAAGGCTTTCTTCCTGGTGTGAAGAAAGCCTCTTGAGGAGGGAGGGGTTTAGCAGGAGTGTCAGGACGTCCACTAACACGCAGCTCCTTTCTCTATCTGCAAAGTAGAGAGTGTCCCGACTTGCCTGCTCACCCCCTCCCCCCTCAAGAGGCTTTCTCCACACCAGGGAGAAAGCCTTGGATTACAGTGTGGAGTTACAGACAGAAGAACAGTAAGTGAGCATTTCTCAGAAGAAATAAGGACATTTAAAAACAAAATGAAAGGATGAGGTAAGGCAGGCATGTCCAAAATCCGGCCCGCGGGCCAAATGTGGCCCCCCTGTTGATTTAATATGGCCCTCCTGGGAATTTGGATATATATATATTGTTTGTGGCCCATGGGGCCACAAAAGATATATACTGTATTTATCAGTGCTGCCTTGGAGGGGACAGGGAGGGGGCAGGACGAGTGCCGTCCGATTACATGAAGAGAATCTCCTGTTTACTCAGCGTCTGTATTGGAAGTCCTGTCTCCTGGGATGCCATTGGACGACTGTTCTGCCTATTATAGGAGGCGGGACTTTGTATTAAAGAGGCCACGGAGTAAACAAGAGATTCTCCTGTTTGTAATCTGTCGCATTCGTCCCGCCCCCCTCCCTCTGCCCTCCGAGGCTGCAGATGGGCATCGATCAGGCTGCACTGATAAGGCTGCATTCATGGCACATGTGAGGCTGCATTCATGGCACATGTGGGGCTGCATTCATGGCACATGTGGGGCTGCATTCATGGCACATGTGGGGCTGCATTTATGGCACATGTGGGGCTGCATTTATGGCACATGTGGGGCTGCATTTATGGCACATGTGGGGCTGCATTTATGGCACATGTGGGGCTGCATTTATGGCACATGTGGGGCTGCATTTATGGCACATGTGGGGCTGCATTTATGGCACATGTGGGGCTGCATTTATGGCACATGTGGGGCTGCATTTATGGCACATGTGGGGCTGCATTTATGGCACATGTGGGGCTGCATTTATGGCACATGTGGGGCTGCATTTATGGCACATGTGGGGCTGCATTTATGGCACATGTGGGGCTGCATTTATGGCACATGTGGGGCTGCATTTATGGCACATGTGGGGCTGCATTCTTGGCACATGTGGGGCTGCATTCTTGGCACATGTGGGGCTGCATTCTTGGCAATGCTAAGCCCCTGCGTGTTATACGCCGATAAATACGGTATATCCAAATAACACACCCAAGCTCATCCTAAGTCCTGAGCAGCGCTCTGGGATTCGTTGGGGCCACAAAAGAAATATATATACAGTATATCCAAATAACACGCCCAAGTTTATCTCTTCACCACACACAGCCACAAAGGCAAGAGAATTCTTGGTGGGCCGTGTATTAGTTGCTTGGACGAACACACTTAGACTGAATTTTAATGGTTCAAAGAATGTCGGCAAAATAGTCGGCCCTCACGCATGTTCACTTCATCAGATCTGGCCCTCTTTGAAAAAAGTTTGGACACCTCTGAGGTAAGTGAAGGAGGATTGCACTAAGTTAAAGGAAGCTATTTAGGGAAAGAAAATTCCTTTACAACCCCTTTACGCCCAATAAATCCTGTATGTTTTATATAATACGTGATGAAGCCTTCCCTCTGTTCTTAATGCTATACATATATCGAGACATTCCGAAACATTGTTATTATAGTAGACACAGCATGTAGTGGCCACCACCCAATACTACCAAAGCCCTGAAGAATGGCAAGTCCCAATCCACTGAAACATGGTTAGGGTTTATGTCATACATATAAAAAATGTTCACTGTTCTTTAACTGTCTGGTGTTTCCACACCTAATGTTCCTCACCCACCTCCATAACCTTTAAATTGTTAAAGGAGCCCACTCTAAGGATACAATATGAGTTGAGCTGCCACTGACTTACTCAAGGTCCAGCTCTACTTCAAATGTACAATACAAAGCTACAGAAGATACAACGGCCAGAATCTGACTGGGCAATATGAGAAAGCTAGCAGAGAGAAATATGATTTAACCCCCTTTATTATGGGGCTTTGGTGTCGCATGAAACACACCTTGAGCAGGAGGTGATACTTAAGTACTCTCTGCATTGGAATCACCATCAGATCCTGCAGTTTGAACTTCCCATCTTGAACCCTCATAGAACATTCCTGCAAGAAAGAGAAACTTAAAAAATATCTCCTGGATAAAATAAATGAAATGTACTCAATAAGTGTCATAAGAGGAAAACTGCAATTGGTATCATTTCCTAATCCTAACAGTTGTTAATCTAAAGGCTAGTGAGATACATTTCTGCTGCTGAAAGGTAACATGAAACTGCATACTGTAACATTCTTGCATATTGTTAGCTTCCACTTCAGTAATTACATAAGGACACTGCAGCCACCTCTTCTAAACTTTCTCAGCCTAAAATGGTTGTAACTGAAAAAAGTGGATTGCACTTCACTTTGGAGCAAACATACACTGCAAATGTTACTTATGTAATGGGACTGGTAACGTTGTAAATAGTGTGATAGACTCACCTGGGACAGAGGCTTTTGGAGGGGACTGAATGCTAGCCTCTTCCCTACAGACTATGGGCCTGGCATTTGAGGGAGCTAGAAGCATTTAGGAAGATGTTCCATTATGTAATGCAAAAGGACTTTATTAAGACATTATTAAAAAGGCCACAATGGTCTCTGCCAGCTTGGAACTTATAATGTTGATGTCATCGGCAAGCCATCTGTCTGGGCAACCCTTCCATAATGTGTTTATTGTAAGTAGGTCTCCTGCTATTGTTTGAAAGTTTACTGTGTTTATACTTATGATAATGTGGCACGTCTGACCTGGTATGTGACATCTTAATCATCCAGGTGGTTAATTAACCACTTTAGCCCCGAGCCTGTTTTTCAGACTCGGTGTTTATGAGACTAAAACATTTTTTTTTGCTATAAAATTACTTAAAACCCCCAAACATTATATATATATATTTTTTCTAACACCCTAGAGAATAAAACGGCAGTCATTGCAATACTTTTTGTCACACCGTATTTGCGCAGCGGTCTTACAAGCGCACTTTTTTGGAAAAAATTCACTTTTTTAAATAAAAAAATAAGACAACAATACATTTGGCCCAATTTTTTTACATATTGTGAAAGATAATGTTACGCCAAGTAAAATGATACCCAACATGTCACGCTTAAAAATTGCGCCCGCTCGTGGCATGGCGTCAAACTTTTACCCTTAAAAATCTCGATAGGCGACGTTTAAAAAATTCTACAGGTTGCATTTTTTGAGATACAGAGGAGGTCTAGGGCTAGAATTATTGCTCTCGCTCTAACGATCGCGGCGATACCTCACTTGTGTGGTTTGAACACCGTTTTCATATGCGGGCGCTACTCGTCGGGACGGGGCGATTTAAAAAAAAAATAATTTGTTTTTGTATTTATTTTTATTTATTTTACCAATTTTTAACACTAAAATAAAAAAAATTATCACTTTTATTCCTATTACAAGGAATGTTAACATCCCTTGTAATAGAAAAAAGCATGACAGGTCCTCTTAAATATGAGATCTGGGGTCAAAAATACCTCAGATCTCATATTTAGGCTTAATTGCAAAAAAAAAAATGTAAAATGTCATTTTTTAAATAACATTAAAAAAAAAATGTCTCTTTAAGATGCTGGGCGGGACTGACGTTTTGACGTCACTTCCGCCCAGCAGAGCTACGGGGATGGATGAGGGAAATTTTTCCTTCACTCGCATCCACACTGAGCATGGGAGCGGACCCGATCGCCTCCGCCGCTACCGACGGCTCCGGTAACCGGCGGAGGGCGCGGGAACGCAGCGGGAGGGGGGGGGTCCTTGCCCGCCACCGATAACGGCGATCTCGCGGCGAATCCGCCGCGGAGACCGCCATTATCGTTAGACCGACCGCCCACAGAAGAGATGGATATCTCGGTTGTGGCAGCAGCTGCTGCCGTTACCGAGATATCCATCCTTAAAGTCATGACGTATAACGGCAGTGGGCGGTCGGTAAGTGGTTAAGGATCCTCTGTGATGGGATTAGCCATGAGGCTGGGTTCACACTGGTCCCACAAACACTCCGACATTGGGTGCTAATGTGAAAATCAATGTTTCCCTATGGGAGCCCTCTTAACTGGTCCGACACATGTACCCCATACTCATTCACATAGGGTGGGGGGCCGGGATCTGGGGGCTCCCAGATACCGAAAAGTCCCCCGCCCTCAGAAACCGATCAACCAACGGCCAAGGTTGTCGGGAAGAGGCCCTTGTCCTCATCAACATGGGGACAAGGTGCTTTGGGGTGGGGGGCATGCGGCCTGGTACGGTTCGGGGGGGGGGGCGCTTGCTCGTCCCCACCCCTTTCCTGACCGACTGGGCTGTGTGCTCGGATAAGGGTCTGGTATGGATTTTGAGGGGGAACCCATGCCGTTTTTTTTATTTAAAATTTGGCGTTGAGTTCCCCCTCAAGATACATACCAAACACAGTGCCTAATATTGGCGGGGATCCAAGTCGGATCCCCGTTCATTGAAAGTCGGACATATGTCGGCTTCAAGTCACAGGGCAAAGTCGCATCCAAAAAAGGACGGCTGTCATGTCACACCAGTGTATACCCTGCCTGAGTCAGCTGTACCAGGGGTGCCTAACCAGTGGCCCGGGGGCCACATGTGGCCCACTGAGCCCTCTGATGTGGCCCGCTACCTGTTGCTCTGGGATGGAATAGAATACGATTATTGAAAGGTCAGTTTATTACTAAAATCACAGTGTATACATGGGCATATCTGTTCTGCAGTGGTTACTGGGCTGCTTTCAAACTGATCCGCAGGTGCAGAACTATTTACCTGTGGGTTACCTGCACTGAGCCATAGACTTCTGTTATTTCCTGCGGGTTTGGTGAGCTTTCTGAAAGTGCACCACACCTGCAAAATATAATCAAAGTCTATTGCAAAGTACAGGAAAGCTATAGGTACACTGCATTGGTAAATTGCAGCACATCAGTTCGACAGTCTGACCAATTGGACTCTCCATTCACCTCTAGGTACTGGCAGACATAAACCAACTTGTGTTCTACCTCCAATACTATCTGCTAAAAAGTATCGTGGGCTGTGTCCATGTCCGCTCTGCATATGCAGAGCGGAAACGGACATGCCATCCACCCGCTCCGCTCATTGTGGTCCGCGACCGGTTACCAAGTCGCTTAAGTGGCCCACGCCCTTCAAAAGGTTAGGTACCCCTGCTCTAAACCATTAAACCATTGTGTGATGTTTTGGGTAAATATTTGGGTTATTGTGTATGTGGGGGACCAACATACTTTTCAAGTGTATAAAAAGCCTGTATCCTTGTCCAATAAAACATCCCATGTTCTTATAAGCTAGTGTCAGCTAGTGTTGTACGGGCGGCTATAATATCTGATGTTCAGACTGGAGACGACTATATACTGATGGAAGCACTCAAGCAGAGCGCGACGGGGTCCCGTTACATTGGGGGCAAGCTGTAGGATGTTTCCTGCAGTCTGGGACATGCAAACCTTCACTGGGATCCAAGGTCCAGATAGCAGGAAAGGACCAGTTTTAGAGCATGTCCTGCAGGGATGGTAGGAATTTATTGCCTGCAAACTCTGGAAGGAAATGCTAGCCCGTGAGCAGGGCCACCAGGGAATAATTCTCCCCTCCATCCAGGAAAGGTACTGGTCGCCGTATGGTTTGCGGGTGCAGTTTTTGGGAGCAAAGGAGCGAGGAGCAGACAAAAAAGTTAAGCAGGCTGGTCTGGGCAGAGTTGCAGCTGGATGAGAGCTACAGAGACCTTTGGTGGCATGTATCCCAAGCATGCCCTTGGATAGCGGATGACAGCCCAACAGAAAGCTTTGGCTATGGCAACCTGGGACTGTTGTACATGAAGCTGTTAGGGGACCCTAACTTTGGGATCGATTTGGAGTAGTGGTTGGATGAAATCATGGAATTCAGAGAAGAGATACTGAACGTCACACGAAAGTGCACTGGAAGATAGAGTTTCTGGCTGTTCAGGAGCGGGAGCTGGAGATCGCCTACAGACGGCTGCTAGACTCTGCTCTGTGCCAGGGCTGGGCTCCCTTTGCCTGGGACTATACTAAAATTCCTAGTCCTAAAATTTTGGCTGAAGTGTCAGCAAGGAAGCAGAGCAAGTGTGCTTTGCTCATCTTCACCCACAGCTATGGAAACAGAGGTCTTAGGGCCTACAGCTTCTACCTCTACTCAGAAAAAGGGCTTGTTTACTCTCCCCAGGCATCAACCTCAAAACAAAGACTTAACAAGTCCACTAACTCAGAAACCCTACCAACAATGAAGGAGTGTCTTCCTAAAAAAGTTGGGGACGGTCTGGATCTAATGTCGTGTACACACGATCGTGTGTGGGCTTCACAGCATTTTTCGGGTTCTGAAAAACGACGTTTTAAACTATTACTAACACGAAATCAGCAAAAGCAGCCCCAAGGGTGGCGTCATCCGAATGGAACTTCCCCTTTATAGTGCCGTCGTATGTGTTGTAGGTCACCGCGCTTTTCTAGAGCATTTTTTTTCACGATCGTCTGTGGGCAACGTCGTTTTAATGATGAATTTGGAAAAAAATGTGTTTTTTCTAGAGGCTGAAAAACATCGTGTTTTACAAGCCGGAAAAATTATCGTGTGTACGGCATAAGACTTCCTGGACCTCTGGGTCCAATCTGTCATTTCAAAAGGGTACAAATAAAAGTTTCTATCCTCAGTCTTCTCCTTGCTTTTTGCCTTACAATCTTGTCAGTTACAGACCAACTGTAAACTGTTCCAAAACCAAACTGTGGCAACCACTCAATACTGGACTTAAATTCGCTGAACAAAATGTATTTGTATACCAAAATTCCAGATCGAATCAACAAAAATTTGTCAATTACATTACTGGCATCAGTAAACATACAAGGTACCTATCCATACAGTACATACGCATCTTCCTCTCACATCAATGCTTTCTCCATTTCGCTATGGCAGATCACTTACCATGTGAATTACTACCATTCAGGCTATACTCTACACCTTGTTTATTCAAAAGTGCTCACCCCCTTTCTGGCTCACCTAGGACCTTTATGTCAAAGTTAGACTGAATGACCTCGCTGAATCACTTGGTCTTTTTTCTGCTGTCACTTTTCTATGTTTTTATATGAAGGAAATCGTCTTACCCTGCTTGGAGGAGGTAGTCAGGGCTGTCAGCATATACTTGGCAGCCATGGCCTCTGTTTTCCAGAATAAGTGCCTTTGTTCTGCCTGAAGGTCCTCATGGAGGATGTCCTGCTTCCCAATCCACCATTTTTAGGGAGATTAGACAACTTATTTCCAGGGCCCATCCCCATCAGAGCTCATTCTACCAGGGCTGTTGGTGTTCCTTGGGCTTTTCAGCAGCAAGCATCTGTACCCCAGATTGCCAGATATCTCAATTTACCTCTCACATCCTGTTGTGGCTATGGGACAGAAAGTGAAGGGAAATCTCCCCAATGGGACACAAATGGCAAAAAAAATAAAAAATATGACCCCCCCCCCCTTAAGCCATCAAAGTTTTGTCCTCATTTCTACTTAAATTGCATAGGGGCTGTGTTATGTGATTGGTTTAGCTGCAAAATGTTTCTAGACACACAATAGCAATTTCTTATGATAGCTTACCTCAATTGTTATCTTGACATCCTCCCTTATAGCCATAATCTGGTCCAGTGTCTGCTGGGAATATTCAATATGGCTGCAGTACTCTCCATATATAAGAAGCCTGACCAGAAACAAGAGAGCAGCGTTAAAAAACAGACACATGCAACAGGTTTATTAAGGAAATCAGCCTTTTCTGTATTCCTTATGGGTCAGGTTTTACCCAACTGACACCATCAATATTTCATCTTCTCGGGATGGTACAGATCAGTGCTGCCAGCTTTGAGGCCTTCTATTGCAGCTCTGGACCATTCCTCCACTCATCCTCATTATGTTTCCTCAAAGATTAAACTAGTTCAATAAATCTATTTTGTAGTGAGAGGTTGCCTGTTTAAAAAAAGTTTATATTTCTGCCAAATTTTTGTGGATTATTTCTAGGAAGTATAAATGTGTACTACAGCTTCAAAGCAGGACAGTATTGATGATTACACCCCGGGGCTGCTTTACGGAAAATAGACTTGCAGTTGCTCCATTTTCCTTTTTTATGAGGTTGTAAAATGAAAGCGGTGTTAAACCCAAAACCAAAAAGGTATTATTTTGCAGCTTGCCAATTAGAAGTGGTGGCTTTTTTCCCCTTTGTTTTCACCTGGTGATATGGTCAGTAACATACCTCCTGTATTAATTAGACAGAACTCTGGAAGAATGAGAAAAGGAGCCACAGCAGACAGCCAGATTCGCCAATTGGGGGTCAGGGGTGCAAATTTAGGGATAAAATGTATGAGCAGATTTTGATACACTAACAAGTTGAATTCAAATTTAAGCTCACACTTTCACTTTTTAATCAGTTACAGGCAAAAAAAAATTATTTTTGGATAATGGTGTTGCATGAATAAATAAAAGCTGATCATTTTATTTACCCCTGCCAGTATGTTTTTTTGTTTTGTTATTTAAGAATCACACTTAACTCAGAGGATGCAGCATCGGTCCGATGCTGTATCTGTCCCCCGGCGCCTCTAAACTGAGAACTGAGCGATCCAACACAGCTTCGTAAGCAGAGAGCTGCTGACTGTCAGTCACAGCTCTCTGCACTGCCCCCTCCTCGCTCACCGGAGAGTTGGCCTGTAGAGGGGGCAGGGGGTGGCCGGCTCAAGCTCTCAGTGGTTCACCGAGAGGCTGAGCCGGGTGGCAATCCAGGGATCTGGCGGATCCTGACTCCACGTATACTGATACATTCTGCTGGGAAAAACAACAGACTTGTTGGTTTGATAACAAGATAAAAATAGAGGAAAGAAAGCCTAAAAAAGAAACTAATGCAGCCATCACATCTAAGAATTGGTAAGCTTTAACATAACAATAAATAAATGTTTACTTTGCTTAAAGCTTTACCTTATATTAAGCTCTGGAGCACCTGCACTTGCAAAGTGCACAGTCTATTGGCCTTTAGTAACTCTACTCCACCATGTACTGTATATTTGTAAGTCACACATCACCGAACATGCCATTAACACTAACAGTGCCAGCCCCCTATAAAATCATCACCAAAAAATTATAAAAAGCCAGGAGTATATAAAAAGTCAGAAAATAATTCGATTTTCAGACTGAAGTTAATCATCCAAAAAATTAAAGCGTTTCAACTGTTTATAAGTGGAATGAGAAACGCCCACATTGTTTGATGAAAACAGATGCTCCTTAACCCCTAACCTTCCCTATCACCTCCCCCCTCACTTTTATTTCCCTCTCTATGCACTTCTCTTTTCTATTAGAACTCAAAAATCTGGTATGTCTTGACCCTAATGGGACATCCCACATTAAAAACTTCCCCTATGTCCTAATAATTGTTCTCCAGGAACATAGGAAACCCTACCCATGGCAGTGTGGTCGAGTGTATAACCTGCCAATGAGGAACCTTAGACTTTTGTTTCATAGTTACCAGGACTGTCCAATTATTCATGGATTTAGATGCGACCCTATCGGGAGTAGGATACATCCAAATACCGATCACCTACATGTTATTTTGTATTGACAACTTATTCTGTGATGTCGCATACCACTACATAAAAAAATGGAATGAGAAGCAATATTTTAGCCCTTCCTACACCTCCCCCATCACTTCCCTAGTGTCTCAGGTCCAACTCAAGCTTTTCCTCTGCCAAGCTATTGTTACTGCCTATTTCACACTGTAAATATAACCATGTGTTGTCTTGTTCTGGGGGAAACCTTTTAAAGCGGAGCTCCACCCTAAAGTGGAACTCCCGCTGACCGGAACCCTCCCCCCCCTCCAGTGTCACAATTGACACCTTTCTAAAGACAGGTATTTGCACCCAATTCTAGCCACACAGTCTCGGGCAGACTGCGGGCATAACGTCACCCCCCCCCCCCCCCGTTGTGTGCTGGAAACACTCGGCTCCCAGTACACAGCGGGAGCCAATCGGCAGGCGTATCGCAACTCGCGCATGCGCCGTAGGGAACTGGGCAGTGAAGCCGGAACTGTAGGGGGAGGGGACTGACTGGGGGAGGTGACTGATCGGTGTCCCTATGTACTAGGGACACAGCATCGGTCTCCTCTCCCTTACAGGACGTGGATCTCTGTATTTACACATAGAGATCCACGGTCCTGCTCAGTTACTGGGCAATCGCGGGTGCCTGGCGGACATCGTGGCCACTGGGCAGGGCAAGTTCCTCCCAGAACTACAGCATTATCGTGCCGCCGTCAATTAATGGTGGCCGGTAGTAAAGTGGCTAAGCTCTAGACAAGAGAAGCTTACATTCTAATGTACCACCACAAATACACTTCTATTATTATGCCATTTATAAAGCTCTGGCATATTTCACAGCTATACAAAGAACACTGGGCCATTTACATCAGTCTCTGCATCAGAAGAGCTTACATTCTAATGTCCCTACCACAGTCACAATATATTTTTATACATTTAAAGCTCTAAATGTTGGTTCACACTGATGTGGGTCAAGAAACCGCATGTTATTTGGAAAGGAAATTGCTTGGCATTACTGTTCAAATCACATGTGAATCTTTGTAGTGCGATTTGAGCCCATTCATTTTGTATTGCACCTGCACGAAAGAAGTATATAATGTTTTGACAAATTCCATGGTGCTTTACAGAACAGGCATTCACATCAGTCTCTGAAATCCACATAAACACGGAAAGAATATACAGTGCCTTGAAAAAGTTTTCATACCTATTGAAACTTTCCAAATTTTGTCATGTTACAAGCAAAAATGTAAATGTATTTTATGTGATAGACCAACACAAAGTGGCACATAATTGTGACACGGAAGGAAAATTATAAATGTTTTTAACAAATAATGATCTGAAAAGTGTGGCGTGCATTTGTATTCAGCCTCCCGAGTCAATACTTTGTACTAGGGTTGTCCCGATACCGATACCAGTATCGGTATCGGTACCGATACCGAGTATTTGCGGGAGTACTTGTACTCCCGCAAATACCCCCGATACCTAAATAGAATACTTCCCCCCCGCGCCGCATCGAGCCGCCGCATCGAAAGCCATCGCATGGGTTAAACGGCGTGCGGGAACATCACAGCTTTCATTTGAATAGCTGTAGTGTTCCCGTGCGTATAGACACTCCCCCCTTGCTCGGAATTGGATGGGTGATCATGATCTGTCCAATCCCGAGCAAGGGGGAGTGTCTATACGCGCGGGCAAAACAGCTATTCAAATGAATGCTGTGATTTTCTCCATGCGGCGGCTTTCGGCGGCAAAGGTATGGGGGAAATGGCTGGAGGGACATGGCTGCATATGTGAGGGACATGGCTAGAGGGACATGGCTGGAGGGACATGGCTGGATATGTGGGGGACATGGCTGGGGGGACATGGCTGCATATGTGGGGGACATGGCTGGGGGGACATGGCTGCATATGTGGGGGACATGGCTGCATTTGGGGACACATTTAAAAAAAGGTATCGGTAATCGGTATCGGCGACTACTTGAAAAAAAGTATCGGTACTTGTACTCGGTCCTAAAAAAGTGGTATCGGGACAACCCTACTTTGTACAATCACCTTTTGCTACAATTACAGCTGCAAGTCTTTTTGGTGATTCGCTTTGCACATCTAGAGTGACATTTTTGCCCATTCTTCTTTGTAAAATAGCTCAAGCTCTGCCATATTGGATGGAGAGGATCTGAACAGCCATTTTCAAGTCTAGCCACAGATTCTCAATTGGATTTAGGTCTGGGCTTTGATTGGGCCTTTCTATCACACGATAATATTTTGATCTAAACCATTCTATTGTAGCTCTGGCTGTATGTTTAGGTGCATTGTCCTGCTGGACGCCAACAGGTGTTCTTCTAAGATTGCCCTGTATTTGGCTATATCCATCTTCCCATCAACTCTGACCAGCTTCCCTGTCCCTGCTGAAGAAAAGCATCCCCAAAACATGATGCTGCAACCACCATGTTTCACAGTGGGGATGGTGTGTTCAGGGTGATGTGCAGTGTTAGTTTTCTACCACACATAGCGTTTTGCTTTCAGTCCAAAAAGTTAAATTTTCGTCTCATCTGACTGGAGCACCTCTGCCACATGTTTGCCGTGTCCCCCACATGGCTTCTCGCAAACTGCAAATGGGACTTCTTATGGCTTCCTTTCAACAATGGCTTTCTTCTTGCCACCCTTCCATAAAGGCCAGATTTGTGGAGTGCACGACAAACTCTGGGTGTTCACACCCAATGCCGATGCGGCTCACAGCAGGAGTCCTGTACGTCCTGGTTCACCATTTCAGGTCCGAATTTAGTCCAAAATGCGGACCTGAAACAGACCAAAAGATGCATAGGTCTCCTGTTTAAATTCGCACCAGAGCCGCATCGGGGATATGTGAACCGGCTCCATAGAGAACCGGTCACAATCTCCTGCTATTGCGAATTGAATCCCCCATCCAATTCACAATAGTGTGAATCCAGCCCAACAGTTGTCCTTTGGACAGATTCTCCCACCTGAGCTGTGAATCTCTGCAGCTCCTCCAGAGTTACCATTGGCCTTTTGGCTGCTTCTCCGATTAATGCTCTCTTTGTCCAGCCTGTCAGTATAGGTGGATGGCCATGTCTTGGTAGGTTTGCAGTTGTGCCATATCATTTCCATTTTTGGATGATGGATTGAACATTGCTGTGTGAGATGTTTAAAGCTTGGGATATTTTTTTATAACCTAACCCTGCTTTAAACTTGGCCTTCATAATGCTGTTTTTCACGAGGGTTCTCTAACAAACCTCTGAGGGCTTAACAGAACAGTTGTATGTATACGGAGATTAAATTATACACAGGTGATCTCTATTTACCAATTAGGTGACTTCTGAAGAAAATCCCAATAAAATACATTTACATTTTTGGTTGTAACATAAATACTTTTTCAGGGCACTGTACAGAGCCTATGGTGGAAACTTCTGTCCTGGTACGGTTAATATGAAGTCTAGAGAGGGATGGTGAATATTCTGCTATAATATATGTCACTCTTGCAAAATGGATGGAGCAAAGTCAGCATTCCACAACATAATGAAATGTCCCCCTGTCATTCTGCAAGTTCCATCAGATTTGGTGGAAGGGTCTGCTGGGACAGCTGTCCAGTATGGGGGGTTATTATCAGGTTTTTATTTATGCAAGTGTGGGATTTGGCTTGGAGTCAGCAGTAAGCAGACAGCATCACACAGTGTTGGTACAGCATCTGCAGGGTCAGAATGTCAATCCTCATCTCATTTACATCAATAAATCAGCCTAAAACAGCAGAGCTAATCTAGGAGAAGAATAACTGACTGGTGGCCACAGTTAACCTCCTGTCATGTCTGTACACGACACATCACCATGAATAACAGGTCTTGTATGTAAAGAAAAATCCAACCAGCATTGGTGTGTAGCGCTACCCCAGCTGCTGGTGAATGAAGGTATCTCCCACCCTGAACAGCCAGGCATACAGAATTTAAAACCATATGCTGGAGACAAGAATCAGTCCTTGCAGCTTTATTTGTGTATTTTATTAGGGGTATTGAATTTGGATAGGGTTGAGAGTATTAAGGGATGCCAACTTGATCAGAACAGTAGAATTCTTTAGGGACACAAACTATATACACTCCTTTACCTCCAGAACAATTTTGCTTGTAGAACTACATCTCCCAGGACCAGCAGGCACTGCTTGGATGATCCAACAAAAGCTCAGTTAGATCTGCAGCAAATACCCTTTTGCAGGCAGGGACTGAAGGCCCCTTTGGTAGTGCAGCAGAAAGTCCCAGTGCTCAGCTGACCCTACTCCTGTGGCACCGATTAAGGCACTGTCAGCCCACCCGGCTGTAGCTGCCCCTTTTACTAGCCCTCCTGGCTAAGACTCCACATTCCTCTCGGAGTAAGGCTGCATTCACAACTTAGCGTAGGCAATTTGTGGGGTAAGTACCGCGATTTGCGGTGACAAAAAATAGGCGTTTTGTCCTGCGATTTGCGGCGACAAAACGTGTAGTTTTTAACCGCGTTTTTTTTTCAGTGTATAGTCGGCTATGCGTAACGCCGAAGCTGCCCGATACGCGCGTCGAAAAAGGGTCCGGGACTTGTTTGAAATTCGTCGTACAGCGTTCTATTGACGTACGGCGTTCTGCGTTAGGAGATGTGAACAGTCTCCATAGAGAACAATGCAATTTCGACCCTTCAGCGTATTGTAGCGTCGCGCTTCAGGCGCAAAAACGCCTAGGTGTGAATGGAGCCTAACTCTGCATCCAGCACTATTTTGTTTGATAAGCTTTGTCTTATTGCTGCATAAAAACGTTTTTCTTTGTTATTGTAATTGCTGTAATGTTATAACTGCTTAAGTCATTGCAGACTAGACGCCGCAGTTTAACTGCGGCAGAATGGTACGGCAGAGCGAAGTGACGTTACCTTATGTCGCTTCACCCTTTGGCCACTAAGGGCGACAATCACCAAGCACCTGCGATCAATCGCTACAGAGCGAGAACCGGGATCTGTGTTTGGCTGAAGCCATTTAGGCTTCATGTACACGGGATGCTTTTACAACTGCTCCTGAATGATTTAACTTGACAGATAGTAACACAAGTTTAACCACTTAAGGACCGCCGCATGTACATTTACGTCGGCACAATGGCACCGACAGGCACATCAACGTATATATACGTTGGTGCCTTGGGGGGGATCGGGGGTCCGATCGGACCCCCCCCCCGTACATGCGGCGGTCCGCGCGGCTGCAGGAGCGATCCGACAAGAGGAGACGGCTATCCGTTTTCACCCGCCCCCTCCGGATCGCTCTCAGCCAATGCGCGCGCCCCCCCGCCCTGTCACTTCCTCCTCCTGTGTAAACACAGGAAGGAGGAAGCTATCTGATCTCTCCCTCGGCGTTTGTTTCAAGCGCCGCTGAGGAGAGATCACAACACAGCAAGTAAGTCTGCACCAACAGCACACTTACACACAGACACAAACACATTTAACCCCCGCGATCTACCCCCCCCCTCCCCCCTGTCACAGTGTCACTGAATGCAGTGAATGAATGAATGAATGAATGAATGAAAAACTTATATAGCGCGGCACATGCGAACCAAATCGCCTCTGGGCGCTACATGTATGATTACTGTATTTAGTGTCAGTGTGACAGACAGTGTGACAGTCAGTTAGTGTTAGTGTCAGGGTAGCCCCACCACCCCCCCCCCCCCAATAAAGTTTTAACCCCTTGATCACTGCCCTAGTTAACCCTTTCACTCCCTATTGCCAGCATCACTAAGCGATCATTTTTCTGATCGCTGTATTAGTGTCGCTGTTCCCGCTAGGTAGCTAATTTTTTTTTAATGCAATTTTTTTTTACTAAAGACATGTGGCTAAATAAATTTTGGCCTAAATGTTTGACTAAAATTTAGTTTATTGGTTTTTTATTATAACAAAAAGTAAAAAATATTGTTTTTTTTTCAAAAATGTCGCTCTATTTTTGTATATCGCAGAGGCGATCAAATACCACCAAAAGAAAGCTCTATTTGTGGGAAAAAAAGGACGCGAATTTTGTTTGGGAGCCACGTCGCACGACCGCTCAATTGTCTGTTAAATCGACGCAGTGCCGAATCGCAAAAACCCCTTGGGTCATTTGCCAGCGTATTGGTCCGGGTCTTAAGTGGTTAAATGTCTGTTTCGGCACGTTTACATGCCACGTTTTCGTAAATTAAAAAAAAAAAAGGGCAAAAACGAAAAACGCCTATAAATGGAACGCTGCTAAACGCGGGTTACTGCGTTTTGAAGTGTTTGGCGTCTGAGCCAATTTTTTTGCCTTTAACCACTTAAGGACTACTGCATGTACATATACGTCGGCAGAATGCCACGGACAGGCACATCAACGTACCTGTACATGCCTGCCTAGACGTGGGTCGGGGGTCCCCCCCCCCCCCGGTACATGCGGCGGTTCCCGTGGCTTCATGAGCGATCCGGGACGAGGGGGCGGCTGTTCGTTTTTGTCCGCCCCCTCCGGATCGCTCCCAGCCAATCCGCGCGCTCCCCTGTGTGTCACTTCCTCCTCCTGTGTAAACACAGGAAGAGGGAAGTGATGTGATCTCTGCTCTCGGCGGTATTTTCAACCGCCGCTGAGGAGAGATCACATCACACAGTGAGTCTGCACAACACCAGTAAATGCAGGCACATTAACCCCTTGCGATCACCCCCCTGTCACAGTGTCACTGAATGCAGTGATCATATATGTACTGATCACTGCATTTAGTGTCAGTGTGACAGGCAGTTAGTGTTAGGTCCAGGGTAGCCCCCGTACCCCCCCATATAAAGTTTTAACCCCTTGATCACCGCCCTAGTTAACCCTTTCACCCCCTATTGCCAGTGTCACTAAGCGATCATTTTTCTGATCGCTGTATTAGTGTCGCTGTTCCCGCTAGGTAGCTATTTTTTTTTTATTGCGATTTTTTTTTTACTAAAAGACATGTGGCTGAATACATTTTGGCCTAAATGTTTGACTAAAATTTAGTTTATTTGATATTTTTTCAAAAATGTCGCTCTATTTTTGTATATAGCGCAAAAAATAAAAATCGCAGAGGCGATCAAATACCACAAAAAGAAAGCTCTATTTGTGGGAAGAAAAGGACGCAAATTTTGTTTGGGAGCCACGTTGCACGACTGCGCAATTGTCTGTTAAAGTGACGCAGTGGCGAATTGTAAAAACCCCTTGGGTCATTTAGCAGCATATTGGTCCGGTCCTTAAGTGGTCAAAAAAGGCCTATAAACGCAACTGTCTAAAAACAACAGTAAACAAACCTGTGTACATGTACACAAGATAACATTGAATGGGTTCAGGGGCAGTTGAAAAAAGTGTCCAACTGCCTCTGAACATCCGTTTAGCAGCAGCCGCAGTGTACATGGGGCCTTATTATCAATCAACTGTGTTTACTCTTTTTAAATCATAATCACAACAGAAAACTATTCAAATGACCCTGATCAAAAGTTTATATACTCTGGTGATTTTGGCCTGATAAAATGCACACAAGTTGGCACAAAGGGGTTTGAATGGCTATTAAAGGCAAACACACTCACCTGTAATCCGTTTGCTTGTAATTAGTGTGTGTGTGTGTGTGTGTATATACATAAAGGGACAATGAGTGAGTTGTTGGACTCC